>JAEIGM010000013.1:2075000-2782500 GCA_018903735.1 Drosophila cardini
TGACAGTCAAATAAATATAACTCGCTGTTTTTCTTGTTACTCTCACACAAATTTATTGCCGGTTGCTTGATTCGTCTTTTTTCTCTTTATTTATTATATTTTTTCGCGTTTTTTTTTGCTTTTTTTTTACCTGCAAAATCAATGTTTGTTGCCTATTCGCGTGAATTTCACTATGGAAATCATCGCTGGACTTAGGTTCGAGTCTTCAAGTCATTCATTGGGTTTTGCGCTAATCAAGTTACCGGCTTGAAGAGCCCAACCCAAAAATTGTAATCATCATAAATTGTAATGCTCATGTCGAGTTACTGGGAAATCTAATGGCTTTATTACGGCTAAACCCGAAAACCTAAACGCGGCGCTATCTCCCAGAGTAAGCGAGTGTTTTCTTTTGTCTGTTTTCTATTTTCATTAGGTTTTTTTCATCATGGAAATTTATTTGAAATGCTTGCGGAAGCATAACGTTTATGAAAGTTAATATTTCCTCTTCATTTACTCATCTCTCTGGACATGAGTTTTATGTTTCTTAGCCTACAGTTCAGGACTAGAAAAACAGCACAAAGCCAACAATAATCGTTAAAGCCAGATCACATCAGTAAAATATTATAAAAAAGTTAATTATATTTGTCCATAAACTATAAAAAGAAATACTTCGTATATTTAGACTTTCCCCCCCAAGTCAAATGTCTGAGCTATAAAATCCAAACTGAGAGTTTAGCTAGATTTTTGAAAAATTCGATTGGCATTTGCGTGTTGCACTCTCATTTGAACGAAATTGAATAAAATGCTTAATAAAACACTTTAATAATTACTCTTCATTTATAAGAGGAGCCGCTGAGTTCCGCAAACGCCGCAAGAGCCGCAAAAAAATGAGGTAAAGTGTAAAAATGAATTAACGACCGAGCAACGTCAATAAATTAGCAATAAATCAATGAATCAAGACACAATAGACCAGCTGTCCATATTGTTTTATTATTATTATTTCTTTATGTGGGTTGTTCAAAATGTTGTACATTTTATTGTTTATTCGTTTCGGTGCCAGCGGCAAAAGAAGCCAAAAATTAAAGTTAGCGAAAGAGAAGTGTACGAGAGAGAAAAGTACGGCTTATATAATAATTTGGCCAAATTGAAACTTCACTTTCAGTTGGTTTATTCATTCATATGAATGCATGTAAGACTGGGTTACCCAGTTCCATTCAAAATATGGCAGTAATTCGAGCTGACAGACAAGTAATCTTACGTCCTGACTCTCTTATTAATTTCACGCCCGTTGATCATCTCGCACTTTGCATTTGAACAGCTGCAAATGCAGTCTGAGTACCGAGTACCGAGTACCGAGTATTGCAGATTGTGATTGCGAGTGCGATTGCCATTGCTCAAGTCTGGATGGACACCGTCCAGTGGCATCCACAATCTACGCACTATTAAGCAGCTGCCAACAAGTCTTAGTTTTTAGTTGTTGTTGTTACCTACCCAGACATGCAAACCGGCTTAAATATTGTAAGCCATAAGCTGTTTATCAGGTAACGCAATCTTTTTGCCAATTGGCAGATGTCTTTTGCAAATTTTCGAGTTGGTTGTTTACGTTTTATGTAGGCCAGCATAAATATTAATATAAGTTTTATTTTGTAATCGCTGCTAAATCAATGTCATAAAATGCAACAAAATGCCCATAAAATTATATTTTTTTTTTGTGGTTTAAAGACCAGTCGTTAAATAGAGTTTTCCAAACTCACATTCTTAAAAGTGTATACGAAATGCGACGTTGACATTTTGTCTGCCTGCATCACAAATTTAAAGTTGCCCAATCAATTTGTTACAGTATTTTATGAGCTTTTAACTATCTTTGTTGCTACCAATGTTTTGTTATTGAACCACAGCGCAGTCCCATAAAGTGTCATTTGTGTGTGTGTGTGTGAGTTCACCTGTCCCACCTTTATGTATATATCTATAACAAGCTAAAGATATTTGCATAATTTCACACTAAAAAGCTCAGTGGAGTCTTAAGCGCCCTTCCTTCAGTTCCGACCATGTAAAGTATCTTTGTTTTTGTATCTTGAATTGGGATTTGGGCCTAAGATCATCATTGTTTTGACATGAATTTGAGCTTTTGATTGGCGTTGATGGGCACGCATGGTATTGCACTACGTGTGTGTGTGCGTGTATGTGTATTGGGTAATCTCTTTATCGATATTCGATCTATTCATATTCATTGCTTGTTACAATTCATTTAGTATCCATTATGTTTCACTCATTTGCATATTTATGTGCATTTAATTGAGTTTTGGTTTCGTTTTGCTCGTTCACAGATGCGAATCTATAGTCAGACAGACAGTCAGATAGACATACAGATACATTTTGATATGGATCATCATTTTTGCCACACTACGAGCATATTGTCTTTATGCTAAGTACCAAAACGAGCTGATAAACAAAAGATTTGGCTTTGTTAATTGGACAGAGGTCAGTCTCACCAAATGGTTGATAAACCGATAACGCGCTGAAGTTCAAGTTGAACCTTGTCACATTTGACATGTTTTCAACAAACTGAACATAAATATATAAACAAAAGATGGATTGATAATGCTTTTTAATCAAATCTGCTCATTCACAACTCTGCCAACTTGTTGGAGAAAATCGGCTAATCATAACCTGCCTCAACGATTGGCCAAGGTGAATTTTATGGCATTTATAAAGCTACACAGCATTTCATAATCAAAATATAAAATTAAAAATATATAAATAATAATAATAAGAAATGTTATTAAATTACCAATGGGCGCGTATTACAATAAATTTTCAAAGAGCAAAAAACATAGCGAAAAAAATTGTTGATTTTGGTTTGTCTGGTTTTTTTCTTAGTTTGAATTTTTTTTATTTTTTTGCCCAGGCAAACTCGCGTAATGGTCTGCCCATTGTTTGTACATCTTCGAGGAGGCAGTTGGATGATCAACAGTTGGAGGAGGCAAATCTTTTTTTTTTGCTGTGTTTTGCTGTTGTTGTTTTTGTAGTGGTTGCTGTTGATGTTTTAGCTGTTTGCATCTAATGACGCGCTGAGGTAAAAATGCAATGTCAATGGCACTCGGCATTCGGTACTCGGTACTCAGTGCTGGGTACTCGGCACATGGGCAATTTCGGTTTCACTTTTATCGACGCCAAAGCATCTGGCAAAAGACAACAACAACAACAACAACAACAGCAGATGAAGATGATCGAGTCTTCGTCATTTGCCCACCTAAAGTGGTAACTGTTTGTTGTTGTTGTAGTTGTGATTGTTGTTGGTTTTGTTACTTGGCTGCAGCATTTTCGGCTGTGGCTGTTGCTGTTGCTGTGACTGTTGCCATTGCCACTGTTGCTTTTGTTTTGCTATATTGTTGCATATTATTATGTATTATGTAAAATCGCTTACATTGTGCGCCACTTAAGTTTTACGTGTACTTTTGTTGGCCTTTTTTTATTTTTGGGAGGGTGGGGGGATCTTGGACTTGCTGTTGACCTTTCCACATAAATAGCAGTAATAGCTTGAAAGGCTATCAAAACGTTTAGCGTTTATATTTTTCTAAAAGGGTCATAGAAAAACAAAAGACTTAGGCAACGAACTTGCCACCAAATCTTTCATTGTTGCTCATTCATAATTATGCACTGTACACTGTAACACTGTACACTGCACTTATTCAAGATTTATTTACGCGCACTGTCAAATAGATTTCAACAAGTACTATTCATGGCAGTGGATGAAAAAGCTGCAACCGCCACAATCACCACACAATACGAATATGAATGATTTCAAGAGACACAAGCATTTGTATCAGGTGTCGGTGTCCGTGTCGGTTTCGATGTCGATTGTTGTTGCTGTTGTTGTTGCTGTTGTTGTTGGTGTCTTCCTATTTGATTTATGTGCTCGACGTGTGTTTGGTGGAAAAGCGACCTTTTTAGTATGGTAAATTGTTATTTTGACAGTTGCACAATATCGTGCAAAGCCTGTAGATGGATACAGATCTATAAGACACGATACTCACTTGTATTTCATACCTATCACAGCAGGCAAACGGATTGTGCGGGCGGTTCGCGAACTCATGAATTGAATATCTTGTTGTGAATGAACTGATCGTGAGTTTGAGCGGTGCTTTTACTTTTGTTTAATTACAATTAACATATTTTTAAATGTTTGCCCGTAAGTAATTGTATAATCCTATCAGTTAAGACACGAAAATGTATACATTTATTTGCTTGGAAATAGGAAAATAAAATTTTAAATTTATGTTTAAAGTTGCCATAAAAGATTTTCATTATCATGTACCAAAGGGCATTCCTCTGGGCAGAGATTCAAGTCTCTCTGGACATGATTTATGATGCAGATTGCCGGTTTTGGCTGGAGAAATCAGCAATAAGTTGGTAAGGAAGCTTTGACGCATGCAAACAGACAGAAGGATGGACACATCATCAATTTTAAGCATTGTCAAACTGCAATTATGCAATGGTGAAAAGTGAAATTTTTTATTGCATGTCAACTCCAACAACAACAACAACAGCAGCCACATCGAAAAAAAAACGGCGACGCGTTTTGGGACATCTTCACTGATGACTTGCCGCCTTGATCGTTGGCTTTACAACAGACTGGATGACTATCCAGTTGGTCAGCATCCAGTTGAAAGCCCAGTGCCAACTCTCAACTTTGCAACAGGTCGAAACAAAACAACAACAGCAACAAGAAAAACAACAACAACAACAACAACAACAGTTGGCCTGTCTGGTTGCATAAGTTGAAATCGGATATGCCTTATGCGAAGATTGGCATGACATTGTTTGGCGATAATGAAAGTTGTGATTCAAAGAATCAGAAACCAGAAATCCAATGTTCAACCTTCGTGGCATACAAATTACAAATTACTTAATAAGATAAACTTGATTGGTGTGTAAACTACTTAATTTTGATTAAATTTCAACAAATTGCCATTCACCAGTAACAAAATCTTTGATTAATCTTGACCATATCTGGTTAATTTCAGATTTACTTTTAGCCCTGAGATCAAATGCAATCTAAGGCGTTTTATGAGCTCAATTAACGACATGATTTTGCTGTCCACTCTCCTTATATATCTCTCCTTTTCCCTCTCCCACTCTCTTGCTCTCTCTCTAGTAAAGATGCATCTGTGAACCAAATGAATCTCATTTATCACTAATTGAATTGTTTTATGGGTTTTTGGCCATCGATACGAAATGAAATCATTAAAAAGCCATTACACAAATGACTGTCCATAATATGATTTGCCAAAACAAAAAAGCAAAACTGTAAATATGCATATGTATGATCGATCGATCGATCGTTCCAATCCGATCCGATCAACCGATTGATCGACAGATCATCAAAACTCCCACACTCTCTAGCATGACTTTCAAGGTGCCAAATTTGGACATTGCTGAATAAATAATGTTTGCTAATTGATTAATGTAATCGTATACCTTTTTGTTTAATTTGATTAGCACACATCATGGCAGACACGCCCCAAATAAGTGTCAAACTTTCCATAATCCATAAAACTTTCTATAGTATACATTTACTTAAGTCGTAAAGTTTTAAATACAGATTGAAATACTTACCACAGACATATTTCCAGCTAATATCCAACTGATTAATGTTTACTTAATTTAATCTTTATTGGTAATTTAATCAAATTTAAATTGGCTGCTGTTAATGTTTCACAATTTCATTTATGGCCAGAAATAAGCATTTATTTCGTTTTGTTTATAGCCAAAATGACTATAACTAGTGTTTAGTTTTTGTTAATTTTTTTCGTTGCACTTTATTTTGCTGTGTGTTAATAGCGTTTAATTGCAAAATTTCGAATCGTTTCTTTCAAATTAGCGCACAGTTCACACCAACCGGTCGATAGGTCGATTATTGGTTGTATCTATCGCATTAGTTGTATCTATTGTTTGTTTTTGTTTCTCTTTATTTTTTCGATTTTTTGGGTGTTTTTCTTTTTGGGAGGGAACTGAAGGCGGCTCAATGCGGCCGCGTGAACAACTGAACCGTCTGAATGCTCGCTGCAGACTGAAGCGCAATTTTTGAGGTTTCCCCTTAGCTGCCCCAACGGACCAGGCTGTGAAGATGCTGCTGCCGCAATGTTGCCGCAGCGTTGGTGTTGGCATCGGCGTCAGCAGCGATGGCTACGACGCCGTCGACGTCGACGTTAGCATCAATGTTGCCAACTGTTGATCACGGTTTTGGCTCTCTGACTTTGTCTTTGGCTTTGGCTTTTGCTGTTGTCTGTTGTCTGTTGGCGGCCTAATGAATGAAAGCTGCGATATTTGCAGACATTGTTTTTGTTTTTTGTTATTGTTGTTGGTTGTTTGTCTGGTTATAACACACAAGTGGCCCTTATGGGCTTTTTGAACTTGGCTTTGGAGTGCAAGTCTTGCAAATTATGTACAAATCGCAATAAAAAAAATTATGCAATATTAATTCTAGCATAAATTTAAAATCTTATTAAATTAAGCTGAATATTTAAATCTTTGACATGTCCCATTTTTTGATAACTTGTCATTGACTACTTTCCAATTTGAGGCTTTTAAGTCTGCTTTATGACGCTTTCGAGTTATTTAACAGACTTTGAGCATCTTCAACATCAACTGGTTTTTGGTTTTTGGCCATGCCACAATCCTTGCCTCAAGCATTCGCTAAATTTTAATGAGCCAGAGCCAAAATCACAGCCTCAACCGCAAGCATGACTTAAAGGCCAGCGGGAACACGCGCCACACATCTACCTTGATCCATGTTGACCAGGCTGAAACTTCCGCCTGCTTTTCTGCACCGTTTCGGGCCATTTTGCGGTCAAAATTTTCACATTTCTTGCAAATTAACGTGATTTGTGCATGCAAATTAACTTAGATCTCGAATACGCACAATGTCCGCAACTGATTTCCGTTTTTCTTTTAACTGTTTCCTCGCCGCATCGACCTCGATATTGGTATAAAGAAAAGTGTGCAAATAATTATATTGCACACACTTTTTTTTGTTGATTTGTCCAACAATTGTCCACTTCAGTCTTCGCTTACAGCCAACAAAAGCGATTTGATGAGCGTTGAACAACAAATCCATCACTGACACCACAAAACGCTGATCGACGCACTAAGAAAACGCAGAAACGCAGAAACTGAAAATACTAAAATACACTGAATACTGTATACTCTGTAAAAAAAAGGTGAATGGATAAAGATATTTACTTGAAATTACAAAAATTCATATATAGAATTAAAGTCAGCTTCGAGTATCCTAAACAAATTTATTAATTAATTTATTGTTATATTTATATATATATTATTAGTAAAATTAAATTAATTTAAAATTATATATTCAAATATAGTACGCCTTTTAAATTTATAATCATTGTAAACTTTATAGTCACTTTTTTGTATTTTCTTAACTTAAACAAAATTTAGCTTTGTTTCTTATACTAATATTTATTTAACTAATATCGATTTTCTTGGGTTTTTCAGATATTTTTGTAACCGCTTAAGACATGTTTGAAAAATTTACATTCTTTGTAGTTTACCTTTCAATATAATTTTGTTGCCTGTTTTTAGTTAACTCACCAAATAAATCCTTAATTATTTAAATCAATTTTCAATAAATGAAAAAAATCATTTAGTTTTCCCAACCAGTCCAGTATTTACATACTTGTCAACATAGTCATAGTGTCCACCAAATATTTGAGTTAAACAACCGCATAGCTGTGAAGTATTTACCTGGCTGGCATGCGCAGCTCTTCCGCAGTCGCCATTGTCGAAGTTGGAGGCAAAGGTAGACTCCAGTGAAAAGCATGACACGTTACCACATGGCCCCCGGTTGTTGCCGGCAAACGGGCACAATATTTACCACATAAATATATTCATTCGTATTTGCGAACTGTATATTGTAAGGCGCAGCCTGCGCCCAAAGCCAAATATCCACGATGAGGCATTTGGCTTGAAACCTGCTTTCTTCGGCGTGACTTTTGATATTTAAACACTGCATAGACGTCTTATTGCCTTGTGCGCTTTTGAACCCGTTTGCACCCTTTTCCGTTTGGCAACGTGTCGTATATTTATCGTATATGCGTTTCTCTACGGTTTCAAATTTTCAATTTGACTTTTGGCCAACCAGGCAGGCAGGCCAGGTAACAGCCAGCTTGCTGCCAGGCTTTTGGCATTTTGTTCATTGAACAAATTTAGATTGTGCCAATGTCTGATCAGAATCACTTGTTGGCTCGGGAATTGCACATGACTTCGGCTCTAAGCTGCAGTCTGAACGTGAACAACTTGAGGCAACATTTTGGCGGTTTTTTTTTTTTGGCTACCAGTTTGGCAGCATTGCAAATTAGCTATCAAAATTTCTTAATGAAGTTTTGTGGTTTGGAGTCTTGTTACAATTGGACGGAGTTATTAGCTGGGCAAAAGCGTGTCAATTGGTTGTGGTTCCTAAGATTCCTCTAAGTACAAACTTATTAAATATAGTAAAATATAATATATTTTTAATAAGTACCTGTTACGTCCTTTTGAAAAGCACTTCCGTTTCGATAAGATGATAAGACACGTGTATGCATAATCGAATCATCAGCAAAACGTCGATCGAAGTTTTATTATGACATGACCCTGTCCAAATGCCTACACCAGTCACTCACTCACGTAGCCAGTCAGTCAATCAGACATTTATGTTTATTAGTGGCAAATTAAACAAGAGATCAGCAACTGGTTGGGTCTTGGGTCAATAAATGGCACAAAACATGAGAAAATAAAAATTTAAAAATATAAAAAAAACAATTGAGAAATTTGTTAAATAAATATAAGTTAAGATGGATATAAATATAAATATGATATGCAGGTTCAGCTTATAGTTGGATGTGCATAAAATTTAATCGTAAGTGAGACAAAGGCCTTTGTGTGCCACGAGTATAAAATAAACATGTCAATAAGAGCAGCAGGCAATAATTTAAAATGCAAATAGAGAAAGATATAGCAATGGATCCATTGATCTACCCGTTTAAGGTGTGAAATATAGATGGACTGGCCCAGAGGAACATACATCTATTCGGGCCACAACAGCACACACTCACACACACACATACACACACTTACACACACAACATTTGCCAACGCACTTTTGTGCCTCATTTGCATTTGCGTTTTGGGTTTGGGTTTGGGTTTGCGTTCAATTTTTGGAGGTCATCATTATGATCAGATAGACATTTGATACGGATCTTCAGCTATCATTGGCAGAGGTTTTTGGGCTTTGGGTTTGTCTTGTAATTTTTGAATTCGGGTTCGCTTTCAGCTTTATTCAGTTTTTTCTTTATTTTTGATAAAATGAGTTTTTAAATATGCCAAATCAATCATTTGGCAGCCGACTAATTGTACGTCATACTGAGATCTCACACCCGCAAGGGCAGATTGAGATTCAGATTGACTTTTGATGCTCACATTGTCTTCTTGGCTTTTGGGCTACCGACATTGGTAGGCATTGTTTGGACCGCATGAACTCCTGTATCTATATATTGACCATCTATTGTTTGCAGCTTAATGTCATGCCCAGACATTTTTCTTCATTTCGTAAAACCGCCTCTGCGCACTCTGAAATTGTTGAAATACCCAAATAGATGCAGCTGACACTTGGGCTTTGATTGAATGGTTTCCATTACACATAAATATGCTTTAAGATACATAAAATTAAATTTGAGACTTTCTACAGAGAACACACCGTAAAAGTTATGGTAAGAATTTCACTCTACACTAATAAAAATATTTTATAAATAATAGAAATAAAATTTTTATAATATATTAAGTTTCTTAATTAAATCCAGAAATATTTAAAAACAGATTTCGAATCGAAATATCTTAAAATATATAATTAAGAATCACTCTATTTAAGTTTTCTATTATTTCCTATATATTTTTGTAATCAAATAAATTAAAAAATATATAAAAAATACATAAAATTTCCATATTTTATTAAGTAGCAAACAAGAACTACTTACAACATTTATAAATATTAACTAATAAAAACATAAAGTTTATATAGCTATGAATATGTAAACTAATAACTCACACTTCAAATTAATTTCATCATTTTAACTATAATCAACTTAAATTCTTAATACACAAAGTCTTAAAAGTAAAACAGTATATTTTTATCAGTGTACTTACTCTCGTTTATCTCTGACTGACACCTGAAATAATTATGTATATAACACCCAATCCATAAACAACAAAATGCTAAGTGGTATCCATTAATTATGTGTGTGGTCAGCCAAAAGGCAGCCCAACCCAGTCTAATCATGAAATTGACCTGTTGGGCTTTATGTAACAAAGTGTCGATACAGCTGAAGCTAATAAAATCATAAATCTTGTCAATAATTTTTTCACCTTTACACAGTCTGTTGCAACAGCTTTGCGCACTTTGTTTCACATAATTAAAAAAAAAAAGAAAATAGAAGAAACCAATAACACAAAAATAAATTTGTTTTCATTAACGTTTTGCTGCCCATTGGGATATTTACATTTTGTTGGCTCAATCTTTAGTGGGTGATGACTGTATCGAGGCAAAGAACGCCCACTTGAACCAGCTCTGACTGCGTGTGAAAAGTCTTTAGCCAAAGACAAGGCTTAAGGTTTGTGTTAACGTTTCCCCAAAATATATAGTTATTTATGTTAAGCCGATCTATTGTTTTGCTGTCACATCATTTGTCATGTATTAGTGTTGACTGATGGACCAGGTTTCGACTGACAGTTCAAATATAGATATACTTTTGCTTTTATTAGCTATGAAAATACATTAAGTTAACTCTCTACACGCACACACACACATACATATTCAAAAGCCATACAATTAAGTACACTAATGTATAAATAATACATAAAGAACTGAAAACACATAGATTAACATCACTATATTGTTTATTTGAAGAATTGTCTTAGAGCTGACTATTGGCCAAATGATTGTCGATAACCACTTGAATGATCCTTATGCAGTCCCGTTGTCTGGCAATGGTGTTGTCGATAAGTTGTTCGATAAACTGACTAGCTTTTATATTCGTGTTGGGCGGTATATCCTGAGTGCAGCTAATGTATTTGTTGAATATCTCCGTGTTCAGAGATGTAGCCAAATATCTTTCGCTCTCGTCCTGCTGCAATAGTTTATTAAGCACCTGAGCTGCTGCTAACAATTGGTCCTTGGTTTTGTGGTAAGCACGCAGCTCCTGTAAATTGCCATAATCCGCGCTATTCAACTGCACCGACCGATTCCCATCAACATCCACAGTCCCATCACCACCGCCACCAGCACCACCGCCCTTAATTACCTTTTTTGTGAGCAGTTGCCGTATGTGATATTTGCGTTCCGTTACAAAATTTCCGAGCAAGTAGCCTGAAACAAACGACTCATTAGTATATCCATCTGTATCCTTGGATCCCCTCCTCCTAAAGCTCACCTGAGATGAGCATGAAGAAGCCAATCGTCAAGAGCAGCGAGAGGCAGGTTCGCTTTGAAATATATTCACGATAGTCACGGGAACTATTGGTCCTCACAGCCGTCTCATAGCTGAGCACCTGATGCATCTTGAATCTCTTTAATTTATTCGCTTTAAATATATCAATTATATATCTTATGGATTAGATATAGATGTAGTTCTTAAAGCTAATATGTGGCATCGTTTTGCTGTGGAACATTTTATGGTATCAATTGTACTTCATATCAAGTCGACTTTAATGCTATATGTGGCTGCAAAGAGAAAGCAATAAATCAATTTTCATACATTGGTAGTCATTAAAATATGGCCATTATGAGATATTTATTCCGTACGCAAACCTATTAAGGAATTTTTAATAGAAATTCATGCAAAATAACTATAGACAAACACAGGCTATGAAATATTTGATAGTCCCCTCCTAATCTTGGCAATTTGTATTTGCAGCTGGTGTAAGGGTCACCCACACCGTTTGCAAAATTCAGCCTGTGGCGAGCAGTAAATAATAACACGTATTTTGTGGATTGGAAACACCAAAACTGGCAAATGGGAAGAGTGAATCTTGTTAATAAAAAACACTTACACAGTTAAAACAAAAATCCTTTGCACATAGTTTATTTAAAAAACTGGCAAAACTTTCACTTTTTTTTAAACACAATTTAACTTTAAAAGTTATCTGAATATTGTTTGTTTTTGCTGTTTGTACTTTATAGCTTGATGCTCTGCGATACGCGTGTTTATATTACATATAAGAATATTGACACTTAAACAATTCACATCACAACATAATTAAGTAAAACTAGCTTAGAAAACTACGAAAACTTTAAATGACTCCAGAGAGCATTAAGTTGTTTATTGCCGTGCGTTTATAATCCTTCGGTTTAGGTTTTGGTGTGTTCGCCTGGACACCAAGTTGTGCACTGAGCGCTTTTCCGAGCCTGTCAACGGCTTTAATAGCCGACAAGGTGCTCAAAGGTGGTGAGTTTCTCTCGTTGAGCTCCTGAATAGAGTTGCAATTGTGGGTGGCCCTTGAGCATGTGGTATTATTCCCTTATGCCTACGTTTGGGTCAAGTTGAGATACGGTTCTCGTGTGTCGCTTAAAAGTAGAATAGCCGCAATAGTTTCATGATTAACGGGTATTTTTACTTAAGCTCCCAACGTGTTTGATGTTGTATAGGTTTTCAAACAGTTTGGCCTTTTCCGAAGGAGAGTTAATCCTTAAGTTATTTCTGTTGAAGTTAACTTCTAACCGGACTTTTGTTGTTAACATCTAGAATATCATATGTCCGATTAGTTAACTTCTCTTTGACATATATGTGGGTAGATTTGTACTTTGATGTCGTATTTATAACACCAGTGTTGTGTGAATATTAAGAAACAGAAAGTAGTAGCTATAAAAGTTGGAGTTTATTTAAACAAAAATCTACTTATTCAGAATTTGTGCTTCAATTTGTATACTTACAAATTAGGTACTCCATAAATATAAATTTTTATTCATACAATTTAACATGGGAAAAGCAAAACTTGCACTGTCCCTAAAGTGGCTCCATCAAAACATATTGTACACGTAATTGCTGGTGTATTTATTTTGCTTTGGCTTTTGAGTCAGTGAAAGTGCAACTTGCCCTGAAAGCAGCAACAAAAATGTCCTCTTGTCGTCAAGGGCTGACAGATACATTTCGCTCGTTTACAAGTGCCTGCTGAAGCGAAAGCCAAGCAAACTGCTCACAAGTCGAGGGGAGGGATAGAGTTGTAGAGATGTGGTGAGGAGGAGCAGAAGGTATTCTTGTGGAGGCCAATGCTTCATTAAGTGTAACGGCTTTTACCACGCTCTATGCTCACTGCAGTGCACACACAAATGGCCTCCACAGGGGGGTTACTGAAAGCAAGAGGGGACTATGTACTTGTATTAGACTCTTGCCAGTATTTTGCTAAAGTATCGCCATACCTGTAGCTACTTTGCTATTTTGGCAACACCAAGTGAAGTATTACACTTCTATCCTTTATAAAATATTTCATTAGATACACATATTTTGTATAACCTGTGCAGTTTGAACCTTCACTTGACACAACAAATATGTGGACAAATTAATTCGCTTTTAATTAATTCGCATTCGTTCACATTGCACTCACTCGCATTCGTAACTTTAATTTCAAAATTCCATTTGGAACTCCACACAGAAATGTCAGCGAAGTGCATTGCCCTCTGCACTCCACAACTTGAACACGTACAGAAGCCCCTTTTTTTGCTGCCACCCACGTAACGTGTACGATTCCCATACTCGGTTCCAAATCCATATCAAAGGATGCTTCATTCACCTACCTCGTCCCTTTCGAAGCAGCGCATTAATTTCCAAGTGCATTGACATAGAAACACGCACTGCAGCTGCTCAAAAGTAGGCAACGTGCAACACGAGCTGCAGTCAAAGATTGCAATGGGAGACAATTGTTGCACTTTGTTTGTTTGTTGATAATATAGTTTAATTTATTAACACTCCTAGTGTTAACTAATAGCTTAACAGTTTAAAGATTGTTTTCTGTAATAGACTACAATACATATTTATTGTATTTTTTGCTATTTATATTAATTAGACCCAGCAACTTGTGATTGACCTTAATTAAAGTTATTCCTCGAACTTAATTGACACTTTTGGAATTTATATTGAAAACAATTGTTAACTTACCAAATTGAGCTTTAAGCTTTTGAGATATAAAGCTAAAAAGTTTTGCAACTAACATTAGCGTGTTCACAGCTGTTATATACAAAAGCTTCATGTAAACTTTACTAACTGTTATACAAGCATTGGAGTTCGATAGATTTAGCTTGATTGAAAAGCTTTTAAGCTTAGACACTTTTAATTAAATATTTTAATTTGCTGATTGTCTCTTATGGGGTTTATTTACCTCGCTGAGCAAAACTGTGAGATTTGTTAAATCCAAGAAACCCTAAAAGTAGCATAAAGGATTATGGGAATACAAAGCGAACGGAATTACAAAAATACTTTTTAGCAAGTTTGTTAATTAAAGGCAGTTAATATACATAAACAAATAAATCAGCTTACAAGAAAACTAATAATGTTAATGTCAGATATTACATATTCTCAACTTTAAGACTTTTAGAAGCACATCACATTTTTGAGAACGAGTGGCAGCCGTTTTTAGGGCTTCCCAAATCGAAAATCGAACATTATTTGTCTTATTTTGTGCATTGTGCATTGTTTCCCTGCATTTCTCACGTGCTGCGCCAGTGAGACCATCATGTGGAAATGTTCTCTTTTCTATTTCTTCTGTTAATCAGAGAACCGAAGTCAATTGGCGATTAGTTTAGGGCCCTGACGGGCCCATTGACTTGTTTTGCATACGCATTGACCGACTTTTGTGCCAGACACTAATGTAATTAGCGCCATATACCAAGTTGTATTGGCCATTTGTCTTGCAGTTCATCGTGGCTAATTGGAGACTAAACATCACGGAATACCTGAGGAATACAGTGGTCAAAAAGGATACAAAAATTAAAGGATTAAGTCAACAGACTTGTCCACAGTGCAGGGATAATTCGGTGCAGTGCAGTGATAAATTGAAAGAAATGTGAAAATAACAAAAACTCTTTAGACGTTTGTTTTGATTTCGAATTAAGAAAGGCTTCATCATGGAGACAGATGCTGAGAAGGCGGCTGGGTCTCGCCTGGATTACGATCTGATGATGGCCGAGGAGTATATACTAAGTGATGTGGAAAAGAACTTCATTTTGGCCTGCGAGCGTGGTGATTTACCGGGTGTCAAGAAGTCAGTAATCTAAAGAAAACTTATTCAAGTGTCATGCCTGTAAAATAGTGTTATTTGTATGCTTATAGAATTCTTGAGGAATACAGTCAAACACCATCGGAAAAGTTCAACATTAACTGCACAGATCCCATGAATCGATCCTGCTTGATTTCCGCCATTGAGAATGAGAATTTTGATTTAATGGTCTTATTACTGGAGAACAATATAGAAGTTGGAGATGCTCTATTGCACGCCATATCCGAGGAGTATGTGGAGGCTGTGGAAGAACTGCTGCAGTGGGAGGAAACCAATCACAAGGAAGGAGATCCCTATGTAAGTTTTCAGTTCTCCTATTGCCAATCCTAACTAAATTTAGTACTCAATCTAGAGCTGGGAAGCAGTGGACAGATCCAAATCGACTTTCACCATGGACATAACGCCATTAATTTTGGCTGCACATCGCAACAATTATGAGATACTTAAGATCCTTCTGGACCGTGGTGCAACATTGCCCATGCCGCACGACGTCAAGTAAGTGACGTCACGAAATGCTTAATTTTATGTGTTTATGGTACTTCTGGATTTCCAGGTGCGGTTGTGATGAGTGTGTGACATCTCAGACCACCGATTCCCTGCGTCATTCACAGTCACGCATCAACGCCTATCGCGCACTCTCCGCTAGCTCCCTAATAGCCCTCAGTTCACGTGATCCTGTGTTGACCGCCTTCCAACTGTCCTGGGAACTGAAGCGTCTGCAGGCCATGGAATCTGAATTTCGTGCAGAGTACACTGTAATAAAAAGTTTACTTTCACAAAATGTGTCCTTGATCTGATAGATAGATTTTAATTCTTTAGGAGATGCGTCAAGCTGTGCAGGACTTTGTAACAGCTTTATTGGATCACGCTCGCACTTCAATGGAATTGGAAGTGATGCTTAACTTTAATCACGAACCATCGCATGAAATCTGGAGTCTTGGCCAACGACAGACCCTTGATCGTCTTAAACTCGCCATTCGCTACAAACAGAAAACGGTAAGAATGAAGTTGACACTTAATTGAATACGACAAAGAACTATGTGTTAAGCTTTAAGAATCGGTTTAATTATGTATATAGTTATACACTTATCCACCTATCCATCCATCAACCTTATTTCCAATCTATTTATCTATCTTTCAATATATGTATATCCTATCCTATTTATCTTCGGTTTTACCTCTTTTTTCCCCTTTTTTTTATCTGTCTACAGTTTGTGGCTCATCCAAATGTCCAACAACTCTTAGCTGCCATTTGGTATGAAGGTTTACCCGGTTTTCGACGCAAGCAGGCCTCGCAGCAGCTAATGGATGTTCTGAAGTTGGGTTGCAGCTTTCCCATTTACAGTTTGAAGTACATTCTGGCACCAGATTCGGAAGGTGCCAAGTTCATGCGGAAACCCTTCGTCAAATTCATAACACACTCCTGTTCCTACATGTTCTTTTTAAGTGAGTCCAACATATTTTAACAGGATTCTCAAAATTTTATTTAAATCCTTTAAATTCATAGTGCTTTTGGGTGCTGCGTCATTGCGTGTGGTGCAAATAACTTTTGAATTGTTGGCTTTTCCTTGGATGTTGACCATGTTGGATGATTGGCGGAAACATGAACGTGGCTCTTTGCCAGGGCCAATAGAGCTGGCTATCATTATGTATATAGCGGCTTTGATATTTGAGGAACTCAAGACTTTATATGCCGATGGTTTATTCGAATACATAATGGATTTATGGAATATTGTGGACTATATATCGAATATGTTTTATGTCACTTGGATTCTTTGCAGAGCTACAGCTTGGGTTATAGTGCACGTAAGTTGATAGCCATAGAACATTCAAAACAGAATCTTTAAGTTATTCCATTTTAGAGAGATTTGTGGTTCAGAGGAATTGATCCATACTTTCCACGAGAGCACTGGCATCCCTTTGATCCCATGTTACTCTCCGAAGGTGCCTTTGCAGCAGGAATGGTCTTCTCCTATTTGAAATTGGTTCACATCTTCTCGATCAATCCGCATTTGGGACCTTTACAAGTTTCTTTAGGACGCATGATTATCGATATTATCAAGTTCTTCTTCATCTATACTCTGGTGCTATTTGCCTTTGGTTGCGGATTAAATCAGTTGCTTTGGTATTATGCCGAGTTGGAGAAGAACAAGTGCTATCACTTGCATCCCGATGTGGCGGATTTCGATGATCAGGAAAAAGCCTGCACCATCTGGCGACGTTTCTCCAAGTAATTACAGTTTACTCTATAAAATATAATGCCTAATGTCTAAAAGTTAACTCTTTTTTTAGCTTATTTGAGACGTCACAGTCACTGTTTTGGGCTTCATTTGGTCTGGTGGATTTGGTTTCCTTTGACTTGGCTGGCATCAAGAGTTTCACTCGTTTCTGGGCACTTCTGATGTTTGGTTCCTATTCAGTAATCAATATTATTGTGTTGCTCAACATGTTGATTGCCATGATGTCAAATTCATATCAAATCATTTCGGAGCGAGCTGACACTGAGTGGAAATTTGCACGCTCTCAGCTGTGGATGAGTTACTTTGAGGATGGTGGTACTATTCCACCACCGTTTAACCTCTGCCCCAATATGAAAATGTTGCGAAAGACTCTGGGACGTAAGCGACCTTCTCGCACCAAGAGTTTTATGGTGGGTGGTTCATACTGACCCTGTCTCAGACGCCATGAGAATAAATCCCCTTTTGCAAATCAGTATCAATAAAGCTCCTGTGGCTTGGCTTTGCGTCAATGTTGATTTCCACAATTTTTTCTACTCCTCATAGCGCAAGTCCATGGAAAAGGCCCAGACGCTGCATGATAAAGTGATGAAGCTACTGGTTCGACGTTATATTACCGCCGAGCAGAGACGTAGGGACGATTACGGCATCACTGAGGATGATATCATTGAGGTGCGCCAGGATATTAGCTCCCTGCGATTCGAACTGCTGGAGATTTTCACCAATAACAAGTTTGAAGTGCCAGACATTGAGAAAAAGACACAGGGTAATCAAAAGTCTTACAACATGTTGCTAAGCCACCCATGTAACCACTTTCCACCCATTTTCAGCTGCTGCACGCACCACCAAGGGCAAAGTAATGGAACGTCGTATTCTCAAGGACTTCCAGATCGGTTTTGTGGAGAATTTGAAACAGGAAATGAATGAGAGCGAGAGTGGCCGAGATATATTCTCTTCTTTGGCAAAAGTTATTGGTAGAAAGAAAACGCAAAAAGGGTAGGTATAATGTTAGAATGGAATCTGACTTACTGATAAACTGTTTTTATCTATTTCCAGTGATAAGGACTGGAATGCCATTGCCAGGAAAAACACCTTTGCTGCCGATCCCATTGGTTCCAAGCGTTCTTCCATGCAGCGTCATAGCCAGCGCAGCTTGAGACGCAAGATTATCGAGCAAGCGAACGAGGGACTTCAAATGGATCATAGGCAATTGATTGGTAAATTTAGCCCCATGTCTAACAGTCAAAACTCTCTAAGTTGATCTTTTCTTATACTGTAGAATTCAATCCGAACTTGGGTGATGTAACGAGAGCCACACGAGTTGCTTACGTGAAGTTCATGCGCAAGAAGATGGCGGCCGATGAAGTTTCCGTTGGAGAGGGGGAGGAAAACCCCAACAATGAGGATGAAAAGAAGTTAGAAAACAGCGGCGTAAGTTAATTTTACTTTAAATTCATTACATTTTACATTTTACCATTGTCTCTTGTAGTCCAAAAAAGCAGTCACTGCAGTCGGAGGAGGGGGAGGGGGAGGTGCCTCCATGTTGGCAGCAGCAGCACTACGAGCGTCCGTTAAGAATGTTGATGAGAAACCAGGCGACAATAAAGACAAGGATAAGGACAAGAAACCTACGAACGACAAGAAGACAACAGACGATAAAAAACCAAGTGACAATAATAAATCAGATGGAAAGCCACCGCCACCAACAGGAGGTGCAAAGCCAGGTGAACAGAAACCAATGCCACCTGCAACCAAACCACCCACAACTGCAACAAATGGCGCTAAATCCAATGAGCAACAAAAGCCCAGCGATGCTGCTAAGCCCAATGCACCTGCTCCACCTTCTAAGCCCACGGATGCAAAACCAGCAGCGCCAAAGCCCATTGAAACTACAAAGCCAGAAGCTGCTGTCAAGAAGGAGGAGGCGGCCAAAACAGAGGCAGGCAAGCCACCAGCTACCACTGGAGTGGCTGCCAAGAGTGCAGCTCCCTCAGCTCCCACAGATGCCAAACCAGACACCAATACAAAGACAACCACTTCTGCCACACCCAGTGGCACTAAGGCGGCAAATGAATCAAGCGGGGGAGCTTCACAGCCAGCCAAACCGGATGATAAGAAAAATGGACAAGATCAGAAGGCAACTGATGATAAGAAACAAATGGATGCAAGTGGCAAATCAGCTGAATCAAAACCTAAGGAAGAAGGAGCTAAAGCAGCCACCGATGCAAAGCCATCCACTGACAAAAAACCTGATGATAAGAAACCAGGCGATGATAAGAAACCAGGCGACGATAAAAAACCAGCAGCGGCACCAATCAAACCGGCCATCAAGGTGGGTCAAAGCAGCGCCGCTGCAGGTGGCGAAAGGGGCAAGTCTACAGTCACAGGCCGCATGATATCTGGCTGGTTGTAACCAATCCAAACATATTTATCTATACATTTTATAGTAGAAAAACTTATGTAAGAAAATCAAATTTGTGTGAACCATAAAATCGAATCTTAAAACAAGCCTAATCAAATTTCACTTATTAGTTAACGATAACGAACAGTAGCATTTAAATTTAGGGTTTGATTTTAGTTGAGTAATAACTTTAAAGGTAACTTTCCATTTTATGTAACTAACAAATAGTACAATCTAAATTCCTAGTATTGAGTTCTGCATACAAAGGACACAGTTTCTTACTTTCCCCTTTTAGCCATTTGTTTTTAGCTGTCGCAACAAGTGCTTGACTTTAGCAACATTTTGACACCCACAGGTAGTTGGTTGCCAATGGCAACAAGTGTTTTTTTGTTGCCAACATTGCCACCCCATCAAAGTTTCCTTCAACATCTTTTATATAAAAGGACAACAGTTGTTGCCAGTATCAAGCATAATACCAATAGACGTGAACAAGTCAACAACAAGCATCAACTCCAATTTGAAATAAAATCAAATTTTTTGGACTTTTCTTGAGAAATGAAGTCGTTTTTGGGTGCTATTAATATTGCCTACACAATTCTCTTGCTCGTAGTGCTCACAAAATTAAGTGTCGCAGGTGAGTTAAACAATCCCGTTGATTGAATACAATTGGCGAATGGTAACTGATTTTTAAAGCTTAGTGCCATTTAATCTCCTGGCAATAAATCGTTGTGTAGCTGCAAGAACGTCAAGTACTTCTGAGTGGATTAAAGACAAACTCTTCGATTTGTTTACATTACAATCGCAAAGCTCAGTTGCAAGTTAAATTTGTATAATTTATTTGATAATTCAACTCAAGACCCTGAGAATTAGCTAAAGAAAAAGTTGACTTTTTAAAATATTCTTTACAAAATGCTTAACAATTCACGACTTAACGAACTTAACTTAATTTAGCCGAGCAAGGTCATGATAAGAATCGTCGAGGTGCTAACATGGGAATCTATACCTTTCCGCGTGTAGGACGCAGTGATCCTAATTTGGCCAGTTATCCTCATGACGGCAGCGATTCGTTTGCTTACGAGAGCGTTTATGGAGTAGGTGATGTATCTGCAGAGGATTTTGATGGTATGTTAAATTATTTCTGGTCAAGTTACTTCTCTCCTTAAAGCATTTGCTTTTCTAGAATTCCAAAAACGCGCAAACTTTGTGCCTTTTGCCCGTGTGGGACCCAGCGATGCTGAAATTCGAAAATTCGCACATTTTCTGGCCTTGCAACAGGCGCTGGACAAACGCACTGGACCAAGTGCATCGTCTGGTTTGTGGTTTGGACCCCGTCTAGGCAAGCGTAGTGTTAATGCCAAGGACTATCCTGCTGCCAACAAGGGACAAAAAGAAGTGTACTAAAGGATACTCATGAATGGCTGACTCTACAGGAAACTCGCACTGTCGTCACGACACGATACGATCACAAAACGAATTCGCACTTGTATATGATAATATTTATAAAATTGTATTTATACTTTAATGATTTGATTTATTCTCAAAGAGATCAACATGCAAAATAATAATTAAAAGGGAACACAATTCAATAAAAATAATAACTAAATTACTCATGGGCTGGTGAGAACTGTTATTAACCTTCAGCGAAATGCTCCTTTAAAAATTATTATGAACTCTCTAAAACGCTTTTATACATGTAAATATAATTAATATAATATTTATTATGATGCTGCAAATTTAAATTAAATAAAATACAAATAAAGTTCAACTGCAAAGCATTGCTACTGGGAATTTATTTCACAATGTTTTAGCCACAAAAATCGAATATGGTACAATAACAGTTGATTGAAAAAAGTATCTAAATTTATTGAAACTTTTATTCTAATTAATTGAAAAAGATTATTAAAATTATGTTTTGTATGTTATGAATTTGTGAAATTAAAAACGCGATATCTATGATGAGGATTAATCAATCCTCTTGGGTCTTAAACTTGCGCAGTTCACTTTGTATCGCCTCAATTAGAGGAGCTGCCGATGCTGCCGGAGACTTTCGATCCCTTCCCGACGTATTCGCTCTAGAGCCAGAGATTGCTCCTCTTGAGATCTCCAAAATTGTGTCGGTTGTTTGAAAGTTTCCCGCACTCACGGGTCTGACCAGAGGCGAGTGCGAGCCGTGCAAGCTGCTACCCCAGGCACTATACGTAGGAGACGGCGGCTGAGTCGATTGTGCCGATTTCGGCGTTTTTTCCGGCTGGGCTGTGGCAGGTCTCTCTGCGGTGCTGTAAGCCTTGGGAGGATAGCTGCAAGAGGATCAAATTGGAAAATAGTTATTTAAATGTTAGGTATTTTATTTCTATATAAGTATTATATAAGAATTTCTGTTTTTTCGTACCTTGGTAATCCTGCTGAAGAGCCGCGATGTTCGCGCTTTGTGGTGCGTCGCTTATTGGTAAAGTCGCGGGAGGGCAATGGCATCGGCAGGTCATCCTGGCTGGCATACATCTGGATGGCGCCCTCTAGTAAGCCCTCGTAGTGATTGCGTATGGCTGAGGCATCGTGCATGGGACTGGGATTAAAGTCAGCATAGCTTCGGGCCTCTGCGGAAGATTTTTTGAGGAAGTTGAGTTGAGTTGAGTTGACTTTGGTAAATGTAGCTGGCTGCAAGTGGATTTCATTTGATCTATGGTCTCTAACTATATCTGTTTAACTAATTACAGTTTAAATTATTTTTATTTTGTTTGTTAGTTGTGTGCATGCAACAACAACGACTACAGTTGCCCAAGTTAGTAACGTGTTTGTGCCCCAATTTGCACGTCTTCATCATCATCATTAACATCATGATTGTGTCCACCCGCCTCACCCTGGTTGTCAGCACTGCCCAAACGTTTCTTATGCCGCTCCCAAACGACAGGACCCACAAAACCTGGATCAGGATTATCGCTGTGCGAAGCAGAACGCACAGTCCTAACGGGAGGCGGAGCCTTTGGACTGGGAAAACTCGCTATCGTTGCTATGGTGCTTTCCCTGCTGCCCAGTGATTTATGTGATTTGAGGGATCTTGTCGAGCTCTGTGCTGTCACAGCCTGAGGTGCGACAGCATTCACATTGTCGTAGTAGGTGACAAAGACGGGATCGAGTACACGATTAAGTGGTTCAGGAAGTGTACTCTTGGGAAAAGCCCGCACCGAGGCCATCGAGAGAAACGAGCCCACACTCGCTGTATCCGAAGACTTCTCTGAAGGATGTACTCCTCGCGATCGTATAATTTCTTTGTTAATGGCTTGAGGAGACGCCACGGTGTCATCCTCATTAAACTCCTTATCGGTAAAGACAGTCTGCTGCTGAAGTAGCTTGTTTCGATGGTAATTGTTGTGGGGATTATAGGCCTCATTACGCTGAAAGTTCTCATAGCTGCGACGTGTAGAGGCCGGAGAGTTGCCCTCCTCTGTCGATGAGTTGCTATGTGCCAATGAACCCTGTACAGGACTGGTCTCTAAAGAACCCACTCGATTCTCATTCAAATAGCGACGCTTTGACTTATGTCGAGACTTCTCGTTCTTCTTCTCGGACACCACGGAAGCATAGATAGTGTCCTCTTGTCCTCCCTCAGCTCGATCATACTGATGTCGTCGGCGTTTGTGTCCATCGAAAAGCCGTGCAGCCTTTTCGTCAAGTATTCGTTGCACATCTGCACTTGGTGGATTGATGGGACAGTAAACTGACGAATCGGATGTGTTGTCCGAAGAAGATATCGAATCACGACGAGATCGGGTATGTGTTTCAGCAGGAGGACCAGGGAAACTGATACGTGGCTGTCTCTCATACGATATGTTCTGCACGCCTGTTTCTCGGGAGCGAGCAGTGCTCTGTTCACCGCCGACTGCACTGTCTAGCAAGGTTCCACGAGAACTAGGACGCATCGATTGACCCTCGGACAAGAGTTCATTACGCGAGGATGTTCTGCAAGTTATTTTTAATTAAAAACAAATAAGATCTTGGGTATACTCTTGACTCACCTGTTGACCGCACTCAGTTCTCGCTGGCGAGCACGTGTACGTCCCAGCAGCAGTATTGCAACGAGCAGCAGCATCAACAACAAAATGGCCAAGGAGCTGATTACCACAAGGGCCACATTGTTCTTGACCGAGTTAAAGAATCCAGCATGACTGCTGCGTGGAACTGGTGCCAAGGCGGTTGCCGTAGGCTCACGTATGTAAGCTGTGAGATTGAAAGAGGTTTTAGAATATATTGTAAAACAGTTAGGAAAGAGCTGTCTTTTGATACCCTGTAGACAGTAAGACACTTACGCTCAGATTTCATATAAATAGCCTTGCCCAAAGTGTTGACCGCTTCGGCTTCGCTGACCAGCTCCATATCCTTGGCCGCTGTTGTGGCCAGAACGGGACGACCGTTTACTAATACGGTATAAATAAGTTCCGTTTGGTTGGCAATGGGCCGCTCATTGCTGTACGCGAGAGGCAGAGCAAGAGTGTCAAACTTAGTAAAATACTTCTCTTTCTAGCATATGTTGATCTTACAATTTGAGGTTGACATATGTGTCGGTTGCATCGACATCGTTTCCACTCGTGTTCCACTTTTGCACTTCAGTCTCGCTGATTTGCGTGATGTTGTGTATGACAACCCGAACTCGCTCCTCCCTATATATTGACTGGTGTTGGTGTTCTCGCTTCA
Organism: Drosophila cardini; assembly: GCA_018903735.1. NCBI lineage: Eukaryota > Metazoa > Arthropoda > Insecta > Diptera > Drosophilidae > Drosophila > Drosophila cardini. The sequence continues at coordinate 2,099,628 of JAEIGM010000013.1, forward strand.
CTGGCTGTTGTTGTTGTTTTTGTTGTTGTTGTTGACTTAACAACGCTTCACGCATTTCCTGCAATTTTTCCGACTTTCCATTCTGTTGTATGAGTTCCCAGGGGATAAGTGTAACATATGCGCTATAGTCTATGGACTCGCTAGTTGTTGTTGTGGGCAACGTGGAGCTACTTAGCACTTCTTCCGACTCATCCCAGTGACTCTCCCACTCCGGTCTGTCTGCTGGCTCCCAAACCCTTTTGATTTGATGTTCACTATCCACATCCATATCCAGTACTTCGACATCATCGTTGGGCCAATTGGTTGTGGTTCCTGGCCTGAATGAGGATGTTGCTGGTAGTGAGGTTGGTGTTGACGGTAGCGATGGTTGGCGACGTTCACGTGGCGTGTAAACTGAAACGCCAGCAATCTGTTGTGCCCCATTTATGCCCAGGTGTCGTGTTTGTTGTCTGCAAAACCCAATTGAGAGTTAAACAGTTCTAGCTGTACCTGAAGCAAACCTTACCTGGTGAATGCCAAGCGATATAGTCTCGCCAGTTTCTCTTCCAGCATGGGGTTATCCTTGGCAGTGTAGAAACCCGACATGACAGTTAGTAACCAATAACGTCGATCGGTTGAGGAATAGTTTAATGGCGGCATACCAGGTGCACCCAAATCCCAAGTTCCACCGCCATCGTCGGGTTTGCAGTCCAAGCAAATTGGTATCTCGATTTCCTGTAAATATTTCTCTCTTTATTGTCATATCACGATATTAGCTAGTCCAAAAACTTACGTTATTACCATCTACATAGACCGTGGCCACCACAGTCTCCGTCTTGACTATCACATCCTTGCCCTTGTTGATGCCTGTGTGCACTTTCTTGAGATAATCTGGAGGACCATCGCCAGAGCCAGTCCAGAAGAAATCTTCCAAGTGCACTTCATCCTTTATTTCCGGGTAATCATCATCTAAATCACCATCTGAAAATTGCGTGACAATTGTTAGTTTTAAATTGTTTATTTGCAATTTTGCGGCTTGTTATTTTGGAGTTTCTTGAACCTTTATGCTGTTACTATAGCAATTGGTTATGGGTGCAAAAAACTTGGTAGACAGTTTTTGGTTTTGCTCTACAACTATAAGGAAGTTTTATACTATAATACAACTGGAGTTTAATTAGTTTAATGCGACAGTTTATTTATTTTACCAACTATCTACTTGAATTTAAATATTTTATGAAACATTTTAAAAACAATATTGATAGCAGATTACAATCTAAATAAATATAGAGTATTTATGTATCGTTGTAGTTCAAATAAACAAATCGGCTGTACACAATTTATCGACAAATCATGAAAACTGGTTACCTTCCCAACGTAGTCTACAGTTCTAGCGATGGATTGAATCCCATTTTGTCTGCATTATGTTTATATTCCTTATTTTAATGTAGTATTTGGAGTTTGTTTGATCAATTGAAATGGGGACTTCAGTTAGTGCGGTCGAATTATGCTAAGTGTTTACCCAAACCCTTTTTACTGTTTTGGAAAATGTTTTAAAGTAGTTCAGTTATTATGATGACTTGGCCTCAATGATAATGACCGAACAGCAAGCCAACAGCTAGACAACAATATTTCATTTTTTATCGATTAGCACTTGTGGTATGGTACCAAAAATATAGAAATGGGAGAATATAAAATGAGAGAAGTAACACCCGTGTCAAAGTTGACCAATTGTGGTGCGTGTTGGCGAGGCAATTAACTTGAACGCATATTTGTGCACCTGTGTAGATTTGGCAGCGGCAATTGTTTTCTTGCAATTACTCGTAAATGATGTAGCATATTGATTGTCCTAAATTTTGATTTCTGTTGGCCAAATTCGAATAATGGCCAAGGCACTGACGCATAAACCCAAAGGTCAAATCACTTGTACCAGCTACACACGGAAACCAAAAAAAAAAGACTGAGGGTCACTAAATCCAGTGACCACAACTGAAAATATTTTTTTTCAAAACATCATGGAATTTTCATGTCTCTGAGTCTCTATGAGTATTACAAATAATTTCACTGGCTTGCTGCTCAACTTACCGTGACTTAATTGTATTAATGGTTGTCCAACCAGCTCGACCCCCCCTCGACCCTGGCACTTGTATAGAATGTCCAAAAGTAAGAAAATTGACACAATACTAATATGTTTTGCTTTCATTTTGTACACTATTAAAATATTTTATAATATTATTAGTTGTAAAAGTATGTGTCTATTTAAAGAGTATTTCCCGAAACACAAAATTGTACACTTGCACATTGTTTACTAATGTATTGTTTTATTTTATTCATTATATTTTATTTATATTATGCACTGTTAATTCAGGTGAAATTTTTAGGAAGTGTTGCATCGCGTTCTAGCGCCGTTGAAAGTTGTCCGGGAACTGAGCGCTACGTTCTAATCCAAACTTAGGGGCGCACTCAGACTGTATGGTGGTTGTTTGGTTGTTATTACTGGGATATAGAATGTATGTACGTATGGCCCATTGACGTTTGTTTGCTTACTCACGGCTCTCTGTTTGGGTCGCTTTGTGCCTGGTCAGTTACCTGTGGCAACAATCAACAATCAAACAATCAAAATGCGCGCCAAGTAAACTCACATCTAATAAACAATTCACAGTTTCCACTTCCACTGCAGTGTTGTTGGCATCATACACACACAAACACGCACGCAGACAAACACGTACACACACTCACTCACAAAGTGCCGCTAGCTTGGACTTTTGTTAGGCTCTCATTGTATGCAACTTTTAGATCAACTATTTGCTACACTGTAAAACTATAAAAAGTTTAGAGCGAGACACCAAACAAAAAGCATTGGCAACAAGTGAGACGAGTAACATCTGAATAGTTAGAAAGCTTAAAGCTCTATGTTAACCTTACAGAAAGCTAGTTGTTTCCACTTGCAAACTCTGCTTGCTATGTCATGTTTAGACTACTACAAAAGCTCTTTTTGCTGTGGTAGACTTTCATGCTACTGAAAGCTTTACAGCTTAGTTGTGAGGGGCATGTAGTGTTTAGCTTTTGACAGCTTGCATAACATAAATTTAGCACATTTAACGCCCAAAAATAGTTCATTGCTAATTTAAAATCCGGCTTTTGTTGAGCCAAAAAAACCCCCGTCGCGTCTAACATTTTTGTAGCCTTGAAAAACATGGATTTGAATAATTTAAATAATATAGTTTTTTAAGAGATTCGAAATAAATTAGTTGGTTTCTTTGCCATACTTTTAAGCTTCCAACGTTGTATTGAAAAACGTTGTCTCTTATTATAATTACTGCAACTTTTTTGCAAAGATGAGAAATACTTAAACACTGTTCGATGTCACTGCACTTACAACAAGTAATTGCTTATTGTAAAACATCAATTAGCTAAACATTAGATTACAGCACCAGCAACAATTCGATTCGTGTGGTAAGCTAATCCGTCATCTTCAACATTCTTCAATATTCATGGCTCATAATTAACGTGACTGAAAATTAATAAAACATGTCAAGATTCTTAAATCTGTTAATTTATACTTAGAATATGCAAATTATGCAAACATTTCGATGATTGCACTCTGTTAAATATATATTTCGTATAGCCATATACATTCTTAAGCTCCCGTGTTTGGCTTAGATAAGTTTTCGAATGGAATAAGTGTGAAGTCTGGTGATAAGTTTGTGTTAACTAACTTTTTAAAGGTCAAGAAATATTACGCAATACCAGCAAAGTTGTCTATCTAGCTGACCATATGATAATGGAACACATCAACTTGATCTTGACAAAACACCAAACTAAACTGGCTATCAAGGTTCATTTAATTCTATCAAACCAGTTTCAAAGTCAACTAATAATTGTAAATAATAAATTCCTATAAAAATTGATAACCAATAACATTATCACTTTTAATTTTACAAGATTTACATTTAAATGTACGATAATTTAACCAGCAGCTGATTTCAGAGCACCTGGGCTCAGTTTACGATTCTTTAGCATATAACGAGCCTTATAACCATCCTTATCGGCCGTGTACATGGTAATGGTTTCGGTATCTGTCTTCTCATCATAGGTGGTGTAGGCACCCATCACAACCAATTGTTCTTCGGGCGTGCCTGGATTCATGATAACACCCATTTCCTCCCGACTGCTGCCATTTGGTTCCTTCAATCTGTTTGATTAAATAATATTAGTATAAATTCCTTAAAGATAGTTTTACTTTGATGCGTACTCAAATTTATAGCCGTCTTTCGTGGGAGTCTGTCCGAAATATTCAGTTTTAAATGCGGGATAGACATAGTCCAATAAACCAGCTGAGCAGTTGGTGGCCATAATAGCCACCAAGACGGTGAAAATTAACTGAAAGTAAAATTATAAAAGGCAAGAGATTTAGATTAATAAAATCAAAATGACTTTGTATTTAAAAGATCAATTAAACTCGCTGTTTCTGATTCTGATTAGTTTGTCTGATTCAATTGCAGCTACAGCAGCTGCAGTAGTTCAAGCATTTAACATTTTAATTACTATTATTTGTTTTGAATGTGAATACTTTGAATGCCATTCAAATAGTATTAAATGAACTCGTCAGTCTCCACCCGTGGATCGCATGCTTACCAATTTCGCAGCTAACATGTTGATGCGACTTGTAGTTCCCAATCGAGACTGAGACGGAATTGTTTCGCGATCCAACAGCAGAGATCTGCATAGAATTTCCAACCGAGGCGTCGACTAGCGACAGAGACAGCGACAGGGCCAGAGACAGCGACAGCGCCAGAGACAGCACCAGAGACAAAAACGCGACGTCCAAGTTGACCATATGATGCGTCGTATACTTAATAATTTTTTAATTTGCTTTGGCTACTATTAAGTCAAACCGGTCCCAAATCAAGCACAAATTCAATGTTATGACCAGTGTAGCCAACTTGAACTAAAGGTGTTTCAAATTGTTATCTTTTTGTTGGCGCATCACTCGGTGAGCGCCTACATAATTAACCAAATTAATTAATGATGAATGATCATTACGAGGGAAGACTTTTAAATAATAATAAGCATTGTTACCCTAGAGGGGACTAATTACACTAAATGCGAATTTATAAAATATGAATAATTCGAATTATTGTTATCGAAATATGTTTAAATTTGTTTAAAAACAAACTATAATTTATTTAATTAAAAACATATATATCTATCACATCAAGATCGCAGATAAGTTTAAAATTCAAAACATATTTAAAACATTATATTGTTTATAATGTTTCACATTAAACAATTCGGTGGAATCACAGTAAACTTTAATGATTTCCCTCGTATATACTTGATTTATATGATTGTGTTGCAAAACCGGTGTTTAGTTTAGTTTATTGAAATATCTACTTTTAGTATTGATTTGCCTTAAAACCATTTCCAGTTCCAAATAAACTTTCATTTAATGTTTAATAAAAGTATGAGGTGATGCTTTTAACTAGTTTATTTAATTTTTTGCTCGACTTTTTAAAATAACTTGCAAAAATTATATAATACTGGATGACCTTTTCATTCGATTATGTCACTAGCAAACACGGAACTAAAAGTTCTTCTGTAAGAAGTAGACATAGGTTTATTGAAGAGTTCCCCTTACTACTATATGAACAATTTGTAAACAATGTTGTTAAGCCAAATCTATGACGCAGATGAAAACCTGTAACACAAATATTCTTGTGAAAATGCTCAGGTTTTAAGCTTGTATAAAATTCGATAGAAAACTAAATATAAATTATGGGAATTGCCAAGAAACATTCTTTGACCATGAATTCAACTGAGTTTGTGTTGTCTAGCAACTGGAATTTTAATTTGTATTAAATATAGTAGGGTTGTATTAGAAAGTAAAGAATATTAGTAGATTTTAGCTGTAACTGGAAATATCTTTCTACTTGTGTATACTCAAAGAATCCTATCACAAAGTAAAGCGCCATTTATGGCTCATAATTCAATTGACATAATAGTTTCATTTCCGGTTTTTTGCATATCAAATCACACATTGTAGGGGAACTGGAACTAATGCTTCTATTTTTGCCTGTAGTCTTCTAACCTGCTTTTTCTTTATGGTTTTCTTTTGATGTATGATCAAAGTATGATCAATGCTCGGTCGAAATTAAGCACCAAATAACAAGAATTGGAAAAAATTACGTAATATTCCATTGACTTTGGGCCCAATCTAATTGAATGAGAAAGTCGTACAAGACAAACGAAAGTAAATTGATAGGTCCAAAAAGTGTTTGCCATTTGGTGACTTCTCAACATAAATTGGGACAAATCATTTTTAATTATTTTAGTAAATTTAAACCAAAACGACATCGCACTCCCAGCTTTGACTAACGGACTGTGATGAGCAACGAAATTTTTATCGCCCAATTAGGAAATGAAATCTCTTACAGCAACAAAGCGTTGACTTTAAAAGCAATTAGCCGAAAAAGTGTTTTAACTTCTTTAGTAAATGTTATTTTGACAACTGCACCCAGTCTTTTCAGCCTCGATGTCTGCAAACTTATGGTATTCCATCTATTTTGGGAATATTCTTGTAAATTACTGAATGAAGTTTGGTCAAGGATCAATATTTTCATTAAATAAATGTGATTTCATATTCAAACTTTGTGAATGAAATTATATGGTACTAAGGCCCACTATAGGCCTCACCGCATAGGATTTGGAATCACACACATCCCCTGGAGCACATTCAGAAGTCTTTTTTCAGCATTATCAGTTATTTACATTTTAATTGACTTAATGTTTTCACTTCGATTATTGTTGAGTTTTTTATTTACTGATGTTTTTTTAAGTTTTTGTGCAAGGCAGTTAGGTGTAAGATTAATGTGCTTTGATTGTGTTGGATAAACATCATTCATTATTTGTTGATGGTTTCCTAAACATTTGGGTTAATTTATAATTAAGTTATAACATTATCTGATCAAAGTCTGATAATAAATTGAAATATAATTGGTTAATAGGTAAAATCAAGGTCTTGAAATTTTAAAGATTTCTACATTTCGATGTATTAATCTAAACAATTTATGACTACTTAATAACGAGTTAAGGTTACCTTTAATTTGTTTAACAACTTGATTACTCTCTCTTAATTTAAAGCATTTTGTTTGAATTTTTAACTTTAAGATTTAAGTTTTAGTGTCTCACTCAGGGCCGGATCATAGGGGCCAGTGGGGCCAGGGCTTCCTTTTCTGGTGATTGGTCTATTCTTCTCCAACTCAATTTCTTTTGTTTTTTTTTTAAATTTTTTTTAACGATCATGGGAGTTTTGGCTGCGACTATAATTGACATTAGTGTCATTGTATTTCCCACTTTGATGCGGTAATTCTTCACTTAATTAAAACTTTATATTTAAACACAAATAATCTTTGTAGAACAATGGTCTTATTGCTGATTATGACATTTGAACGATTGGTTGCGGTTGTTAGCAACATTTTGCTACCATTTTTCATACAGATTAATTGCTGGGGGCGTTTTCTATGGCTTACCTCACTTATGGCCAGTAAGTGAACATATGTGCATCATAAATTTATATATTCCCACTATAAATTAATATGTCTTATAGTTCATTTATAAACTCATTGTTCTTAAAAGTGAACATTTAGCAGACACTAAACAAAGTGACCATGGAGATTACGTATATCCAAATAAAGCTACTCTAAAGATTCTTTAGCTCATTGTGTTTCTATTCAAACTTAATTTGTAGTGTAATCAAATAAAATCAACGCTGTCAGCAATAAAACATCATTTAAGGCAGCTTTAAATAGATAAATGTTTAAAAATTTTGTATCTGAAATATTATTGCTATAAATATTAATGGAGTACAAATTAAACCACTTTTTATCGCTTGTAATTTAAGTGAAAACAAATATTTAACTAAAGAATTTAATGGGCATTGTTATTAAAATAAATCAACACTTTAGAACGATGAATAGTCGCCTAATAGATCATCAAATTTAACGCTCGAGATTACTCAGATAAATAACATTCATTATACAAAGTATTCATTCTTCAATAATGTTTAAGACTTGGCATTAAAGAACATTGTTAAAGTATGTATTTAAATTAATTTATGGTTTTTCATCCGTCAGCTTCAGTAATAGAAAAAGTTATAAATTATAGCAAAGTTAGTGCAAACTTAATGTCCAAGCCAGACAATTTATATGTGTATTAATCAAGAGAACGCTGACTTAGCTGTAGTTAATTCAAGTTAATTACATTTTAATCATGCCAAAGCAAATGTTGATTAATTTCCTTTTTGTACTTTTTTGTACAGAACCAAGTTGAGTCCAGAAAACCACACAATGGAACCCAAATACTCAAACCATAAGTCGTAAAAGCCAAAAACAAAAAAAACGTACTACCAAAATTTAGTAGTTGGATTCTTTTGTGTGTGGTATGCAGTTTCAGTATGTTAATTATTCTTTTGTGGTCATCAATTAATTAGCAGTTGCAGAAATGAATTCAATGTTTGCTTCATTGGCTTCCAAATGTGATTTTTCACATCAAATAATCTGAGAATGTGTGTATAAGGACAAAATAAAAGTTTTTTGGTAACACAGTTGGACATAAATCAAGCAAAGTGGCTAAGAAGCTTGTCAGAAAATCTATCCTTTTCTTTGCCGCTTGTTGACTAGTTTTAAGCAGGCGACAAGTCAATACAAGTATCTTCTTACACACATACATATATGTATATGTATGTATCTGTGTAGTTGTGTGCGTCTTTGTGGCATCGCAACAGGAAGTAACGCCTTTAGCGGCGGTTCTCGTTACGTCACGTCACTCGCAACCCATTTCTCATGCTGTCAAAACAAAGTCAGGCAGTAATTGACACATGTTGACTTCTGGAAGCTCTCAAGTGTTATGTATGCCCAGATATCAAATCTTGAATTAATAGTTTGCCGTTTCCCGTTTGCCCTACAAATCGGAAAGTAGCAAAAGTCCACTTAATTACACATTTATATGGTATTAATTGAAAGCTTTCAATATTCTATAGAATTCCACTTAATAATTAATCAAGTTTTTGTTAGCAAAATTTACTGACCATTAAGGCAACAAAATTAAACAAATTTACTTGCCTTTAATTTATTTTTTGAATTTGACAAATTAGTTATCATTATTTGTTGAACACACTTTCCACAAAAGTTGATAAATCGACAGCTTTTTGTGCTTTTGAGGTTTCGGTTTTTAACTGATTGTTTTGAAAGCATTTCAGATAACTTTTACAGTAGTGGGAGAGAGGAAAAGAGATAAACAGAGAGAGAGGAAGGAAGAGAGAGAATGCGAGGGAAAGTAGAACAGGAAATGAACAGTGCATCATTTAGTGCTTTACATAAAATCCCGAAATACAACAAATTCGCATAAATTTCGCATAATAAACGTGTGAAAATCGTGTTGAATATAAAACAAGTGAGAGCCTTGCTCTACACCCCAAAATAATATGTTCTGTAAGTAGGCGCGTGGGGGCATGGTTAGGCATCTAATGTATGCCATAAACTAAACGCAGCAAACACATAAAAAATCAACAAAACAGGAATGCACAAATGCGTAGAAAATCTTGTTATACTCTCTGCAAGAGAGAGTATATTGGGTTTGTGCAAAAAAAAAAGTATGTAACAGGCAGAAGGAGGCGTGGCAGACCCCATAAGTTATATATTCTTGTCGCATCAGCCGAGTCGATTAGCCATGTCCGTCGTCCGTCTGTCGTCTGTCTGTTGTCCGTTGTCCGTCGTCCGTCTGTCCGTCTGTCTGTCCGTATGAACAAACAGTTTCAGAGATGGTAGAGCTACAAGTTTGAATTTGGTCTCTATCGACTCGATATTTGTCAGTCAATACAAGAATTTTTTTTTTTTTTTCCCCCCCCCCCACAATGAGCAAAACTAGAAACACCTCGGAAAAATTGGTGTTTTAGGCGAATATCTCAATAACTATAGCACTTAGGAATACCCTTTTGGTATGGGGTTCCTGTCAGGCATAATGCATTGTCTTAAAATTTTGGACTGCCACGCCCCTTTTCCCACAAGAAATAAAATAATTTGCAACTTCATGCCGATTTTAAGGCATATGTTCTTTCGTACAGTATTGTTATTTCACATTCGTTTGAAGACTACGTATATAACTATCCTGAAGTTGCATATAAATCGGACTATAAACAAAAGAGCTAGACACGTAACAAAGTTTATAATTTAACGCCATTTCACTGCATGTGTGCAAGCGAGACAGAACATACAAACATGTGGGACGTTTTGCGCGCTGCTCGCGAAGGACTGTGCCGACCATTGTATATGTATAACATATACACACTCTATGGGTGCATACTTTAATGTTAGTGTGTTGCGTGTGTACTCATGTGTTTTTGTTTTACGTGTTTTGTTGAGTATCTTGTATACTTGGTCCGTTTTTTAATGATCGGGATATTGGGGTATTTCGGTCGGGCGTGTGCGACTTTTCTTTTTTTCCTGGAATAGTTACGAGGAGGAATCAGCAAAAAGGAGGCGTCTGTGTGTCTGTGTGTGTGAGAGTTGTACTTGCTTTTAGTTTTGGTGTTGGGGAGTGTTCAAATATGCCTAAATGGGCAGTCATAATCTGAAATGTGCAAATACGTAAGAATAAACAAAGTCAGACTGACAGATAGACACACACACAAATATAAACAGAAACGCACACACACATACACAGACACACAGAATTCGCAGTCTTAAGCTAACAGGAATACAATGAAAACAAGTGATGAAGCCCTGGGTGAAATAACGCGACTATAAGATACCCTAAGACCTGACCTATCCATAAATCACGAACAAATACGCCACATGATGTGCTGCTACCCTTTAAAATAATTGGCTCATAATACCTTTAATTTTACTATATAATCATAATGAAAAATTCTCATGTTAATATAATTTAAATTACTCTTTAAATTAACTGTTAGTTTAAAAAGCCTACTTAACAAACTTGGGGCTACTTTTCAGGAATATATATAGTTTATAATAAACTTTATGACTCCCTGCAGACTGTTACATTCTATATACCCTTAGTTAGCTTTAAACACACACATACACCTAAGTTTTCTGGGTGTGTATGCACGTCCCACACATTTACAGTTTTGTACTGCCCAATGGCCTTGTCCATGTCCTCTATAACGATTTACAGGTCATTCGTCATATCAACACGCTGTGTACAATTTTATTTGCCGCAGCCGCAGCCTAAACAAAACCCGAAGGCAATAAGTGCAAACAGCAATAACAATGCTTCCAGCAAATTAATGAGCGAAACCCACACACACACACACACTAATACACAAGCCCACACATACACGTACACGTACACACTCCCACACTCACGGTTGCTCTATCACTTTCGCTTTGTCTCTACGCTCATTTTCTGGTCAGTCTATTGTGTTGCTATAAATGTTGCTGCAACACAGAGCATGTATAGCAACATGTTGCTAGCCATTCAACGCAGACTTTTCTCAACAGGTTGTGTAAATGTTGCTAAGCAATAGGAGCATCTTTTGCAGGATACTTTGTAGTCACAATGTAAAGCTCACAGTCGTCGGCAGCACTCGCAGCAGTAAAGTTCACGCGTAGCGGTTAATTGCGAGCTTAACTAACTGTAAGAATTTCGATAGCTGTTATTGTCATTGCTGTTGTATTTCATTGTGTTTGGTGCCGTTGATGTAGCAACAAAAGTAACAAAAGCAAATTAAATCCCAAGATTTGAGCTATCATGTCATAAAAGAAATTCAATTAAATTCATAAATAATTCTAATATTACAAAATCTGTGCTCAAAACCAAACTGTGTATTGTTGTGTGTCTGTTTGAAAATTCTACAAATATTAAATTTAAATAAAATATATATAAAATTATTAATTAACTGAATGTATACTTTATGTGATAAATATTATATACAAAACGTGCATATTGCCTAGCAAATAAATATATAATATTTACTATATAATATATTTACCAAATTAAATTAAATTCCAAATAATTAGTAAATGTGACTTTTATGCGTGTTATGCCGTGATCAATTTTATCTGTGCATTACGTGCAATTTGTTGGCCAATTTTACGCCCACATCGTGTCCATGCAATTAACTACCATTTAAATATTCAGAAACACGCCTTAATCTAGTACTCTTGTTAAATCCTTAAACGGTGAGCAGCATAACGAACCAACCCCAACAGTGCGTAATTAAGGACCACATTTTGTGATGTGCATAACAGTAAATTGTTGCACCATCACGGACATTATGAGCACCGCTGGCTGCCTGGCCAGCCGCAAAGAATCCTATGGAATTACTGTGAAATAAGTCGACGTCAGCCGCACGTGTTCATTACGACGCCCTAAGTGCAACGCCAACGCCAAACCCAACGCCAAGCCAACGCCACGCCCACAGTTTGAGACGGACTAAATACGTTGAACAGAAAATGTCGGAAATTGTGGATACGGAATTATTGGTGAACTGCACAATTCTCGCCGTGCGTCGCTTTGAGCTGAACAGCATTGTGAATGCGAGTCTATTGAATAGTCTCAATCGCACTGAGGTAGTCAGTTTGCTGTCGAGCATCATCGATAATCGAGACAATCTCGAGAGCATCAACGAGGCAAAGTAAGTAAACAGAGATGATTACTAGAAAGTAAATACCATTTTCCAACAACCATTTATTTCTTGGACATTTTCTTAAAATTTCTTCCTGTTTATGTGTTTTGCAATTTCGCAAAACTTTACCTTGGTGCCTTTAATTTGCGTTTGATTTTTCAGAAATGAAATTTGCAGTTTTAATACGTTCAAAGTGAGCAGTCGATAAGATGACAAAGTGAAAAGTTAGTCAAATTATAAGCCAGAGTTAAGCTTCATTTCCTCAAATGTCATCCAACAGAATGGAGGGGAATTGAAGGATTAACTTAGATGACAAACGCAGCTAAGCTCGTCGAAAATTGCAAGTTCTTCAATGAAAAGCGAAAAGAGAATATTAATTAGTTTCAGTTGAGAAGACACACAAATTGGGCGAGTAACTGAGAGAATTGCAAATACAATAAATGCAAAAGTATTGAAGTGAATTTGATTGCCCCAAACTTAGTCTTTTAATAAATATTAAACAAATAAATCAATTTAAATTCAACCAATCATTCAAATTCATTTATTTATAGTTAATAAGTAAATATTATTTTTTTTCAATTATTTTACAATCTGTTACACTGTTGTTTAATGAATATCTCATTTACCAATTATTACACACTTAAATAATAGCCACAGATATGATACTCAAGTGCATTTTGTGGCTTATTACGATTGGATGATTAACGGTTACTTAATACCCTTTACTTATGCTAATTATATTGTGGTCAAAATGACATCACAAACAAGTCTACGGGGAACGCAAACCCAGTAATTAATGTGTGGGTTTTAAACCCTTTACTGCATAATTGATTTTCATTTTCATTATGCTAAAGCAAGCTTATGGAAACTAATTTCTTTTAATGAGAAACTCTTTCATTATTCATTAGGAATAATTAGATGTAAATAATGAATTTCTAAATCTAGATTAGAATCAAATTGAGAACTGTGGTAAGGAATCTAGGATTTGCAGAGTACTAAGAAATGGTCTGCATATTGGCTAATACTCAGATAGAAGAATAATGAAATTGTACTCAAAATTCCATTCAACATTACAAGGACAGCATTAAGAGTAGCAATGATAACAAGATAAACTACCTTCTTATTTTAATAAAATTTATTAAAAATTTAACTACCGAAATACTTTACAAAACTTAAAAAAATCAAGATAAATTGAATTTTTTTAAAAATTAAATATGAATTACCTTTTTTCCGGAAGTTAATTGAAATGCCTTTGATGTCAAAGAACAGATAAATTCTATTTCGAGCTGTGCAAACAGAACACTAAAATTTAAAACGCGACTAAAATCAAATTAAGTTTTACTATTCAAATGAAGCTCAAACGTAATTCAATACTTCAATAAAGAGTTTAAATTCTCTTTGAAAACTTTTTCGATTATGCTCTTTGTATAGTGTGGAAAAAACTAAATTAACATGGGACAATTTTAAGGAGTCGACTAACAGATATGCTGTACTAAATTGAATATGATAAAATTAAGAAAAGATTAACATTTTATACTGAATTTTTGTTGTTAAGAAACCATTTTCTAACCTCTTGCTATATAACTGTCTACTGGCTGACTGATATTCCTTTACCTATAACACCTGTGCAAGATTACAGGGTATTGGGGCTATATAAGAGGTGTGAACAACAAAGGCACGCAACTAAAAGTAAATATAAGCCGCAGCCCTATGGAATACGGAATAGGGAAATTTGCAAATTGCTTTTTCAGTTGTTGCCGAATAATGAAATACAGAGCGAAATTGTATGTGACAAATCCCAAGCAGAACTTTGACAAATAAAACAGTTAACGGCAACATCAGCGATGACAGCAACTACAACGCTAACAAATGTCAAGGGAAAAACTTTGGCCAACAAATCTTTAGGTGGTATTTCGCCAGCTTTGCTGGTTTGTTCTACATGTAAATGTGTGTGTTTGTTTCTGTGTGTATAGCTCGTGGGTGTAAAGTAAATTGGCGTTCTTTATATGGACTGTAGTCGGCTTAGGGTCCAGGTGAATGCTTATGCTTCATGCATATGTATGAGCCTACCACTTGAACATGTGCGAGTTAAGCTCATTATGAGGCCTATGGCTTTTGGTCAATGGCTTGTGGCCAGCATACAGCGGCTAGCGGCTAGCGGCTTAGGCGCAATCAGGGTAAATACCTAATATACTAAGAATCGCTGTGGGCCATTTGGAAGGCAGAAAACACTCGAAAGGAGCTCTATCGACATGTCTGCCATCGTAAGCATTCACTGCGCTTTTATGAGTCTGAAGTAACTTTGTGAGAGGCGTTTCGGTTAAGTGACATGTTGGTGTCACAGTGCGTATACTTACATGTCTGGAGACAGTATTTAAGTACACGCACATAACACTAAACAACATAGAAAGAAAGTATACAGTTTACTGTCTTTGTATGTACTTATAAATGTTAAATTTTGTAATAATTCTTTACTGAAATTTACTCTTAAATACTTATACATATTCCAAAACAAAATTAATCTTCTTTACTATATATTGAAAATATTGCATACTTTCAGGCGCTTGCTTAAAATTACTTAATATTTTAAGGCTCATAGATTTTAAGGCTTTTAGAAAGTTTAATTGATCAAAAGGGTTTAATTAAAAATGTATGTTAATTAAAAAAACGTATGAGAATATGTATGTTATAAAAACTTTGACATGCTGCGCAGTGTAAAAACTTAAAAGAAAAGGACATCGAACAACGTTTTCGTTTTAAAGCAGAAAAAAATAGTCAGTGGCGTTTTTATGTTTATGACATTTCATACGCTTATTGATTCTGATGCGCATCGAATGACAAGGGAAAAAGAAGAGCATTCCTTTGCCCATTGCCTCCATCCTTCCATGCCCCCTCCCCCCGACCACTGAGACTCCCTTTGGCATTTTTATAGCACGGCCTCAAAAGCAATCACAATTTCTATGTGCGCATAAAAATAATTTAAAGTACTTGAAGCAGAACGAAACGAAAGCAGAAAATGAAAAAAGCTAAACGAAATTGTTTTGGCTCAGTCTTGGATAAGACAGTGACAAAGCATTGAACCAAAGAAAACACATACATATATAGAAAGGGTTAATCTTTTGTGTGAATATGGATGTGTGTGTGTGTGTGTGTGTGTGTGTATGCGTGCATGCCAGCGGGTAATAAATAAAATACTGGTGTCCACTTCAAAGCCCTCAAAGCATTCGTTTTGTATTTGCATGTTACAAATGTTTCAATTAACTGTTTGTGTACTACAAACTGAGCAGAACGTGGCCATAAAACACATCCCCTGTGGAGTAGGTGTGCCAATTATTGTTGCAAGGACAATGCAGTAAGTCGAAACGGACAAACAACTGCAGCCTACAACATGATAAACAATCAATAAAAATTGTGCATCGTTTTCTGTAACGAAATTCCAGCAGCATAATAAAGTGTAAATGGAATTCAGAAAATCTATGAATCTACAACACGTTTAATTTTGAACGATGTAAGCCAATTTCAGTGTTCATTTTGAGTGGGTATAAATAGACTCAGGTCCTCCGGTTATGAAATACACGCTAGAATTGTTTCGTTTCTGTTGCATTGTTCAGTTTGGCTTTTGTAGAGAAATGGATTACGGTTGAGCAATAATAGAAATAGGGGAGATATTCAGTGATAATTGGGGATTGGGAGAGCGAGAGACCGGAATAAACAATGAACTGTGACAATCTGCGCTCATAAATCTAAATTGAAATGGGGCACATTCGAGTTGCAAGTGGAGGAAACGTGCCTCAAATATGTATGAACCAAAACACAATCTTATATAAAGGGTCATTGTTTTTGGGATCTGTCTGTCGATGATAATGAGCCTGATGATGCGACTGAGTGGCCATGATTTTAACAACGGAACATCGTCCATAGCCATTAGTCAAGCATCGATGGGCATTAAGGGATTTAGAAGTACGCAAAAAAAGCAGCATACTAAGAAGGCACAAAAAAAGGATTTTAGTTAAATGGATTGCAATCGATTTCTCCTTTCAGCCCAAAACCTTATTACTTTTGTTGAGGTTTTTTAAAGTACTAAGATGCCTACTTTTGGAATTTGTAAATCGATTTTTCCATCAGCCTTTATGGGCCAAAACTCCATTATTTTTATGGGGATTTTTAGAAGTACATTTGATTTTAGAAAGTTGATTTGCATGTGGTATATAGAAGTATGCCAATCACATACTGATTTCCTCTTGTCATTTACCTTAGCTGCAATTTTATTAACTTTTTGGTGAACTAATGAACTTCATTCAAACGTGACTGGCAACTTTCGTAACTTGTTTCAGCTGAGTAGAAAGTTTAGAGCAACTTTCTAAGATCATCATAAGTTGGCAAATTTACTTTGGAAAAAAAATGCACAACTTTCACATCTCTCTTACCGAATTGTGAACAAATTGCTTACCACAGCTCACCTGTAAGTGGAACTGCAACTGAAACTGCGACAAGGGTAACCACAAACCTCGCAATTTTGGTCTGCAACAAGCAAATGTTCAGCATTCATGAATAATAAGCGATACCAAGCGAACAGTCACGCACGGTTGTCGAAAGTTCATTTTAAATGCAACAGAAAATTGCCAACAAATTTTCGTTTACTGTGCAATATACTACTCATAGGAAAAGTCTTTATTTTTAAAGAGGAAAACCCTATCTGATGATGAACTCGAGCCAAAATGACCTTTATGGAAATAAGTAGAATATTAATAAACAGTATAAGTTGTGACACAAATTACGGCAATTTGTTGCAGGTTAAAAGCCCATTCATATGTGTACAGCTTTAGCACACATCGTTGAGAGGCAAATTATCGCTGTGTGAACTATGATTGATGTTAATTTCCTAATTGTTTGCTGGCGTTCTCCTTCTTCGGGGCTCGACGGTGCGTTGAATGCTGAAAAGTAGGCAACATTATTTTAAGTGCGCACTAATTACGTTTGTGTGCGTGTGTGTGCATGTTGGAAATGAATATTTAATGTTCCCTTTCCATTACAAAATCGATGTAATCTGCCCACTATAGTAATATTACGTTTGTTTTATTTATAAGTTGATATTAAGCCTGATATGTTTCTGGCTTAAAGCTTAATCACAGGGTATCTACGTGTCTAGAAAAGCTAAAGGTCAGTCCTTGTGCACATTTTATGTCAGATAAAATCAATTTCAAAGCGAAATTTGCTTTAGTTTTGTCAACAAAACAATTTCTGAATGTAGCTAATTTTAAAAAATTAAACTATAACTTTTTCATTACTAACTAAGCGAATTTATAATTAGTTTTTAACTGAAATTTTGACTAAAAACTAACCAGTAACATGTCCGGTGTGAGCAACTTTACGTTAGCCTTGCACTCGTTTTGCTGTTTGCCAAATTTCGCCATAAAAATGCAAAAACAAAAAATTAAAATAATCATAATAACAAAAAACGACTGTATCATTAGGAAGTCACAGGTCAAGGGCAGGCACAAAGGAAACCCAACGTGTCGGGCCAACGGAAATAATTAGTCGACTTTTTTGGCCCGGCCAAGAATTTCCGGCTGTCCACTTAAATAAGATTGTTATTATTATTACTGTTATTATTCATGTTTCTTCCTTTTTTGTGTGCCAAACACGGATTTACCAAAAACTGCAGAGTTAATTAGACTATTACAAAACAGTCAGCCTTAAATAACATTAATTAGACAAAGATTAATATGAACTCCCACTTCAAGATAACGACTAAATTGTTACTCACTACTTTTGGCCTTTTTTGTAAGCGGTTCTCGAAAGGGAACACATAAATTGCTCAAGTAATTTATTGCAGAAAAGCTGACTTTTAACACTAGTGTAAAGAAAATAGCAATTATCATAATTGAAAGCAACCAAATATTTGTGTGTGTGCGCGAGTCAATGCGTGTGAGTAAGTATATGTATGTGTGTGTGTGTGTTGCGCTAGAAAGTAGGCACCACTAATTGCATGCGCTTTCGTTCACAGACAAAAACAAAGAGCTTCCGTTTCCTTATCCTAGCGAGAATTTGCTGCTGACAAGTTACAAGTAGTAGATATGTGTGCTTAACTTTAAAATACCCTGCAATGTTTTCTAAGTAGTCCCATTTTAAATATTGTAAAATATTAAATATTCTCACTTCATTCGCGTTGTGATATCCTTTCCCGCTTCCCCTAACAGGGTAGTTTGCGGTTTGTGTCGCTTGGTTGCAGCCGCAGAATGCAATTATGCACAAATGAGTGACATCTTTAATAAATTTAGTAATTTAAAATGCACTCATAAACATATTCACAGAACATGTTTACACATTCATTATAACAATTAAAAATAATCAGGTCGCTGGTTTAATTTTATTTGCCACATTTACCACAAAATTGTGAATTTAATTTCTAAAGTCCTTTAAACAATGATTCAAGCATAGCGTAATTAGCACAGTTTGCGGGCTTTTGTTTATGGCATAAAGTTTGGCTAAAAGCATGGTATTCGGCTCTAACAAAAATATACACACAGACACACACACGGTCAATTTGTGTAACGAGCACAAATATTTACCATCCGTACCGTTATCCTTGGTAAAACCGTAAACGTATCTGCGCTACGTTAATTGTCCTCCATTGTTGCAACAAAACCAACAATTTGATCACGAATTCTGTGAGATAATCAAATCGATATTGTTGTATTTGGGGCCCCTAACAAATTGAGTTAATTACGAGTTTGTGCGAATTGCTAAACATATAATCAAATGTGAAATTAATAGTTTGAAAGTTAAGTAATTAAATAAGAAGTAGCCTGAACTTGCAACAGTAAAACTTTCCTCAATTTAAGAATAAGGTTCTATAATTTAAGCTTACTTGGTTTAACTTGTCCAATTTCTATACTAAATAACAGTTTCAAATACCTTAATCTTTGCTTAAACTCACAGATAAAAATACACATCAATTAGGCCACAGTGCAGTACAATGTCCTTTGGTTTCCATTGAGTAAAGGCTTATAAAATAGAATACATTTTATTTCTATTGTTATCCAGTGGCATAGATTTAGGTAAGGGCTTTAAAGGCTATTAAGGGAACAACTACGAAGGGGTAATGCAACAGTTGAATAGATTTCTTTGGAAATGTAAGCTATGATTAAATGTGGTGAGCAATTAAATATTTAATCTATCCAACATTTGTTGGCATCAATGAGTAAATAAATCAATTTAATGGTTATTGCCAATTGTGAGTTTGCAAAACTATTATTTTCTCTTCAATTAATTGCAGTTAAAAAACTATAGTAAATCCAGCAGAGAAGACAAATTTAGAATAATGAGCAAATCATTGTGTATGCAAATTATTCTATCGTAGACAACTCAACTGCGTAGATTGCGTATACGCAACGTTGTATGCAAACAAGCAAAGCCAACATTGGAATTCTGAGAATTGAACCACTTAAATGTTGCATCATTGATTTCATTAATAAGTTGATAGTTCAACTTAACACTAATTAGAATGCCAAACATAAGCTGCCAGCGGGAAAGCACTTATCCTTCTTAGTAATTAAGGTAATGCGTATGCAATGCAAGTTCCTCTTTTAAGTATCTCTTTTTTTGTACTTATTAGTTCAAAACAGTTGCTGCTTTATAAGACACTACAACTACAACTACTTCAGGAATGATACTAAGTAGATCTTGTTGGATAACTGATTGCCAGGAAGTTTCCCAGAAACGGATACAGCTTAAATGAATTCACTTAAAATTTCTAAATTCAATTTATTGCTTTGTTATGATTTTCGTTTTTTGAAGGCATCCGCATCCAATTTGTGCTTATGCTAAGCTTCACTGATTTTCTATTGTCAGCTAGTTGCAAGTAGCTAGAAAGTTTGCAAGTAAGCTACTCGAATTTACTCCAATGGAATTTGATATTCAAAGGGATGCAGCTTGTTGCGTTCACAGAAAAATAGCTTATAGTTTTAGAACAGAATTCTTTCTGTGTACTTTTCCAGTTTTGTCCTCAATTCCCCTTCTTTAACATTATATAAATTGCTTTCAAATGGTTACATTTCTTAGTTATTAGAGAGTAAACTATTTAATTGTGTGATACTACAATTTTGGGTATGCCAAAAGAAAAAAAACAAACATTTTAAACGGATATTGGATGGATAACTATAGTTTAGTGTGAGCAGGCATGTGTGTGTGTCTGATATGAATTTATATTGAGCTCAGTGTAGCGTAAATTGATTTGTGTTTTGAAAAATATGCAGAACAGCGCCCACGTATGCGCATACATAAAAGTATTCAAAGGATTTGTTCTGCACATATTGAACTATTGCAATTTGTAGTTGTAGTAGTTGTTTGCCTCTTTTTTCGCTACATATTTCGTTTTCTCATTTTTGTATTTTTCTGTAAACATTTCTATTTGACTAGGGACTTTCTTACTGAGTGTTTGTTTCCATCACCAACACGTCCATATGAGTTACCTTGGGAACAGAAAACGATTTGGGCCATTGTCTTTGGCCTGATGATGTTTGTAGCGATTGCAGGCAATGGAATTGTACTCTGGATTGTTACAGGTAAGAGTAAATTTATGGCAATGCAGTTTGGAAGCTTAAGTTGCGCATACGCCTCGTATGTCGGATCGATTGTACGGCCGTATTTAGCTGTCAAGGGCAAGATGACGCAGATAGCAACTAATATCCGGTGCTTTTGTCTTTGCCATCACAACTCACGTTTCGACCATTTGCTCGATATTTGATTCTTAACTCTCGTTTGCCTGCAGGACATCGTAGCATGCGAACGGTTACAAATTATTTCCTGCTCAACCTAAGCATCGCTGACCTACTGATGTCCTCGCTGAACTGTGTCTTCAACTTTATATTCATGGTGAATTCGGATTGGCCATTTGGCTCGATTTATTGCACCATTAATAATTTCGTAGCGAACGTAACGGTTTCAACATCGGTCTTCACATTGGTTGCCATCTCCTTCGACAGGTTAGTCTCTTGACCACATATGCTTTTCATTCAGATATTTGTTTGTTTTTTTTCCACTAATCCGTATCGTTATGCTTTCAGATATATAGCTATTGTGCATCCGCTAAAGCGTCGCACGTCACGGCGTAAGGTGAGATTCATTCTGGTGCTGATCTGGGCACTGAGCTGTGTCCTCTCAGCGCCTTGTTTGCTCTACTCCAGCATCATGACGAAGCAGTAAGTAAATTGCTTGAAGTATATACATGCGTACACTCATAAAAAATACTAGTTCTAAAAAATTGAAATGTTTTTTAATTTTATTTTGTTTGGTCTATAATATAAGAAATTTATTTCAAATGTTGTGAATTTTCTTTTTTTTTTTAATCACAAATTTTAGAGTATTTTTCACTTCGACACCAAATCCTTGACTTCAAAACTTTTTTGTATCAGTGTATAACCATGTGCTCTTTGTTTCTTGTGGCACTCGCATATTTTGTTTTGTTTTTTTTTTTGTTTGCAACGTCCTTAGCTGCCAACCAAGTAATAAACATAAAGAACTTTGTAAGCCTTGCCACAAGCAACTTGTGCTTGCCACACAACAGACAAGACTTTTTCCACATGCCACCTGGAGTGCAGTTGCCCTGCTGTGTCTGTATCTGTATCGATTGTCCTAGTGTGCAAAGTCTACACACAGTCTATCTAAGTCTTTTCGTAAATGTTTGGCACTTTTTTCACAATATTTTCTCTTTTTTCTTTTTGTTTTTGAAGGCGTCGATCTAAGCACCTAAATCGTAACAAGCTTCACTTTCATTAGAAATTTACGCAAATGAACCAAACTGCGCAGTCACTTAATAGAATTGAAGCATTTTTTATTAAGACTCGCTGCCAGGCAGTCACAAAAGTCACTCAACATGAAACGTTGCCATGGGTAATAGACTACAAAAGTCTCTTCATATTCACGCACATACACATCTACATATATATACATATACTTAAATATAAATATATGTACATATATTTAGAGCATAAAAGGTGGAGAGTATTAGACGAACAGATGCCCTGGGTCCAGTTGAAATACCTTAGCTTATATCTTAAGTAAACACCTTCGACATCGACAAAATGTTTGCAAAGTTTCAGAAAAACAAAGTTTTTTTCCATAAATCCCAGTATAATCTTATTTAAGATAGAGCTGGCTATCGTAATGAAGCATTATTAAATATTTGTTGAAGAACTTAATTACGAATTCCTGTCTTCAACTTTTCGAGAGCTATGAATAAACCTACGACAATGATTCTTGTTGCGCAAATATGCATGTCTAACAAGTACGACAGCAATCAATAAATTTTACATCATTTCTGAGTTTTTATATTAGAAATTTCTCTACAAAATGATTGACATAACAACTTTCTGAGAATTTTATCTACTGGCATCTCTAAATTCCTTTAGATTCTACGAACTTCCATCGGTTTTAGAAAATTAATCAACTCACAAATTTTTAGCTTTCCTCTTAAATATTTTACATAACACCAAATTTCTTAGAATTCAAAGATGAATTTAAATTGTTTGAATTTTATTTGAACAGCATTGTTAAGTGTACTCTCAATAATTTAACCAATTTCTGTCGACCAAAACCACGCAAAATTTTAAGTTCAAATCAATAAAACTGTCATCGTAACTGAAGGTGACAGGTAACCACAAATATTTCAATGGTTCTTGGACCAAGTATTACCTGTCTGCCACTTTTCATTGTTAATGGACTCTTAACAAATTGTCGGAAGTGTGACAGACGTGGGCGGACGTCCCTTTTGGAGTGCTCGAAACCAACACGCCTAAAATTTGTCATAATTTTGCAAATTAGGTTTTCAATTTACCTTCGAGCAGGCATAAATAAATTATACATTGTAAAGGCGAGAAATACCTTTTTACCCTGCACAACTTTCTTGTGAAACTTTTTGCATTCATTTTCGGTAATTAAACGTTGATGAAAGTGTTGAAGACTCCGCAGCGGCTTTAACACCTTATTTTTTTCTTTCATTTTTGAGCAAAGTTTTTGTTTATCAATAAATTCCATTCAATTAACGCCCGCCGTCATAATGAACAATGATTTATAATTATGATTACAGCTATTATAATGGAAAATCTCGCACGGTTTGCTTTATGATGTGGCCCGATGGACGTTATCCGACATCCATGACGGATTATGTGTGAGTAATTGATTTGATTTGTATTGAATGATCGATTGAATCGATTAGCTAACCTTTGCCATTAACTGTTTAGCTACAATTTAACTATATTGGTGTTAACCTACGGCATACCCATGATTATAATGCTCATTTGTTATACGCTAATGGGACGAGTTCTATGGGGAAGTCGTTCAATAGGCGAAAATACGGATCGTCAAATGGAATCGATGAAATCTAAACGGAAAGTTGTTCGCATGTTTATAGCGATTGTATCAATTTTTGCCATTTGCTGGCTGCCCTATCATCTGTTCTTCATCTATGCCTATCACAACAATCAGGTGGCATCCACAAAGTACGTGCAACATATGTATCTGGGCTTCTATTGGCTGGCCATGTCCAACGCAATGGTCAATCCAATTATCTATTACTGGATGAACAAAAGGTAAGGCAAGAAAAGTAATTGTTTTAATTTAGAGGAATTAAAGGAGTGAAAATTCATCAAGTTTGATTAACATAAATTAAAATATTGTTTGATTCTGTGTTTTTTAAGAAAACAGAAGAAATCTGTGGCCAAATAAAAAATAAATTAAATACAAATAGGGTTAATAAAAGCTTGTGTGACAAGTTTAAAGCTTAAGCTCTTTAAGCGTCTCAAATCTATGAGTTTAAACAGCTGAAAGGACTTAGCTACTAAAATTGTTGCATACTTTTTGGGGCCTTACACGCACAACTCGCAGTTCACACTAAGCACCAAACATACGCTTATTTCCACAGATTGACATTTAATACACTTAAATCGTATTCAACAGATTTCGCATGTACTTTCAACGCATTATTTGCTGTGGCTGCATTGGATTTACACGGTATCGTTTTGATTCGCCCAAAAGCAGAATGGCCAACAAGAATAGTTCAAATAGAAACACAAGAGGTTCGTATAAAGCTGTGCTTTTACGTTAAGTGTATTCAAACTTGTGATTCACAATTCGTTGGTATTTTTTTTTGTGCAGCGGAAACAAAGAGTCAGTGGAAGCGTAGCACAATGGAAACACAAATTCAACAGGCACCCACAACATCATCGCGTGATAGGCAACCGGTAGTACAGGGATTGAATCACACGGCCGTTGAATGCATCATTGAGAGAGCTACAGATGGGAATAGCTCTCCCATTTGTCTGTCCTTTCAGAATAGCATAGGTGAGCGACAACGTGTAAAAATTAAATACATCTCCTGCGATGAGGACAATAATCCCATCGAGCATGAGCATCAAACACAAATTCACGGTTTAAGTAACAGTGTAGCGGCAATGAAGCAATTGTGATGGAATGACACTTAAGTTCTTCAACGGTTTCGTTTCATGAGAGTCAATCAATAGCAGAAATATTTTATTGTAAATACGATTTAACGAATTTGTGGTTGTCAAAATATATTACATGGAACAGAAAGAAAACAATAATAAGTATTTCTGGTAAATTGTTTCTATAATTAACTCCTCAATGTTTTCAAGAGTTATTCAGTAAAATACCAAACAATATGAACACGTCCTTTAACACATCCGTACGTTGGTTTTGTACTTATGTACAAATTGTAATAATATCATCGAAGAGTTATAAGTTTTAATTGTTGTATAAATAGCCTAAGTAACTGAATATTTATATTTATTGTATAAACTAAAAATATACTATGCATTATTATAAAATTATTCTGATTTCATTTAAAAAAAAACTTAATTGCATGAAACTCGTTTATTTTGCTTTTATGTTGGTATTAAAATTAGTGTTGACAGGGCAAAAGGACATAAATTGTGAACTGAATTGAATAATTCAGTAATTTGGCAGATAAATATGCCATATAATTATCGTTCGTATGCATATTTATGTTTATAAACAATGAAACATTTAAATTACCACACATAAACACACACACACACACACATACAACTATGTGAGTAAGTGTTGGTGTATGTTGTAAATAAACTTTCAAAACTTTTCAATATAAATTTATTTATAATTCCTAATTGCAAATGGTTAAAGGCTTATAATGCTGGTAAGTTTGTTTGATCTAAATTCGTATTTATCATTAAATACGTAATATAAATAATTCTAATTTCCTTAATACGCTTCGATAATTTCCAGAGAAATTCTAATGCTCGATTAGCTAATAACCTAAAGCTGTTTACACACTTTTTTTTAGAGCACTCAATGGAGTTATTAAATTTTGTTTGGCCTTTGGCATTAAATACATTGAAGCATAGATTGAAACTCTATTTAAAATACATAAAAGCCGGTGGCTATGCACGAATGGGTCCATTAAATTCATCTGAAAACATTCAATACAAAAATTGTATAAATATACGTTGAAAGCCAAGCCAAACATTGATCGGTATTCAAGGAATGCAAATGAGTTTGTTGCCAAAGTGAATACTTTGCCCTTTCGAGTGCATTGCAAGTGGACACGAAATCGGCATTAAGAAATTTTCCGAACTTAAGGTTCAATCGAAAAGGTCAAAACAAAAATCTGAATAAATGCTTTCAAATTTGTCACAAACATTTCGTTCAAAAGAAAAGGGCTTTTTCTTAATAGTTGCTAACGAGATGATTAAATTGAGAAAATCTCTCTTGATTTCTACAGAAAAGTTAGTTACATACGTCAAAGTATCGGTATCGATGGAAGTACAAAATAATTAAATTTCTTTTAAAGTAGCTTAACGATTGAGAATGTAATAATATATTATTATTGAGTCAAGATTGTTTAAAATTGTTGTCAATTAAATGGGCAACAAGTTGTATGTTTCCCATACTGTTAATGACTCACATTCGAATCAAGTTTAATCACAGGGAAATTTAATGGCCAAAGAAATTTCCATTCAATGACAGCAAAAGTTATAAACTTTGCAAAACATTTACACTGACTTTTCAGTAATTTTCCAGTCTCAACAATATTAATGCGTACAAATTGCTTGTTGTGTTAACTTGGCGATAAACCCTATTTACTGTTTGCTGTTTGCTCCTTGCCTTCTGCCATTGTAATATTTTTTTGTACTGTACAGCCGCCAACACATTTAACGTAATAGGATTTTATGGGTTTTCACACAGAGTACAATGAAGGTCGTTCTTCCATTGAAATGTCATTTCGTGGAATTGGAATGTAAGCATAAAATAACAATTTGCATAATAAGATGATATTCGTTTAGCGGTTTCTATTGCGATTTTAATGTATCAGGTTCTTCAGCATCAGGTCATTGTCATGACATTGTAAAGCGCTCAAAATACAGTACAAATAATATAAACTCTTATGTGTTTTGCTATCATTCTATGATATGATTCTTCTTGCCACGTTGCCACAAGCAACAGACGCCATATTTCTGTATATTTTTAAGCAAAGGGTCCATATGTCTGCCACTAAACTAGTGCGAACCACATTTGATGGCAATCAAATCCCAAATGTATGCACAACAACATATGTGGGTGTGCATGTGCGTTGTATTCAAAAGGGGTTTTCTTGCTAATTGGTAGGTTTACGTATCTTATGCACAGTATGGAGTGCTACGTAATAGCAAGTTATGGATAACTGTTTGGTTTGCTATTCAAAACATTGAACCACTTAAACAACAGTTGAATATTTGCAGCTCAGTTGCAATTCAGAAAGTCTATAAGCTCACTTAAAGCTTATTATTTTGAAATAGAAAAAAATGGTACAAGTTAATAGCATTATGGCAAAATATTTCTTTTTACTTGTTTTTTATTTTTTCGCTTAAGCTTAATGTAAGAGCTTTTAATGCTGCCAAAATGCTGTTGCTTCAAAACTTTGCCAATACAAGCAATTTTCATTGGAAATATCAATTTGATTACGGTTTAAATTCTATATTGACTTTGTATTTAAATGAATACTCATTTTATTTGCCAAATGTTTTCGTACCTAGAAATTTTCAAATCTTTACCAAGAAATTCCGGCGAGTTAAATCCTTACGCATAAAAGTAGGCAACGTTTTGTGAATTTCTTCTTTTCTTGCTTTTACGCCTGAAGATATTTTAAGAAGAGTAAAAAGGGTCTAATGGTTTTCCGCCGAATACTTAACAGCTATTAATAGCATGAGATTTCATTAAAAATAGAAAGAGTGGGAAGAAAGCGTGTTTTAACAAAATTATCTGCATGACAGCTGGAAGTACAAACTTTATTATTTATGGCCCTTAAAATGCATACTAAAAATATGAATTTATTTAAACTTAGCCTTTTTTACTTTTTTAGTCAAACAGCTTTGCTCAAATTTAGTTATATGTTTCATACTTTATTTCAGTTGCTTAAGAATTTTAAAAGAAATTTAGCTTTTTGCTTCCTTACCAGACATGTGTTAATACTCCACATGTGTTTGCGTGTCTTCTGTAATTGGCGGCAATTTGACACCAAAAAGCAACAGTTTGATAAAGGTCAGAACTGTAATAGAATATTCAAATGTAATTCTATAAATATTCAACTGAAATCATTTTCCCCATTCACAGCAAACGTCATGTCACTGTCAGATGCAAAAGTTAACCCAAAATACATATATTTCATGTGTATGTTTTGTTTTTGTTCGAACTGTGTATACCAAATTAACATGCGCGAATTTGATTGCTGAAATTTTAGCAACTACTTCTATATTTTCGGTTTACGGAGTTGAACAGGAAATGAATATATTTACCTATATATACATACAACAGACAGAAATGAAACTGGAAATGAAAATGAAAATAAAGACAGATGTGCACAAATGGACAGCTTTGACATAAAGAAGAGGGTAATTGGAACGCCAGAAAATTCTAATTGGAATTCAGATATGTCAAGCGAATTGACAGCTATTGAACAATGATACGAATAAATGTATAGCTTCATTCAAACAAATGGTTTCCTCTGTGCGTATTTTTGTATATTTTTCTAACGAAATAATTGTTATTTATAAGCTAAATAGTCAATGAAATAAATATTTTTGCACAGCTGAAAACAAAAACTTAATTTATATGTTAATGTCTTTATTAAAGACTCTTTAAATGGATTTTAAAAATATTTTCTTATGTCCAAGTAGTCCAGGTAAATTTAATCATTATTTTCAGTTAATAGGAATTATATAATTCAGTAGAGGATTTTTCCTTACCACAACATAAATATATATTTCGTAAAAACAAATAAATTTATTTTAAAAAATGATTGGAATACTTGTTAATAAAGCCTCTTTTGGCATTCTTGCTGGATTGGCCAGTGCCGCGTTTGTCGGTTATTGCATTTATTTCGACAACAAGCGTCGTAATCATCCGGATTTCAAGAAGAATCTATCAGAGCGACGACGTCGCAATCGAAAACTGGATGGAAACGATGGCATACCAAATTTAACAGACCAAAAATCAATAGAACAATATTTTGTACAAGAAATCAGCAAGGGTGAACAATTGATAACCGAAGGTAATTTCGAACGTGGCGCTGAACATTTGATGAATGCAATTGTAGTGTGCAATAAGCCGGGCAAATTGCTCAGTGTTCTACAGACGCAATTGCCAATGGAGGTGTTTTCAATGCTGGTTAACAAATTGAACAATTATAACATGAATGCCCAGAGAACACCATGTATGCAAGATGGCTACTCGGCAGGATTGATTGTCGATGATGGCAGTGTCGAATGAGCAACAAGTCAGTTTCAACACACTAACGACGCTCATCAATTTTAGCCAAATTTATTTTTGTTGTTTCAAGATTCAAGTTAAAACAGATTACTGCCTGCATATGTGTAAAAAAAAACTCTTAAACTTGTTTTTCTTTTAGGTATACTCTGTGCTGTACCTGCCGAGGGAATCGCACTTAACGAGCGTAATTTTCAGCTCGAAACTTTGTGTTTTTTGGCCGACAGGCAAGCTGCTAACAAAAAGCAAGCTAAAATGTTGAAAACTTTTAGCGATAATTACTCTTGTTTTTGTTGTTGTTGATAACGTGTTAAATTCCGTATCAATGTACTTGTTATACTTGCTGTCTTGTGCCGTCGTAGTCTTTAGCATTTCTTGGCCAAAGTAGTAGCAAAGTTTTGTAATTAATGACATTAATTATAATGTCTGACATTTCATTCGAATTTCTGTTTTTTTCTATGAATAACAACAGTTTGGCATTTCTAATTAAATTTCCTAAAATAGAAAATATATATTTTGTTTAAAAGATTTAAATTTAAGTCAGCCTTAAGCAAGAAAGTTTGCTGAATTTAAGTTGAATCTATGAATCAATCTATTGGCATAAAGATTTATTTTGCTCACTGAACTCATACGGCCACTTGGCTATACTTTTAGCAGTTTTCACTTCATAGTTCAGTGGGTTTCCTTTCGGACTTCAGAGTTCATAAGCTTTATTTTGAGACTAAATTGTAGTTTACAGCTGTTGTAGCTTTTTGTCCACCTTTCGCCACAATTGTTTGATGATTTTGCACAAATTCCAAGTACTTAAGTTTGAGCGACATTTGCATCGTCTGCACACGGTCTATCTGGGCTTTGTTTCTGTTTTCGATTTGCTTGGGTTGACTGCTCTTACATGCACAGTGGATTCAAATGCCAATTCCGGTTGCTTAACTATGCACGTCTAGAACAGGCTGGCAGGAAAATAAACTAGTCTCTTGAGTGTGGGGGCGTTCAACCAGATCGTGTTGGTTTCTTGCCATTGTTTGTTTGCATAAATTGGCACCCGCATAGGACATTTGTCAATGGATTAGTCTATGGAGTTGACCTTTACAACGAGACCTAGAAACCCCAAGTTGAATATAAACTGTTTTTATGCAAAGTTTTGGCCAATAGCCAATGACCATTTGACTTTGGTTTCGCAGCTGTCAAGTTGAACATTAAAACAAAACAGAAAATCTGAAAAACATGGTTCGTGTATTAACCCCAAGTTTCAATCCATTTTGTGGTACTTTGACAAGGGGCAACTCGGCTGGGAATGTAAGGGAAAGGTCGTTAATCTGTTTAAAGTTGTGGCTAAGATTTTGGGATTCCACTTACTGAGATTTCAGTGCCACATTTCTTTGATTTTTGGTGGCCTTTTCTATTTGGCTGCACAAACTCATGTAATCTAATCGGATGTCTGCACAGTCTCTGCACTGTTTTCCACGAATTATCACGCTTTTGACTGCAAGGGGCTATCAAATGCTTAAATTTTATATCAAAGACTTCATCTGGAATTTCATTAACATGAAAGTAAAATGCACGTCAGTGTAGTTATATAATGCGCCCTTTGTCCGCCACCATTGTCCTGCAATTACCAGACAGTAAATGACATTGAGCGGCTGCCGGGCATTGGAGGAGTCAAGAGAACGGTGCACTTTGGTGAGGCGTCAGTCTTGGCGCCGTCTTGTTGTCAGACTAATTTCCAAAATGAGCTAACGGACGAGTCGCAAACAACCAAAAACAATGTTCCATTAGAACTTCGCTTACTGCAATCTGTACTGAACAAGAAAAAAAAGAAAATTATCTAATTTAATGAAAAAAAAAAATTTGATATCCTTGCTGTGCTGACAGCCGTAACTTTGGCTTGACATTACAGCAGCTGCTTGGTAGCATTCATATTAAATACATACATATATTAATTAGACAGCTGACATTCTATTCTCTTTTGACCAAGCAATCTAACTTTGTTAGCCACAATGAGGTCATTATTAGGAAATGTCCTTTGCCGTCTGATTGTGAATAAAATGAGTACTTTATCTCGACGCATGCCAAACAACTTAATTTAACCCACATTTAAAGCTTTATCAGAGATTCACCTGGTTTCAACTCTGCTAGAAAACCAGTATTCAGATTTATTAAAATGACATTACGGGTATTCCCTTTTTGAGTAAAAGCAAAGCAAGTTAAAGGTTTTCCTAGATTTTCTACAAGATCAAGGGTATTTACAGCGTCGTCACTCCTGCAAAAGTCAATTTTTTTGAGTTTTATTCAAATATTTATTCAGAGAAAAAACTTTGTAAACATATTTGTTGCACTTACAGTAAATTAATTTTAAACTCTGGCAGTAAACCCCCAAAAAAAGGCGCAAAATCCAGTGAACATATTTATTTTACAGGCCCAGAGTGAAGCTCATGTCTAGTTGAATAAACAGAAATTGCAATAAACAATTACAATGGACGCAGCACAACACCAGAGAAAACGTCTGGCAACAGCACTCGACCATAAGATACCCGTTAATCAAAGGAGTTTCCGGCAACGTCATGAAAAATATAGCATACTTATATGGGCGTACGATGCTTATTAGAACATGTAGCTTTAATTTATTAAGTAGGATGATTGACAACAGATATATTGGAGCGTTTTATACTGTGGACGTGTCAAAGTTTAATTTCTCTTATTACATTCAGAGCAATGCCCACAATATACCCTTACTCTGCAAGTTACGGGTGCACAAAAAAAGGCAAATTGAAAAGAACAGTGAAAATAGTTTGCTCTTTTGGTACTTACCCTGACTCTTGGCTGCTCTTGTTATTTCTGGGCTTTGCCAGAGAAGGCTCTAACAAAACTATGGCAACATTTTACCGTACACCGACATTTATTTCCCACATTGCGTATGTGCTAGTATCTCCTGCTTTCTGTCCCTCAGCGTGTATATGTATGTGTGATGGTTTGTGCGTATGCCAAGTTTTATTTCATCTTTTTTTTTTTGCAGGTTTTCGCACGTTCCGCAATTTGTTCCCTCAGCTGTTTTGAATTACATTTTTATGTTTGTTCATTCTGCAGTGAGAAGTCAGATGAAACTTTACAGAAAACACGTATTTTTTTTAGTTGTCAGTCGTCTTTTTTTTTGGCCCTATGGACGCAGTATGGAAATGAAGTGTAATAACCTCAAAACGTAGACGTTGCGCAGTAAAATGGTCAGATCTAATATAGGTAACTATAGCTGAGAAGGCAAAACAACCATTAAAGGGAATTTAATTAAATTTTGATGGTCCAAATGAGTTAAGAAATGGGAAAAACGCACATCATGATTATCATTTTGATTCTTGAACTGCTAAAACCTCTCCATATTTTAAAGCAGCCATTAAAAGGCAAACTGAAGTATTTAAATGCAGCTTTAACACTCGACTTTGGATAATAAATAGCTTACAATTTAAAAATGCTACAAATAGCTACCAAGAATAATGCAATTGTATCCAAGAGTTTCAGTGCTTTAAATTCAAATGAAAGTTGTTAGTAATTGCTGAGATTTCTATCCTAACACGATGTCTGGCATTGCCACTTTTCCCTAATAAAAAAAGGATTACGAGAAAACTAGTTTTATGATTTAAATTTACAGCTAAACGATGCAGTAAGTGAGAAACTATATATATACATATATACATACATATATATATTTAATACTACCTAAGCAATGCAACAAAGAAAAACACCAACATTGCAACAGCTGCTTTCTAGAAAAAGTCTGCAGAGTTTATGAAAAGGAAATGCGCTTGTCGACTTACTTTCTGTAGCTTATTTGTCTGTGTATATATATCTGTGTGTGTTTATATGTATATGATTGCATTGTGTGCGTGTCTTTATTTGCTTCAGCTCTCTCTTACTCTCACTCTTTCTCCCTGTTCTCCTTTCCTATCTGACTGCATTCTGTATTCAGCCCTACTCAGCTGTTTGCACACTTTCTCTGCATAACAACTGAGAGTCCAGTGGCGACGGCAAAAATTGTTTGCATATTGAGAACGTCCTCAAAAGGATCTGCGTCATAGAGCCCAGCCAGCACTTTCAAATTACGCCAAAGTTTTCATTGGTTTGACGACAGCTGCAAGTAAGCATTTTGTAGTCGATTTTCGAGTCTGTGACTGGCATATCAATTTTAAGCCAACTCGAGCGATTTAGTCCATAAACATACAAAGTGAACGAATTTAAGCTATACTTTTCAGCGCAAAAGAAAAATAAATTACGGCTCCCAAAACTATGCAACGAAATTTTTCTACTTTTACGTTGTGTATGAAATAAAGCATATACTCGTACCTATGCAGAAGTCATTCAAAAGGCAAACAGACAGCGAATCGGAATTTTTTTTCATTGTATCTCGAATAACTGTAAAGACACACCCAAGGGCAAGTAGCCAATGCCCCTGCTACCTCCCAGACACCATAGAGAGGGCTAACAAGGAGTGGTGCTAGCAGGAGGCTAAAGATTAATG
The DNA here is from genome assembly GCA_018903735.1 of Drosophila cardini. Lineage (NCBI taxonomy): Eukaryota > Metazoa > Arthropoda > Insecta > Diptera > Drosophilidae > Drosophila > Drosophila cardini. The sequence goes on from JAEIGM010000013.1 coordinate 2,133,554, forward strand.
GCATGTGAGTTATCTCCAAGCGCATTCCAGAGGTTTTTATTTCAGTTTGTGTGCTTCTGTTGCTGACAAGATGTTTGCCGTGAATAGAAGACGAATTGAATTGGAAGTTTTCTACCTACGGTCAAAGGCACAGTCAATCGAGTTGCAGCACTTGGCAACCGGCAAGGCAAAAACCAATAGCAAAATTTATGCAAATATGCTGTTATTGATAGGAGTCGACAGCAACATTATACAATATATTTTTTTTTACTGCAACCAAGACTCTAAAACGTTGATATATGAAGGCATACACAAATAAATAAGAGAAAATTGTATTCTTTAAAATATTTCTTCATATTTCTTCATTCTTCCAAGCTTATATTATGTTCAAATGGTTTAAAAAATTACTTACGCTTATTTCTATATATAATACAAATTACATCTGTTAGGCTGTTGTCAAAAAACAAATTGCTAATATGTTTTAAAATAAAATTAGGTTTTTATCAGATATTTCACAATTTGTAGCGCCCGTCAATATTAATAAACACCAAACTTATCTAAATTGGAAAATCACAACAATTCGTATGTGAAAATGTTTGATCAAATCATAACAAATGTCTTTGGTTTCCAATTTGCATGCCTAAAAAGATTCAAGGACAGCGCTGAAATTATGTCTCTTAGTCTATTATATACTACATAAATAGGTCTGTGATACATCCGTCCTTGACTTACAGTTCATTGAATGTAAACAACAAATGGAAGATAGAAGAGATGGAAGTGCAGAGTCCTGAACAAAAAATTCGATTTCTTCTTGCAAACAACAATACAATGATGGTGAAAGTTCTGGGATGTTTCATGCATAAATTTAAAATGTAAATAAATATGAAGACAAAACAAATTGTAAATATCTTAATAAACAAGATAATAAACAATAATGTAACTTGATAGGCGTCTAAAATCAGTCAACAACATCCGTCTCTGATTCCAAGTCATAAATATTTATGAACATTTTTAACGTCTGTTACAAAACATAATGGAAATTTCCATTTCAAATATTTTATTTTTTATTCTTTTCCATATTTTTACAGACGCCCGTCAGTCTAATGGTTATTAAAATTAATTAGTTGTAACAGCACATTTTAATTAATCCATTTGAATTGAATGGCAGATGTTAAAGCTACTTATGTCAAATCAGAGCCCTAAATAAATTAAATTGAAATGTGACTAATCATGGATGAAAATTCCATTTTCAAGATGAAATTTTGGATTTACTGATTGGAAAATAAAATTATTTGTGGTTAGTATTTTAATATGGTTCATAATTTAATTAAAAATTTTATTTATAGCTCATAATTGTCTGTGAGATTTACTTTAATTGACGCGAACACAATGCTGACTTAAAAACAACAAATTCAAAACAAATAATTTAATAATTAATTATGGCTTTTCATGGCTGGAAAAATTACTGACATATCCTTTTCCTGTTGGTGTCAGCTTTTAAAATAGACTAAGGGATTTTTAAGTTGGTTTTATTTTTAATTGTTTCATTACCGCTCAGTATATGGGAAAGTCGATGGTAATATACGAGTGGAACATCGAAAAATAAAACTACGAAAAACATATTCATTCTAAATGGCATACAAACTAATCCCATACCGACACAGGGGGGCTAACTCCATGAAAAGTTTATTTTTATCATTAATTTAACAGACCGGAAATCAATGGAACTACGCGAATAACAACTGTTTGAAGGAAAAACAGGACGTCATCGTATTTATATCAGAGAGGAAGTGAATGTTGTTCGCTTTTCATTTGCTGTTAGTTTGAAGACTTTTAATTAAGGGGATGCAGAATGACTGCAGCACATTTCACAGTCATGACTTTCGTATTTATTATTTACATGTCTCTCTGTCTGGGCTGTCATGCAGAATGAAGTAGACTGCTAAGAACATTATTATACATTTTTTTCATTCTTCGTATGAATGAGGGTCAGTAAAAGCAGTGGCCGAAATAAGTGTTAAAGAAAAGAATATTAAAAGAACCTCCACGTTCAATATACGAATGAAAATGTTTCCCACGTGGCGTATACGTATTATTGCCGAACAAAGTGAACAAAAAAACAATTCAGTTACATTTGCGGTTTTGTTTTTACACTCGCTGTGTGGCCAGCGAAATTTATGGACCGCATTTAATGTTGATTTAATATTTATTACAACAACTGCCACAATGAAATGTCAACATTTTTAATGCCTGTCGGGCCAAAAATTTATTTAGCTGTGAAATTAAGCTAACTTGTTTAGTTAATATTGTTGATTTCTTCCTTTCGTTTCATTTTTATAACTTTACTGGGATCAAGCAGCAAAGAAAAAAAGAATTTTTATTTGCAGCTTACAAGTTTTTATGATCCAAACCCATCAGTGGCTGATGTTGTTGTTAGAAAGTTGACCATAAACTTCAACCAGCATTAATTGAAAGGACATTGGATTATGTGTGAGAGATTGGCTCTGTCATTTTATATTCCCACTATTTGGAAAATGCATTTTCCACGCAATCAACCATCCACTACGTCTCTTTCCTGTTTTACCCCATACGCATAAAAGATGCTTCCAAGGAAATGATTGAGTTTCCGATGACAAAATCTATAAGTCTAATGGAATTTCAAACAAGCAACTGTTTCTGAGTACCTCACGTACATAAACATGCATATTTAATGTAAAAAAATTGACTGAAGCAATATTATTGAGTTAAATTCCGATGAAACTTGATACCATTGAAATATACATTTGAAATTTTATAAATAACTTAAACGATATCAATTTAATCAACATAAATTTTCAACCCGTTTAGATATTTTCTCTTGTTTAAATCGAAACCAGTTGAAATACCCTGTGACTGACAGCGAACTCGAATAACTGGCAGTATTGCTACAAGTATCTGTCGAATTACCGAGTATTTGGCAAATATTTCTATAAAAAAATTGATTGCGTGTACTTGGCTTTTGCTTTGGCCTCGTGTGCTGACAGTGGAAATTATTTGCACGAAAACGAACAAGAAATTGAAATTGAAAACCAAATGCAATATACCAGATTCCTTTCAAAAGCTTTCAAGTGCTTTGAAAGTCTGAAATGTTATTCACATATTTGCGCGTCAACTGTGAAAGATTTCAACTATTTAAATGTCAATTTTTCGCATTTTATACCAGATTTAAATCAGTGAAGTTCCCTCGTGACTATTTGTGGAAAAATGTATTCCAAACGAAGCTAACCAAACTGGCCACAAGTGGTCAAAGCCCAAAATGTTGGGCCAAAAACATTTGCACTTTATGTACATTTTATCTCGAAAGTTGTTTAAATTTTGCTTCAGGATATCCCCACATAGCTCAACTACAGGGCTTGGGGAGAGAAACTTTGGGTTTTTGCGCCAAAGTTTGTTAATGCCAAGCATAAAGTAGCTGACCAACAGACAAGATAATTTAAATGTTTACCCCGTGTAAACGGGCTATCAGAGCTCTCCATGTCATTACCAATGCTCTTTTGGCGCAAGAGCGCAGCTGTGTTAACTTTCTCGAAGCCACTTGGCAATTAGGCCATGATGACGCTACCAAGATATTATTTAAAAAGTATTTAAGTGTATGTAGACAGGTGAGAGTCCAACCTGCCACAGCTGCACACCAGATACATAAATAGCTACCTATATGTACCTACTTTATACACACGTTGTACAAGTGTGCTAAACTCTATGCAAATTTATGCCACAAACGTGACAGGAACTCGGTTTGCGTGTGTGAATTGAGTTGGTTACTCGACAAATGGGATTAAGTCACGTTTCTTGAAATTATGTGTGGCCAGCTGACAAAGCTGTTGAACAAGCAACTTAACTTGCTAATAATAAAATAATCTACTGTTTATTAAGTGCCTTTCTACAGCACATTAGATGTTGTTCAAAAAGTGATTTATAGAAAATGTTTCATAATCAAAAGCTTTTTATACAACAATGTGATGAAAAGCATTTTTTCTATTTTAACTTTGTATAGAACAATCATTATTAAAGGTTTATATATATAAAATTTAAATTTTCTTTACTTTTCTTAGCTTTTTGCTTTGAAATTTTCATTTTAAATTTAATTTCTTTTATTGGAGTTCCTGTACAACATAAGCCACCATATTGCACTTAAAGGCTGTCACCACAACTACCATATTTCTCTCGAAATTTGAGTTTTAATAAATACACAAAGTTTATAACTTCACCTCAAGTTACCAATTTGAATGGCTGAACCCACAAAAGAACCTCACCCTTTTCAATAAAGGGTGCAACCTTGAAATATTAGAAAAAAAAATTGAAAAGGAAATTGAAAATTATATGTGTACATGGAAAATCAGTAGAAGAATAAGTTGGTTTGGTTATAAAGATGGCAGCTGAAGCCACAAAGTAGCAGACCAACAAAGAGTGCTCACAAAAGTGCCTATAAAATCGCTTGTAAAGTCGACATAATTTAATTTGTGCTGCTCTCTCTATATCTCTCCCTCTTTCTCTCTCTTTCTTTGTCTGCTAAACATATAGTATTCGGGTTATTACGCCCTTGAACATAAATTAAGCATTTTAAATGCTTCACATACAAAAACGGACAATTTTCTTTAACTTGACTTCAGTGAGCTCAAACCTCATTTTACCCACTTGGGTGACGAAATAAAGGGGCAAAAGGTTTTTTGTTTAACACGCAATTTGTGCGTTCCCCTTAAATTTTTGCCAACATTCTCTCAGTAATTTAAATGCCTCGTCTGTGTAGTCGTAAACTTTATTTGACAAATTGCGAGCTTAGTTGGATGCTGAAGTTCCATCACAATCATCAGAATCAAACAAGAACAGGCGCTGACTGTAAGCCGCATCAGGAGTGGTGGAAAAGGTTTTTAATAGATCAACTCGACATTGAAATACCCGTCTAGAGTTTATATTATATAAAGCTATTCATTAATCAAGTGGAACCTCAGACTTTTTTAATACAAATCTTAAAATTAATTATTGTTATGACTGTTGATATCAATTTCTGTCCAATCAAGCAGTTAATTATCTATTTGGAAACTTAATATACCCATTTGGTCCCTTGAGCTTGGGTATAATCAGGCATTAATGCAAGCAGACACGTTTTGACATGTCTGATGAAGGCCTTTTCCTTTTATTTCTATGACACATCCACATACAAATAAGCAGCTTAATTGCACGCCCTTTGATGGCTGACTTGTAAAAGAAACGATATGAATCGGACTCATGTCGTTCATCAAATGAGTTCCCAAAACCAAAGAAAAATCCTTACATATCTGTTCTCACATCGACACAAATAGATTTGGTTACCAATAGACCAACGGAACGGGTGAACACATCTCCCACTGTCAATTGAAATGCTGTGAATTTGTGTAATAGACTCTAATTGATTACCGACAGGCGTTTAATATGTGTGACATGAAGGTGCAAGAAGAACTGCAAACCAAGCGCATCAATTGATTGTGGCAGTATGCAAGAAAAAATGGTACAGAATGCTTTAAAACTTCACTTGATTTGATCGACTACAAATTACCCTGGAGTGGCATGAAGAGATAAAAGAGGTAAATAATTTGTAAAGTTGAAAAGGGTTGAATAAACCTAAAATGGGAAATTATTTTTAAAATTGGGTAATGTTATCTGATCTAAAAAAAACTGGTCAGTATTGTTTACTCCTTGAAATTTTTAATTTGAATTTTAATCTTTATTTCAAGTTCATTTAAATCATCAGAAAAATTGTTTTTTAATACGAATTTTTATTTATTTACAGTAAATGATTTATTTTTCAAATTTACCAATCCCCAAGCTACCCTTTAACCAATTTCTGTTGATTACAGGGTATGGGAATATATAAGAGGCCACAAGCAAGACCCTGACAACCGCAATTGGAACGTGCCAAGATTTTTGTGAACTGATAAAAATTTGTCACGCACTTTGAATGTGACCCTCGGGAGCTGTCTTCTAAATTGATTATAAAATAACAAGAAAAAACAAGAAAAGAATTTGATGTGGCTTAAAACAAAATTAAATGAATCGTGCCTTAAATCTAATGCAAACAAAATAAATAAAGTATTATATTTAATTGGTTACGCAGAAATATCTGTATTTTTAATTAATTGGCTACGATAACTCGGATTTCATACCTTTGTAAATAATTGCCCAGCAAATAATCTACAAAGTGATTTTTCCATTAATTGAGGAGGCCTTTTGTTCACTTGCAATACATGATTTTAAGTGAAAATATTACAGGCATAATTACACATTTTGATGGAATGAAATGGAATCCATAGTGTAAACATTTTAAACATTTTATTTTCCGCCATTTCAGCGAAATAATTTCCACCTTTTAAACTGAGTGAAGCGTTCAACAAAACAGACGAGACAAAAAGCCACAGGAAATGTACAGAAGGCATTAAAGTATTATATTGCCAGAGGTGTTTTTTACTTCCTCACTTGGTACACAAGTTGATTAAAGAAGTTAACTTTTAAGCTTAATACTCTAAAGGGAAACGCAAACAGAAAGTAATAGAAGAACAGTAGATACACTTTTAAATACCCCTCATTAAAATCAAGTTAAAAGTGTCATTATTTAGTTAGCTGGGCTTACAAAGTAATGACTTTGAAGGCAGCTCCAAAGAGACAATATTGAAATGGGTATAAATTGTACGTAATATAATAAAAGTATCCATTTAGTCTACCTTCTTAAAGTTTACAAAGTTAAGGACTCAAACTGAGACTCTTCAAATACTAAGCTATATTTTAACACACACAAAAAAAGTAGGAAGAAGAAGAAGGGGAAAACTGTCGGTTGTCTAATTAGTAAAGTCAAGAAGCTAAAAATAACAAAGGAGACCTGTTATTTTTTTGTCAAAATTGCTGGCTTAAAAACTAAAAGGATATTGTTGTTGTTGAATAGACGACAGCCTTTTAATTTTAATTAGACAACTGAAGGAAATGCCACAATGTGCTCAGGAAAATGATACTACAAACACAAGAAACACAGTAAAATAGAAGGTAGTATGTGATTTAGCAAGAAAAAATAAATTGTTTAGTATTTTATGAAGTCAAAGTGAATTTATTGCAATTAAAGAAAAATATCTTCTTATCCTCAAATAATTATAGTCAGTGAAAAACACCTAGAAGTTCGTTTTAAATTAAACTGTAACTTATAGCATTAAACAAACTATAGAAATATTTATTTGTTAAAGTTTTTATATGATTATAATTATTAATAAACTTCACTTTAATTAACATTGAATTTATACTTTCATTGCCATTAATTTCAAAGTCAAATATAAAACTGTACGACTGTTGAAACTATAAAAAGAGAGCAAACTGCTAAACTGTACAATAAATTTACTCCAAGTTTTTGCCACTGTAGTTTGAACAAGTAACTCGGGGCAACCAGCTCAACAGAAGTGAAAACAAATTTGTTTCGGTCTTAGAAGAATCGCTGGTACGCTTAACATCGACCTTTAGTGCCTAGATGGATAATAACACTTGCAGGACCAAAGTCAGATCGATAACAGAAGATAAACGGATGACACGGCGAAATGTTTAGCCAAATGGTCCAAAAGAGTTCTTTGTTGTTTTTGTTGTTTCCCTTAAATTTTGGTTGAACTTCTTCACATCAATGGTAAATATTTATCGACACAGTGGGTAATGTTGTGGCAGAACATAAACGAAAGATAAATGACTGTGGAGCCGGACTTTTCAACTGTGGGGGATGTGTTTCAGTTGGCCAACTTTAGTTTTGTGTCAAGTATGTAATGGTCACAAGAGTTGGTAACTAAACCACAGGGTCATCTCAATGGTCGGCATCAAGCAGCTAATTAAGTCTTTAGCTTGAGAATTCTTTACAAAAAAAAAAAAGAAAAGTGTACAGTTAGCTTGGAAAAATACTTTGAAAGCCAGAAGAAGACTTAATTTTGAGAAAAATCAGTTCTCCAACATGTTAAAGCCTTGCTGAAAGCATAACAACAGCTAAAGCCCATAGAAAGCTTAGGAGTGTTTGGGTGGTAGATACTCTGTAAACAGATCAATGTGTAAGGCAGTATGACACCAGATTAAATCAAGAAATTTTGTGATGAGGAAGTACTTCACCTTTTGACACACAATACCCCATTTGCCGAAGGGAGGTAGTAGGTATTTTATAAAAATAAAAATAAATAAATACAAAGTTCATATTTCATGGCATTTAAATTATATTTAGCGTGTTTGAAAAAATCAAGTATACAACAAAACAACGGTAGAATGGCTTCGTTATCTTTATATTTTTATTTGAGTAACAACGCTGATAAGAAGAAGATGGAGTAAAAGACCAACGACAGCCATATAAAAGTGTAGGATAAAAAAAATCTGCGATTGACGTCAAAAGCAACATTTAAATGTAAATTATAAGCATGTTTAGACCGCTTTGAAGTATTTTTAGATTCTATTAACGTTGACTCAAAATCTTGTTTGCGAAATAGAGACGAGTCTATCTAAGCCAAGTTAAATAAATATATATTTGGGGAAAAATTAATACGCAATGAAAAAAATAAGCGAAATACCTAAGGTTTCACATAGATACTTCAAGGGCAACAAGTTAAGTACTGTACAATTCATTTAATAATTTATGTCTCCATAGAATATTTATTCAGACTATTTCTAGCCATTTAAAAAATAAAACCTCTTTCTCTTAAACATAACTTCTGTTTTTACCTTTAACCTTTATATATATCCCTACCAAAACAAAGTAATTACAAAAATCTCGGCAAAGCCTGCGGCAAATAAACTTTAGCATTAACTCCAGTCAAAAATAATCAACAAAATGAAGAATCAAAATATTTATAAACAAAACGTAAGAGAATATATAATCAGGGTCTTGTCTTGGTTAAAGTCTTTCAGTTAAAAACTTTAAGCAGACAGCATCATGTAAAGTATTTTCGGTATTAATAAAATACACGTCAAAAAAAGATTCCAACTCCCGATTTTGAGAACTGTATAATACAAAAGTTAATTGGTTTTCATTGGAAAAAGTTAAGCGAAAAATGAAAAAATTCACTAGAATTTTATTAAATTTAAATGCTACCTTTCTCCACGAATCGTTTAACAAATTTAAAAATAATTGCCTTATCGTCTAGTTACAGTTTCGCTTGGTAACATTTGCATAAATAGTAAAACGAATCTGGAGTACCATAAAATTAACATAAGACGAAGGAAAACGTTAAGAAAATATATGTGCATTTTGTTGAAATTTTATGGCAATTTCTTTGCTGCACGGCAGCTACAATGCTAAGAAGTATGATTTAATTAAGAAGAAAGGTGGAGTCAAATCAGCTATTGAAACTAGACGACAGCGAATACGTGTTGAGTTAGAGCTTCTAATTGAGATTCCATAGGAGCTTTCAGCATTTGTACAGTTAGTTAAACAAGAATGAGCTGAATGTTCGAAATGTTCAGAGAACAAAGGGGAAATATGGCAAAAGAGGAGCTATATAATTTCTATTTGTTTAATGCTCCACGTCTATTTGACAGCTCACCAAGAACCCAGTCACGCCTTCCTTTTTACCCATCGTTCGTTTACTGGTCTGCACGTCGCCATTGCAAATAGAATAGAAAAATTCTTCACATTTCGTTTACCAGTCCCATTTCTAATCCCCTATCCGACCTTTTTTCTGTTTTTTTTTTTTTTTTTGTTGGTTTTTGGGGGCGCTGACGCATGTTTGCAATTGCGCAGCAATCCAAACATTCCGTCCTAAATCAAAGCTTGCAAATGTACCCTAGGCAGGTTGGCAGAATAAATGCGAGACGCCCACAGGAAAGGCACAATAAGCGGGAAGAGAAAGCTTAATTTCTGTAAATTAACTGATTTCCAACGAGACTAAAATAAATCAGTAGAATGGAATGTCTTGTACTGAAGTCAAGTGTTAATTTAAAGCATAAAAAGTATTTATACAGCTTTATTTTCTTTTGTTTTTATGTCAAATTTATTCGGTTGAGGGACAACATTGCGTATACGTCACATGCACAGTAAATCATACGCTGGCATGATAAATTGTCCTCGTGAGAGTTCTGATTGTCTTTCCGGCACTGCATCCTTTGGCTTCCCACATATTTGAAGTGGCTTTCCACTGTAGCAAATGATGATGAGCTAAGATTTAAAGCCATAAATTGTCACCAGAAGTGATCTTTAAGACAGAAGAAGTTTTTGAGAATAATCTCTTTAAATTTTCCAAAACTGTTCCTTTTACTTAAAATTAAAATTCAAGCTTAAAGAGAAATGTTTACGCACTCAAAGCATGACCAACTACTCATAAATAAATAATTCGTTCGGAGACCACTTCTAAAATCAAATTGACTGGAAAAAGGTGAACAAAGGTACCAAAGTGGCTGTGCAAATGTTTGGACACTGGTCAGACTTGTTTATTTATTTGATTTGTGTAATATTTTATGCCTCCCATCTACAAAACCTGTTCATTCCTCCTTTCCCTTCCCCTCAGACTGATGCTTGAGCTAACCAACGGCACGTGCTCATTATGTTTTTGCCCACCTGGTCATGTCCTGTGTCCTGTATTTCAAATTTGCAATTTGCAGCCGTACAAGTTCGATTTTGTTATGCCAAATGAATTGTTCTTTTAGTCTTGTTTATTTTATTCAAAATGTAAATGCATTTGCTTTTGTTTCTATTAAATATGAATATAAATTTATAGATTTCATTATTATAGTATTAAATATACATTCAAATTGAATCTTGTTGCTTAATATATTTTCTTGACGTAGTTGAACTTGCCATTGACATTGCAAATTTGTCATAAACTGCCAGGTTCATACTCAACTGTCGAATGTCTGCATTTTATTCTCTGCTGTGTTCGCATTTAATCAACTATTCTCTGACGCAAATTTATATTTAATTTAAATGGTTGATTTAACTTAGTTGAGGGTAAAAGATGTGCAATTTGTGGTAGGAAAATGTGCATCAATTTAAATTTAAATAGAGTACATTAAATGAAATGAAGGACCTTTGACATCAACCACTGACAACAACTATACATTTTATAGTCATAAGCTTAAATCAAACTAGCTTTTATTTGGACTAATCTAGTCTTCAATTTTGCTTACTTAAGTTTGGTAATTAATTATTATTGATTATTATTAATAAAGTATTATTTGACTCATGCAGAGTATTTGCTAATCACTTTCAAACCCAATGAATTCCCTTATTATCTTCCAACGTATGTAAATTGGTCACACATGCAACAAATATTTGTTAATTCCATAGAAATTTAAACACTTCAAAATAAGGGAAATTTTCAACACTTTACTCTTGCTGTTGCCCCCGGTAAAGAAGGTTAAATTTTTGTGTTGAGTGCAGACTTAAAGTTTGAAATTCAAGCCAATTAATGAGAATGCAGTTGGGTGAAATGACAAGCGGGATGGTCAGAGACTTTTACCGTCGGTAAGCCAAACAAGAAAAGGACAAAAGGAAAATTAATGCGTAATGTGAGGCCATTGTGAGTATATATCTGGATACAAATCTGAGCAAAAAAAAAGGACAGTGCAGTGGACGACAGTTGCAGTCAAGCGCGTTAAATGTTTAACAAGCGCAAAATGTGCGCAAACAAAATGTTCCATCCAAACAAAAATATAAGAGATAAGAAATAATTTCAACGTTTGCTTTGACCTTTTACTTTTCCTTTCTTTGTTGCTCTTTTTTGTTTGCTCAGACTCGAACCGTAGACGTTAGACATTGTAGAAATATTTAATTAAATTTTAAACAGTCTGTGGGCTGGATGCTAGCTCAGATTAACTCAGACAATGCCAACGCACGACTGAGATTGACAACTTGATAATATATATATTTTGGCTAACGCCAAAACCGCATGCGACATGTGGCTGGGATTTTTGATGGAACATTAAAAGCATAACTTTCAAATGGCACTGTGACAGCTGTCAACAGCGCACACAGTCTATGGGTAATCTCCAGCCATTAAATAAACCAATGCATTGGGAGCAAAGAACGCGTTGCGCATACGACTTGTGGTACACACACACATTGAATGCGATTTGATATGGACTATGGACAAATGTTGGTAGTACAATGTGGCCAATGGGTCGTTAGCTACTTGCACTCAATACTCAAATCAAATAACTTTGTCCTCAACTAATCTATCCAGCAGATTCAAAGGCATGATTCAAAGACAGAGACAAGCACTTTGGCCAAGTTGCATTAGTTTTGCTCCAGACTTGTTGGTTAACAACATCCCTTAAAGGGAATGCGTTTCAATTCGCTTGAATAAAATCATTGAGGCTTCAGCTAGCTACATTTTGTCATGCAAATGGAGGTTAATACCAATCAGCCTTATGTTTTAAATCAGCAAAGTGCTTCACAATCTATGCGCATAAATCAGATACTATAATACGAAATTTCATCGAAACTGATTGCTTAAATAAAATGAAACGAAACCAAATGAAGACCATACATCATTGAAGATTATGAGCTTAAGTTTGAGGCAATTGCCAACACTCTTTTACTTATTTTTTGTTGAATAAAAATAATAAATTGCAACCACCCGTGGGGAACACATGCGAAAGGTGTATATTTATAAAAGAATATTTTTGGAAATAAATCTGAATGAATTTGTGACCTTTAGTCGACCCCTTTGAGAATGAGGCAGTAGTACAATGTCCTTATAAGCTGTATGTACTTGTCTGGATATTCATTAAGTCAGAAGAAACCAAAATCATGCAACTAAATATTGCTAAAAGGCGTCTAGGAATGTCAACAAGGCCATTAGCCAAAAGCATCGACCACACACACACATGAATAGGGTCGACCCTTTTCATCCAGTCAATCCACAATCTCAGCTCAAACAATACTTAATTAAATTTCACCCAAAAAAACACAAAAGCAACAAAAAAAATCACTTTATTTCATTTTCACTTGCTTTCACTCTACGTCTCACTGAACGCCTGTCAAATTAATGTTTAGCACAAGTTTTCCGACTATAAGGAAACTAATTTCCTTGGCTATTATAGTGTGGGCATTACCAGACATTTACTATATGTGCCAGCTGTTTGACGTGAATTCTTTTGGGAATCTCCAGCAAGGACTTAGCTCACTTAACTTGCTGATAAACTTGTTGCACAACTTCAATATGCTGGTCAAAGTCAGGAAAGAAATTGTGGCTCAAACTTTAAGTCTGAGTAATTTTGAGTAATTATTTCACTGACTTTAAGTTTGGTGACCGCGAATATCTGTTTCATATGCAACTTGATATACTTTGTCATTACTTCTCAGTGTCTGAAGACATTTCTAATCTATGAAACAAGAGATGACACTGTCAGCTGGCTAAGCCCGTAGATTATTATATAGAAATTTGTGTGAACAGTTGCAATTACGTGTACTTATCGCCGTTATCTAAGGAGATTTGACTTATACTTGAGTATTAGAGCTGGAATTTAGAACTGAAATCTTAGAAAAGCCCGGAGTATTACACTAGAATTTGTCATGAAGTCACTCAATTTACCTACAATTTCAATTCCATCACCGTTGCCTGGGTGCCTAGGTGCCTAGGTGCCTTGGAGCTCAGCGACGACACTTACGACCACGTCAATTGGGGGAAATGGGAAATTACGCCGGCAGCGAAGTTTTTCATTTATGTAACTACAGTGTGGCAACAATAAGACAAAAGAAAGCCAAATACACACAAGTCCTTTTAAGCCGCACGACAGGCAACAAATTCATTTGTCAGACAGTCGGCCTAAGCTCTCTCTCTTTCTATGTCTATCTTTCTGTGTCTCACCTGACGTAAGGTGGATCTCATGGCCTTGACTACAACTGATTAAGCTCATTTATCAAAAATGACTTACACGCCAACCAAGAGGTCTTTCACTCATTCATTTGCGACTTAAAGCAACCAACAATTGAAAGAAAAACTTTATAAAAATCTCATGCCAGTTGGCAATAGAAACGCATAGAAATTCAACAACTGTTTTCTGTATCATTTTCTATATTTTATTGGATCGCAATCTGTACACTTCGAGAGTCCAATATTTGTATTGATGTTTACAAACCGAACTCAGTATGGCAAACGATTTACTTGTTATAGCACCAAACCATGCCAAAAACAACTTCACAGTTGGACTGTGAACAACAAGAAGACTAAGAATTTTTGGTAATCGAAAAGTTTTGCGCGCATCAATTTGGAAAGGCAAACATATAATCGTTAAAGTTTTAATTGCGTTGTCCAAATATTGAAATTGTTTCACTCAACCGAATTTGTTTCTAAATTTAGCTATCAAGGACATGACAAAGACACAACAACTTTAACTTTAACTTTAACTTTTTAAATGAAAGAAACAAAAGTAAATTACTATAAATTATACATAATTTTGTGTCAACAAGCTTGATTTGAATTTGATTGCCTTTATAAAACTTATAATTAGTGTGAAAATAAATAATAAATTAAGTTTACTTTATGATAGAAAGAAGAATTATTAAAAAAAATATAAGTTAAATTAAAGTTTTCTACTAGAATTAAACTTACAACTTTTATATCTTTTCATACAACAGTCTAACAACTATTTTTCTATTATGCTACTCAACATACTCTCTAGTGTTAGGTACTTAAGTTGAACACGAATAACTTTAAGAGCCACTAACTTATCTGATTGTATATATATATATATATATATATATATATTTTGCCCACTTTTATGTGGGGAAAGCGTTGACGAAAAGAACGCAAAACTTTTCCGACAGTATACAGTCAAAGTCATAAGAAATTTACTTTCACATTTTTCAACTAGTTGGCAACTTTGAACATAGCATAGCGACCTGGGACAAAATGCCAGACAACAGAATAGGAAAACACACAATTTTTTTGTTGGGTTTATTGTTAAATATGGCAAGTGTCCTTGGTTCTTGATTCTATTTGGCTTTATGGCATCATATTAGTTGACTTGTAGAGCTGGAAAAAGAAATAAAATGTGTGATGTTGACGGGACAAACAACCTGTGAATGATTCAATTGACGCATTTGTTGTATAAATTGTTGCTGATTATTTAGAATCAGTCAAGAAATCGATGTACCCATGTGTGTGTGTGTGTGTGTGTGTATTAAAGAAGTCAATGAATTCTCATAAGATTTCTTAAATGTCTGTCGACTTGTTCAATTTTCAATCAAATATTCGAATACATGTCTGGCTGTTATATTAATTGGGATGCCTAATTGAATGCATTAAATTGATTTCATTGACCTCCCAGCTCGTCTTAAAAGGACAAATTCCATGGCTGGTATTTGTATGACATTGCACTCAAAGTATTAATTAAAATTCACAAAAATTCAACAGAATGAGGCTGCATACCTAGAGATGATAAGTAGACATATCTTGTAAACAAATTAAATATCAAATATTTCTAGGATAACATTAAATTTGTAAACTAAATGTATACTTTAACAAGTTTTATAGATTTCCAAATAGAGTTGTGTATGAATATTAGTCAAAGGTTAACCCAAAACGATATAAAACTTATCTGACTTCGTATATGTATACATGTATTTTTATCTAAAACGCCCCTTTTTAGTCGCAAGCTAAAACCTACTCGATTGAAATGAATATAAATTAAAATTAGTTTCATTTTAGTTGAGCTACAATTAAGTTCAGTCTGAAAATGATTCGCTATTTAATAATTTGTTTGCTGATAGCAACACAAATATTTGCTGATGGTGAGTGCAACTAAAAATTGGCTAAGATCGAGAATTATAATGCCTTCAACAGATACCATAGATGAGTGTGAGGAAGATTGGCTACAATGCAAGAGCAGTAACAGATCCTTAAATTGTAATAAAG
The DNA here is from genome assembly GCA_018903735.1 of Drosophila cardini. Lineage (NCBI taxonomy): Eukaryota > Metazoa > Arthropoda > Insecta > Diptera > Drosophilidae > Drosophila > Drosophila cardini. Next base: position 2,149,405 of record JAEIGM010000013.1, read on the forward strand.
AAGTGAATCCTGGTTGGATTAAACTGCATAAGTCGTGTGACGGTGCCAAAGACTGTGACGATGGCAGTGATGAGTTTCTGTCACTTTGTAAACTGCATCCCTCTAAAATGTCTAATTATTACTTCTATTGCGCCAGCGGTGGAGTAATTGCAAGTGATCAAGAGTGCAATGGTGTAATCGATTGTTTGGATGAGTCAGATGAACTTGGATGCAATGAAAAATCAGTAGAAGATCTAGTTAAAGCTCAACAGGGCAACTGCGGGTACTCAAATATAGCACTTGATTTGACTTTAACGTTGAACTAACTGACGATTTTTACAGGGAATTCAAGTTTGAGTGTTTACCTGGGGAATGCATTGATATGAATAAATTATGTAATGACCGAGTCGACTGCAGTAATGGCAAGGATGAATCTCTGCGGCAATGCATTAAGCAATGTCAACCGGATGAATTACAGTGTGGATATGGAACTTGCATAAATCCAACTAAGATTTGTGATAATCATCTCGATTGTCTGGATGGAGCCGATGAGCTGCCGGAAGTGTGTGGAGATATCGAAAGCTATAAACCCATTCACTATACCAATTGTAGTGATCCAAAAATTCGATTTCTTTCATTTACCGATGATACCAAATATCATTTAGATGCCAAAGGGTTAAAATACTTTTTGCCCAATGAACCTGTGCATTTCAAATGCCCGTTCTTTACCAGATTTGAGGGTAAAGAATGGAATGTCTGCCAAATAAATGGAACATGGCATCACGAACTACCAAAATGTATAACACAAAAGAAGAAAATGTCAAAAATTTGTTAATCTAACAATGTGTCAAAAATAAGTTAAAAATTGTTATGTGCTTACAAAAAATTATTAAAAAATAAAAACTAAATTTTTTTGTGATTTTAACTCGCTTCAGAACATGTGCACGGTCATTTAAAGTCGGGTTGATTTTTTAATTAAACATAAATGTTCTCGGAGTGTGGCAAACTTTTTTTTTTAAAATAGGGTTTTTTTTTATTTTTTTTATTTTTTTTAATTTTTTTTTTTTTCCAGTTCCACTCCATTTTTTAGGTCTTCTTCTCCAAGCTTTTCATCTGTAAATATTGGTAAATTCGCCACTCTATTACCAATTTACTTTTAAGTTATGTGGTTAAATATTTTCAAGGCCGTTAAGTCTTAGTGTCACTTGCTGTTGCTTTAAGGCAATTCGCTATTTTGCACCCCCTTTTAGGGTGTGGCATTACACAAAACAAAGCATTTGCTGACGCATGTTGTTTCTAGTTATTCTGCCTGCTGTGTCTGGATGAAGTTCTGTTTAGTTTCGTTTCGTTTCATTGCCGTTTCCGTTTCCGCTTTACTGGGATTATGCGGCTACTTTATGAGGACAACTTTTGTTTGCTCGTTTCTATTTCAAGTTCTTCTTTTCATCAACTGATGTCTGGCTGAATACACAAAGGCGAAATTTATATATATAAAAATAGAGCCTGCAGCTAAAATATATTTAATAAAAGTTGCCAACATTTATTTTGGCAAATGTCCATTTCGGTTAACCTTTTTTATTTTTTTTTTTTTGCTTCACTTCACTGCCCACTTGAAACGTCGTTTCAAATAAAAACTTCTATTTACGCCTGAAGTTATGATAATTTCATGAATTCCCTTTTGCATTTCTGTTACAAGGATTTTCTTTTAGACATGAATTTATTAAGTGTGGACGAAATAGAGAAAAAATAAGAGAACTTGAATGCTTTAAGATCAAATGAAATATGATTTCGAGTATATTTTCTAAATATGTAGAAAACAATTGTAACTATTGATATTCATGAGTCGGCAAATGAAATAGGTACAGTTGGTAACTAGAAAGACCATAAACATAAAGAATGAAGCGATAACTGTGGCCGATAGAACATACTCCTCAGAGACCATATCAGGTAGTCGTCGCTGGTGTATTAGAGTGACCGTATACAGTATAAGGGGTATCATATACAGGAACCCCCATAAGTTGATGAGCACCTGTAGATTTGGCATGGCCAAGGCACAAATACAAATGTAAAGGAATACGTAAATAACAATAAATACAATTGTTATGTACAACATTGCATAGTAGCCAGGTAATGCCACAAGTGGCAGGAATGATCCCAATGCATACAAAGTTATATTGATTAATGTAACAGCGGTCAAAACACAAGCAGCATACAGTGCTGGTAAAGTGTTCCACTTATAGCTAACAGCACAAATCGTCACGCTTTCCACAGCGACAACACCAAGAGTCCAGTTGATCGGAAATTTGTTATATAACTCGGTGAATACCAATAGCAATAGACAAACGAGTGTTATAAATATCCACATGAAGTTTGGCAGAGCTAATGAATCGATCAGCAAAACTCGAACACATTTCACTGCTGCCAATTGCAATATTCCAATTGTTAAGAAAAGTGTTGCAACAATATAAATTTTCTGTAATCGAAATTGATTATTTGGTAATTGGAAAGTCACTACTTCGGTTCTTCCAGCCATATTCTCTCTTGACTTGGAAGTTGCCATCGCTCTTTGGGGCTTCCTAACGCTTTAATACTACAAATTTTTATATTTTTGACAAAATTTGCCAAAGTAACAAATTTTTTTAAACTAAATTTCATCTCACTGTTTTGTGGGTAAGCTAATTGTCACCTTTTAGCCAATGGCAGCTGTTGACATTTACACGCTAATCACTGGCACGTCGAGGTTCTGTCTCCCCACCTGAAATTTGCCAGATTTACATAAGTCCCCCCCTTGGCTCCGGCTTGAACTTGGTAAACGGTTTTGGGCCTACTAGCGAGTGCTGGCCTGAATTTTAATTGGCTTTTAGCGTTTACGCAAACACATGTTGAAAGTGTCAACAAACACCACAAAATGTCAAAAAGCTAAGAAATTGTTTTACACCTGACTTCCGAAATTAAATAAACATGAGCAAACAAAAGGCAAAATGTCAGAAATGACAGTGAAACGTTGGACAGCTCAATGGATATTCAATAGAATCGAAAAGGGGGGACCCTTTCAAAAGAAGAGCAGCACTTTTCCAAGCAAATCGAAAATTAAATAAACCATCAGACAGAGCACAAATAAAAACTCATTCAATTTTAAAAGTGGATAAGTCCAGCAAACGTCATTTAACTTTTAATCAAAGTAATTGCAATTGAAATAAAATGTCTGAAGAGAATCTCAATTCTTAAAATTTCACTTGATTTTAAAGTCTGAAATTCATTAGGTGCTTAATATCTAATATTACGCATACGCACCGCTGGTTCGAAACTCAAAAAATTTTGAATTTTTTAACATTTTCAACTCTAAGCTTTGAAGATTTATAAGTATTGCTTACAAAATAAGCTATTACAAGCAATATCCCATCGAATTTGTTGTTGTCTCCTCAAGATTATAAGCATAATCAGCTTTTCACTCTAAGCTCAATAAGTGTCCATCAATCATAGAGCAGGCGACGCGACACAAAAGGCAATAAAACAGCTCTAAGAGATTTACACAAATACATCAGCAGAATGATAATTTACACAAGCGAAAGCCCTCAGCTTAGAGTTCCAAAAAAAACTTTATTGCTGTAGGGAAAAGTGTGTTGAAATGAATCGAGTACATAAATTCTATGGAAAATCTTTTTTAATACATTTTCTTTTCAATTAATTTATGAAAATTAATAAAGGAAAATACTTTGGACTTCTCCAATTAAGTTTCAATATATATATTTGTAATTAATATGCCATTGTTTTTATTATTTACATGTAATTAATCAGTTCCCAGAAACGTTGCCATGACAATAATACGTTGCCCTTTCAAATGATGGACAACATTTTCTAAAGAAGCCGAAAAACAATAGATACAAAAGCCAAACAAGAACTTTTATTAAACTTTCGTTTCTTTAATATTTGTTAGGAGCAAATTTAAGTTAAGAAAACCTTTGAATTTAGTTCATATTTTGTTGAATAAAATGTCCACTTTATTGTCGAAATATGCTGGAAATTGTACTTTGAGCAAACTTTGTATATTTTAATAACCAACATTTCTATAAACATGTAAAGTTCCCCTTAAGATATCAAACCAATAAAAGAGCACAGAATGAAGCTACATACTTCGGTGCATATAAAATATGTACTGCTGCAAACACAATTAAACTAACTTTTAGATAGAACAATAAACATAAACATATGTATAATTTTGTTACTTAATTTTAACGACAAATGTCGACAGCGACTATAAATGATTTAACTTTGTCGAGGCTTTTGCCACAATTTGATTAATTGACACTGAAATTGGGTGATGAATTATAAATATGGATGTCAAAATAGCTGCCTATTTTGGTTAAGTGCGTGTATATGTCACATTAAATTTAGAAGCAGCTACAGCTCCCATGTGAAAATTAACATCTGTGGTTTCATGCCCAAAATTGAACTTGATTCTTTAAAAAAGGAAAAGTTCTGTAATGTTTATTTCACGTCACGTAAGCCGACAAAATGCGACTTTCAATTGGGAAAATAAATCAGTGAGCTAATAAATTTTTAGAAGCAGCATAAAATGCGTACAAATACCCGTACTCGTATTCGTATTCGTACTCGTACTCGTACTCATACTTGTATTTGAGCCATAAATGCTAACGAACCATTAAGAAACCGAAAGTGAACAGCCTGAGAGGAGTAAGCTGAATGCCTTCAATGTAATCGGAGGAGTTTTTCCATCTTCCTAGGTCCCCTAACACTTGAATTCGCCACTTCCTGTCTTTTCCATTTCAATTCTGGCGTGCCATGCGGCGTATACGTGTTATTCCTATCCGCTTGTATGAGTAAGTGTGTGTACATGTGTATGTAAGAGGGAGAGAGTTTTTTCTCGGTCGTTTAAATTGCTCGTCGTCGTGTTCGTTTTAATATATTGAATTTTATTATTAAAGAGCCATTTTTAGCACCTGTTTTCCTGTTTTTTGTTCTCTTTGCACCTCGAAAGTTATGAATTGCCATTTATTCGACAGTCTCGCATGTAATTCCATTATACATCAAAGCACGAGTTGCAATTTAAAGTGTTCAATTAATACCAAGAACAGCAAATAAATACTGAAAGGTTTAAATTAATTACAAGTACAATTATTGCCATTGTGAAAAATATTTGCTGAATGAAAAAGCGTTTGCCTCCGACCGACACTATTTGCACACTTTAAAGAGTTGATTTAATATTGATCGAGTGATGAAGAGTTACTGATAAATAAAAATACTTTGTTTACGCTTTCCATCGAAGTAGTTATTTCTGCATTTCAATGTCAACAACTAAAAGCCGTTCACAAAAGCAGCTTAAATGTGCCACAACTCTAAAGTCAATGAAAAACTTTAGGCAACATCTGCTGACACAGAGACACAAAGCACTGGGAAAGGCAGAATTTCAGCAAAATATTTACAAAGAAGTCTTTAAATTCACGAACACTGACGAATTTAATTTGCTCGTTGTAAAAAATGTAGTAAATTCTTAGTAAATTAACAGTAAATTAAGGTGTAAGTAAGAGTTACTAGTACTGCATATTAGGCAAATAGAGGAAATACAATCAAATTTTAATGAAATTACTAATTTAAATTCAGTAAAATAGTCTGAATTTCTATGCTTTAAATACAAATAGTTTCTCTATCACAAATCTAGCACAGTTCTTAAGCAACACTTTTGGGGATTTAAGTAAAAATTTACGTCTCTTGTTGTTAGATTGCTCAAAAAGTTGGAAATTTCTTTAGCGTTTCTTAATTGTGTTTAACAATTTAGTCGGCTCGTAGGCTGGCAAAGGATTTTTCGCAGTTTGCTGCATGCCCAAGAAGGAACCACAACTTGTCGTCTGCAATGCGTTAAAGGACTCCTGTCGAGGGTCTTTCCATGGTGTTTTGGGTTATGCAGGTCAATGTAAAACAATAAAAATGTAAAACCACACTCCACAATACAAAAATGAGTTGACAACAACAACAACAACAACAACAGCAACAAGATCTCATTTCATTTCCATTTCTATTTTGCTTCTGATTCTGCTTCAGATTCTGATTCTGCTGGTGATTCTGATTCGTCAGACTCGTTTGTTGTTTTCACTTTATTTTTGTACATTTTTGCAGAATAATATGCTCAGCAGTGCTTAAAAAATTCTACAGTTGCTGCTGCTTGTTGACAACATGTCAAAGAAAACAATGAAACAGACATCCCGAGTTCCTTCACTACCGCTTTTCATTCCTTTCTTTCCTTTCCTTTTCTATTTTCACTCCACTTTACTTCCGTTCGCTACTGTTCAAAACTCGCATATTTTCTGTCCAGTCTAAAGAATAATATTAAAGGGCATATGAAAAAAAAAGTACAGTTGTGCTCGGGGCGACAAAGTTTTAATACGCTTGTTGAACGATTTTTGCTTTTTTCTCGCTACTAGTGCTCCAATCTGAATCATTATACGATTACTCTCGGAGTTAACAGAGTTAACAGTTGCTGCGGGGTTAACAAAAAAGAAACCATAATCCGTTTTTTATGGACTAAAAAGTACAAAAACTATCAAGAAACAAATGTTTCCTGTGCTAGAATTCATTAAATTTGTACAAAAACTTTAGATGAAGTCATATTTCTTAACAAAACTATTGTACCCTCTTTAAGAGCACACAAATTGTGTTCTTTTGCCAGTGCCAACTTACTTTTAGAAAAACAAGACTGCAATTTCTTTCAGTGTAATTTGTGGGCAACACAATTGCATTTGCGAAGAGAACTTGAAAATGCACATAACTTTTTATTGATATGAACAATTGTTTAAAATGGAAACAAAGAGTGTCATTCAACTATCATTTTATACACATATGTGAGAGTAATTCAATTACTGGAATAATACCCCAACACAAACTGACAGACAGAGCTAACAAGAGTTGTTCAACATGTTAATAAATTACCACAACTATTTAGTTGTCTATTATACTGATTACTTGTTGGTTTGTTAGCCACTAAAAGCTATACATTTTACCATACAACAAACAAATATTGAATTTAAATTCTGTTCATTTTTGGTTGCCCAAAATGTTTCCCTTCAAGCTTTTAACGTGTTTAATGCATAAATTCTACAAACTTTGGTTTTGTTTTGGTTTTTTTTTTTTTTTGAACGTGTAACATACACTAAATTGCGTGTAGTTGAGTTAAAAGTTATGTAGGTTTACCAGCTGGAAGGCAAATTAAGAGAGTATATAAACATCATAGTACTCTCGACGTTGTCCTGACATTACGCATTGACGGAGTTTCTTATCTTATTATGAATTTATGCCTTTGCCGTGTTAACATTCCACCCAAACAGGCTAAATTTATTACTACCTTGCGGCAGATTTATGTGAGAGTCAAACACCAACAACAACAACAACTTAAATAAAAAAAAGAACAACAACAACAATAAAAGTGAGAACAAGAACAACAATAGCGTCTGTTATAAAATATGCGAATAAAAATCTGCTCAAATATACTCAACCGACAGTTATTAACAGAGCAATCGCTTCTGGCCATAAGCTTTTGCCACTTGTGCATTTTAATTTATTTACCTTATTTACCAGTCTACTAAGAGTGCCACATTGTCGATGGGCGTGGCCAGAGGCGACAGATTGTACACTGTTAGTTGTTGCATATGTAAAAAGTTTTTTTGTTTTCATTTCTCTTCATCATTAATCCTCAATCAGGATGCAAAGATAGCTACAAGGCTAGTGAATGAAGAGTCCTTACAGTTAAAGAGGAAAACAAGGGAAATTTCTAAAAGCTTCAATTAGTAAATTAAGGATTAAAAGTGAGCTTAGTTGTCGTTAACAAGTGGACAGAAATTTCATTAGGTTTATAAGTTAATTAAATGGAATAAAAAATTCCTTTAGGTTTATAAGTTAATTAAATTAATTTTGAATTTTTTTAGAAATATATTAGGTTTAAATATTATAACTAACAAAAGTTGTAATTTTTGAGCGTTTAAAAATCTGTGAATTTATCTTTAAATTAATTATTCTTAATATAATTCAAACCACAAATTTTAATCTTATTCCAACTTCCTATTAAAAACTTTTCTTTCTAACTCTGCTTTAAATTTCATTACTCCTTTTAATTATTTTCAAATGTATTTATATAACTTTATTATTTTATAGTTTTGTTTTTTTTTTATTTCTTGTCTTTTTTGTTGTTTGTTTTTGTAGCAAAATTAACAAGTTTTAGCAAAGATCGGAGACTAAAGTCTTGGCCATAATGCAACGTTTGCACGCTGGCACCTTTCTGCCCAAGTACGTGAGTGGCAAGTGGTCCTGGGACGATAAAGCAGATAGTCTACACTTTGAGCCACATCAGGACTTGGAGAAAGCTATGGAGCACTATGTCGAGACTAATGGATATAGTTTTCTGCGAACACTCAGTCAAGTGGAGGAAGCTGTCTTTCGACAGGATTACGTGCGATCCGAGTCTACATTCGATACGGACACGGTGTCAATTAACGATGTGCGAGATCTTGTTTTATTCCTAATGCCCAAGGAGTTTCTGACCATGAGTTTTATTGACTTTATGCATAAACCAGTGGTGCATAGATTGCTTCATTCACTGATCATTTACTTTGATTACTTTCTCCGTTTGGTGGAGTTTGTGCTCATTCGACGGGACGAACTGTCTGGAAAGATGGCTCAAATTCAGAGCGAGCAGTCGATTGAAATGAAAAAGGTTTTCTCCTCATATTTAAGCCAGTATCGCATTTTGGTGGCCAGAAACTATAGTGTAATTTTGAAGGGTGAAGGTGACATGGCTAAGTTTTATCACCTAAGGCCATTAACCAATACTTCTGCCCATATTCAGGACAGAATACTCCATGAGCAGTTTCTTGCCGTTGCCATACAGATCGTTTGGATCACGATGCACAGAAGGGCCTACGATGTGATTGACATGGAAATGAATCGATTGTTTCGTTCCGAGCACTTTATATCACATCATCCAGGATATATGACGTTTACACCAGCGGAGAAAAGTTTACTTTACGGGAGGAAGAACAAAATTTGTAACTATCGCCTGCAAGTATCGCCATTGATACTAGAACTGCAGCATGTGGCGGAGGAGGATTTGCCCGTTCTGTGGATTGGAGAGCGAAAGTATCGTGGAAACAATATTCGGTTAGCCCAGCTGGAGCTGGAGTATATCGTACCGGATACTCAGCTACACCTGATAGACGTCGCCCATGGCATACTTGGCCATCCGAAACGTTTCTACGATACTATCCTCGAGCTTAACTGGCCGGCATTACGTCACGAGAACTATTCCTTAGACAATGATCCGTATCACATAAAGCGACAACCAACTCTACAAATACCCAAACTTGATAAACTAAAAGCACGTAAAGTCTGTCAGAATAATGAACATTTCTTCCAGATCTTTAACATTTACGAGCCATGCAAACCACTGACCCTACACAAATGGCTTCAAAGGGAAAAAAGGATTTTGGCCTTTGTCAAGGGCGAAACTAGGCTCAATATTTATGTACGCTGTGAGCGAGAACTAGACGAACCATCCACATCGCTCCCTGTCAGTCATATACGAAGAAAATACTTTCGTATCGTTTCCCGTCTGCGAAAGGAAACGGGTGCTCCCCAGGAAGACACCCTCTTGTCAGCACCATCCACAATTATACGACCAAAGTTTGGTGGCGATCACTTCTATGCTGAGTAAAATGCTAGGGTATCTATCTAGTCATTTTACTCCGCAAAGAATTCAATCGCCTATTAAAGTGATACATGTACAGTTTTCGCTAATAAATGTGCAGTAAATTTAAGATAAGTTAGCTCTATTTATTTAAGAAATCCTAGCTGAATTCTAGCTAAAAATCGGACTAAACTCTTTCCCATAAGTTTTTCCCACACCTTAGCACCCATTGTGTATCCTGACACCTAAACTGTTATGATGTTGATTACTTAAATGAAAATTTAGTACATAAAACATATTCAACACACACACATAACACACATTTCCCCATAATTTTCCGCTATGATACGTATTTACGCCGATACCTATGTACCGAAGTATCACAGTGGAAAATGGTCCTGGGACAATAAAACAGATAGTCTACACTTTGAGCCACATCACGATTTGGAGGACGCCAAGGAGCGTTATATTGAGACAAATGGCTACAAGTTTCTACGCTCTATTAATCAGGAAGAGGAAATGATCTTCCGTCAACAGTTTATACGCTCTGAGGCCACATTCGATACGGACACGGTGGTGATCAACGATGTGCGAGATTTGGTTTTGTTTCTTATGCCCAAGGAGTTCCTGACCATGAAGTTTCTTGAATTTATGCATAAACCAGCTGTGCATAGATTGCTTCACGCGTTGATCATCTACTTTGAGTATTTCCTGCGCTTGGTGGAGTTTGTGCTCATTCGACGGGATGAACTGGCCGGGAATATGGCTCAGATTCAGAGCGAGCAGACCAATGAAATGAAACGGATTTTCTCGATTTATTTAAGCCAGTATCGTATGCTGGTGGCCAGAAACTATAGTGTAATCCTCAAGGGCGAAGGTGATATGGCTCAGTTCTATCATATGAAGGAGATTGTCAATATATCGGCTACGATCAAGGATAAATACTTTCACGAACAGTTTCTAGCCGTTGCCATACAGATCGTATGGATAACTATACATCGCCGTGCCTACAATGTTATCGAAATGGAAATGAATCGATTATTTCGTTCCGAACACTTTGTATTTAATCGTCCCGAGTATCTGAAGTTTACACCAGCGGAACGTAGTTTACTCTATGGTCGAAATAACAAGATTGTCAACTATCGCAGTCAGGTGTCGCCCTTAATACATGAACTAGAACACATTGCCGACGAGGATCTGCCCATTCTGTGGATAGGTGAGCGGAAATATCGTGGCACCGACACGAGAATTGTCCAAATGGAACTGGAGTATATTGTGCCGGGTCCACAGCTATTCATGATTGATGTAGCCCATGGAGTGCTGGGACATCCAAAGATATTGTATGATACCATGTTGAACCTATACTGGCCAGCGGTGCGCTATGCCAACTATTCAGTTGACCACGATCCCTATCATATTGTGAGACAGCCCTATCTAAAGATACCCAATATTGATGAAATGAAATTACGTCGCATGTCCAAGCGATATGATCAATTCTTTAAAGTCTATCGCATCTACGAGCCAGTAAGTCGACAGATGCTGAACCGATGGTGTCGTCGCGATAAAGTTATTAACTTTTATCGCAATGGGGGAGTACTGGATGACATATTTGTGCGCTGCAACAATGATTTGGCCAGTTCTCATTATGGTCCCTCTGTGGCACAGATTATACAGAAATACTTCAAACTTGTTTCTCGGCTACGCAAGAAGACGAAAGAAGTTGTTAATGATGATATTATGTCCAGCAAGAGTGGAGGACCACTCACTGGACCACCGGTGCGCAAGAAGTTCTCGATACAAGGCACGGGTGAGGATCATTATTTCGAAGAATTGTTAATTTAATTGGCAGAAACTTTCCATTGAAAGGTAAACTAAACTTCAAATAAAACCGAACATAAACAAAAATTTATATTGCATTTTAACTCACCGTTAATATTTCACGCGACCACAAACTGCTAGCGGAGACTGTGCTGCGTCTAGAATCAGCTGATAAAGTGTTATAAACTGTTATATTGCGGGTGTCTGCTGTAAGTTTCTTTGGTAGTGTGAATAACAATGTCAAACGAGTTGGAAGCGCGCACGTCTCCGCCGTACAATCATTTTACGCAAATCGGTGATCCCGTGCTGCGACAATGTGCCGAAGTTGTGCCTGACGATAGCATAGATAGCGATGAGATCAATGGTATTGTGGAACAAATGGTGAATGTGCTGCGGCACTATGGCTGTGTGGGCGTAGCAGCACCTCAAATAGGCGTGTCACTACGCATAATTGTCATGGAGTTTAGCGCTGACAAACGGGATAAGTTTTCACCAGAGATTTACGAGCAACGTAAAATGTCCACGCTGCCGCTAGCCGTGAGTTTTCTCATTTTTATCATTTGCTTTCAAGTTGTTAATGTGAGCAACTTTATTACAGGTTTTTATCAATCCAAAGCTGGAGATAATTAGTGATATAAAACACACACATCCCGAGGGCTGCATGAGCGTTCGCGGTTTCTCTGCCGAAGTGCCGCGCTTTGATCGAGTGCGCGTCTCTGGAACTGGAAAACTTGGAACGCCCTCAGTGCTGGAACTTGAGGGCTGGAACGCGCGCATAGCACAACATGAAGTTGACCATTTAAACGGTATAGTTTGCATCGACCGCATGGATGTATCCAGCTTTACCTGCAACACCTGGCAGCAAATTAATGCCGCCGGTGGACGTGCAGTTATACCATTTGATAAATAAAATAAATCAAAAGTCAAATCACAATTTAGCACTGACGGAATAAGAGTGAACTGAATTTGAATTGGTTGTAGTTCACTTGTAAACTGTTTCTGCACGAACTATCGAAAGCATTTGTATCGTTTAACCATCGATAAGTTTAATCGCCGGCTGCTTATCAGAACAAGTCAGTGTTGTAAAACGCTCACAAATTTATATAAATAAAATAACAAATGCATACAATTTTAAGCGCTGCGTGATATTTAATAGACTTTAATGACACTTTAAATACTGCAATTTAATTTAAATATATTTTATCTGAGTAAGTTAACATTTTGTTTGTGTGATAAGGCTACCCGTTAACTGTTAACTGTTTCAGCCACAATGTTGCTACCACTGCACAGATTGTGCCGGTCACACACACGTTACCTAAGCACCAGCCTTCCCAGATCCCAATCGTTCAGGAAATGGTACCAGCAGCTGTGGACAACAGAGCGCACCAATCTGCCGCCCTACAATCATTTCACCCAAATCGGTGATCCCGTGCTGCGGGACAAGGCGGCGGAGGTGCCAGCGGATTTTGTGAAGAGCAAAGAGATTCATGCAATTATCAATCAAATGGTGAAAGTTCTGCGCAAATATGACTGTGTGGGCATTGCGGCGCCACAAATTGGCGTCTCCCTGCGCATCATAGCCATGGAATTCAATCCGAACATGAAAAAGGAACTGCCTGCAGCAACAATCAAAGCACGACAAATGACCGAGCTGCCCTTAACCGTAAGGGGAAATACAATAACCCTTTACCCACCCACTAAACGCCAGTTATGGCTCCGCAGGTATTCATCAATCCGCAGCTGAGTGTGACCGACTATAGGAAGCACAAGTATCCCGAGGGATGCATGAGTGTGCGTGGCTACTCGGCAGAAGTGGAGCGCTATGGAGGCGTCAAGCTAACAGGTCTAAATCGAGAGGGAATCGCAACGGAACTAGAACTGAGCGGCTGGAATGCCCGCATTGCACAGCATGAGATGGATCACTTGGCTGGCAAGCTTTACACCGATCAAATGGATCCCTCCACGTTCATCTGCACCTGTTGGGAGACTGTTAAACACGAAGTCGGGACGAGTGGAAATACCATTTTACAAATAATTTTACGCTATTTTGTTAAACTGTTTGTTAAATTCAAGGCTAAGAATTTGTTTTATAGTATGGAAATGTTGGTTAATGTTGTTATGCCTGTAGTGATCTTCCTGTTATGATTACTGTGGCTCTTGTTGTTGGCAACTGCTCCGCGTTCACTTCTCTGCAGTCATGTACATGCGCAAATGATGATTTGCCGTACCCAGCGCCGTCTTGGCCTTAAAGTACTCCGGGCTATCCCACAGATCCCGCTTATCCATCATATACGTAAACAGTTCATTGTATTCCCGCTGCAGTAACTTGTGTGTGGCTGTCACCTTGCTACGCAGCTCCTCAATGGCCCGATGAAGAGCAATTCGTGTCGCCTCTGTTGCTGCATCCACCCGGTCAGCCTCTTGCTCTTCCGTCTCGACACCCGTGCTGGCACCCTCATGTTGCAGCGTCCGTAAGTGCATTCTCTGATTCTGCCAATCGTCCCACTGCAGCTGCAGGCACTTACCCAAATAATTGAGCACTGCCGTTCGCAGGATGAACTGCCTGATCCCCGGATGCGCAATGTCACGCACACGCAATCGGAACATGCTCAAACAGTTGCTCAACTCTTTACATGAATTGTTGTATATGTGAGTATCTTAATGTTTGTGTGTATGTGTGTGTGTGGATTGCTTCAACAAAAACTAGTTTCTACTTTTTTGGAATCTCATTCAAACGGAAACGGAAAACTAAAAATCATTGGGAAAATTTCAAAACGAGGAAAAGTATTTAGTTTAAAAAAGGGGAGTTATGAATATGTCCAACATTTTTAGACCTCGTACTCTTATGAAGAGTAAAGGGATGTTCGCAACAGGCAGAAGGAAGCATTTCCGACCCCATAAAGTATATATATTCTTGATCAGCATCAACAGCCGAGTCGATATACCGTCTGTCCGTCCGTCTGTGTGTATCATGACTCTATACATATGTCCTTACCAAATTTGGTTCTGATCGGACAACTATAGCCTATAGCTCTCATAGGGAAAATCGGTCGAAGATTGGTGATTTGTATAAGGACATATTGTTTTAGTTGAGTAATCGCAACCAAACTCATACATTGTATGTATGGTACCCTTGAAATCATACTCTCCAAATTTGGTCCGGATCGGACAACAACAGCCTATAGCTCCCATAGGACAAATCGGTCGAAGATTGGTGATTTGTATAAGGACATTGTTTAACAGTCATTTTATGTGTGGTTTATAAACATCGCCTCCGAATTTGGTTCGGATGGAAACAAAGAAAAAAGGATCGTACTCGAAGATTGGTGATTTGTATGGACCTCTTGACTACTCTTTAACATCTAGGCCCTAATTTTCCCAAGGAAATCAAATTGCTTCCCAAAAATATATTTTAAATTTAAGATTAATTTAAGCTAAAGATTAAAGTAAATCCACAAATTGGTATAAAAATAGTCCAATTAAATATTATATTTAAGCCAAAAATGCCGTTAATTAAAAACAAAAATTTAGAAATATTAAAACTAAAATTTACACAAAAATTTTGAATGGAATTTTTGGAAGAGCTGTCCTAGAAGAGTCCCTCGATCTGTCCAGTTTCGGTGTTAAGATCGATGTCGTAGATGGCCGGTCGTGTGGCCAGTCCTGGCATTTTGGTAATGTCACCGCACATGGCCACCACAAAGCCGGCACCGGCGGAGACATAAACCTGTTCCACATTCAGAACGAAGCCCTTGGGGGCGCCCTTGATGCTAGCATCGCCAGTGACTGAACCGGATGTCTTGGACATGCAGACAGGAAGCTTGCCAAAGCCCTGGAAGAAAAACCAATGGGGGATTACTATATGCTTAGAAGGGATTCACATCCCAGGTGGACTTACCGCTTCGGTTAAGCGCTGCACCTGCGCCAGTGCCTCCTTGGAGAGCTCCACCTTGCCAGCTCCGTACATGGTCTGTGCAATCTTATTCATCTTGTCGACCAGCGGCAGCTCCAGGTCGTAGAGCAGCTTGAATTTGTTCTCCAGTTTGCAGGCAGCGATGACGGCTTCGGCAAGTGGCACAGCTCCAGCGCCACCATCGGACCAGTGGGTAGACACGACAGCAGCAAAGGCACCGGCCTTTCAGGGCGGCATCCTTGAGCAACTGATGCTCAGCAGCGGTGTCCGCCACGTGGGCATTAATGGACACAATGACGGGCATGCCGAAAGCGAGTCCGTTCGAGATGTGCTGCAGCAGATTGGGTAATCCCTTTCTCCAACAGCTCCAGATTCTCCTCCGTGTACTGCTTGTTGAGTGGTGCTCCAGGTGTGACGGCTGCACCACCGCCGTGCATCTTAATGGCCCTCACTGTCGTGACCAGCACCATGGCATCGGGATTACGTCCAGAATTGCGGCACTTAATGTTGCAGAACTTTTCCATGCCAATGTCCGAGCCGAAACCAGCTTCGGTACAGACGTAACCCTCGCTGCCCACCAGTTTGAGGCCAATCTCGTCGGCTATGATCGAATTGCAGCCGTGGGCAATGTTGGCGAAGGGTCCAGCATGCACCAGCACGGGTGTACCCTCGAGGGACTGCATTAGATTCGGCTCCAGTGCATCCTTGAGCAGCACGGCCAGGGCACCGGTCATGCCCAGATCATCGGCGGTCA
Source organism: Drosophila cardini (assembly GCA_018903735.1). NCBI lineage: Eukaryota > Metazoa > Arthropoda > Insecta > Diptera > Drosophilidae > Drosophila > Drosophila cardini. The sequence goes on from JAEIGM010000013.1 coordinate 2,165,560, forward strand.
CCGGTTGACCAGATTTATCAAATGCCACCACCATCTCGGCCAGACGCTTCTTCATGTCCGCCAAACAGCCGGACAAGGCCAGTACGGCCATAATCTCGCTGGCCACGGCAATGGAGAAGCGTGTGCGGCGCATCAAGCCCTTCTCCGTGGGCGACTGACCAATGGTAATCTCACGCAGATACCTATCATTGATGTCCACCACACGCTCCCACATGATCGTATCCGGATCAATGTCGAGTCGTGCAAATCGGCCGTATTCCGCCTCCGTGAGCTCGTCGGGATTCGTTTTCTGTATGCCCAGACGCTGCAGCCGTCTTAGCTGAATGGCACTGAACTTCCGTTGACCCTTGATCTTCGGCACCAAACGATTGTAGAGCGCCGTGTCCGTCTGCGTGGACTCGTGGAACATGCGGGTGTCCAGCTGGGCGGCGAGCAGATTATTGGCCGCCGCAATGGCGTGAATGTCACCGGTGAGATGCAGATTGAACTCCTCCATGGGTATGACCTGGGCGTATCCACCGCCGGCAGCACCTCCCTTGATGCCAAACGTGGGTCCCTGCGAGGGTTGACGCAGTGCAGCAACCACATTCCGTTGCTTATGCGCTCCCAGCGCCTGCACCAGACCCATCAGTGTCGTCGTCTTGCCCTCACCCAACGGCGTGGGCGTGATTCCGGCCACAACCACATACTTGCCAATAGGACGTGTCCGTAGACGCTGCAACACCTCCAGTGAGATCTTGGCCTTATTGCTGCCATACAGCGAAACCTCATTTGGCTCCAGACCAATCTCTTCAGCCAGGTGACCAATGTGCTTGGGTCGCTGGGCACGGGCGATGACAATGTCGCTGGGCACAGGTCTTGCCGGACGTAAGGGCAACGCTTGTAGTGACCAGCTTTGGCGATTGGCACGCGCTGCAGCCCTGGTGGCCGAAACCACGGTATTCTTCATCAGCATGGCCACCGTCATGGGACCCACTCCGCCGGGCACTGGTGTCAGATGTCCCGCCACGTGCTTGGCCTCCTCGTAGTCCACGTCGCCCACCAATCGAGTACCGCACTTCTTGCTCGCGTCTGCAATGAAATTCCAGCACAGTGGTTCAAAAATCACTCAACCTTTAGCGACCGAAGCCAAGTGAAAACTAATCTTCGGGAAAAACAACAAAACAAGCAACTGAGTTTCCCATTAGGCAGCTTATCAGCCCCTGGGGGGTCGAGGGTCAAACGGTGTGATAAGACAGTGCACGGAAAAAAACTGGCAGGAGAGCTGCAGTCAAGCGTATCGACTTTAGCAGACCCTGTACTTGCTCTGTGAAAAAAATACCACATAAAAAGTATATAGAATTTAAAGCATCTTGGAAAACAAGATGATTTCCACATAAAAATCTCTTTTTAAGTTTTATATCTTATGTAGTTGTTGTGATTCTCTCCAAAGTTGGTCAGGACACACCAATAGGGTGTTATGAACATCATGTGAGAGTCTGGTTAAGATAGCTTTAGTAGTTTTTAAGTTATGGCGTTTTGAAAATAGTTAACATTTTGCGGGTGGTTGATGGCCTCTAAAAAGTCTTAAAGTTATCTTTATTAGTGTGATGCATAAATCAAATATTGTTACTCTACCTCCTGTAATCTGTAAGATGAAGACTTCATACGGACAGACGAACATCGCTATAAATTTGACTGTTCTTGCTGATCAGGAATATATATACTTTATGCACTCGGCCGCGCCTTCTAGCCCCCTGTCTTTAAATCTGAATCAAGTAAAAGAATTTTAACGTTAACTAAACGATTAAATGAATTTCTTCAAAAACCTCTTACTTAAATCAAGTAATCCCCAAATATTCTACAAATACTACCGACATAGATTGGAATTAACTTTAGCCCTGTAACGCTTATAAATTTCTTTCAGTGTACCGCAAACAGCTGAGCTAATAACACACCCACCTGGCTTACAATTGATGCCACAATCGATGACAACAGCGCCGGGCTTAATCCACGAACCCTTCACCATCTCCGGCACTCCGATGCCCACGAGCAGAATGTCAGCATTCCGTGTGATCTGCTCGATATTACGTGTCTTGGAGTGGCACACAGTCACGGTGGCATTGTGCCACTTGAGCAGCTCCGCAGCAGGAGTGCCCACAATTTTGCTGCGTCCCAGCACCACAGCATTCGCTCCAGCGATCTCCACGCCCGTGCGACGTATCAACTCAATGCAGCCCCAGGGCGTACAGGGCAGGAAACCACTCAGATCACCTGTGGCCAGACGACCCTCGTTAGCGTATGCAGACCATCCACATCCTTGGTGGGTGAGACTGCATCCGCAATGCGATGAGCATCGATTTTGGTGTCACAATCCAGCGGCATCTGGACAATGATGCCATGCACGGCGGGATCAGCGTTGAGTTCGCGCACCTAATCCAAAAGAAAATTTCATAACACTTGAATTTTCACTCCAGACTGTTGCATAAGCAGTGCTGACACTTTAGCACTTTTATAGCTACACTTTTACAGGCAAATTTCGACTTTATATATGTATACTATATACTCTGATTTGATTCTGATTTGATTTTGATTAATTGCACTTTGTTGTTAGCTATTTCTCAGCTTTTTTTCGACAGCTCTTGAAACTCACCTTATCGAGCAGCTCCAATTCAGTTATAGAGCTCGGCAATTGCACGTGTAGGGCATTAATGCCAATCTCCGTGGCAGCCTTGATCTTCATGCGTATATAGACATTAGAATCCTCCCGTCCGCCCACCTGGACAATACGCAAACCGGGCACAAACTGTGGCCCCAAAGCCTTCACCTCCTCACACAGCTCATCGCGTATGTTTCTATTTAACAGGTATTAAAATTAATTCCATTTTGCATTTACTATATAGCTAAGTTAACACTCACTTGGCCACCAAAGTGCCGGAAATGATTTTAGCCTCTCCGGTCATCTTACTGAACGTATCGCAGCAGCTCTCACTGTAAAAACGCACAAAGTATCTAAGTAACCGCACAATGTATCTAAGTATCTAAGCCAATACGACCGACTCTCGCTGGCGGTAGCAATGCAACTGAGGCGATTGTGGTCCCACCGAACCTATCTATACCCATTTGACATAGGTAGTTTGCTCTATCGCCTCGTTAATCTTCCCAAAACCCACCGATCCACCGACCGATCGTTCGACACGATCCCCTTATCAGCTCTTAACGCTCGTAGAGCTCATTTCACATTATCTGGTGTTTTGTTTTGGGCTTCGGGTTTCGGGTTACCCAAGGGTCACAGCTCCTCCTCTGGGCACAAACAACACGATCTCTTCTCCCTTTTCCACGCTGGGGAGCTGTGACCGCAAAATTGTCACGATCAGTAATCTAATACACCTTTCTACAAATAATCAATGAATTTAATCGCATTTCGATTAGTTTAACATTTAGTTAGTTTAATTTCCCTACAAACTAACTGTTGATATCATAATCAATCTTATAATCTTACTTATCTTTGCTTCTAGCTCGTTTGAATTGGGTTTTAAACTTAAAAACAATTATTATTATTTGTTTTTTAGTCAGAAACTCAGATATTTCCCAAAATTTACCTACAAAACAAGCTTTAACTTAATAAATTTTTATAAAAATTTAAGAAATGATAAATTTTTTTAAGTACTTTACAAAGAAAAAGTTTCTCTAGTTTTGCTACAAGCATTTTGCTAAGGAAAATTCAATCAAATAAACATTTCTACAACTAAAATAAATCTCTAATTGTCCAAATATTTTTTCACATAATTTGGAAACTAAAGAATCGAGTTAAATCATAAAAAGTTTTAAAAACAAATCAATAATTTTAATTTTTTTTTTGAGCAAACCACTTTTTATCCCTTATCCCTTTTCCTAAGGCCACAAAATCAATAATTTAACTATTTCCAAAAACTTAATTAAAATTTTTTCCACCTCCAATAAAAAATTAATGAAATAAGTAATCAAATCTTCTAAAAAAAATTTTGAAATTGCACCTTTCTAGCTCAACTTACATACAATTGACAAAGGAATAAAATTAAAATAAATTTTATTTATCAAAAGAAAAAATTTTGTATCTACTATCAAAGTTAAAAAAATCCAATATATAATCCATCATTTAAAAACAAATTTAGAATTTGCTGACTCAAAATTTGCATCAATTTCAAAACCAGATTTCAAAAACATTTTAAAGAACTTTAACGTCTTCCCTTTTAAAGCCTATTCAAATTTAGTAGCTAGTACAATTACACATTGAACCACTGTGCGCTCTACCTGCCACTAAAATTGATTTCATAATCTATCAAAAAAAAAAAAAAAATACCTGATTTCACGGCAACTAAAATAAAAAAAATAACCAAAAACAAACAAATACAGCTGGGAACACAAACAAAAACAACAAACAACAGAAAGAAAAGAAAGAGGGAGAAAGAAGGAGAGAGAGAGAGTGGGAGAGGGAGGAAATTAACGTGTCTTATCAGTAGGTGCCAATTGGTGATAATAATAGATAACATGCAATAATAATTACCATAGTAATTAGAGCCAAGCCAACGGTCAGTTTGGGAATACGAATGACATGATTCAATTGCAATTTTATTCCTGACCAAAAAAAGTGCACAAAATAAGTAAAAACTTTAATTAATTTTAATGGCAGCTCGCAGTTTGGCAGATCGGCTGCGACTATTGCGAGCGATTTCCGTGGCATCGGGTAGGATTACGTGACGATGGAGCTGTCGCCAGTGGGATTGCACAAAGGATTCGAGTAGATCTGGATCGTGTGTGAGGTCATAGCCGCAATACTTAAGTGGCACTGGATTGGCCACGCCTTCGATGACATTGCCATTGATGTGACGCTTGACAATGGTGTCCTCCAGGGAGTGGAAGGTAATGGCCACCAGACGACCCTCGGCACGCAGATATTCCCTCGCCAAGAGCATGCCATAGTTGATCTCATTCAGTTCGTTGTTCACAAAGATGCGCAGGGCTTGAAATATTTTGGTGGCCGCATGTGTCGGTCTCTGCAGCTTGTCCAGACGACGATCGTTTCCCTCGCCAAGCACAGCGGCTACTAGATCTGCCAGTTGTCGTGTGGTCTCAATACGCTGCAGTGCACCACGTGCGTCAACAATGGCCCGTGCGATCTTCTTGGCAGCCTTCTCCTCACCATAAACCCGGAAGATGCGTGCCAAATCCGCTTCCTCGGCGCGGGCAAGCACATCGGCAGCACTGACGCCACCACTGCGACCACAGTCCATGCGCATGTCCAGCGGACCATTGTGTGAGATGGAAAAGCCACGAGCCGCCTCATCGAACTGCATGGAACTGCAGCCGAAGTCAAACAACATGCCATCCATGCTGTGCCGTGGCACCTTCGCATCCTGCAGCAGTTGTGGCAGCTCCGAGAATTTACCCAGCAGCGGCACCAATCGTCCCGCATACTCCGGCTCCTGACTCAGGCGCTGCGCCAGCTCATGGGCCAAAGGATCACGATCTAGCGCATAGACAGTCGCTTCCGGGCAGCTATCCAGCAGTCGACGTGTGTGTCCGCCAGCTCCAAAGGTCATATCGATGTACTTGCCACCAGCCACCGGCTGCAGATAGTCAATAGCCGTCTGGCAGAGCACGGGCACATGTCCAGGATTAGCTTCTGTTGAGACAGGTGGGACAGCTGCGATGCAGTGCCTCACCTGCTGTGTTGGTATTACTCTTAATCTAGTCAGGAATTTGCTCGTCATCATTGTCATTACTTCGGCTTGTCGTTCAGATACTGCAGAAACTCTGAGCTGAGCACTTGGCTGCACTGAGCAGCAGTTAGTCCAGTGGCTGTGGATTCGTACCGACGTGGATACTTCTTGGCGTACACGTTGTTCGACAGACGCTCCAAGGCGTCGATTTGCTTCACCAGATCTGCGCTAGCTTCGTTACTGAGACTACTCTCGCTTCCCGTCAATTTGGTTACTCTCTTGCGGATTTGTTCGCCCAGATCCCTGGGATTAACAGAGGGAAATGGATTTATAGCACTTTATTGAGTTTTTGTTGTTGTTGTTGTTATGTTCGTTGCAGCGCTAAGAAACGTCGACCCTAAAGAGGAATTCCCTGAAGTAAACGACTAAGATCGGTCCTAGAGTGAAACTACAATCGGAAACCTGAAGAAATTGTAGAGCAAAAGCATATCAAAGTCAAATCAATCAATAATTATTTCAATAAAGTTACATGTACCTAAAACCTGATCTGAGTTCAATACCATTTCCAGGTACTTAAGTAAACCAGTTATAATTCCAAGTTTTGTATTTTAATAAAAGGGCTCAGAGTGTCCGTTTATTTTCTTAGAAATAGAATCCCATTAGCTCACCGCTATCAGCATCAAATAACGCTCAACCACCATAATGGCCACATTTCTAAATCGATCTAGTGTACCAACGTTACATAAATGTACCAATATTAGTACCCATGTACCAAACGTGGAGATCATTTACATATTGATATATTGACTAATTTTGCCCAAGCTTTGCACTCACTTGTCTGCCGCGACGTCGCCGCCCAGAAGAAATGACTCTGGAATTAACTGATAGGTGTATTTTGAAGACATTTTTAATAACTTGGCTTATAAAACACAATGTAAACGCTGCAAGAACCGGCAACTGAATGACGTTCTAAGCCAAGTCCAGTGCAAAGCACTTGCGTTCCACAGTCCACAATGTGTTGTGGAACCTGTTCTCAGACAGCATAACAGAGGTGCAGCTGAGCAAATTCAGCGCTAACAATTTCATATAAACAAATTTAAGCTACGACAAAATAAACACTGTAGAAATATTTAAACATTCTATTAAACAATACGGATTAGTACAACGGCAAATGTTAGATAATAGCAAACGAAAAAACGACGACGCCGCTGAACGAACATTGTGTTTTGAGTTGATTGCACATCTTACCTGCCGATTTTTGACTTTTCTGCTGGCCACTTTTCAAGTACTTTCAGAAATCTTTGGTATTGCGCAGACATGCTTAATTAAAAACAATTTGTGTGCAGGAATTAATGATTTTTAGCGCCAAAACAATAACATTGCACGAGCCTCACAGCTGTCCAGTAAGACGAGTGTTGTTACTCGTAAAATTACAATACAACACTGTACAATATATAACAGTGCTGTGAAACGTCAAAACTATCGAATGCATTCACAACATTGCCATCAGGCGGTAAAATTTGAAATATTTACTTATAATATTAAGAAAATAAAGCCAAATGAAATGGGCAGTAATAACTTAAAAATGTAATAAACCAAATTCGAAGCCCTATTACAATTTAATGTTACTATTTAATATTTTATATTAGCAACCATCTGTAACTAATTTAGTTAATGATACTATAATATTATGTTTTAATGTAAACTAACCTCTTTAGTAATCATTTTAAATCTGTTCCCCCAAACTATTTATTAGTTACACATAAATACAGGGTATGTACGGTTGCTACCAAAAATCACAACCAATCAGAGGGAAACCGGAATAAAACTGTGAGAGAGCCACAGAGAAAACTAGAGTGAGACAGAGAGCGCAACAGTGCAGGCAAAAAACGTACACATAAAAAACATAAACAAGCATTTTTTCAATGCGTGTGCGAGAACGGGTGAGAAACAGTGAGAGCTGACACACACACACACACACAGCCACGAGTACACCCAACCACTTACGCTCACAGCTGCTTGCCGTTCGCTATGCCATGAAAAAAGTCGAGTGATTTTTTTTTCAGTCGAGTTTTTGCCATCGAGCCGAACGGTTCTTCTTCTTCTCGGCCGTTTTTTCGTTGTGATTTGTTGTTCGCGTACTACGCACGGCATGTAAACAACGCGGGGCGAGACGAAATTCAAAATAAAGTTGAAAAAATCGTGCTGTCAAGAACGCGTCCTTTCTCCCCTTTCGTCGACGATTTCTATAACGAATAGAGGCGCCAAAACTAAGTCGCGCCAAATTTTCGTAAAAAAAAAGGGGACAGCACAAGTGCAAAATCGCACACAAACGTTCACGCGTGTGTTGGTGTGTGTATATTTTTGGCGTGCGCGGCCATTTTTTTCCTTAGCACTCAAGTCTCTATTTGCATGTGTTTGTGTGTGTATGAGCTAAGTGTACTCGAAATTCATAAGAGGCGAAATCGTCAAGAAGAGTAAATAGACAAAATTTAAATTAATAGAAGTTATCTAAATACTTAAGTGTGTATAAATGTGTGTAATGCGTTCAATGTAAACAAGCGTATGCATTTAACCGTAAACCTGCCATCCACGCACAACTCACAAAAGTGAAAACAGAAAGCAAAAAAAAAAAGTTGAACAAGGAGAACAGGAGGTTAAACGACGATTACCCCCACCCACCCCACAGGTCACACTGAGCACGTGCTTTTGCTTTTACGACCGAAATATCAACAAAGTCGCGCACAAAACCAAAAATAAAAGAAAAGCGCAAAACAATAACATCTAGCGTCATTTCCAATTGGTAAGTACTTCAAATTTTGTGTTTTGTATTTACTTTATTTTGGGCAAATAGTTTTCGTACACGTACAGTGGTCGAATATTAATTAGGAAATGTGAAAGTCATTTAACATTATAGGAAGAACATTTATAATAATCGTTATTTATAATCTTTAGCTACATATATATTTCAAAGGGTTTTATTTTTGTTAGATTTTTTGATTTTTGTTAATTATTGTTACTTAAGTTATTAAGTTTGAATAATAGTTAAATTGTTTGTGTTTGTCTATTGGGTAATAATGCAACACTTTTTCTAACACCATGTACCACTGTACAACGATTGCCAATATTTGCCCACCCGCCCCTTCCATTGTTTGAGTTCTTTATGTGCCATTCATTCGGTGGCGGTTTGTGTGCCGTTTCGTCTTTTTTATCTCCACTGTTTTTGCTCTCGCGCTCAGCGTATTATCTTTTTTTTTGCACATATCGCCCCCGCGCGCAGCATACATTTTCGTTTATTTGCTTTACACTGCTAGCTTTGTATTTCTTGGTTCTTTTTTTGCAGTTTTTCTTCAGTGTGGCTCTTCCATTTGTTTATGTTGCGTGCTCACTCGCTCTCCTCTTTCTCTCTTTTGGTTTTTTTTCTTCTCAGTTGCGGTCGCTGCTTGCGCTCAATTAATTTTCGTTGATTCGTTTTTTGTACATGATTTGTGTAAGTGTGAGAGTGTGTGTGTTTGTGTATGTGCATGTTTGCGTTAGCTTCTTTGTGTGAGTGCGATGAATTTTTTGTGTATACCAACTTTTTTTTATGCTGCTGAGCAGAAACGTTAACGTTGACGTTGACGTCGGCGTCGGCGTGCTTTTTGGGGCCGGCCGAGTGATTTTGTCTTTAGTTGTTGTTACATGTGTTCGAAAGTACACATATACGTATACGAACCTACACATGTATATATTTACATACAACGTATACAATTATGTAGCTGGCAAATACAAAACAGATGTAATAAATATTTGATTGTAAATAAATACGAAATTAATCATCATATACTACAATTTATTTAACTCTTTACATTTTCAAATGTTTTGACATAAGTAACTTCGGTTTTCCGTACTCCCCCTCCTACGTCAGCAATTTACACTCAACAAGCGGATAGAGTATCCTGTGTCTCTTCGCTTCTTTACATTCTTTGCCTTTAACAACGGCCTACTATTCAACTGACCGACCAACGTCAGCAGCAGCAGCAGCAATAACAACAACACTAACCGGTTATTTTGACCAACCAGAAATAAAGAAAGAAAAAAAAATGTTTTCAAAAAAAACTGAACCAAAAAAGAAAAAAAAAAAGAACTTGCTTCTGACGTCAACTGCGCAGCAACAACAAAAAACAGCTACGCAATGCGTTAGTTAACATGTGTATGTGTGTCATTCTCCTTTTGGCTCTCCCTCGCTCAACTCTCTCTCTCTCTTTGTCATTCCCACTCTCTTTTTCTCTCGCTGCTATATAATAACTCAATTTGTTTGATTCCATTGCAAAGCGGCGCGCGCCAATTCTGATTGTTTTTCTTTATTGATTTTCGTATTGTCTTTTTTTCTTCCATTTTTATAACGAAAAAAAGAGAAGAAAATATAACAGAAAGAAATGAAAATAAAAGAACCAAAACACGGCAGCCACCTGTGACATGTTTTTGTTTACAGATTCTCACTCATTTTCTTTGTTTGTGGGTCATCAGTGCATTTTGTGGCTCTTAAAGGATTTAACTCAGTGCAATCGTGTGAATTTGAACATTTGAGTAAAGTCACTGACTTTAACAGCAGTGGATTAGAATACGAGAACAGTTTCTATTTCTTTAAAGATGGATTCCTTTATTTCAAGGTATTTTATTTTATATTTACTATCATAAATGTATTAAGACAATTAACAAATAGTTAAAAATGCATTTATGATAGAGGATTGTTCGAAACTCTGAACCTTTTGTTATTTGAAATTGGCTTCATTATGTATTCCCCTTAAATTAGAGTAATGGAATAAGTCTTAACTCATTATAAGATACTTTCATAAATTGATCAAGATTGAATTTTCGAAATCTTTGTTGGATTAAAATTTGATTATTAAACAAAATGTAACTCTTATAGACCAAAACAAAGTAGACATATAAAACTTTTCCGTCTAAATACCTTTCTGTTAGTTGATGGTTTTGAAATCCGCTGTTAGAACTATGTATTTATCAACTGACAGTATCTATTTATCTGTTGGATACTTTAATCATCGTTATTGGTTCATCTTTTGACAGATTAATGAGCGTCCCAATTTCTATTTGTTTTATTCTAAACATTTCGAGGTGATTGACACGCCCGCTGGCGCCCCTGACTGTTCACAGAGACCCTCTCAGCACCCCGTAACGCCCTCCCCTCGCTCCACACTCCAAACTTTTTCTTATGCTAAATGAATGGAAGCAGGAAAAAAAGTTGGCAAAGAAGAAATTATTATTATTATTTAAATTTAAATGTTGTGTTGTCACCATCAACTTTTTGCTTGGCTCAAGCGCCTTTTTTGTTTATCTTGTATTTTTTTGGCATTGTTTTTTATATATTATTTTTTTAAGTGCATTTCTTTGGCTTTTGTGAATACAGTTTTGCTTAATGCGCAGAGCACGAAGAGATTTTTGTTTTATTTGTTGCACGTTTAATTCATAAACAATTAATTAATTCATGCACATTTATGTTAAAGTGCTGAAATTTATGTACAAATGAACTAAAAAAATTATAAAAAACACAAGCAAAAAGTCAAGTAGATGAAAAAAAGAAAAGAAAATCGAAAGACAAATGGAAAAAGTAGTTTAACTGTTCTGTCGACTGGACAGAAATTTGCGCCCAAAGCGACGGAAGCCTAAATAACAAATTACAAATATTTCTGTACATTTCAGCACAAAAAGGCAAAAAATACGAAAAACCAAAAAAAAAAAAAGGTTGTGTAAGCCACACTTGCGGGGCCAAGTGTCAATTTCATTTTGGCCACGATCGTTGCCCGATTCGGTCCCGTTGCCCGTTACCATTGCCGCTGCAGCTGACGCTGACGCTGCCATCATCTGAGCGTTGACAGCATTATAGCTGGTGCAAGGCCCCAATCTGGACGCACGGACCATTACCTATCGACCGCTAAACCTTGGCGGGCAGCCGCTTATGGCCGAGCTGCCGACAACGCCAAACGGCGCTGCCATTGGCGCTGGTGGCGATTATCTGCATCGCTCCATCGATCAGCTGCGCAATCTAAGCCATTTGACACAGGCCCAGTTGGTACACGACTACAAGCCCTTTAACATCAGCGAGTTTCGCCAGAATGTTGAGCGTTTAGATTACTCACTCAAAAATGGTCTTGTGCAGCACCAGCAGATACTGGTCGAGCAGCAACAACAGCAACAGCAGCAGCAACAACAACAACAGCAGCAGCTACAACAGGCACATCAGCACGATGCCGAACAACAACAGCAGCAGCAGCAACAACAACAATTGCATCATCAGACGCAGCTAAAGGTCAGCTACAGTGCGCCCAGTTCACCGCCAACTCCCACACAGCTCAGCGAACAGCAGGAACAGAAGGTAAACTAAACTAAACTTTACTTAAAATAACCTTTAACTTGATCATACTAACTTGTCTTGCTCTTTACAGTACGATGCCAGTCGTTCGCCGACACGTCAACAGACTGGCAATGGCAGCAATGGCTCTTCGCCAGACGATCAGCGTCAGGGCGAACAGACGAAGCCTTACAAGTGCGGATCGTGTAGTAAATCCTTTGCCAACTCATCGTATCTGTCGCAGCACACACGCATCCATCTGGGCATCAAGCCGTATCGCTGTGAGATCTGTCAACGGAAGTTTACGCAGCTGTCGCACCTGCAGCAGCACATACGCACCCATACGGGAGACAAGCCGTACAAGTGTCGTCATACTGGCTGCCCCAAGGCCTTCTCGCAGCTCTCCAATCTGCAGTCGCATTCGCGTTGCCATCAGACGGACAAACCCTTTAAATGCAACTCGTGTTACAAGTGCTTTGGCGATGAGGTGACGCTGCTAGAGCACATACCCAAGCACAAGGATTCCAAGCATCTAAAGACGCACATTTGCCAGCTATGTGGCAAGTCCTACACGCAGGAGACCTATCTGCAGAAGCATCTGCAAAAACACGCCGAGAAGGCTGAGAAACAACAGCAGCGCCACACGGCGCCAGTGACTAATCTGCAGCAGCATGTGCCTGCTGGTGGCATTGGTCTCAATCTGCAGCGTCAGGCCATGAGTGATGCCAATGCCGTGTATTGGGCCAAAATGGGTGCGGATAGCGCTGCTGCCACGCTGGCCGAGGCCATACAACAGCAACTGCCACAGGCCAATGGCAGCACCTATGCCAACTTTGCAACACTCCAGCAGCATCAACAACAGCAGCAACAGGAGCTACTTCAGCAGCATCATCAGCGTTTGGCCAACGGAGGTGGAGACACACCGGGACATTCGCACAGTCCGCATGAGGATGCTGGTGAGGATTTGGTGTTGCGTCAAACAACGCCACAGCATCACCTTCAACAGCAGCAGCAACAACAGCAGCAGCAACAACAACAACAACAGCAGCAACATCAGCAGCAACACTCACATTCACCCGGTCCTGGATCATCGGCGTTTACACCACTTAGCGCCACTGTTATACCACCGCCGTCGCATCTGCAACAGCATCGTGCACCGCCTTCCGCTACCGCCGCCTACCTGTATCAGCAGAATGCAGCTGCTGCCGCCGCTGCTGCCTTTCCCACGCAGCTAATCTCGCTGCATCAGATACGCAACTATGCACATCAGCCAGGAGCTGGTCTCATACCCAGCGATCACCTTGCTTTGGGCCTCAGCGCCGTGGCCAAGGAGAAGGCCCAATAGTATCGGGCGATTGGCCACAAGCGTGCAGCCAAAGGATCAACAGCTACGATGACAACAATTAGCCTAAGTTAGCCATAAGTTAGAGGCTGAACTGCTCTAGTTCTTATGGCCTGATTTCTTTCCATGCATGTGGCACTAAAGACCAAGGAGACTTTTGTGCTACAACGGAATAGGTAGAGAAATCAGGTACTGAGAACTTTAGACAGCCTCCGTGTTTGGAGGACATTTTACTTTTCCAGACGCAACTCAGGTTTTTCCAATTAGCTTTTCATACAATTTTCTAACTTTTAAGCAATATTTACAAAGGAAGGAGAAGAAAAAAACACAAAAAAGTACCAAAAACTTTAATCAACTGGAAAAGCGTTTTCCCCTTTCGAGTTGTTTACAGTTTTTGTGGATTTAAATTTAAGGACAACTTTAAGGACTCGTACAACTACCTATAATATAGAGTATGATAGGTGCCGTACAAAGTACTGCGATAAGTACTGTACATAGGATTACAATCTTGAAATTATTATTAATAATACTATGTACTATATAGTATATACATATGCTGTAAAAGTCAACGTATCAACATAGTTAATACAAATCACACTTTGTATCTAAAACTATCGATCTATCATAATGTTAAGAGACATATTTTATATTTATGCAAATACTTGTAAAAAGTTAAACACAAAAAAAGATAATAAAAATAAATAAATTGAGAAACATATTTATTAACTAAACGTATTTAAATTTAAAAGAAATTTTCCAAAGGACTTGAATTTTTATCAACGTTACAGGATCAAAAGATGCAGCGGTGTAGAAAAATGCACGATAATCCGCTTAAGTTGGTCAAAAGGGAAACCTTTATGCCCAAGGCGACACAAGAGATTTATGTACCTTGAGAACCAAATTTTTTGGTTAGTGCCTGACAATGAAATTCCCTGTATTCTAGAAGGTATACCAAACACCGAGAACTTAATGGAGTTCAGCAGCTGTTGCGATTGACATTGCTCTGGAAGATTAATGATGGATTTGCTTGTTGTTGTGTCTCATTGGAGCACAGAAATCAAGTTAAGTAATTGAGTAATCGGAAATCGTGATGGTCTTAAAGAGAGTATATAAATTTGGGATTTAAAGATATTGTTTTATTTAATAGGACTTATATGTTTTATAGCAGTACAGGGTAGTTGCTAGTCATGCTAATTAATCACTAAATTTGTGTTGGTAGTTTTTTCTATTTCTGTCTTTTTCTTCTTAGTACTTTGGTACTCGACAAAATCACGAATTTTCAACTTGTAAACTCAAGTGTCTACTTCAAAAAAACGAGCACATCAAATGGTTCTTAAAAATAGCTTAGAAACAGTTATGACAGGGTATTAGACCACCTACTACTAAAAGTATTAAGTGCCTACAAAACAAGTATGCTGCTCAATAAATTTTAATGAACTTTCTTAAGTTTGTTAACTGATTTTGATTAAACTAAAATTGAAATATAGGAAAAAAATTTTTTAAAATATATATCTTATATAACTATTCATAAGTCAGTTTTATTTAACTTTACTTTACTATATCTCGCTAAAATGACAGAATTTATTTCATGGCAGATTATATTAAACAAAAGAGTCATAAAAAACATTTCAAAGTAATTTTCTCTCCAAAAAAGCAAATGAAGAGAGTGAAACAAAGCGAAAGACATGAAAACCAGTTTCAGTTCTTAACAGGTGTTTTGGCCAAGACACTCCAACGTTTGAATATCATTATTAATAACTGCGAATTGTGTTAAATGTATGTATAAAAAAAAAAAGAATAAATAAAAAACTGCACACAAAACGTAGCAAATAAAATTTATAAAAAATACAATAAAACCAGTGAGACAAAAGATTTTATGATATTTGTTTTTTATTGTAGGTTTTTGGGTATAAAAAATACAATAAGTTCTATTTATGAGCTCGTTAAATTAGCTAAATGCCGAAAAATGAATGAAAATTGTTGGAAAATAAAGGAAAGCGCCCACAAGGAGTCAATTTGAATCAATTGAAAAGGGTTCGACGATTGTCTTGTCAACAGGCAAAATACCATTCGCAAAACAATGAGAATAAAAGGATATTTGTGCCACATTTCGGCACGAGTGATCCGATCCTTTTTTTTGGCAACAAGGATATGCCAACTCAAAGGATTGCTGGCAATAAAAACCAACAAATCATCGCTAAACCCGTCAAAGATCGAGCACAATGACAAAATTGGCAAACACACCGCAAAAATACACCCAGAGAAGTAGAGAAAGAGAGAAATCTCAAACAATGAACGGCAAACAATGCGATAATCGATCATTTGGCAGTTTTTCTTTTCGAAGGTAAAAATTTTGGCAACCCTCTTGAGAAGTCCACGAATTGCATAGAAAGGCGCTACGCAATGTTTGCCAATAATTTAATTGATAAATGATTTGATTTCGCGATCGCAATCGCATCGATCATAAACGCAACGAAGCAGCTCGGAAATGATCCTTCAGAAAAAGGAAGTTGTACTCTGCCTAGTCATTGATTAGCATATCAATATACGTTATTATAAATGCACTAATGATCATGGGATTGTTTGCTTCTCTCCACTCCTCTTTTTTCCTCTCATCTCCTCTCCTCCTCCTCTCTCCTCTCTCCTCTCCCCTCCTCTCTACTCCTTATCTCAGCTATCTGATCTGACTGTGTTTTTTTTGGGGTGGTTCTTACTTCTGGGTTGTCATGTCATGTCATTTGGGTGCTGAAATCATCACGACTCTTTCTAGCTTCTCCTACTTCTTCTTTTCTTACTATCTTTCTCGCAGTGTGTGCATCATCAGCTTTTGTTATGTTAACTATGAGAAAGGAAAAAACTATCCTGTCTAAGGATTCTCTGCTTTTTTTTTCACTGTCACTTTTCCCTTGTTCCACTGACTTGATCGATATGATAATTAGAATGCAATGTCTGAGGTTGCGAAAGACTCGTTTTTTATTGAAAAGGAAAGTGAGTTGATAAAAAATGTGAGGCATCTGGCAAGGAATTGAAATGCACTTAGAAAAACTGGCAGTGATTACAGTCGCTTCTATATAAAAGACTAGAAAATCTACTAAAATTTGATTTGAATATTTAAGAAAAAATTAATGAAAAGTTAATGAACTGAATACTAGTTAATAAAAGGCTAAAATCAATAGCAACTAACAACAAGAAAGAAAAGCACAGTCGGGCACGAACGACAGTATAACACTCTCATCATTTTATTTCCGATTATATGGTTATTTTAAGAAAATCGGTATTGGTATATTTGTCAATATTTGACAAAATTTCAAAGGTCAAGTCTCACCATACAATTTTACAAAATGGGTTAAATTTTGAGAATTTTAGATTTTGATTGCGATTAATTCTGCTAGTTGTCCAGAGTATAAAAAGGTATGACTTTTTGAGATATCGCTTCATTTGGCTGAGTTATGATCAGTCAAAGTTGGGAAAATTGTGAATTTTAAATATTGAGCTGCGGACCACATATCAGAGGACTATAAAATTGAACAAAATATTTAATGAAAATTTGGAAATAAATAAAAATCTTAACGCTTTCTTATTTTAGTCAGAAATTTAAACGACTTTTAGAAATAGCTTAAATAAATTAAGGGAAAATACTTCAAAAATGTAATAAAATATTATAAAGTTTAAAAAATATCTAAAATCAGTACATGAAGGATTTAACTAGTCGTTAAAAAATTTTAAAAATATTTTTAGTAATTTTTTTGTTCAGTGTATGCCCAAGTACTGAATCATTATGCAAATTGAAAAATGCATAATGATTTGAATATTGTGTGTGTGATTTGAATGGCCAAAAAGATAATTTGATGCTGCAGAAAGGCGTCGTCAATGGCATCAATAGATTTATGGTTTCTAAACTCGAGACATAATCAAAACACACACACGGCACACACACACAGAGGCAGTCTGTCAGACTGGTTACCCCTAAATGTGCTAGGGGTTGTGCAACCCTCAAGACTCTTGAGTTTAGCATAAGAAAAGGTCCCGATTCAGAATCGTTTCGTCGTGTGAAGCCGATTGTAAGCACTATTCGCAAATGGCATTGTGCAATTCTTTTGGATAAACTATTTATGAAATTATTACACAATACCAAAACAGACAACAGACTATAGACTATACATATATCGAGTGGGGTGCTCCGATTAGCAGGGTTATTCAATATGTTTTTGTGGGTTGAGGAGTTTCTTGTGTATGTTTCTTTCCCATAACTTCTTGTTGGCTGTGTGCGCCTTTTTGTCGATTTTTGCATATTGGTTTATATTCTTTTGATGGAACTCTCTCTCTCTCTCTCTCTCTCTCTCTCTCTATTTGTATCATTGCCATTCAGTTTCATTGTTCGATTCTAATAAGGTGCGATATTGTGAAATTTGATGCCATTTTCCTTTATTATTATTATTTCTTGTCTTGTTTTCTTTTCTTTTCTTTTCTCTTTTCTCCTCTCGCTATTCTATTTTTTTGCACCCTTTTTGTATTTTTGGCGATCTTTTGTGCACCTTATACAATAGACTTAATTGTTGAGGTTTTTTGTGTATAGAGTAGTAGTAGCTGATTATCAATTGGAATGATATGTTTTGGATTCCCCCCTTCAATATATTGGCATATTGCTGAATATTTCTGAATTTGTGTATATTTAATTATAGGTTTATTGCGAATTCGCTTTAATTGACAGTATTATTGTTGTTTATTCGGCGGGTGCTGACGTTATCTTTTAAATCTGACGTATATAAGTCGAAGTTATAGCTTTTATTGGCTTGTTTTAAATCACTTTAAGTGATTTAAGTGAAGTAAAGTAAATTAAGTGAAATTTATATTAATTTTCAAAGATATTTTGAGTTTTGTATCCGAAGATTTGACACCAACAGCTGCTTGAGTGAGATCAAACATTTGTTTCGTGCGTGTTGGAAGTAGTTTCTAAATCCCTTTACCCTTAAAAGGCATTTATAATTGGTTAAACCTTCTTATTTCCTGTTGTCCTTTAGTTTTGATATTTTTTTGTAATTTATAGGTAAGACAAGTAATCGGAAGTATTATAGAAATCAGCCTCGGTAAGACACCTGTAGATATAAACAGATCTTTCAGATGCTGCAAACACTTTGCTTTTAAAATAAATAAACCGGATACGGTAAAAAATTTAAATAAATTCGAAATAGGATCACTAAACACTTGAAATAATTTGTTAAAATAATCCATAAATGGTAAATGTATTTTAAATCCCAAATAAATAACAAGCAAGAAAGTCTACAGTCGAGCGAGCCGACTGTTAAAGACCCCGTACTCATTCTAGTGCACGTTTTTCCTTACATATCACAAATCGACCGATTTGTCCTATGGGAGCTATGGGCTAAAGTTGTACGATCCGCACCAAACTTGGTAAGGATAGTTATAATGCTATCATACACATAATGTGTGAATTTTTCCCGATCATTTTAGTCGTTTTGAAGTTATATTCACTTCTGGAAAACCTAATAGACCACTCTACTCTTTTTTAGAGAACGGGGTCTAAAAATCTTCAAATATTTGTATATAATGCTAACTTTTAAAAAACTTCAATTTAAATCTGCAAATCATGTTAAACATTTCTAAATATTTTTAACGTTGTTCTTTTTATTCTATTTTATTTGATTTATTTTCTACTTTTCCATTAAACACTTAGAGCTACCAAAATTTCAAAAAATACACCTATATTTCAAAAATGAATTTAAAAAAAATGAACCAGAAATATTTGAATAAAATCTTCACTTAAAAAAAATATATAAAAGTAACCAAAATTATATTTTTTCAATAAATATTTCTAAAAATGTACAAAATTGTTTTCCCATCTTCATTACATTATTTTTGTACATTTCCATTTAACACTTAGAATTACAATTGTTTACAAGACTTTTTTTAAGCCTTAAATTTTTTTGTTCTTATTACAATTTCAATCCTTAAAAAAACTGAAAGTATCCACACGTGTTGGACTAATTTCCTCTGGCACTGCGTCATTTTTGATCCTGTTTAAGTGCAAACCAAATGACGCACTAACAAAATTTTAATTAACATTTTCACGCTAAAAAAACGAGGTAAAAAGCAAAGTTGAAAAAAAGCGTTTCAAAAAGGTTTGAAAAAAAAAAAAGAAATAGGAAAAAAAAACTTACAGTAACGAATTAACAATACACAAACTCGATCCTTTTTGAAAGAAAAAAAAAAGGATAAAAAAACTTAAAAAAATTGAAGGAAAAAAACTTGTCACACAGCATTTTAACACACGTTTCAGTGTGTACAAAAGGCGTTTCGTACAGGAAAAAAAATGGGAGAAAAAAATGAACCCAATTATAAACGACTTTTTGCTGTAGTCAAGCATAAAAAATTCTGAATTACAAAAAAAAAATGGGTTAAAAAAAGTGAGTGAAGTGAGTGAATGTGTCGCGTATGCAGCAAGGATGCGCTCGCATCCTCATGATTTTTTTTTCCTGTACAACAAATAAAAAACATGAAAATATAAAAAATAACTACCCAGAGTGTATGCAAGCGGCGAACTCATTTGAATATTTGGCGCTGGAAATTTTCTCACGATTTTTTTTGTATTCTTTCTGCTGCATAGATCTTAGGACTACCCACAGGCCTGGGTGACGATCAAGGATAATGGTGGCAGCGACTCACAAGGAAGACAGTAAGTAAAAAAAAATCCGGATTTTTTTGCCTCATTTCCATGCGGACGCGCTGTGCTTAAGAAGCTGCTGCTGCTCACCAAAAGGGTGAACTCTCTGACAATGGCATCAAGGATAATGTAGAAAGGACAAAAGGACTCTTAATTTATGCACAACACGTTCGCGGATCGGACGCGGCACCGCAAAGCAGAAAAAGGGTTGGCAATCCTGATCCTCGCACAGGATATCTATGCATCCCGTTCGCACACTCGCTCATCCGCTCTACGTCCTTCCGTCCGTTGGCGGACAAATTTGCATATTTGATCAATTCCTTTGTCTCATGGGTGCGCCAGGGTCAGCATCATTTTTCATTTAAAAAAATACTGTGCTTTCAAATAGAAAAATACGCAAATTATTCAAAATAAATTTCTTATGCGTAGCTAATAGGCAATGTGTACTGTGATTTACTCAGATGTTTCAGCTGATGACGTCATAGGTCAAAAAATGTATTTTAAGTTAAATTTATTAAAATTTGTTTAATAGAACCTTGAGATTAGTTAAAAATTAATAGATTTCCTAACTCTTATAAAGTAATTTAAATATTAAAATATTTTAGAGATGAGTTTGTGGCCTTTAACTTTTCCAGCAGATAGATCACCCTCTGTCCGCTGCTCCGTCAGGGTCATTTACCCTGTATCTTCCTAGGTAGACAATCTATGCAAATTTACGCAAAAGGAGTCAGCCGCAGGCGTCAAGAATGAATCTACCCTAAGGATAGTAAGGAGCAAGGATAGTAAGGACCTTCTTCTGCTAATGTCCTGGGCTGCTATTTGTTTAGCTATATTGTATCGCTTTTGTGCACATTGTAAATGTTTAAAATCAATATTTGTTCATTAGTCATGTTCAATAATTCTAATTATTATAATTTATTTTCTCAGTGCACAAAAAATGAAAGGAAAATTACAGAACAGCTGCAATCATTTGAATGAACTTTATAAAGAAGTTGATACCACAAAAGTAGAGATACCACAGAGTAGATAGAAAACAATTTGTAAAGCAACATTTTAGAACTAAAAGTAGTTCATAATTTTAATTTTCAACCATAAATGTATCTAATAACTTTAAGTTAAAAGATTTGCATATAATAGTTTAGGAAATAAATATATTACCTAATTTATTAATAAAAATTTCGATATCAAAAAACCAAAAAATATATTAAAAACAAATTAAATTTTTAGCCACATTTTAAAGTTAAAAGTAGTTCATAATTTTCATTTTAAGCCATAAGCACTTAAATAACTTTCAGCTTAAAGATTTGCTTATATTTCTTTTATTAAATTAAAACAGAAATTACATTCAATTAGAAACTTAATATATTACTCAATTTATTAATATGAATTTTGTTATAAGAAAAGCAAAGAAATTAATTTTTTTAACCGCATTTTAAAGCTAAAAGTAGTTCATAATTTTAAAATATATTTACATATTTTTTTTTTTATTATATTTAAAATTTTTTTATAATAATTTACAATATAATAGTAATAGATTACATAATTTCTAAATATAAATTTTGATATAAAAAAGTAAAGAGAAGTAAATGAAATTTTTCAACAATTTTTTTAAAGTAAAAATAGTTTAGAATTTATATTTTGAACAGTAAGTTTTGTTAAATAATTAAATATTTAATGCCATTTTGAATTAATTTACTTATTATATCAAATATTTTGACACTCTCTTAACAAACTTTCAATAAATCTTTGTTAATCTGTTTTTTTAATGATAACAATTTTGTGTCAATATTTTAGAAATTCGATTTTTTAACGGATCGTCGTCGATTTCGAATAATTAGCAATCTTTATACGTAGCAAAGTCAACGGGCAAAATCAATCAAATAATGTGACATCGAGAGATAACAATATAAAAATCCATCAAACTCGATAAAATTAATTAGCAAAGCGAAAATAAATTATGCAGAAATTATACAGTTGCCAAAAACCAAAAACCCAAAAACAAAAAACCAAAAACAAAACAAATATGGACAAAAAAAAATTGGCAATAATCGAATCATTTAAAATGTATGCAGAAAGATGCGAATTTTCAAATCAAAATTTGTTGCTGCTGTGAGTTAAAAAAAAATTAATTAATATACTTAATTACAGAGGCAACTGGCTGAACCGACTCAACTGGCTAAAGATGGAGCTGACTGACCTCTCCAAAAACTGGTTAACTTGTGCCAAAATTAATTTCCGATGAGCTGTGAGTATTGGCAGTTGGAGTGGGCGAAGGGGGAAGGGGGGGGTCAATTTTAGACAGGGGAGTAGTACGAAGGGGCCACTACTTTCGATAGGTTTAAAATGAACACTTAGGGGTACTTACTGCATACCCTGTAAATAAATATATTTATATCTATTATGACTGTCTTTGGTGCCTCTATTATACCCCTTGATAGCTCTTTAAAATGTTATAGGGTATATAAATATACACAATATGATTGATTAAACGCCAGCAGTTGGACAGTGTATGCAGTAATTAAATATTTTTGGTAGAGTGAGTAATATTTGGTAAGTGAAGATTCCGTTTCTAGTCAAACCGGTCTTAAAAAAAAAAAAAATTATTATGACTGAATTTATGAAATTTTTACGAGCCAGAGATTTTAAAAAGAAATATTGAAGAAAATTCTGTAAAAATTAAAAATAAAAAAAAAATTGAAATAAATATGAAATAAAATTTAAAAATTTTGACAAATTTATGTTAAAACAAGTAAAAGACCCCGGACTCATTCTAGTGCGCGTTTTTTATACAAATTACCAATTTTTAACCGATTTGTCCTATGGGAGCTATAAGCTATAAATGTTCGATCCGGACCAAATCTGGAGAGGATAGTTATAAGGGTGTCATACACATAATGTGTGAGTTTGGTTGCGATTGCTTAACTGAAAGTACACATCTTCATACAAGTCACCAATTTTCGACCGATTTGTCCTATGGGAGCTATAGGCTACAGTTGTCCGATTCAAACAAAACTTAGTGAGGATAAAAATGATGGTACCATACACAAAATGTGTAACTTTGGTACCGATAGCTCTAATAGTTTTAAAGTTATGGAGATGTGAAAATAGGACAGCGCTATATCGACTCGGCTATTGACGCTGATCAAGAATACTATATATATACTTTATGGGGCCGGAAGGGCTTACTTCTGCCTGTTACGCACATTTCGCTATACTTTTTTTTAGAGTACGGGGTCTAAAAAACTTCTCTTTTTACTCAGTTATAAGCTTTGCCTTAAATTTCAATATTTTAGACAAATTTATAGACAAGAAAATCCGAAAACTTCTTTAATCTTACATAAAACATATATTATTTAATAGAAAATTAATCAAACACAATCATGTTGAGCGCTTGTCCAGAGGAGCTGCCCAATCCGCACAAGAACTGCCTACGGGAGATGCTCAACACACTGATCTGCAATGATCAGGACGTGAAGCGTCTGAACACCGAGTTGAGGAACATGCAAGTGGAGCTCAAGGAGGAGTTGAGTAAAATTGAGAAAGCAGCGGAACCATGTGATCCTGAGGCCAAAAAGGCCAAGAAATCACAGCTCTGTGATCTGGATGAAGATCTAACGGATTTCACCAAACAAATTATCAATCTGGATGAAGTGAAGCATTTCTATACCAAACGCTGTGAGGAGATACGTCAGCGTCGTGATAGCATCATTGTCTATGGAAGGCAGTGCATGCAGGCCTACAACGAGGAGAAGTGCAAGTTCAAGTCCTTCCATGAGAACACCATTGATTACATTAAGCGTACGGCTACTTTGTCCCAGGATCAGGCTGTTATACATCGCTGTGAGCACGATATTTGCGAGATGCACAAGAGATTCGTCAAGGAGGTGGCCAATTTGAAGCAATGCGAGTCTCAACTGCAGGCCTTCTTCAAACTGCTCAAGGACTCCGATCCGAGTGTGCACTGTGAGTGCTGTTGCTTCAAGGACTACGACTGGTTGCCACAGGGTAAAAATCTTGATGTCGTTGATACCATGGCTGCTGAGCTGAAGGAGAAGATGGGCAAAGTTCTGGTCGGTGCCTTGGCACAGCTGCACACACACATGCCGCAGGATATGCATGGATTCATTGCCGGATATCTGATGAATGTCGAACGTAATGAGCAGGAAGTTAAGGAGAAGCTGGATATATTTCAGGATCATGATGAACTCGAGGATAAGGAGGTGCCGGATCCAACATTCCACTGTGATACCGAGTGCCCCAAATCCGAGTGATTACAGGATTTAAATTTGAGTTGTTTAAAGTTCCAAATGACAATTAAATTGACAGAATTAAATATTATTGTTAATTAATGTATTAAGTACAAGTACACAATTTGGTGGCTAATTTACATGGTAATAAGCATACGAAACTTAAATATATTAATTATTTATGTTTAAGCATCACATACAGAGTTTTAATATTTGGATTGAATCTTGGGATTGGTTAAAGGTGCAACACTTGGAACCAACTTTCTAAGCTTAAAATCGCGCATTCAAATGCTGCGAAATTGTTTATTATTTATAACAATATATGCTTAAATGTTATTATATTATTATAAACTATAGCAGACTTTCATTGTGTTAGTTTATTCCTTTTTCTTGCGGCGATTACCGCGTCGTGAGCTCGTTTCCGGCTTCTTTGTCGCTGACGCCGGTGATGGAGGCACCCGATAGCTCCGTGTTGGCCATTTTCTGTTGTGTGTCCAGAAAGAACATGACATCGCGCAACTGTTCCTGCAGATCTGTCACCTCCTTGTCGTGATTGTGCTTGAATTCGTTGTATTGTTGCTCCAGTTTCTTGTATTTAACATGCCAGGAGCTCTGATTGTTCTGCAATGCCTTCGACAGTTCACGCTCCTCAGTAAGCTGCTTCTGCATCTCCTTGAGCCTGCAAAGAAACAGAGTTCTACATAAGAAGTTCTTTCTTTTGGGCGAGTCCCTGTGCTTACTTGGCTGTATGGTTTGCTAGTTTGCGTTCCAGATTTTGCTTCTCCTTTTGCATGGTCTGTTGCTGCTGTTGTAGCTCAGACATCTCTGACTTGGTCTCATTGGCAGTGCTCTTGAAGTTCTGCCACTCCTGCTCCAGTCGTTCCATGCGCTCCTCATAGTACTTGCGCTGTGTGTCCAGCTGGGAGGTGAGCAAATATGTGAATTCCATTTGCATTGAATCGATTTTCTCTTCCCTCTCGTCTTTCTCCGTCTGCGAGGCCACCAGCTTGCCATCGGATTTGTTTTGGAACAACCGATGCACGAAGTTATCACCAGCATAATCCCACACGCTTGAGGTGCCCAGTTGCATGGCAAAGGTGTGATTGGTGGCACGGTAGTGAGCTGCCGCATGACCGCCCTGATAGCGACCACAGCCCACGTGGCCACAGATCAAGCAGATCCACAGCGAATCGGTTCCTTCACACTCCATGCACACCGAATCCTCGACCAGCTCGGGAGTCTGGACATGACGGCACACGGGACAGGTGGAGTCACCCCATTTCATTAAGCAGCTGGCGTGAAAGGCATGATTACACAGTATGGTTAAGACGCCATCAACGCTCTCGTCCATTCGCTCCAAACACACGGGGCAAGTAGGCAACTCCGTGTGTCCCAAAGGTGGCAATCCATGCTCACCACGTTCCACCTCCGATACCCAGACAGCGTGGCACAGTGAATCCGGCTCGAGGGAGTTATAAGCAATGCCATTGTAGGATTTATAGAACTCCAGCGCAGCTTCATTCGAACGGAATCTGTGGAGGATGAGATTTGGTTAGTGAAACTGTTGGTTGTTCTCCTATGCACCACTTACTCTAGCAGCACCATGAACTGATTGGGACTGCCATCGCGCACAATACGGACATGCCTGATCTCGGCGTGACATGGTGCTATAAAATTGAGCAAATCATGACAATTTAGAGTCGCTGGCACCGCCAATAGACACAGTTGATTCGATGGCGCCTCCTTTATGGCCTTGCGTTCACTGCAATAAATAGCCATAAAACATATATTTCTACCAAAAACTCTACTCACTTCTTCTTGTAGAGGTGTATGATGCCCTTGGTCACCTCGACAATGGGATTTCCTGAGAAGTAACCGATTTCCTTGGGAAAATTCGAGGCTGTTCCCACCTGTGACTCATCGCCGCTGCGTGGTGTTGTCTCACGGGAGCTGCCCGCGGTAGGGCTATTTGTATGCTGCTGCAGTGCAGCGGCCCAGTTCATTTTATTGGTGTCTTTCTCGGACTCGGCGCTCAGTTCGCTGTTCCAACGCTGATTTGTGTAGGTCTCAATGACAATGTCGCGAGCCTGACGGAGTCCGCGATCTCGTTCACGTTCCTTTTGCACACGCGGATTGGTTGGATGCTCCGAGGAAACGGCGCCTTCGGACTCTGCGTTAATATATATAACGTAAATTACGTTTGTATGTGAAATGTACACAATTTATTTTCGTTTTTCTTTGTTTTGGATTTTGTGCGTCGTTGGGTTTTTGGCAATTTACCTGCGCTGGCTTCCAAATCGATTTCGATTTTGATGACACACAAAGAAATGTTTTCTAGCATTACACAGGCATAATTTAAATCAAGATGTTGTACCAAAAATCATGATATTTGTATGTTTTTCAACAAAAAATTACACTTTTATCTCTTTGCTGAATGCACAACAAAAACTAAACACAAAATATACGTGCGCATTTGGTACTAAATAAAGTCAAACTTCAAAAAATACCAACTGTTATCGATATGCTATTGATGGTACAAATTGTGAATTTACCAACACTGGAAGCGGTAAACTTAACGTACCCGTTTTTAAATCCATTTGATTTTGAATGTTGGTTTCCAAGAACGGGAGTATTAGAAAAAGTTAAATTATTTATAAGGAACAAGTTATAAGGCTAGCTTAGTTTTTATTTTAAATATACATTGCCTTTTAAAAGTAATATTGTGCTGCAAGATTTGTATTATATAAAAAATAATAAAACTAGTTTTCAGCTATGGTCTCTGTTTGGCTTATGGCTGCACCTCTCTCTTTCTACCTAACGGGCACTTAAATTTCCCCACCGCTCTCCCGCCTTCATAACACTAAGCTACGCTGAAGTTTCGTTTCAGCTCGTTTGACTTCGGCTCGTCTTAACTTCGGCTTCAGTTTGTCCACAACACAGCGCGTAAATTGCATAGTAGCTGCTAGTTAGTACGTAAGCGTCGCTCTTGTCGGTAGGACGTGCCGTCGGTCAGTTTATGAAGCAAAAAACACGTTAAAAATTCGTCATCGTCTCCAGCTCCAACGCGCGCGTAAAAAAACAAAACAAACCAAGTGAGTGCAATAGCAGGCAGCAACAATGTTGTTGTTGTTAGTCTTGTAAATGTTGTCGTAATTACATATATTGCTGTTGTTGTTGTGGGTCTATGCATGTAAGTTTTTTGTTGTACAATATTTATGGTTGCCACAACCACGCGCATTGGGCATAATAAACATAACAAATTAATTGCAACAAACATGTAATTGCAATTACCAAGATTGAACCACAAAAAATACGATTATTGTACATGAAATGTTTGCGGCAATTGCCCAGAAATGATGTGTATTGATTTTTGCCATTATATATTAATGCCCCAAAAAAAAAAAAAACGAAACGACAAAAAAAATCCAAAAGTGTAACTGAAATGTGTCCGTGCCTTGGTCCGTTATTCGCACATGTAATACACAGACACACACACACGTGCAAATACACTCGCAGGCAGAGTCACACGCATACCAGCATAGGCATGCTAACAAGCAGGCGCCAACACGCACACACACACACACACACATAGACAGCAGACGTCGTCCTCTTTGGCTGTAACTGACAGCTGCCAAGTGCCAGAGCTTGTCGTCAACAAGTCTATCAAAAGTACGTTTGTCATTTCTGTTGCAGTCCACGGCAGCCCAGCGCAGCCAGCCCACCCCCAACCCCACACTCTCACCCGTTTATATCCCTGCTAAATTATGTGTGTGTTTGTGTGTGTGTGCCTCTTTGTGTCTGCCAATATTTAGTTTGTTTCAAAGTAGCTAGTTTTTACTACCACTTACATACATGTATACCGTTATGCTACTGCCTCGCCCACCTAACGGAGTGTAGCGTAGAGTCCGCTATCCGCTATCCGCTCTCCACTAAGTGCTCTCCTCTCCCACTTCTTCTTTTCCTTCCTCTTCCCCTTCCATTCTCACTTCCCCTCTCCCTTCTCATTTGCATTTGTGTTCTCTGAGAATACACTTCACTCAACGCGAAAATCCACTTTATAAGTTCATAACAAAAGCAATAAGAAATATAAAAGGAAATCTCCTTTCTAGCTGAGAAAAATCTTATCCATTAACTTCTTACCGAAACGATTACATCATATAGAAATCAATAAAAAAAAAAGAGTTTAAAATATATATATGTTTGTGGCTAAATTCTTTAGCTTTTTTTTTTGGCTACTCTAGAATTTTAAAAAACTCTTCAACTTTTTCTTGAACTTATTTGAATTTCCGCTGATTCACAGCTGCCATTAGACTTCCATTAGAAGTGTAATAAGTACAATTTCTTAGGCACTGAAAATGGGAAATCATTTTCTTTGCTTTCGCTGTAAAAAGTCGCCTACAATTTAGTAGAATTCATCATGACGTTGAAAATAATTAAATGATGGCAACTCTGTTCGCCATTCGCAGCTCTTGGGAATAAAGAAAAAAACAAGCATTTAATTTAAGCAAATTATTCTTAAACTGTCACGTAATCGAATTTGGCATTTCGTCTTCGGAAAAATCCAATTTAGAACAGTCAACATTAATTATAATTCTTCTAAGAAGAATCACAAAAATAAGATGTGAAGACTTTAAAATAATATAAAAAAAAAGGAAAACTTGAGATTTTAAAAGAAAAACTTTAGAATTAAATTAATAAATTCATTGGAATTTTATAAAAATTATGATTTAAATTAGGTCTAAAAGCAAGTTATAGTAATTTTTCACATAAGAAAATATTTTATATTGTTTTAATGTGTAACAATTCACACAAATATAATAATTTTATAAATGGATACAATTTTTATCATATCAAACATTTTTTTAATGGTTAAATATTTATAAAATTCACACATTTACAATAATTTTTAGTACCAAAAAGTTAAAAAGTGTTTTATAATAATATAGTAAGAGCTTCTAAAAACTTTGCTACAAAATAAATTTTTTTATTTTAAAAACTTGTTTAAGCTTTAGCTTAATTCCACATAAATTTTAAACACTTTACTAAATTATTTATTTAAAATTTTTAATTATGGATTAGCACAAAGTTTGAAATATCATTGTTGACTATAAAAGTTTTTTAATTCTCACAACAGTCAACAAAATTAAGTTAACTAACTTAAAAATCACTTCAGTTTTATTCTGTTTAGTTAAAATCAATATATAATTATTTTTGTAATATTAATAAATAACTTGAGCAGGCAATAAGGCAGCCAAAAGTCGAGCTCCTGTGTTACAAATTTTCTTAATTTATTTATTTTTACAGTAGTGTTATATATTATAAATTTCATATTGTTTTGGATTGTGCAATTATTTGTGTCTGCTTCGAGAAACATTCCGAATTCCCAACTGCATACCTACATTTGTATTTTTTTGGATTTATAGTCATTTATGAGAGAGGGAGAGGGAGAGAGAGGAAGAATTGCTGGAACATATAGGATGTTAGGTTATGTTTTTGAAACTTCTACAAATGCCTCATAAAATACCCGACTGATTTCTGCAGGCAAAGCTGCTGCTACTGCTGCTGCTGCTGTTGCTTTATTCAAATTGAGTTGTTGCTTATTCATGCATTTTGTTGCATTGCTGCATGCTCTCTATTGTTAGACACATAACACACACACACACACACACACAGCCATACCTAAACAAACACATATGCATATGCACACACAAACACACATATGTGTGTGTGTGTGCTGTTGTAGTTACAGTCATTCATTCATGAAGGTCTGGCAAATGTTGTTGTTCCATGCATAACACGAGGCTTGACTTGGCCCACAGTCGGTCTGACATTTCCATGGTGTCTGTCAGAGCTCAAGTATCTGTTACGTTTAAATGCCGGTACAAACACATACATACACACCCAAACACACACACACACACACACACACACTTGTGTAGCAAAACACACCCGTATGCTTTACCCAAGTGTGCACTTTCACTTTTTATGCCTTTGCGAATAAACAAAAAACTGGCAAAACGACAATCGTGATCAGGTTTAAGTTTTAAAGTCTTAGTTTACAGTTAGGGATGATCAAATTTTGTTTATGTTAAAAGGTTTTTTTATGTTTCAATTTCTTAAGTTTAAAGCTGGACTCAATTTTTAAGTCTTTGTTTGTAGCTTTTGTCATAAATATTGTTAAATAAAAAAATACTTATAGTATTTATAATAAGTTTCTTTGTATGTTTCAAAAACTTTGAAGTTTTTTAGCTGGTTAAAAGAACTTAAATTTGGTCTTACATATATTTTAGAGCTGAGAACCAAAATGATTTAAACAAATAATTTAAATCTTTAAAGTTCAAAATCATTTCTTAGACCACAAAAGTAATGAAGCTTACTCATTTGGTCTAAGGTAAGATTTTTAAACTGTTAACATTTAAGATGTATTTAATCGTTAAGCACGACCTACCTGTAATTTAACTATCGCTAAGTGAAACACGACACGATGACAGCTCTAGTGGCTCTTGAAGTCTCAAGTCTCATATTCAGTGTGTTACTGGGTTCTAAATCATGCATTCAATGCCCATGATTGCCTTAGAGAGCGATGCTAAAGAGTGTGAAAGAAAGGGAGGGGAAGAGGGAAAGAGAGAGAGAGAGAGAGAGAGAGGGAGACAGCGGCTGTG
Organism: Drosophila cardini; assembly: GCA_018903735.1. Classification (NCBI taxonomy): domain Eukaryota; kingdom Metazoa; phylum Arthropoda; class Insecta; order Diptera; family Drosophilidae; genus Drosophila; species Drosophila cardini. The sequence goes on from JAEIGM010000013.1 coordinate 2,196,526, forward strand.
CATCGGTTGAACCAATCATGCGCTTGGTTTTTTTAGACTTTTTTCCGTCCGCAATCAACATTTGGACAAGTAACACAACTAAAGAGTAAACTGCGGCAATGTTGCATGTTACATGCTCACAATCGCCGAGTGTAGCAGGGTGGGAAAGGGGGTGCGAAAGGGGCGTGGAAGGGGGTCAGGCCTGCCTGGCTGGCTGCTGCTGTTGCGGGTTATATTGTAATTGCAAAATGCTGGTGACGTGAAAGGTTTTATCGTTGAGGGTGGATGGTGGTAAATGCATTTTTGATTGCCAACTGGCAGTTGGCCACAAAAATAGTTCAATCAATAATCATACGCCTAATGGTCCAATCATAGAACCAGCATATTACGCATACGCCGCGTACCACAGTCAACAATACACTACTCTTACCATAAATAGTACCAGCCGATTAAAGATTACTTTGAGACTAAACAATACAAATATCGACTAACAAAATACTATATTTCCTATCTCTAGTTACTGCTTAATTTGTCTCAACTCATATTTGTATTAAATTCGAGACAACAAACAACAAACAAAATGATTGATTAGCGTGCATGAAATCCGATAGGAAACATGGTCCTCTCCGTGTGTTGAGTTGTTAGATTTTGGTTTACAGCTTTTGATGAGCAATACATCAATGTCAGACATTGCCAAAGAAATGTAAAGAAAATTCTCTAAACTGTCCTTGAGTCGTGTATTATGTTATAAATATAAATTTATATAAAAAAGTGTTTCTTTATTTAATAAAATGTTAGTTAAACATTGGAGCTTTAGTCCTTATGTTGTAGTACAGTTGACTTCGATGGGAAATACTTTTGAAAACATCTCAAGGATTTCTCAAGCCACTATCTAGGTGAATCAATTCTAATTCCAAAGTTCTTACGTTTCAATTTAGCTGTAATTTTATTTTTATTTTCCTGCTCCTGCAACGTGCAAATAGTTGCCCCTAAATGTTACCAACAACATGCCTTGCATCTGCTACCCCTTTTTTTTGCTTTATTTTCTATTTTTTATTCTATTTTTTCTACTTTTTTTGCACTACTTCCCTTGCAGGTGCAGTGTGAAATGTGTCGACTGCACAACGTACACAACATTCAACGTGTAAATGATATAAAAAATGGCAGCACAACAAGTGGAAGGGGTAGTGCAGGTATTAGGGGGCTGCCAACTTGATGGTGCTGCCACCTTGCTGTGACAGGCAGCAGCGGTAACAGCAACAACAATAAAACGGGGTGACAAGTGCAAAAGTCTAACCTGCAGCATTGCAGCTTGCACTTCCATCGCACAACAGCTGGTGGTGTGGGTGTGTATGGGTCTGTGTTGGTGTGTGGGTGTGTACTCATACCCCGCACTTAGCCTGTTGAACGGGGCATGCACACATGTCATGTGGTTGTCAAATACAATGTAGATAGCGCCTGTCATTAGTTAATGTAGAGAGAACTCTGTCAATTTTTGTGAGTAGACAAAATTTGCTTTCACTTTGGTAGCGTAAAATGTGTACATTTAAATAGAGTAAATAGACGTATATGTAAATCTATAGAATATTGTCTAAAAGCTTAGCTTCTAAACTTCAAACATGTTTAAATAGAATCAACTTGATTTAAAGTCTACATAAAATTCTGGGACCAATTTTAAAGACCTACAAAATTTGACATCTTTAGAGAATTTAAAATCTTTTCTTGATTTGTAGCTAAAAAAATTAATGTTTTTAATATTTTTAATTGTTTAAAGGTCGCTGATAAGTATTTCAATTGAATTTTCAATTCTTAGATATGTTTTATTTTTCCATTACTATATTTAATTCAAACCTTAAGTAACATGAACTTTTGTGCATAATAAACTGCTCTATTATCAATAGCAATATTTTATAATTTTAACATTTACATAAAAGTCTTTCAAAGTCTTTTATTGAGGTGTTTTTTATTAGAATTTGTATATAGAAATTTATTTAACAATATATTTTTTATTATAATCTTACAATAACTTTAAGTTCCTTATTCTCAAGATAAAGAAAAATCTAAGCTTAATGACGGAAGTCCTGTTTTAAGAAGCCTCTTACTACGTGTAGTATAGTTACTTGAGCTCTTTTAGACTATATAAATTCTTATACCCTGTAAATTTACTCCTGAGCACATACTCAAGATTATGTTACTACTAATCTAGTTGCAAATATCCCATTTTTATGAAAACACTCACAGGGTATTTGAGTAATGAACAGCTGTCTTCAAGTGTATACACTTTGCTTGTATGCATAGTTATGCGTGTGTCCGTGCGTGTAAGCCGAAATATGTGTGTGTGTGTGTGTGTGTGCACTTGTGTGTACTTGAAATGCACGCAAAGTTTTGTTGTGCATTTGCCACGCTTCTATTTTAAGGACCAACTCATGTGGTTTGCCCTAACCACGCCTATATTTGGCCATGAGTGTGGTAATAGCTGAGCCTGTGTGTATTAGGGTGTGTATGTGTGTGTGTGTGTGTGTATTACGGTGGGTGTTGTGTCATTCCCGCAATGCGAGGGCAACGCACCCACCTGCTGCTGGTATGGAAATTTTACTACACGTTGCGTATACGTCATGTGAGCGCTGTTAGACAAACAAGCTTTGTTTTTTAAATACCCGTACGCTGTTGACTTTAGGCAGGCAGCATACTTCAGTCTATTATGGCTCTATCTAACTCACTCTACATCACTCTATCCCTTTCTATCACTCATTCACTTAGTCCTTCTCGCTCGCTCCCTTGCTCGCTTGTTGGGTATTTGCATTGCGCTTTTTCAGCATTTTCATTCTATATGCACAAACAACAAACAAATCAACTTATTTGCCAGCATTTTTTGGTTGCAGCTCATTCTCAGTTTTTGCTCCATTTAAAGGGAGGTATGCTGTTATTGCCATTCACGATATTTTTGTTGTTGTTGCTGTTGTTGTTGTTGAAGCTTGTTTGCTTTGTGCTGAACTGATTGAGTGCAATTTGCACACATCGTGAGACCTCACTCTGGTCAAGCGGCCAGCCAATCAGTTCAAAGGTTGTTTCGTCCCCGTAAAGTGGCACAAGGATTACGGATTAATCAGATTTGAAATGCATGAAATTCACTTAAAGGGAAATTCAATTTCCTCCATAGATAAGCAAATAACAGTTATGTGAAAATTGATTGTGAATTCCTTGCAGGAATATTAAATTCCACAACTCGTCCCTTGGCATTCTCAAATTACAACAATCTAATCTTACACAAGGGCAAATTGTGCATAATTGATATTAGGGTTTGTCTACGTTCGTTTTCTTTATTTTTGTTTTATTTTTTTTGGGTTACTTTCAGGCACTTCAAGTCAATTAAAAAGTTTAATTAAATTATCAGCAATGTATGCTCATCATCAGCCTTCATTTGCATCCTCGATCCCATACTCATCAGTCTGTCATAATCAAACTCTTGACGCAAACATGAAAATGTTTTACTCAAAAAAATTATTTGGAAGCCAAAAAATTTGTGGTAATTAATTAAGGACTTTTCTGAACAGTTCTCAAAGAATTTCCAAAGCAATTTTACTGAGAATTTTAAGTAGTTAAGTAGCAAAAAGGCTTCAATAGTAGTATACCATTTTTAAATAGTAGCAGAAATTATTTAAAGCTCTTCAAATAGTAGTAAAAATTATACCAAAGGTAGTAGCATTTTTCGAAAATTTTGTTCAATTTAAAACTGAAATATTTTTAAAAGAAATAATACAAGATGTTGAGATTCTGAAATAGTAAAAGCAATGCAAATCGTAGTAAGTGGTTAAAAAAATAAAACCTTTTAGCTTTTTAATGTAATTGTAACCCACAAACCAATGTAAACACTCGTTTACCAAAGCATTTACTACGTCCTCGTAGGAAGAAAGCATTTACATGCTACGTAAATGTGTAAATATTTATATAGCGTAGCTCCCAAAGTATCATATGTGACTTCTTGTCAATGGGAAAACCTTTTTGGTTTCATTTTGGTTTGTACAACATGCGATACTTTTGTGGAAACGGATTGCCAAAATTCACCAAAGACTCTTTTAGAATATTAAATTACGTTTTACTAGTGATGCTGAATACAATAAAATGATTCACAAATATTACGCATACGCACAGTAGATAATGCACATATTATGAGCTTAACAGCTGAGTATTAAAGTTCCTGTCAGTTGTAACAGAATGGACCTCATGCTGATGTTTTCAATTGCTCTTTGCTTAGTGGCTGCAGTAAGATATTTCGATGGATATCTATCAAGAGGAATGCAAACAATTCATTTCATCATCATCGCCATTGCAAGCATTCAACCAGTCATGCAGCTATCCATTTTGCCATTGAACCAGTCTCAAGTGGTAACTATATCCATTCATGTCCAGCCGCAGAAAGATATAGTGTGGATGAGGAGGATGAGAGCTTTGCAAATCAAATCTTTAAAGTTGTCCAAGCTTCGTGCTTATCGATGTCGCTTCAGGCTTTTCCCTCCTTCCGTCTGTCCATTACTCCCCCTCCTCCCTCCATTACATTTTCCTTTATTTTTTTCAGATTTCTCTTGTTTTCCAGCGTTACACCCCAACACCCACAAAACGCTCTTCCGCTGAGCGTTTTAGTTACAAAGTTGTGCAATAAAGTTTAACGCATTTTTTGCTTCATGCACTTTGCTTCATCATCAATTTTTATTGAAATTGACACTATCTGGACGGCAATGTGGGTGGGACAGAGCAGAACAGAGAAATATAGAGATAGAGAGAGGAGAGCAAGAGAGGCGAGAGTGAGCACGCGACATAAATCACTGTAGCATTTTGTCAGGGACACTTTTAATGAGCTGAGCAAGTCGAGCAGACAGAAAATCCACTTTGCTCATTCCCTGGAGGGCGAGGGGCTTATAAACTTGCTAATTGGATTAGATTTTGCGATATGAAGTAAAATTCATTAAGAATCTTTTTCGTTTTCCTTTTTTTTACTTTTTATAAGCGACGCTCTTTTTCAACTGAACACATACACACATTTGTGCGTGTGAGTGTGTGTTGGTGTGAGTGTGTTTGTTCGTATAAATGATATTAAAAATTTATCGCCAACTTTATTTATTTTTCTTTTCCTCTCTGGCGCATTGCTTGCCATCTGTTTCATTACAACATTCGCCACTAATAAGCAGCGAAAGTTCACAGAAAGACATAAAACAAAGGCAACATGAACAGTTAATAAAAGAAATGACAAAAACAAAAGAGCAAAAATGTGAAATATACACGCAATAGAAGAAGTAACAGCAACAAATGGCGAACAGTAAACAGCTGCGACACAGTCTGTTGGTGTGAGTGCTTTTCAGCATACTTCGTCTGCATGTGTGTGTGTGTGTGTGAGTGTTTGTGTGAACCAAAAGATGACTGAAAAGATGTTCAACTGGTTTTGTGTGAAGCAATAAAAGACAACAACACCAAGTATAGCGAAAACAATCGACCAGTGTTGGCCAACATACAAGGGTATAAAAGGCTACTTTAGCGCTTTTAAAATGCCAGAAGAGCTAGACAATATTCAAATCCAACTAGATATTAAGCTTTTGTCATTTTTAGTTTTTGTTTTTTATCAACATTATATTCAAGTAGTGATGAGCAATTTTCAAGCTAAACAAAACTCTAAAGTTTTGAGTCTAAACTTTCTGAAGAATTTTGTTATTGGAATTAATTTATATATTAGATTAACATAATTGATACACTTTCTTATTTAGTCGTAACAATTATAATATTTTTAATATTTTAATACTTTTCCCCCACTTAGTACATGAAAAAGTACAGAAGTAGCGGTGAAAAGGCTAAGCTGTCAGCACTGCCAGCGACTATGCGAAGCGAGGCGAAGTGAAAACAAAAGTAAACGACGCGCAACAAAAGAGCTTAAAGAGCGAGACAACAACAACAACAAAGCAATAACTGTAAATAGTAAAGCAACCGAATCAAAAAAAAACGTATAAATTGAGTCAGTTAGTCAACTCAATATTGAGCCAATACACGCTGAATGCGTTTGAAAAAGAGAATAAGAGAGAGGGAGAGCATGAGTGAACGGAAGGAAGAGAGCCAGCTGGTTGGAGTAATAATGAAATTGAGAGTGAATATGCATTTAATGCATTTATTGGTTTGCCGTAAATATTGCATAAATTCAGCTGTGTTAATGTGATTGAATGCATTCCTACACTGCCAGAAAACTGCGTGTGTGTGTGTATCTGTAAATAACTGTTGTTTGTGTATTAATTAATTTTAAATATTGGTGAGCTCAAAAAAAAGCTCAGAGTATTTGCTCATGCCATCGGTATTTAATACATAATAAATGAACATTTTTATTTCTTTTGGCTCAAGTATCTCTTTAAGCCAGAGTTCATTATTTATGCAGCATCCGTAAAGTTGGCGCTGAATTTCCGTTAGGTAATTTTATGTCTTAGCCATCAGAATTAAGAAGACAAACTCATCTTATCCGTTTTACGACTGATTTTTAGTACTCGCTCGTAATGTCTCTCATTATTGTGGCCCTGTTTAATGACTGTCCCATGGCGCTTTCACTTGGCAAAACAAATCTCAAGCAAAAGACCAAAATTTATGCTCTTTCCCAATTCGCCTTTTGGTCTCTTAATGGACAAGCCCTTAGGTATTACAATAAGCGAGTACTGTTGGGACCAATTAGTGGGTTAAGACACCCAAAAACTAATTGAAAGCTCAAATGGATAACTAAAATTAAAAGCTGCCCAATTAACCAACAACTAAGTACCATAATTAACTGCAGTGCAATGTAAACGCATAAAGTTTTGATTATAAGTAGTATGAGCTTTAAGTTCTTAATCACTAGTGAATAGAAATATATAGGGAATTTCCAGTTTATATCAGTGCTCAACGATGTCTGATATAGTATAGACTGGAAAAGTTTTTAAAAATATTTTAATCACCAAAATCAACAGACTAAAATGTCAATTAAATTAAATATTTGAGGTTTTCTTTGTTGTTGAGAAATATTAATTAAACAGTTCATTCATTTTTGATTTAAATAAATTTAATAAATTTACAAATCAAAATGTTTACATTTAAGTTAAACATTTTTCTCTGCCTAGACTATGATTAGCAGCTTAACTTTGAGTCACTCATAAGCTCATTAAAGTTTAATTATTTTAAGTTTAAGTTTAAGTTCTACAAAATAAACGATATAATTATAGTTATTATTACTGAGTAAACTTTATTCGTTAATTTAAACACTTAAACTTTTTTCTCGCCCTCAGTGCAATGCTGTTCAGTTCAGTTCAGTTCATTTCGGTGGAAAATGCATAATGGAAACGCGTGTAACAATCATGTAAAATTGCGTTAAGAGCAAATTGAATGGAAATGGAGTGTACAACAGCGAGGAACAGAGAGAATCAAATTGGTATTAGAGGTTAACAAGTAATTCCAGGCGTGGCGAAGTGGCAACAGTTTTGTAACAACTCAAATTTGTGGGCGTATGGGCGTGTCAAAGTTTTGAAGGAAGCTAAAAGCGAGGTTAGCAAACGTCAGACTGCTAACACACACATTCACACACATACTCAACCACCCACACATACGTGCTGACACATACATAAAAGTCAATTAATGCACACTTACAACAACAGTTACAAGAATCGCTTGTGAACGTGTAGACAAGGAGCAGAGGGTGGTAAAAGGTGCACGGAGCAGTTCAGTATAATCAGCGGAAACAGCAGGCAGCAGAAATTTCATCAAATTACACGCAACGTCAGTTGGAAAGGGAGGAGCAGTAGGAGGAGCAGGAGGAGGAAGAGCAGCGACAGGAGCAGGAGAACCAAGAGCAGCGAGAGGAGACTGCATACCCAGGTGAAGGGGGGTGTGTGAGTAAGTGTGGACCAATATCAAAACCGATGCTCACTGCCGGCCACAAAATGACTTTCGTTAACAAGCTGAGCAAAAGCTTCCGCTGGCTGCGCTGCTCAACACTGTGCGCCATTTTGTTTTATATGTTTTTCATTGGCCTCATATTGCACAGCACCAGCCACAAGCTGCAGCAGCAGCACCAGCAACAACAGCAGCAGCAGCAGCAACAACAACAGCGTGAGCTGAACACAGTTGACCAAGTCCCAGTTCTGGCCAAGTCTACGCCCAATAAGCGCGACCAGGAACTGGAGCACCCACAGCAACAACCACAGCAAAAGCAACAGCAACAGCAGCAAAAGCTGAAGCAGAACAATTTGGAACAATTGAGAAAGAAGGAGGAGCTGCAAAAAGTGCAAGAGATGGCTGCTAATGAGGTAGGAGGAGAAGGAGGAGGCGGTGGCGGTGGCGGAGGAGGAGTAGCCGGTGGAGGAGGCAACTTACACAGAGGCGGAGATGGCAGAAAAGATGCTGGGGTTGGCAGCAAATCCAAGTCACAGCCACAACCCGAAACAGTTATAATAACGGCCAGCAATGTGAACGAGAAGCAAATACTTGCTAAAGCTTTCAAACGGTAAGTTGTGGCTGAGTTATGGTCACCCTAACTTCCGCTTGGGTGTACGGTTGATAATTTGGCGCTAGTTTGGCGCCAGCAACATTCTTGTTGGTTCTTCTTGCCGCTGGCCATTGTTAACGCTCTACAAAAGCCAGTCAAAATGACAGAGAGAGTGAGGGAGACAGACAGGGCGAGAGTGAGAGAGAGAAAGATAGTTAAAGACATGGAAGCCCACACAGTGCGTACCATAATTGTGTGTACGACAAATTGTGAAATTTATGAGCAGCATTGAATTCTGTTGTACTCGTACTCGTACTCGTACCACCGCATTTATCCACCGCATTTGATCGATGTTGCTCAAAGGTGCTTTGGGGACCTCATAAAACCAATTTGTTATTTGGAATGATTTTGATTTAGCTTCCATTGGCCGACGGCTAATCGGATTATCAGGCCCTGGTCCAGTCCAGGGTTCCAAGGCAATCACCATCATAATTATTGATTAAAACCAGAAACGTGATGACAGCAGCAAAATTACTTCTAGTTAGCATTTCTTTGGTTTGAGGCTACAAAACATTTAAACTGATGGCTTACAAAATTTGTTGGCCAGAAATCCGTTTTAGCCATTTTATCCGTTTTAGTTTCCTCTGCTTGACATAAATCATGTATTTTCGATTTGATTATGCGGCATTCAGTTTATTGCAATGCGAATTATGAGATTTATATAGCTCAATATTTATTATGAACGTAAAAGTGATGGAAAACCAGCTCTGATTTAACGACTATCAAACAAATAAGTGACTGATGAAATTTGGCTCTTTAACAAAAGTTAAATCAAGTTTTTTGTAGTAAAGAATTAGAGCTAAAGTTCAGAAGGGTTTTCAGTAGGGTCAAGTACAGCTAGGTCTGTAAAGAGTCTAGAAATATAAGAGCACTCTTTAGTTGGTTGAGTAACTTTAGTTGGGTTTAAATCAGATTACATAGAATGAAATCACTCCAAATTCAAAGCCTTAAGTACTTTAATAACGATAAACCAGGATTAATTTTGTATAAAATTGTCTTAGGTAAGATTAAAGCCATAAAAGTGTTTGAAATTGAATTTGATAAATAGGAGCACACACACGACACACACACTCGAACACTCAAACACACACGTTCCCAGCTCAAAAGTGACTTTTGTCTCTCTTTTTTGCATTGACTGCTCAAATTCCAATAATTTTATTTTAACTTTGACTTTTATGCAATTTGACCTTTACTCAATTTACTAATACGTTTATCTAAAAATAAGTTGAATATTTAACTAATAAATTCGAAGCTTTCACTGTTTTTCCTTTTCGAACTGAAAAATACTTTGACAGCCAACATGGCGTATGTGTAACAAGCTCAAAGACAAGCATTCGTAATGCTTATATTCGTGTTGTTTTAAATTGCTTTTATTTGTCAAAGTTATGTATATCAATTAAAATTAATTGCTTGATAAATAAACGCTTAAAATTGCACAAATTTCAAAGGATTTCTATGTTTTTTCTCTATTATTAATGCCATATACGCAAATGCGAATTCACAAACAAAATAACAAATTCCCTCAACGATTGGTTGGGGGTTTTGTGCTCGCCGAAGGCCTCTGCATGTTTGTGTGATATGTATTTTATATTTAATCCTCAATCAAATATTAACACAACCAAACACACACACACATAGTAGCTGGGATATGTGTATGCCTTTAAATTCATGCAATTTTCATGCTTCCATTTTAGCTGATATTATATTGAACTATCATTAATTCTGATTAGATAAATGGCATGTAAATAACTCTATTTACCTGTGCATATCTTGTTTTAGTTGCTTTCTAATACCCAGCAAAATACAAAGGTTGGAAAGGGGTATGCTGTTAATTTATGGTTTAAAGTTGAGTTTTTAGTTAAAACTTTTCCTTATGAGCAACTTAAGTCTTTATAGAAGTGTCCCCTACAATTACAGGGTATTTTACAAGCAGTTCATTAACTTTCATGTTATTTTGACTTTTCCCTTGCCATTCACAACTCGAAAAGGCAAAAGTTTTTTGGACAAAAACTGTAGTAGAAGAAGACGAAAAAAAACATATTTCACAAATTTCATTACAGTTGAGATTCCTCAGCAAAAATGGCTAAAGTTTCTTTTTTCGATTTTCATTCTGATTTTGATCGCTGTCTGCGACGAAGTTATTCGTAAATTTCCCCAAATTACTTTGGCCGAACTTACACATGTTCTAGATTTTGTTGTTGGACAAAATTTAAAGCATTTCTCTGCTCAATTTCACAGCTCAAATTGCAAGTGAAGTAGAATAAGTTGCTCTTTTCTGGGTTTTACATATTGACCAACACTCGATATGGCCCGAAACACTTAAGAACTAATTACACAATTGAAGAGGCAACAAACCATAGAGTTAACTCAAGTGTTTTCTCTTAAGATTAAAACGACACACTTGGCTTTAATTAGGTGTATTCAAGCAAATAAACACAGAGAGCTTTTTACGCTGATTTTGTGTGACTTTTTAATTTATTTGTATTTAAACAAATTATTAAAGTTCAATGGTTTCAATGATAAAGAAATGTTTGAAGTTAATTGGAATGCATTGGATTTAATTGCTTTTAAATTAAATAGTTGTGTGCTGGGAAATTATTTGAGAAAACTTGAGGAAAATATAACTTTTAAGAGGGTAAATGAAGCATAAACAAGTTAGAAAGGCTACAGTCCAGCGATTCGACTGTAAAAGACCCCGTACTCTTTCTAATGCGCGTTTTTCCATACAAATTCTCAATCTTCGACCGATTTGTCCTATGGAAGCTATAGGCTATAGGTAATCGATCTGTATTAAACATGGTGAGGATAGTTATAATGGTACCATACACATGATGTGTGAATTTGGTCTCTCTAGCTCAAGTCTTTCTTAAGTTATGGTGATGTGAAAATAGTTTTTTACAATTTGCGTGGGCGATAGGGGGTTGTGGCCAAGATTTGAAATAAATTTGATCTGTTCGCGAAGCAGAGGGACTTTCATTCCAAATTTTGGGGCTCTAGCTCTTGTAGTTTAGAAGATCCACATGTTCATACAGACGGTCGGGCAGACGGACAGACGGGCAGACAGACAGGCGGACAGACGGACATCGCTATATCGACTCGGCTGTTGATGCTGATCAAGAATATATATACTTTAAGGGGTCGGAGAAGCCTCCTTCTGCCTGTTACGCACTTTTCGCTTCAGACAAACTTAATAGACCCCTCTACTCTTTTTTAGAGTACAGGGTCTAAAAAGATTTGATTAAATTGCTTAACATTTAAACATTTAACAAATTTGTTTTATTACACATTAAAATTGTTGTGAAAATTTTAAATATTTATGGAGTTGAACAACTATTTAGTTTAGCTTAGCAGCTTCATAGACTAGAAGCTTGTGTTTAAGCTTAGTTTATCTACTTTTAAAATTTATTTAAATACTTTATCCCACACTTGACTTAATTCTACAACTACTCACATTAATTCTGTATATGATTTATTTCTATTACTGTTTAAACTCCTCTCTCTCTCTCTTTCTCTCTCTCTCTTCTAACTTTCATAGACTTGATGAATGCGTAGCTCTCAGCATTCAGTCAGTTTTTTTGCACAATTCGCATTAACTTAAGAACTTAATGTCAAACTAAATGGTTTAACTCTAAGTTTGCCTCGGGGTGCATAAAACTTACTAAGGGTATTCCCAGCACAATGGACTTGACTCAATGTGCAAAATGACTAGGTGTTGCTCAGGACAGTTGTATAATGTGAGAGGCAGTAGTTCTTAGCAGGTGGGCGTGCCCGAAAGATGTCAGCTAGAGAAGATTGCCCCAAACAGGTGTCAGCTATCAAAACAGTCACAGGTGAGAGAGGGAGCGAGAGAGAGAGAGAGAGAATGAGAGAGAGAGGTAAGACTTGAAATAGGAGTAGCTGTGGGAGGAATAAACCAACAAAATAATCAACAAATGGCAGCGAGGGGAATTTCTTTAAGTGTATGCGTACAATTGTGTGTGTGTGCTTGAGTGTGTGTGACTGTGTGTACTGTGGTTTTATTAGCATACAGTTTAGGCATTAAAACTTGCATAAATAAACCGACAACTAAACCGATTTCAAGTTAGTTTCCTTCCGTTAAGTTTGTTTGTTTCCTCCTTTGCTGTCTCCTCTCCTTTTTTTGCACGTAAACTCCTCTTTCATTTGCGGTTTCTCTGTCACAGCTGGAGCTGGAGTTTCGTTGACCCCAAGAGTTCACCCAGCACTCACATCTCTGCAGTAAAAAAATGATAAAAAAAATTGTATAAAAACAAATAAACCAAAAAAAAAGTTAAACTTTTTTTTGCGCTCCTTTTGCTTCTTTTACGCACAGAGTTTGGCTGAAAAGTTTTCATTTGTCGTCTGCGTTTTGCACATTTTTGCATTTTTTTCTTGCCGTATTTGTTTGTAAAAGGAAGCGGAGGAAGGGGAGTGGAGGGGAGAGGGAGCTGAATGGGGATGGGTAAAGAGTAACCTCTGTCGAGGGTTGGTTGGTTGCTAGGAAAAAGTGCATTTTGCATAAGCCTTGTGGTTTTTCCTTTGCCAATTGCTAGTTGTGGACTTTTGTTTTTTTTATGAGACACCAAAGAAGATTTTGTGAAATGAAATCCTTGCTGGGTCTCCTCTTAGACGAACGACAGTGTGAAACTTGGGCATGCAAATAGTCTATAATATCCTTTTAGCTATGCAATAAAATCAAATGCAAGGCAAACACTCAAACTCAAAATCTCAAACTCAAACTCTCAGTCGCCAAACCCATAACAAAGTCAAAGTGTATCAGTATAATTTTCTGATTGAAATGGAAATTTGATATAATCGAATCACTGTCTTAAGATCATACAGCTTAGTCTAAAATAATTCGATAGATTGGTGCTAAAACTTAAACATAAATCAATGAAAAGTTAAGTACATTAAGTATGAGAAATTAATCTTCAAATAATTCCAAAAAATTTATAACTAAAAACAGTTTTAATAAAGAAAACTCTAATTGAAAAATGAAGAAAAAATACTAAATAACATTATAATAAATTCTTTTATGCTATTCTAAAAGCATTAAGGAGTAAGGAAAACACTTTTCCTTTGTTTAAAGTTTCAGTTAAATTGTATAAACTTTAAGTGAATTTAAAGGAAGTAATAATGATATAATGAGAAAACATTTTGCTCCAACTTTGCTCCTTAACTTTCGAGGACTTTTGAAAATATCGAACAAAGAGAATTCGGTGGAAAGTTTTTAATGAGTGCTTTTAGGTTGCATATTGACCTCTGGTACTTAACAGGATCACCACATATATACACTACCTACACTACACTATATATATTTTGGTGGTCCTTTGTCTATTGTCTTTGAGCTGAGAATATTAATTAATCAGCTTCGCTGCACACGTATCAAAAGTCAGCTTCCAACTAATGATATAGTTTCCGCTTTTAGCAGTTTCCATAGTGTCTAGTTGGGAAGTTGTTTAGTCTTTTTCGCAACTTTTCCATTCTACAAAACTTACCGACTGCGAATGAAGTTTACTGTGGTGTATATATGGGTATGTATGTGTATGTGTGTGTGAAAGTTTCGCGTTAGTTTGTGGCATGCAACTGTGTATAGTTTTACTTCCAGCGGAAACGGAAGTGTGGCACTTTTGTGCGCCGTGCTAAATCAATGTTAGAACTAAAACCATGGCGGTGGCATAAGGGTTAAAGTTGAGGCTGGAGTACCACCATTAACAGCAGCAACAGTGGCCTAATTGGAATGCCCCCAACAGCACATTAATGTGCTGCGTGTGATGATAACAGTGCTTCGTTCCCCGTTCCCCCTTCCTCCTTCCTCGTTCCTCGTTCCTCGTTTTGCGTTTTGCGTTCTTGTTGAATTGTCAACGCACAATTAAAATTTATAACAATAGTCAGCGTTGTTGCGCTGTTGCCATAGCAATTCCAGATACAATTTAATTGCCCCCGAGAACAGGAGGGGGGGGGGGGAGTCAACTCCCACAGGATACGCTGCAAATACGGGTTCTTTTCCACATTATTAAAATTACATTTAAATGCAAAAGCCACAAATGATGGCTATTAATTTCATCTCACGCAATTATCACGACATTTTTCGGTCAGTTTAATTGCCGTTTAATGCGTAGATGACAACTTGAACCGTAAATCAGTTTTATTTCATAATAAACGAGTAATTTCAAGCCTAACTCATATATACAGAAGTCTGTTTAAATTCAAGACTCGTTTAAGTTGTTAAAATTATATAACTCATTTTCATTAAGTGCTATATTCTGGTCTTTCCCTGCTTGCATTTCATCACTAAGTTTATTAATTCTTGTAGAGTTTGAACATTTCTTATGCATACAAAACTTTGAATTGGATTATTTTCTTAAACCAAAGTTAAAGCACATGTTGAAGCTTCTAAACTTATGCCTCTCAATATATTGAGAATTTTAATTACCAACTTTGAGTTTCATGAGTTCAAGCCGAGGAAATTAGCGTTTTAGAAACTCAGTTTTAACAAAGTATGTTAATCACATGCACGAGAAAAACTTGTATAAATTAAAATCTTTATGGAAATTTGTTGGATGGATTTTTAGCATAAATTTTGAATTTTTCGATTTTAAACTAGAGAAAAGGAGATAAGCATGAAATTTCTTTAGGAAGAATTTTTTACTAAAGTTTCCAATTGACCTAAAAAATCCCCTAATTACTTCCATTAATAAATCTATGTTTTCTGCTTCCCAGCGCTGATCGCAATCACGATGGACGCCTGACCATACAGGAGTTGGGGCAGTATATTAATCGTCGAATTGTGGATCATATCGATATAGCTATTCTAAACAATGCACGTGAATTTCGACGCGTGGATATAGCACCTGCGGATGGTTTGATTACCTGGGATGAGTATCATCGTTTCTTTCTGCGTGAACATGGTATGACTGAGGCAGATATCGATGAGCACGATGAGATTAGACACACCTCATTGAATCGCAAGGCACGAGAGGATATGATGAGGGATAAGGCACGTTGGTCAGAGGCAGCAAGAACTGATCTCTTCACTCTGACCATCGATGAGTATTTAAGTTTTAGGCATCCCGAGTCGAGTGTATCCAATTTGTTGGAACTTGTGGATGATTTGTTGCGTCAATTCGATCAGGATGGTGATGATCAGTTGACGTTGGAGGAGTTCTCCGATCTGAATGTGGATGATGATGAGGATCTGCTGCGCAAATCCTTAATCTCCAAGACTCTAGTGGAGCGTCGGGAGGAGTTCAAGCGTATTATCGATAAGAATCACGATGGCAAAGCCGATCGTAGTGAACTACTGGACTATGTGAATCCTAAAACACCACGTTATGCGCTCCAGGAGGCAGCCACTTTGTTCAGTTTGTGTGATGAGAACAAGGACGAATTGCTGACACTTAAGGAGGTGAGTTTTTTAATCATATTTAATATTTTAAATTTTTAATTGAATTTAAATCCTTTTTTCTACAGATGACTGACAACGCTGAGATATTTTTGCAGTCCAAAATGATCGACACGGCAAACAGTTTTCACACTGAATTCTAAAGGGATTTTTCCTTCACTTTTTCACACACTTTACAACACTTCAACTGCAAACCGTCCCCCTCCAGATTAATTCCAACACGATCCCGATTCGCGTCTGTTTAGAAACAATAAACAAAATGATAAAAAAAACTATATAATCTTTGTGCATTTATAGTGATATTAATTTGTAAGTTGTTGCACTTAATATTTAATAATTAGCATACAATACACATAAACTTTAATACTATTAGAAACCATTAAAAATATAAATATTAATAATAATAATTACGTGTAATTAGGATATTATTTTGTTAGAACTTTGTACTACGTAAGCATTAAGAGCAAGAGGCAACTTATTTGATGTGTGATCTTAATTAACAATTTTACTTAAATAATGCAAAGCAATTTGACACCGAATACTCCAAAATTATACAAAACAATATACGTAATTTTATGCAAAAACAAAAAAAACAAAAACAATTGAGAAATTCTTGTTTTTCTGGGCAAAGGGAGTTGAGAAATTATCTCTGCTTAGCTGACTATCAAAATGTTTTTCCGGGAAAAACATGGAAAACGCTTAAATGTCCTTGAGCTAATCGGTAATCTCAATTGAGTTTCAAATCACATTATATTTAATTTGCTGTGGTGCTTTAAATTGGGGGCATTTTCTAAGTAATTCGAAGCTTTTCCACGAATCTGATGTGATTTTGGTATTTTGCCGCAAAAACAATCGTTAGCGAATCCTTTTTAATATTCATAAGGACATCGCATGTGCTTTTACGAAAATTAGCTGTAATTTGGTCGTGTTCGTGATTTATGCGCACAAAAAAAACGAATTCCCTTCAAGGATAATGGGCACTGATTTTTTTCTGTGCTCGAGGGCACTACTCTCCCTCTCTCTCCCTCCCTCTCTTTCTCTCTGGGGTATCTGTTAGTCGAGCACCCTTATGTGAAGCATTGCTAAGTACTTGTTTTTCTTATATGACATCTATTAGATGCCGGAGCTATCCATGTTAAGAAATTAATTTGGCAACGTCTTTAAGCCTCTTATTCCGTTTCGTTCCTTTCCGTTTTGTTCCATTCCGTTCTGTTTTATTCCGCTCAGCAGACAAATCGACGTCATTAAACATAATCCCATGTTCAATTTGTTGCTTTTCGTGTTGTTTGTTGTTTTTGTTGTTGTTGATGCTGTGCAGAAAGATAAATAAGAGGAGACAAATGATAAATAAGTGGCACTTGAGCATGGCCAACGAAAATGGCTGTTCTAACCTGTCCCAGAGATGGCTAAAAGCCTGTCAAAGCTTGATGGATATCCTTGAGAATTTAACAGGCAATTGACTTACTGATTGGTGTTAATACTTCTTTAATCTATCCATCGGATTCCCATCGGATGGACGACCCCAAAAAAAAAATATTAAAACGATTTGAAAGCTTAAATTGAGAATTAAATCGTGTCTCAAAGCGGTAAAGAGGGAATTCGTGTTGAGAGCTGCTTTAATTCGAGTGTGTACTAAAGTTGGCCAACAACTGGGGTAAACCATGGTAGGGGATAGGGGAGTGGGGAGTGGGGAGAGGGGTGACTAACAAAGAGCTACTTAGTATAACACGCAATGGGAAGATGAGCAAGTAATTGAATCTAATTATTCGGAAGCAGGGACAATGAGCACGTAAAACGCAACGAATAACTTGGCCAGGATATGGCCAGGATGTTGGCAGGACATGGCCAGGACATGGCCAGGACATGGCCAGGACATGTGCCGACAATCAGACGTTGAATTGTTTGTTGTGCGTGTGTGTGTGGTTGTCTATGTGTACATGTGTTTATCTAAAGATGTGTGTAAGTTGTGTGTTACGCTTAGCGAAAACGGAAACCGAAACATAGACTACGTGCGACTTAAGGCTACCCTATAAAACCAAGTAAGTGAAGAAAAGCGCAAACAAGCTAAGTACAATAGATACCCTGTAAAAAATTAAGTTTAATAATTCATCTGCTTAGTAAATGTTATAATTCATACAGCTTGACTAAATGTTTCTTCCTGTCAATACCTTTGAATACCCTGTAATGCTTGTTGCTGGCCTGTGACAACAATTAGTTTTGTTTGCTCCCATAAATTCATTTTATTTGCCAATTATTTCAGAGGTCACATTTTCAGTTAATTATCGTCTATTATTTCTTCAGCAAGGTAGAGTAGATACCGACAGGTGTTGCGGCATAGGTGCTCACAGGTGTCCTGTAGATGGAAGCAATGGGAGCAGCTGCATATGCCGAGTAGCGTAGCGGAGACACAGCCGAGTAGGTGGCAACTGGAGATACGGCCGAGTAGGTGGTAACTGGAGATACGGCTGGATAGGCGGAGTAGGCGGAATAGGCGGACACGGAAGGCACGGCAGAATACGTGGTGACCGGTGATGCCAATAAGCCAGCCTGAGCAACGGCAATGCAGAGTGTCAAAGAGATGAGGAATTTCATATTGGTTTCGTTGGTTTCTGTTCTGTTTGTTAACTGATGCCAATTGCCAAAAAGTCTGGCCGTTTTATAGCCAGTTCAATGGTTTCATAGCCGTGAACTTGTTTTGCGGCTTAAAGCGAATGAGCACAGAGAGCATCGAATTAGAACACAATGACAATTTTCAATTTTTGCTTTGTAATGCTCCATTGGTAACTGAATTCGATTGCGGATGCGAATGCGAATGTGAATACGAATACGAATGTGAATACAAATGCGAATACTGTCAACAGTAATGTTAATTGTATTTTCTAACTGACAGCATTTCAAACAGTTCAACAGTTTAGCAGTTTAGCAGTTCAGCAGTTTAGCAGTTGCTCATTATTCGATTTAATTAAGTTTTAAGTATTTCCTAATTAGCTTTCAGAGAAATGCAAACTTTATACGCTTCACGGTGCTTTCAATAGAACTATGTAATGAATGTTTCAATAATTAATTCAAAAGCTGCTTTAAAACTTAAAATGAATGGAAGTTTGTCAAGTAAGCTTTATTTAAGGTGTTCGTATTAAACCTGCGGTATTTATAGACTCTGAGTTTGAGGTATAGAATTTATACTTTTAGTTTTAGAAAATATATTTTTGATATACTTAAAACTATATGTACTTATTTTATTTATTAATTAACATATTATTTATAAATTTAACCAATTATTACACATTTAAGCATAAAAAATTTTAGAATTGCAAAGGAATGATAAACAATATTTTATTTATAATGCAAAAATAAATATATAAAAATTATTTGAAATAATTATATAGCTTTTTATGTATTTATTGTAATTTTCTTTTGATTTAAGGACGCTAAATATTTGTTTATTACATTTTATTTCTAACTTAAATTTGCTAATCTGGTGACTCGCTTCTAGTGCCTTTTAAAACCCACTGATTTTTATATTAAATTAAAAACTTTTTTATTTCATAATGTAATAATAAAATTGTGCACTTTTTAGACCCCGTACTCTAAAAAAGAGTAGAGGGGTCTATTAAGTTTGTCTGAAGCGAAATGTGCGTAACAGGCAGAAGGAGGCGTGGCCGACCCCATAAAGTATATAT
The DNA here is from genome assembly GCA_018903735.1 of Drosophila cardini. NCBI lineage: Eukaryota > Metazoa > Arthropoda > Insecta > Diptera > Drosophilidae > Drosophila > Drosophila cardini. The sequence goes on from JAEIGM010000013.1 coordinate 2,216,129, forward strand.
ATTCTTGATCAGCATCAACAGCCGAGTCGATATAGCGATGTCCGTCTGTCCGTCTGTCTGTCTGTCTGTCTGTCTGTCTGTCTGTCCGTCCGTATGAACACCAGGATCTTCTAAACTACAAGAGCTAGAGCAGCCAAATTTGGAATGAAAGTCCGTCTATATGTCAGGCAGGTTAAGTTTATTTCAAATTTTTGCCACGCCCCTACCGCCCCCGCAAGTTGTAAAAAACTTTTTTCACATGACCATAACTTGAAAACGACTAGAGCTAGAGAGACCAAATTCACACATTATGTGTACGGTACCAATATAACTATCCTCACCAAGTTTGATCCGGATCGGACAACTATAGCCTATAGCTCCCATAGGACAAATCGGTCAAAAATAAAAAATTTGTATGAAGACACGTAATGTTAGTTGAGCGATCGCAACCAAACTTACAGAGAATGTGTGAATAATTATTAAAAGTATCCTCACCAAATTTGGTCCAAATCGGACAACAATAACATATAAAACAAATTAATCAAAAATGCTGAATTTTATGAATAAATTGTTTGTTTACACTTGCTTGCAATAAAAGTTTTAACTCTACGTTTAGCTACTGCAAATTCAATATGGAGCGTAGTCTAGGTAGTAGCGATGCGCGCTTCGTACGTGTTTGTTGGACAGTGATCCCGGGTTCGAATCCAGTCAGTAAAATATGCTATTTGTTTACTTTTTAAATTTTAATTATTTACATAAACTTCAAAGCGGAGTGTGGTCTAAGTAGTATAGATGCCTGTTCTAATTCTTCGCACTTGTATGTTAGCTCGGGATCATGTGTTCGAGCGCCGTCAGGGACATTTTATTAATTTTTGTTATATAACAAAATAACAAAAAAATATTATATGTAAATGCAGATAGTCGAGCACTTTCAAGAGAGGGGCGTGGTGCAGCGTTAGGGCTCTGACGCGTGTGCGTGAAGTCCGAGGTTCGAGTCCCGTCAGTGAATTATTTTAATTATTGTTTTTTTTTTTTATTTCAATTTAAATTTAAATCAATAATTTAGAATTGTAAAATAATAATTTCAAATTAAAGACATGGCTTATTTTTAAAATAAGCCAAGTAAGGAAATTGTGCATTTAATTGTGTATATATTTACATACATTTGTATATAAATATGTATGTATACAACATGTGAATCACTCCGTTTTTCTTCTTTTTCGTATGGAAAATGCGCACTTCTGTGAGTACGGGGTCTTTTACAGTCGGCTCTCTCGACTGTAGCCTTTCTTACTTGTTTTTAGATTTTGTTAACGTTAATTAAAATAAAACGAAATTACTTTCAGAGCTGAACTCACGTACCAACGAAATTCTAAAGAATCTTTCATGTGACCCACAAAAGAGCAAGAGGGAGAAAGCAAGAGAGAGCGGCAGAGAGAGAGAGAGAGAGATAGAGCTAGAGAGAGAGGACAGCTCTTTTCTAGTTTAGTCTTGTAACTGTCATTATTTCATATTTCTATAACAATTTCTGTTTATTTCTCTGGGGTTTTCGTAAACTGTTGTTGCTAACATAAAACAAATGGCATCAGGCCAACTTAACGAGCCGCAAAAAGGAGCAAAAAGAGTAGAACAGGACTTACATACAGAGAGTGCTGTATAAATTGAGTCCCTGTCTGGTTTACTCCAACATTTTTGTCATACAAATGTTTTGTATTATTAGAAAACAGGCCGAGGGAAACTGAGCGGTCTATGGACAAGGACAAGAAGCATCTGAGTCTGAGTTGGAGTTGGAGTCTGAGTCTCAGTCTGGTTATATAGCAAATGTTCTACACGTAAGTTACATTAGTCAAACTCGAAATTTTCTAGCTTTTTTTCCTTTATTTTTCTGTTTTGCAGAGCCAGGCAAATGCTACCAAGGACCGACTGACTGAGAGAGAGAGAGAGAGACCCCAAGTCCGTGGCAGTAAGTTAGAAAATTATTGAAGAACTCTGACCATATAACCACCAAAAACCAGAGAGCCAAAGAAACGGCATAAATATGCTAGACACATAGACAATTGCTATCTGTGACTGTTCGTTCGTGTGTGTATATTTGAGTGTATGTATGTATGTGTGTGAAGAGTGTGTTAGTGTGTTCACCATAAATGCTTCATCCTCAACTCATACATATTAAAATCTCAGAAAATAAACTTCAACAGTTCACAAAATAAAAACAAAACAACTTAAAATAAAACAGAGGTAGGTATGAAAACAGCAAATACCCTGTAATCAAATTTGACTGCTGAAACACTATTAATTTCTGAATTTAAACTTTATATTCAAGCATACCAAATAATTTAAAATAATAACAAATTTAAATTTTTTATAAAATTAAATAAAGTAAAAATTTATATTAATTTTTTTTTTTGTTAAATTTTAATAAGTTGTCCTATAATAATTCAAAAACTATTAAAAAAATATTGACAATTTTCTTAGTCAATTGGCAACAGGTGGGAAAAGCAAAACTCCACCAAATTATAGGGTATGCAAACATTGAAAAAAATAAAATATACTTGCTAACAAATAGAAAAACACTAATTCACCCAAACACACACACACACACTCTCACTTATATATGTATATGAATAGCTAGATGTATAGAGGAGATGCTCATGCATTTTAAAATCCAGCCATTAGAGAGCTCTGTTATTTGGTATGCGGAATATGATTTGAGCACGTTTTCGGCGCCTGACATTGCATTTAACATTTTGCATGCATAGCTGAAAACACACAGCAGGATCAAGTAGAAGGAGGTCCTGTATAACCGAGACAGAGGCAGAGACAGAGAAATAGTGAAAGAGACAGAGAGAGGGGAGAGAATGGGGGGAGAGAGGTTAAGTCAGAACCAGAAAAACACCAAAACAACACACACACACACACACTCACACACACACTCAAAAGTAAACCACCAAAAGTTAAGGACATTACTGAGTCAAGCGATAAGGACACGCCTGAAAGCAATTAAATGTTGAAATTTGAATTTAAATTTAAATTTATTTAAAATAAATCATTTGCAATTCTTTTGGTTATGCAGAAAAGTAAACCCCATAAAGGATTTTAGTTAAATTGGCTAACAAACACAACATTTAACAAAAGGCAAGAGAAGCAGGACCAAAGCAGGACTACCACATAAGATAGCCAAGCAACAATTTGTACAATGGCTAAGAGTGAAATGTTTGTGGTTTGCATTCGGTTAGTTTGAAAATTGCTTCAAATCATTTATAATTAATACATCCACAAACAGAATTGAGAACTGAATTCCACATAAATTCCAGATACGATAATCAAGTTTTAACTGTATGTGATTTACATCCGGAGTTTACAAATTTATAAAATTAAATTAAATATTTAAAAAATTGTTTTACATCTGTGTTTATTCACTTGACACTTGTGTTAAACAAATTCGTGGTTATATTTTAAACTCTCCTTTTAGTGAATTTTACAATTGAATTAGATAAAAATTGTTGAATTTAAATATTATTATTTAATTGATAATCCATTGATTGCTGAAAATTGATTCCATATTCTGTTTTTCACTGCCCTAAAAATTGTTTCGAAATTCAATAGAAAAAGATTACAAAACAATTCACAGCGAAATTGGCGCACAAAAAACTAGTTGTAATCGAGAGATTTTAAATAAATAATTCGAACAATTCGCTGTTCATTTTTCACACAAATCCCCAAAAGTTTATGATTTTTATTATATATTCATTTTTTTTTCGTTCCTTTTTCATTCTTTTTATTATCTTTTTATCAAGTTTATTCCCATTGTGTGGAATCCTGCACAAAAATGACAATAAAAGGTAATTTGGTAGTAACAACTTGAAGGCAAACACTTAACTAACTTTGTGTGTGTTCTGTGTGTGTGTGTGTGTGTGTGTGTGTGTGGAGGTGTGTAGAAGGTCGTGTATGTCCGTACAGGTTTGGGTTCTCGATTTGAGCTACAGGGGGCGCTGCTTAAACTTTTGTGTGTGAGTGTGTGAAAACTCATTCACATACATGCAAAAGTAAAAAGCAATTTTCGTAACATTTGCATGCCTTAAACCAACACATACACACACAATCTCACACACACACACACACACACCCACGTTTACGAACTGTCAGTTGGTGTGTGAGGCAGCCACGAAAGTATCAGCACAGCAGCAACAGAAACAGCAGCAGCAGCAGCAGCAGTAACAAGGACATGCGGCCTACCTTTCCATGTAGAGTAGCAAAAACTACGATTATGTATCTGGATACGTGTGTGTTTGTGTGTGCGGGGGGAGGGTGAGTGTGTGTGTGTGAGTAAGTTGAATGGAGTACGTGTTGTGCTGAAAATGCAATTTGCCTTCTGTGCGAAAAGTACGTAAAATTTATGCAAATTTCCTTGAACTGCCCTCCTGACCCCGTGTTAATGTTGTTGCTGGCAATGGCGACTATGCTACAAGCGGAAACAGGAAATGCGCCATTGTGTGTGTGTGTGTAAGAGTGTGTGTGAGTCTCTGTGTAGTGAGAATGCGCTAAAATGGAAATCTAGTGAAATATGCGATAGATCGTCGAACGTAAGAAAAAATACGCGAGTGAAAAAAAAATCGAGTATACGCAGCGTTCAAAATTACCTACAAAATGTGCTAAAATAATATTATATTAAGAACTTGTGTAAGTTAAAAAGAGCAGCTTAAGTATTACTAATTATAGTTATTTAAATAATATTTTATTATTTAGTTTATTCCGTTCTTGTAAACTACAGACTTCTTGCATGTAACTAATTTACAGGGTATCTTAACATGCATGGGTGCGAATGCAAAAACTAATGCGACAACACCAAACAAATGTTACAACGGTTACAACGACAACAAGAACAAAAGCAACGCGATTTTATATACATTTTAGGTATCGATAGTTTTTGGCATTGTGTATACGCCGCGTTTACTGTGCGATGTTTGTTGTGTCATTGTGTGGTATATGTCCATGTACCGCGTGTGTGTGTGTGTGTGTTCCTGTGGTGTCCCTTGCGACGAATTTTATAGAGAAAAAATATATTACGTATACGTAGCAGGACCACTGGGCAAAGAAATGTGTGCACGGAAAATGAAATGCCGCCGGTTAGTCCTAAAAGTACATTGGATATGCGGGTGTGTTTGAGAGAGTGTGCATGTGTGTGTGTGTGTGTGTGTGTGAATAAAATTGTTTATACTGCACTGCACGTGCCTTTGACAAGCCGACATTGCCTCCACATGAGTTTTGTGCGTGTGTTAGTGCATGTGTGTGTGTGTGTGTGTGTGCTTTGGGTGCGTCTGCGTTTTGGCTTATGGGCAAAAAGAAGTTGAAGCGTATTAAGCAAACAACGCCACAGGCAACACCAGTGTCGTCCTTTGAGAGCTTACATACGCGCACATGCAACACACGCTTGCCCCCAAAAGTGGCAAACAGTATAGGCCAGACAGTAACTGTATGTGTATATGTGTTTGTGTGTGTGTTTCTATGTGTGTTTGCTTGTGTGTTGATAACGAGCTGCGAGATAAACGACAGCATTTAATGCGTTCAAATCTTTTTTAACACCACATCAAGCCATTTTTCAATCCTGATCTAAGCATAAAGATTAAGTTGTCTTTAAGTCGCCTGAAGCCAATGGGGATTGCAGCGCCTTTGCTTTGGCGTCTTGCCACCAATCGCTGCACAATGCCGACTGTGCTGGCAACAAGGAGCTGTCAACGTTGCTTAAGGACATCCTTATATCCATATTATATAGCACTTTGTTAGATTGCAAAGAGAACAAAAAAAAAAAATGTCGGGACTTCAAACCGCAAACTCATATAAATTTTGAATGAATTTTTATGAAGTGATAAATAATCAAATTGTAGGTCACTCAGCAAAGCAAGTATTTAAGAAGGGGAAAATAGACAACCAAAATATGTTTTTAAAGAAACATTCAAACATCTTTTAAAATTTTTATTACTCGTAACTGAAACTCGCTGTAAAAATATGATAAATACCTTTTGGTAAAGATATCATTTCAATTTCCTCTAGCTTGTAACGGAACTTGGAACTCGGAATGCCACTGAATACTTGATGAAGTAAAAAGCAGCATTTTCATGACTATCAAGATATTTTATTTCGCTTACATTTTTTTAGTTACCTCGAGCATTTTCCAAATATCGATTTCGCTTTCTTCACAGCAAAATGGCATTGTGTGTCCTAAATTTTACCTGCCATTCGAAGAGGAAACGGCTTAAAAGTAAAAAAATGTAAAAACGTAAAAAATAAAAGAGAACTGCACCATAAACTACGAATGAAAGGACTTTGTGAATGGCAGAAAAGTTAAATTTGTTAGCGAAAGAAAATTAGTTGAGTTTGTGTTCAGGTCAAAACAATTATTTGAACTTCGAGCGAAGCAAATGAGCAAAAAGTGAAACGGAAATGAAGCTTGAGCTAAATCTGGCCCTGGCTCTGGCTCTGGCCCTGGCTCTGGCCCTGGCTCTCGTAGTCAGTCAAGGACAGAGCAAAAGTTTCATTCATATTATTTACCTTTATGAATGCCCAGGGAACAAATACTGTCTTTTTGCCCAAATGCCTCGGGAGTCTTTTGGATGACAGCATTTTTAATCAGAGTTACTATATAGACTACATATACGTAGGTTTATGTACCTATGTGTACCTGTGCTATCTGTCAGCACAGAAGAGACTGACAACAAATTCATTAAAAGTGATTAATATTTGTTTGTTCTGAATGCCAGACACATTCGTGGCAGATTCATTAAAATGGGTCCCGAATGCGTACAGTTTGCTCATAAATCTCATTTTCAACTTTATCTCATTACAAGAATATGATTAATTTTGTTGTTAACTGGTTAATTGGTCTAGGTATGAGTTTCATTCCCCGTTTGCTGCTGACATTTCCCATTTATGCTAATAAAAGCCTGGCCATAAAAAGGATCTCACTAATAATAACTGGCGCCAGGAATTTATAGCATTCATATATCAGCCATATACAAAAGAAGTCCTTAACCTAGGAGTGGGAGAAGGAGGAGAAGAAGAGTAGAGCATAAAGCCAGCACAGTCCCTATTTAGTCAGAAAAAATCTGAAATGAAAGCCAAATGTTTGTTCAAATTACTTGACGAGTCATAAAATGTTTTACACAATGTGGCTTAATTCTTTGGCCAAATAGATTTGAAGAGAACGGTGTCATATGCGAACTGGAAATACCCTCAACTCACAAAAGCTTTTAACAAGATATCCTTAAAATAAAAATAAATTTGTTTACAAGTGCCATAGGTTTTGTTATGAAAAGATATTTCGACTTATGTCCTTTGAGACTAAAATTGTTACCAACGCCTCTGCAGTACTGAAATACCCTTTGTCTGCTTCTGCTCTTAGTTAAACCTATAAAAAAAAAGGTAAAGCCTTGGATTTTGTAAGGCTTTCATCATTTCTGTCCCTTGTTGTTGCATTCAGTCATGAACTTTATACATGCTTTATGGCTAAGCTGTTGTGTGTGTTGTTGTGTGTGTGTTACAACTTGCTTCCGCTTCCGAGAATTTAAGGAGGTGCCTTAAATACATCTATGTAAATAAATCTCCGATTTGAGCAGTTTCTTTGTTCATGTTAAACAGTGTAAATTTAAAGTTGAGCAATTTTGAATTACCAAAATTACAATTTTAATATTTTTGTCAGCACAGAAAAGTTGTAAAAATAATTAGTTGAAAAACTGTTGCATACATGTAGGCGTTCGTGTGGCTTCTTAATTTGAAACTGTCATAACTTTTGTCCTTGTTGTGGTATTAACTTAAATAATTGAGATAATTAAAGTGAATTCCAACAGCATTTCCTTGTTTTCCTATGACTAAATATACATTAATCTCACTACAACAATCAAAGCTGTTACCAAAAATACTCAGAGTATGGACGAGTGTGGGAATGATGTAAGATTCACAAAACCATAGAGAATTGCCTTGAATAAGTCAGCATAACCGAGGAAATATTGCACCTGTTAAAGCCAACAATAACACACTCACTTATGCCAAAATACACAAGGTGTGTGTGGAGGTGGGTGTGGGAATGTGGGTGTGTGTGTGTTCATGAGCATGAGTTTATCAAATACAAACTGAGCTAGATGAGGACAAATATTTGTTGCCTGCTGTTTGATTCCCACCTAAGCGTACTTAAACTGTTTATTTAGCAGTCACTCTCCTTCTCTCTCTCTCCCTCTCCTTCTCTCTCTCACCCTCTCCCTCTCCCTCTCAATTTCTACATGAAATATCGATTCTCCTTTGTTCTCGATATTCGTAAACGCTTAAAGATAATCACAGCTTCTGTTGCGACTTTGACTTTGGCTTACTCTTCTAAAAAAACTCAGAAATTGTTTCCGGATTTAAAAGCCGTTTAAAAATGTTATACTAAAATGCTTTAAAGTCAAATTCAATTCAAATGACTTAAAATAAATGGAAGAAAATGCTAAAATATGTAAAGTTAAAGGGAAAATTGTCAGTTACTGTTAATGTTCCAACATTTTCAGTTCTTTATCAACTGCAAGTTGTTGCCAAAGCAATTAGCCATCCCACAGCTCATTGGCTTTCAACTGCTGCCTTTCAATCACAGTCTAATTGGCTTACGACTCATACTCCAGCCAAGGTAATAATATTCCACGTTTCCATTTGCAGCACCTCGCAATCACCAAGCGACCAACTGACCAACTGACCACCTACCCACCTGCCCACCTACCCCACTGACCACCTTATCACCTTTGGCGACCTACTTTCTGGAATCATTGAATTACGTTCTCTTGGACTGTGGACTGTGGACTCCGGACTGTGAACATGGAAGGACGCACAACTGGTTACCGGGTCGACTGAGGTTAAGGCTCAGAATCAGGCTCAGGTCGAGGATTATTTGTAGGCTTGGGTTTGAGTTTAAACTCAGCACAGTTCACATCAAAGGACCTGCTCTGCAGCTGCTTTACATAAATATTTATGCGAATTAATTTGTCGGCACGCATGTGATGAGCAGCTGGTGCAAAGTGGGGGAAAGGGGGAGAGCGGAGTGCGGATATGAAAGGGTCTTCACGGGTTTTGCGTTGTGCACTATGCGATCAATCAGACATGAAACAATATTTACAGTTTGAAAACGAACTACGAATTAACTCGATTGGTTTAACTTGCGGTTGATGTCCCACTGTGCCGACCAAAAACAGAGCCAGCAACCATGGACAAGGACAGGAACAGGAACAGGGTGAGACAGGGACTAAAGACTGCAGGTATGCTCCTCTGGCGTCTGCTGCTGACAGCTATAAGCCAACATAAACAAACATGCTTTTCCACACACCCATATCCACACACGCACACACACATGCAGACATGCACACATACGCACATACAGTGAAAGTACGTCAACAAATTCTTGGGCTATAAACAACAGTCGATAACGAAGAATAACTTGGGAATTGTAGCAAAAAATTATGTTTTACAGTCAAGAGCACACAGAAATACCCTTTCAATAAACTGGATTTTATATACAATTTGTATTTAAACTGTTTTATATAAAATTGGATTTTGTTTAGGTTAAAATAAACAAATTTAGTAAGTCAAGAGCTGAAAATACAGAAAATAATTTTTATAATAATTAATTAGGGGGAAAGTTATATTTATAAAAAACTCATCTCAAAACATGTTACTTAAGCTTAAAATATATATAAATCAATAACATAGCTCGAAATTCCATAAAAATAATTCAGTAGTGTAAATTAAGTCACAACAAATGCTGTAAGTTTACTTACTTAAAATTGACAGTTTAACTATAATTTAATTTATAAAACAACATAAATTTGCAAACTGTTAAAAAAAACATAACTCAGCTCTTAGTTAATAAAAAAAAGCTTTAAAAAAATAAATGAATGAATGAAAGTGTGCTTTAAATATTTCCGAAACTGAATTTTATAATGAAATTAAATCGCTTCTTGTAAAAATGCGTATAAAGTGGGCAATTGAATTCAATTGAATTCGAACGTGTACACTTGATGGCTGTAATGAGTGAACAACAATGGTACAATTGGCCAAATTGAGTCAACCGATTATTGTCAATGAGTCGAGATATTGATTTCAGCTGCATAATAAAGTTGTTATCCCTATGACAAGAGGAAATATGAACATTTGATTACATATATACAAAGTATAGTAGGTAACCCTTATGGCAACTGTGCGATAACATCAAAAGAGTTCAACGGTGCGTATGATTGATGTATTCAGTAGACAGTAAACAGTATACAGTTTGCTACATATTTATTATTTCTTTTGATTGTTTAAGTTGTATTAGCAAAGCCAACAATAGCAAACAGTTTTCATTCAACAACAGTATAAAAGGGGCAATAAAAACAATAGAGACATTTAAAGAGAATAATAACCATATGTTTGTCTAAGTACGAAGTGTGTGTGTGTTAGTATTCTGTTGTATTGTGTGTGTGTGTCTGTTAGTTCCATGACTTGCCTGAATAAATAGAAATTGCGTAGTGCTCTTAGCAAACTTTGTTGTTTATATGAGCTCGAAGACGATTAAGTCAAAGGATTTTCCGCTTTCCACTTTTCACTTTCCTCTTTCCACTTTTCACTCTTCACAAGCTGCTTGTCACTTGTCTCCTGTCACAGCTCACTGGCTTATTTTGATTGCTCTGCTACTTTTATTCGTTCCTCGTTTTTTATTCCATTTGGCCAAAATTGTTATGGCTTTTATGTCTTGGTTATAATCGCCTTATGTCACATGCCAACTATTAAGTCAGAAACTATGATTGCTAAAATAATATAGGGACTTAATTTTTAGCCAGCAAATTCGGATGAGCTTTCGGACCCTAAAGCTATTGTTATAAAATTTGCGGTTTAACTTTTTGTTAAATTGTATATTATCAGCAATTTTCATCTATTTATTTATTGCTTTTATCATTTAATTAGCTTATATTAAATTTGAAATTTCCACTGTGGGAAAATGTATGATAACACTAATTAACTTTATAAAATTAAATTTTGTTTTGTTACTGCATAATAATCAAATAATAATCCATTACTAAACACTTAAGAGCTTTGCGTAACTAAATTTATTGCTATAAAATTCGTTCGTTTGATGTAATAAATCTTTAAATGAAATCAATGAAATCGTGAAAAGGGCATTATAATGAAAATATATGTGTACTTTGTGTCAAGTTGATGCCTCAAGGCAATGGGATTCCCCCATCGAATGCAGTTATTTATGAGTGTTTCAATTGGCTGCTCTGCAGCAAATTTGATTGATTGTTCTATTAGGAAATGTTTGCCAAATTGCTGACTGTTAAGCAAAGAGACGTCTAAATACACTAGTAAATATGTATTATATCAAACCATTATCGAATTTCAACCTTATGATAGCAGCATAGTGTAATGGGAGTAAGCGCACATCGTTGGGCATAAAAAATGCACAAAAGCAGGAGAAGACAAGCGAAACTGTTTGTGTGTATTGTGTTAAAAAAAAAATGGAATGTTCTTATGCAATCTGCTTTAACAAGCTGCAATTCACAATTTGCCTCAGTGTCACGAACGTGGACTCGCTGGGAATGATGTAAAGTAACGAAGCATCCACACAAATAGAGCAGGTAACACAAGTAACACTGGTAACACACAGCGTGTATGGGTGTGTGTGTGTGTGTGTGGGGGGGTGTGTGAGGGGTGTGTTGGGGTGTGTGTTGATTGCACAAAGCATCGCAAGCCCGTCAAGTCCTTGGTGGCGTTTTGAGCAGAAAAATGAAACAAGAAACTGTCTGAATGTAAGGCTAGCAGAGCCAAGAAACAGCAAGGACTCAAGGGAACAAGACGCACCTGATCGACCAACGTTTAAGCACAGTGGTTGAAAAGCTAACAACTACTGGATAAAAGAGTGCTTAAATTAACCCAATAATAGTAGGCTGTTAAGGCTGAAAATCCATTTACTGAGCTGAGTCAATTGTAGCTTTTAGTTAATGTAGCATGTTTTCTAAAGAAGTTTGGGAATCTGAGAAATTTCAATTGAATTTGGTGTGTGTTTTTTTTTTCTACATCGAAGCTTTTAATCAAATTTAATCCCCTCCAACTAAATATTAGTTGTCTTATCAAGTACAACTTTAAATTTTTAAACTTTTTTAGCAATTACAGAAGGCCTTAAAATCTTTAAAGCTTAAAATCTTATTTTCTCTTTTAAACCAAACAATTTTTATTTAAATTTCTTAACATTTTTGCGCTTTTCACCTTTCAAAAGCAAACCGCATTTTCTTGTCCTTTTCCATTTAACTATGCGTAATAAACTTATTATTTTTTTAGAAAATATTTTCAAGATTCCATTCATTGCATTCTGTGCTCATCATAGCATCAGTCTGTATTTGAAATTAGCTTCATTGAAGCCAACAAGTTGACAAGAATTTTCTCTGGTAACGTTATGCTTGCTTTCATTGTGATTTTTCTTCCTTTCTTATCTGCATTCCATTCACTTTTCCCTCTTGGTCTTCATCAATTTAAAATTGAAAAGTTTTCCCGTTGTTGTTCTTCTGCTACTTCTACTGCTTCCAGTTGCTGTTGTGTTGCTGTTGTTAGGAGAAAGTGGACACGTGGACCACGTGCGTCTCTAGATCTTTCCACTAACGGTTAATGGTTGCACATGTCAGTTCCCCCATGGTATCGTTACGACACATTCTGTTGCCAGAGCAACATGCAAAGCTGCAGTTTTTGATGCGTAAATACGCACGGACCAACACACACACACACGCACACACACACAAATTGTTGTGTGCGCTTGGGAGTGAAGGAGGCTTGGATGAGGAATAGGTATCAAGTCAGCTTGTCGGATTAGGTTTAGTATTGCCATTCTAATGAACTGTCAATTGCAAAACTCTTAAGCGTATAAGGAACAATTGTATCACCGTTATGCAATAAATAAACACCCTATAATTCTTGACATTCTATTTCGTAATACTTGTTTGTGGGTTAAGGGGTGTACTTAACTTTCGAAATTTTATTGGGGAGTTTTCATTGACTGTTGAATTTACAAGGAATTAAGTTATGTCAGTTTTTTATTTCGAGGGTTTATTATTTTTTACTGTTTAGAATTAGCAGTTGGCCTAAAATTTTAAAATAATAAGTCAGTATCTTTACATTGCGACATACAGCATAATATACCCTCGATTGTCAAAAAACAGTACTCCCTAAAAAAGTCTGGCAAATACTTAAAAGTGTGCTATAAATATAAAAAAACACTTTAAACATTTTTAATTTAAGTATCTAATTTTAATTTTAAAATTATTATATCTAAATTCCAATTTTCAAACCTACAAAGTATAAAATGTATTCTGAAATTTAATTTAAAATCATACTAGTTATTAGACATGCTTTAAATAATCAATATCAATAAATAAAACAGTCCTTATCGAATATATATAATATCAGAATATATATTTTTTTGAAAACATTAAAAAATTTAACAAAGGTTATTCAGGCAAATTTAGATATAAGATCTATATATAGTACTTATTTTTAATTTCTTTCCAAAAGAATTCAAAATTTCATAAGAAAATTGCGTTACCAACTGCATGAGTAAGTCGATATACCCTTACAAAAGCTACGGCAATTTAAACGACGTAATAAGCAGCAACAGTTGTGGCTGCGACATTCTCATTTCTAAGGTTGTCGCCGGCAGACCAACTGCGGGGGCGATGTGAGGGTAACTCTGTTTAGCTGAGCGCAGTGCAGTGCTCAAAATGCAACGAGCCGTGTGTTAAGTGCTTCCCGCTGCCATTGCAATCACACACACACACACACACACACAAACACAAACACACACATACTCACTCACTCACACATACACACAATGTAAGAGAGACTGGCACACGCGCTCAGCTTTTGTATTGACGCAGTCGACGACATGATGAGAACACGTCAAAGGCCTAAAAGCCTCAGCTGTTAGCGATGCCTCTGTCGCTGTCACCGCCATCACCGCCTCTGCTCTACCCTGAGGCGAGCACCAAGTACCAACTAAGCTGCAATCGCAAACGCAGTCAACAATTGAACGTTGGCGCGAGCGCATCGAGTGTTCGGCTGTAAAAAAGACCAAAATTAATAACTAACAAATCGAAACTAAGAACTCTAAATCAATTTATTTGCAAAATAAAATAAATTTGAATTTATTGAAAAATGTCATTGCATTCGGCAAATGTTATTTGGTTTCGTCATGGACTGCGGCTGCATGACAATCCCGCTCTGCTGGATGCCCTGTCGGATAAAGATCATGGTGTTGCACTGATACCCATATTCATATTCGATGGCGAGAGTGCTGGTAAGTCAATTAATTAACTAATTAAACTATAACTAACCGATTTAGTGGACCACAATCTCCATGCTTATCAGAGCTGCCAAATATGAGCTAATAGCTTTGTTCAGCAAATTTGTTTGCTTGAATGTTTCGCTTTACGCTAACACTGCAATTTGCATGGCCTGAGGGGGGCAGAGTGCACAAGAGGGGCAGGGGGTATGCATGTACTTATATTGGCACTCGTGCATATAACCGTTCTCTGACTTGGGTACACTCAACTCTGATAATTGCAATGCATTCTAGTCTAATGTGAGAGCGGTAGCGAGTGAGAGGGAGAGAATAGCAGCGCAAACTATTGAATCGTATGGAATTTGCTACTCAGAGAGACTCTGCTTGATAAGATATATATGTATATCTGTACATGTACATTTGTGTGAATTTGGGGAAGCAAATGCACTTGTGTTTATGCCGGCAAAATAAAGAGAAATTTAATGTGCCCTTTAAATACTAAATAAATGAAATATCGGTCACGGCAGATTAAATTACAATTCATTTGCTTAGATAATTGCAACGTTAAACTATTTTCAATTTTCAATAAAATGATTTTGAAAAGAATTTTAATTTATATTTTTAAATTCATTAACAAAAACTAAATTAATTTTATGCACTTTTCTTTAAAGTAACAATTCACTTTAAAAGGTAAACACTAAAAGTCTTTTTAATCTTTCTATCTTAGTTATAAATATTTTTAAGCTTCAAACTGGAAAGTGCCATCGATTCACAAAACTAAGTAACAAACTAAGGCAAACTAAAAGTGTGAAATCATTTTTAAACTCTTAAAAACCAGAAAAAAGTATTCAAAATTTCCATATTTTCATAATTTTAAGCTACGAAGTTTAATGCAAAACTTGATTACACATGAATTTCTTTGTCCGATAAGAGGATGTGCCATTTAGGCTAACTAAACTATAAAATTTAAAATCTCAAATTAAATATTACGCATACGCACTCTTGATATTATATTGATAATTCACTACCTAGGCACCAAAAGCGTTGGCTATAATCGCATGCGTTTCCTGCTGGACTCTTTGGATGACATAGACCAGCAGCTGCAGACAGACACGCAGGGACGTGGTCGTCTGCTTATTTGCGAGGGTCAACCTGTTAATATCTTTCGGCGTCTCCACGAGCATGTGCGACTGAAAAAGATCTGTGTGGAGCAGGATTGTGAGCCCATTTGGAACGATCGGGATGAGGCCGCCAGAAGTCTATGCAAAGAGCTGAACATCGAGTACGTGGAGAAAGTCTCCCACACGCTCTGGGATCCACGCACGGTGATTGATACGAACGGTGGCATTGCACCGTTGACCTATCAACTGTTTCTGGTGAGTTGCAGTTCTCAAAATTAGTTGAAAGTTTCCCAAATCAGCTCTTTTATAGCACACGGTGCAAGTTATTGGTTTGCCGCCACGTCCTGTGCACGATCCGCACTTTGAAGGCGTGAGCTTTGTAAAATTAGCGCCCGAGTTGCGTACATCCCTCGGCTGTTACGAGCAGACACCGTCACCGGAGAGTTTTAACATCTACAACGACAACATGGGATATCTGGCCAAGATTAATTGGATTGGTGGAGAGACTCAGGCACTTTCGTTGCTTAACGAACGCCTCAAGGTGGAGCAACATGCCTTCGAACAGGGCTACTATCTGCCCAATCAGGCCATGCCCAATATACTGGACACTCCCAAATCGATGAGTGCCCATTTACGCTTTGGCTGCCTTTCGGTGCGTAGATTCTACTGGAGTGTCCACGATCTCTTCAAGAATGTCCAGCTCCGTGCGTGCGTTAAGGGCATTCAAATGGCCGGTGGAGCACACATAACTGGACAGTTAATCTGGCGTGAATACTTCTATACGATGTCGGTAAATAATCCGCAATATGATCAAATGGATGGCAATGAGATTTGCTTGAGCATTCCATGGGCCAAACCTGATGACGACCAACTGCAACGCTGGCGTTTGGGCCAAACTGGTTTTCCATTCATCGATGGTGCCATGAGGCAGCTGCTCGCCGAGGGTTGGCTACATCATACCCTACGCAACACGGTGGCCACGTTCCTAACCCGTGGTGGACTCTGGCACAGCTGGGAATTTGGTGTGCAGCACTTTCTCAAGTATCTGCTGGATGCCGATTGGTCTGTCTGTGCGGGTAATTGGATGTGGGTCTCCAGTTCGGCATTTGAGAGCCTGCTAGATTCCTCGCTGGTCACCTGTCCGGTGGCTCTGGCCAAGCGTCTCGACCCCGATGGCGTTTATATCAAGCAGTATGTGCCTGAGCTGAGGAATGTACCCAAAGAATTTGTGTAAGCTTAAATAATAGCCCTAAAATGCCAAAAATTGAGCTGTCTTTTCTTCCCCCTTTCAGCCATGAACCCTGGCGTATGACCCCTGAACAACAGGAGCGCTATGAATGCCTGATCGGCGTGCATTATCCAAAGCGTGTAATTGATTTCGCAATGGCTTCCAAACGGAAACATGCTGGCCATGAAGTCGCTGAGGAACTCATTGATAGCACAACCACCGCATTGTCGACCCTCCAATGAGGAGGAGGTGCGACAATTCTTTGGCTTGCCGAACTAACCTAAACTATCAATTTATTATATGCAAATCTATATACACTTTACTTTGCCCAGTATCGAAACAAATAAATTTAACCATTATGCAACTATAATTAATAATGCTTTATTTTCATCGTTTTTAATTTGTAATTTTTTTTTAATTAAAATATTTGCTACAATACAATTTGTATCTTTTAAATGTTTTCAACAGCTTATATAACCCATACATACATATTTAATATAATATTATATTATTAGCTTATTTTAATCTGATTTATATATTTATTATCATTATTATTATCATTTGCTTTTATTACATTTTCAAATTAACGTCATTAATTAAAGAGATTTCATTTTTTTTTATGATTTTTATAGTTGAGAAATTTGAAAATTGAACGCGAATTAAGTTGAAAGTTTTCAATTTAATCAAATAATTAATTAGATTATTTATTCTTAATTTGAAAATTTCCTTATTATATTTCTCTAGTTCGTATTTGTTTTCTTCATCGACTGGTGTATATTTTATTTTATAATGCCTAAAATTGTATTTCGAATCTAGTTTTTGTTGCAATTTGTTTGTAGAATGTGTGCAATAAATTTAGTTATACCAAGGCCAATATTATCGGAATAACTTATGGGCTTGTTAGTGGGACCTATAAAGATTTATTGTTGAAACTTGAGTCCCTCGACAGTTGCTACAAATTAGTAAATAAAACCAAAAATTGAACTACGACATGGCCGAAGTTTACAGAGTCTCCGCAAAGAATCTCAAGGGAGAATATTCACAGGTTCTTTGCAGAGAAAGCGCAGAATTTATAAATTTCGAAATATAAATAAAGTCGAACAAACATTTAGAGCGCATAAGTGAAAATTACTTTGTTGCATATAGTGTAATATGTATATATTATTGTAAATTTACTATATACTTATGTTGTTTATGGGTTTCACGATACAATAGCTGAATGAATAATTCAACCAACCAATGAAATTGAACGGGAACTCACAGCAAATAACAATATTCTCTTTTTACAACTATTTGAATATAATCTCATAACGCATTCGTAACAAATTTTTTAAAAGATTTTCCGCTTTTCAATTAGTGTTTTCGATTTTTGTTCGTTATCACTGTGTTATGTACATACACACATCTACACTATGCTCGTGCAAGGTCTCTATATATATGTATGGAAATATATATATACTGTGTGCTGGGTAGGTCTGTGTGTCAGATGGGTTTTCAACGAAAAACCCGTCTCACATTTTACCTATAAAAATAAAAGCGTTTGCCCCATTAAATATGCAACACTTTTCCAGTATCATTTAAATTTTTTATCTTGTTGCCAGCGCATTTTTGTCCTGTTTCATGAAGTCTACATACAATGTATGTATAGTCCATGCTTTAAGCTTATGAGGTTCAATTAGATTCACTTATTTGTGTTTAGATAATATTATTAAGTTACTATACTCGTATAGTTGATTCCTTTCCGTGCTTTCTATTTCATTTCATTATCGTAATATTAAGTAATTGGTTTGTGTGTGTGTGTGTGTTAAAAGTCATTTGTAGGTTTACTTTAAAATGGACGTATTATAGATAGATAAAGTTAATATTTTGAGCAGAAAGTAGCGGCAAGTGTTTAAAGCATTGAGAGTAGGTACTAGAAGAGGTGTTGCAAGACTATGTATTTGGTGTACAGGTGTGTTCTAATCAAATTTAGACAATTCTTTTTGTTCTGGCAGTATATATTTTGTATGATATCCTCGAAAAACAAAGAGTTCGGTTTCAAAACCAAAATGTTCAATTGGTTTAGTGTTTTGTCTGGAATTATGGATTTGGTACTATATGGTGACATGTGAGAAATAAAATAACAACCCCTTTAGTCTTACAATTCTAAATAATTCATGAATTCGAAACTTCATTTCGCCGCATTCGAATGCTAAACGAATGCAAGACACACTTACAAACGCTTTCAAATGTAAATTTATCCAGAAATCTGATAACTCTGTTGCACAATTTAAATATGCACATGTGTATACATTTATATATATGTATGTATATATATATATATGACAAGTTGATTTCGACTTTAGTTTTTTGCTTGGCTTCGATGCACTATTTATTCATTTTTATTTTGCTTTCTTTGTTAGTTATGCAACATTTGGTTGCACTGTGTTGCAGTTAAACTTTTTACATTTAGTTGATTTCATTTACAGTTGCAACTTAAACAAATTACATTAATAATATTGAATTTGAGGCAACAACTTTTAAATATTAATGCTAATGGTTGTGATAAAAGTGCTTTTATGGATTTTGTGTGTGCTTCTGTGTGTGTTGATTTCCTGATTACATTTTACATACAAAATAAAACTTAACTAACGGGCACTGTTGTCGCTTGGTGTTTTTGTTGTTGCTTCTGCTGTTGTGTTAGTTTTGGGAGCTACACTATATCTAAGCTTTGCTGTTGTTGTTGTTATACACTTGGTGTTTTTGTTGCTGTTGTCCTTTGTTTCCATTTCCATATCCGTTTGTGTGTGTGTGTTTGTTTTTAGTTACATTTTGTTGTATTAAATTTATTTATGCTTCTTTTTATATCATTCAGTTGCATTTTGTATTTCTTCTGTGTTCTTGTATTACATTTACATATTTTTTAAAGAATTTTCTACTAAATTTAATCACCATCCGCACGCATACCCCGCACTTCGCCGACCAGACGCGCCTTATCGAGCTCTTCCTTGACCTGATCCTCAATAGCACGAATATCCTCCATTGTTAGACCGTACCAGCGATCAGTTGAACAGAAAACTTGGCTGTAATTACATAGTGTTATTAATAATTATTAACTTATCGAAGCAGCTCTACTTACCGATGGAAGTTTGTGAAAAGACGTCGCTCTGACTTTTGTATAAAATTCTCTACTCTTGTCTGCAATCCGAACCATTTGAACTCGCACGTGACCAGCTTATAGCAGGTCATAACGGGATCAACACGCTTTCTCCAGTCTCCAACCAGAGGTCCACGACCAGTCTTCTTAGACTGATAGCTGCAAAGAAGTAAGATTGTTAATAAACAGCTAACAAACTTATTTATTGCTACTTTAACTTACATAGTTGGATCCTCTTCGGGTTTATAGTCTGCGGGTAGAACCGGATCGTTAGCAATGTCTATGTGGATAACTTCGCGCACTTTCAGCTTATCAGGCGTCAGTTCATGCACCTGTAATTAAATGAATCGAAGACAGAATCGCAGTTTTAGAATCCAATTTTAGGGTGTGATAGAATTTAAGCAGCACAATTAAAACAACACATTGAAGCTTAATAACTAAAACTTATTTTAGCACATTTTTTGGACAACCTAAAAGCGTGAAACAATACTTAATACCCAAGAATCAATCACTCACGTTATTTTTATTACCAATATCATTGTCAAAATGTAGCGAATCTACTAAGACTAAAAATTTTTCATTCATATAGCCGGGATTCTAACATTTAACAGCCAAAACAAAAATTAAAGATCAAAATACCCGAAATGAACGCACCCAAATAAAGTTTTAATTTTAAATTCCGTATTCAAAAAACGAATTTGCGATATTAAATGAACGATTTGAAATATAATTTGATATTTTTTTTTATTTTGTACAATTCACGTAAATTTTGTAGTTGAAATGGAAGAAATAGAAAAAAACAACAAAAACACATATTAGTTAATTACTGTATTTAAATGGTACTTACATTTTCTGAATCTCCTGCATCTCCCACGTGCAACGTGTCGATGACTATTTTGAATGCCTCTTTCATGAATTTCGGGTTCTAGAAGAGTGTGCATTAAATCCATTTAATTAAACAACAATTTAAAATATACTTATGACTGCCTTAAATCATGTATCTATCAACATTTATCTCAGGTCTTACAATACTTTGGTGAACTTTGTGCAAAGAAGGTGTGAGTACTAATGAATTTTGTTTAAAGTTTGGTTTGATAACTTTCCGCAAACAAAGTTACGGTATCTCGTTTTTTACTTTACAAACTATATTCGGAAACTTTTGATAAATTTGCAACTGCATTCATTAAGAGTATAAATATTTATATTTTGATAAAAAGCCGACATTGCAGCACAAAAGACGAATTCCCTTAAATGCTCTCAATATCGAGTGAAAGGAAATCAATTTTCTTTAAGCGGATTTCGAGTCTTTTTAACCCTTTTGAACAGTTAACACTCTTCGGCTTTATACAGACAATAACAAGAGATGTTGACGTTTCTTTTTTTGCTATGTCCCTGTATGTAAATGTACGTCTATATATTTACCGTAATAATCGTTCGACAATAAGGATAAGCATTCCATGCCTCCTCATGTATCTCCAATGAGCCCTTGGGCGCCAATAGTCTTATGTACGATGGAACTTTTGATTGCAGATGGTAGATCTTATATGTATACTGACCGGAATTGTATTTGCCGCCTGTGTAAACGAAATAATCAAAAGAATAGAAGAAAAAATATATATAAACATGACAACAGCATATAAAAAGAAGAAAGTGTCGTTTGCTTTCAAATAGCTGCTTACCCAACAATGGAAAATTTTCGAAGGGTTCATTTTTTAATACCTCAATCCCCTCGCCACCGCCTGTGTTCTCCTTTGACGCCTCTGCCACCGAAAATAATTGTGCTACTTGGTACTGTGGGTAGAGCGGGAAAACGGGGAAAAAAAAAGGATATAAAAATCATTAAAGGCAAACGAATTTTTGAGTTCAATCTCTTACCTCTTCTACGGTTAATGGCAAAGTCACGCGGCTGCAAGAGAGACCAAAAAAACAGAGAGAGGGAGAAAGTGTGCATGAGAGAATGTTTGTTAAACAAATATGAAAGGTATTTTTAATTAATTAATTTTAATATGTGCTTCAATTTTTAATTAAATGTAGGTTGCGACCGCTCAAAAGTTTTGCCGCTCTGAAAAAAACTCATTTTCAAACACGCCCTAAAAGTATGCTACAGTTTAAAGCAAAAAATAAAATAAAATACAAGTGAGTTGTGGGCTGGGAAGAGAAGGTTGAACAAGGGAGGGAAAAACTGTTTTGGTTTGGGGAAAACATAATTGCGACGACCTTGAAACTTACTCGCACTGGCTCCACTTTGTTGCGGCTTGTGTGGTTTAACCCAAATTGAAAATGCGTACAAATGTACGATAGCACATAACCGCAGTGTCTTTAAACTCTAAGAAACTTTGTATACCCTACAGAATTTGACTATAACTAACTTTATATTATTTGTTTGATGTATACCAAGTAAGAACCTGTAGAATCGAATGATAAACCAATGCATGTGGGGTTTTCAAGCAAAACGAGCATTATTATATATAATAATTTTGAGCAGCGAAATGTTAAAAAAAAAAGTTACAAATAAAAACTCCAGACTTTTTATGTCTTACTTTGACAAATGAGAAATGATCTGTATGAACCAAGTTCATATTTTTATAGAGCCATAAAGACACTAGTTTAGAGTTGACTTTAACTAGTTGATAGCAACCAAATGGCTTCTTAGTCTGTTAATGCAGACAAAAGTTCAAATACTTTTCTGAGCTGTAACAAACATGTTTAAAAAATGTGCTAAACTTCTGTGTAAAGATAGTAGCATTTAAGCTAGGAAATTAAATAAGAAATAGGCTTAGAGGGTGGAAGCAATTAGATGTGACGTCAGCTTTTTGCAGCATCCAAAGACCTGGCCAAGGTGCTAAACTTGGCCCATAAAACAAAGGTAGTTAAGTTTCTCATTTAGCCACGTTTTATGAGCTGTTGCCGTCGCGTTGACACTTTTTCCGTAGTTGATGTTGTTGTTGTTGTCATTACCAAGCAGACTACACCAACAATACGAGAATTAAGAACAATGAGATTTTTCAGCCTGCTAGCAGAGGCTCTGACTGAGGCTGTGGCACCTCTGACTGGGGATGTGGCACCTCTGACTGGGGATGTGGCACCTCTGACTGACTTAGTCACTGTAGAGACGACTTTCAGTAGCAATTAACCTTTTGTCATTGTTGACACGTTTAATGACGTGTTGCTAATTGCCTGCCTACTGCCACACTGAACCTTGTGGGGCGTGGCCCTGTCTTATTGGACTTCGGAACTCACGAGCGGATTCATGGACTCATTTAACCTCCGTCTCTGACATTGCTCTAAGCCGAAAAAAAGAATAAAAGTTGACTCGGCAAACTGCAACTTAATAAAGGTTAAAGTTCAGGCATCTCGGTACCCCCTGGAAATTCCACCAAGTGGCCCATACCGCTTAGTGTGAGAGTGGGCGTGGCAATGGGGCAACACTGGGCAAATTTATTCACAAACTGTGTGCCGAGTAAATTGACTTATTTACACTTAATTTGGTGTGCAAAACGTTTAATCCTCGAGCTCTTGGCTGGTTTTGAAGAAGATTAGAAGATTAAACACGTCAACTGAGTCCGATTATCAAGGGCCTTAATTTGTTTGCACTGTTGATTCAAATTAAATTGCCAGAAATTCACGTACTTTAAGCAAACCAGCAATTATGTGTAATTAAAGCCAAGAGGAATTTCATTGAGTATTTTAAAGAATTTAGACGAAAACATATTTTAAACTTTGGTTTGCCTTTGAATTCTATTTGCTGCATAACACAATAAATTGAAAGAAACTTTCAAAGAAATTTTTTCGCTTCAATTCAAATAACAAAAGTTTTGGATAAAATAAATTGCTCATAAAGTATGTTCTCGTCTCTTTCTATTTATCTCTCCCTCTCTTTGTTACAAATAAAATAACAAATAACAAACAAATACAACAGAATAGATAAATGACTGCGGCAAATAAGATAAGTAAATAAGTTTGCATTTTTTTTTTTTGGGGCAGGGTTGAAAGTAACTGGGTCAAAATCAAATGGCGACAGATCAAACGAACTGAGTCTGGTAAATGGTAGAGAAAACCATCAAAACATTATGTGGAGCAAGTAGCTAAAGTTGCAAATAAAAGACAAGTGGGAGGCACTTTTGAAAATTGCCACGTTGTGGTTCAGTTGTCACGAGGAAAACCACGGAGGGTGGGGGAAGAAGGAAGGGGGAAGAAAAGAGTAACGAAAAATAATATGAAACAAACAAATTGAAGCACTCTTAATGAGAAGAGACCCCATCAAGAGTCCAAACAATCTTTTACTCGGGACACAAGGGCAATCCATTGAGTAGAGAGGTCCAAGCTCACACACAACCACAAGCACACACAAACACACACACACAAGAGAGGGGAACTGGCTTTGCCTTTGTAGTCATAATTGAAAATGGAAAGTGAATATGCGGTTGAGTGTATGTATGTGTATGTGTGTGTGTGTGTGTGTGTGTGTGTGTGTGAGTGTTTGTCTCTGTTGACCAGATGAGACAAAGCTTAGGCTCTTCCCTCGCTGTGGGGCTGTTTGTGGGCGTTACTTCCACTTGTAGAGATTGGCTTACAAGTATTTACGTAATGGTATGATTCCCTGCATACCCTGTATAATATCCAGCAGTTGCTATACTCATAAGAAACTAATTAGACTGGCATGTTTTATGGCAACATTTTTTAGTTGATAAAATAGTCTCAACAATTTATGGCGTAATATATAATCAATCAACTAAATCAACTAAATTGATTAGAAACTATTTTTTAACTGAATTAGAAGCATGTTAACATAGTTTAGCACACAGTTATTAGACAACTTTCGAAAGTGAAGAGATAACTTTATTATAACTAGATATATACCAAAGTCTTGGCACGATTTAATTCAATATTTTAAGTTCTAATCGACAACATTTTAGATAAATTTTAATGACTCATTATACTTTTTTTTTTAAGATTATGTAACTCATTATTGCCAACGATTGGACGTGAAAAGCTTTTACTGTATTTAACCGAGTAATTTGTAACGGTATCGTTGGTTAACTAGTGGTCTTATCTTATCAGCAAATGGTACAAAAGTATTTTAACATATGTATCGCCGACTGTTAACGTGCCCAGGTAATTAACTAATATGAGAAATACACGAGTTGCGGTTGTGGCATTTGCGAATTGAATAGAAATGGAATAGTAAATAGTTCATTTATAGCCAGATACTATAACGATACGATAACTTCAGCAAAACGTAGCCAATTATTAAAGTTTAATGATCACGCCAACCAATAATACCAACGACATAGTATTAGCAACAATTTGATTTGACTGAGATGAAATGCGTCGAATCAATGCATTTTCCTATCTGATCAGTGACTGTACAAAGGTCTATATAAAGGTGGAAGCACATGTGCTTGATCATGCCGCAATGACACTAGCTGAAAGTACAATAATTACCTCAACGAATACGAATACTGCTTTATGCTAGTCCATTAAATGTTAGTGTTAGTTAATTACTTCCTAAAACAAGTTTTATGCTTGATTAGTCTAACGACCAGTGTTGACCTCAAACAATTAAATTGTTTGCATATTTGTCTATGAACAAATCATGACTAACTTACAGATTGCTCATCAAATTTTGTGTCTTTGATTTAAAACTAAAAAAAAGCGTATGTAAATTGTAAGTAATTGTATAAATTGGATTATTAGTAATCAAATTGGCATTCAAAAATGCTATAAAATTATTAAAATTAAATAATCGTTGAAAAATTTAAAGCCCCTATGCTTAGTTTTAATGTACAGGGTTCAATAAAGTAACGCCAAATGTTTGCATTTTCGCATGTATCGCAATAAAGATAATTGTTTTGCAATCCAGTAATTATTTATACAAAATATAATTTCAAACTTGAGGCAAATAAACATATGATTTTGGAATGTAAGTGTATATCTTGTATATATCAATACTACAGTTTAAATCTCATTGGTTTATTCGGTAATTATAGTTGTTTTTGTTGTCTCGTTGGTGTGGAAATTATAAAAATTTCAACGCCATTGTTAAATGAAGCGCAAATGCTCCCACTGTGGAACACATAAACATTTCACTGCCCATCGGCAATGCCACAAAACAAATATCGGGAAAAAACAATAACAATAACAACGACAACAAGTTGAATATATTATTGTTTAATTTAAGCGACAGTTGCTCCACTCACATGCTGTGCTTTAATTAATTTCTGATGTGTGTTTTAAGTTTTGTTTGTTTCGCTTTCAACATTTCGTGCCGTTGACAGTTTTTCATTCACATTGCGATAGCAAATATAACAAAAAGAAGAAAAAAAAAAACACTATATCGTTTACTCTGCAATCAACAACCACAAATATCCACATCTTTCCCTTTACACCACCCCCCAACCCCCAACCCACCCTCGTTGTGACCACAGCATTTCATTAACGACAGCTATTTATTGTTGAACGCGTTTTGCGGTTTTCTAAATTTAGTTTCTGTACTTTCTATCAATTACATATTTTTCTCAATGGCTGTTTAGTAAACACATTTTATTTATCTTATTTAAATTTTGTTAGTTTAAGTAAAGCTTTATATTTAAAACTCTTGTTTACAGAGTTTGACAGTGTGGCAACGCTACACGGGCTATACGAAAGTTTCTAGTAAGGTGATTGATTTATGGCCAAATAACAGTTGGCAGGTGATTAGGGAAAAAAACTATAAAGCATTTAAATCACTAGAGAAATAAACGCAAAGATTTCAGTGGCAGACATAACTTAAATGGAAAATGCCTAAAAACTGTTTGAAAGTACTTAAATTTAGTGTTTACAAACCTAATTTGAATTGCAAATTGTAATTAACAACTAGATGTGAAAGCTGAGTTTTAGTTAGAGCAAGTAAGAAACATTTAAGATATATAACTCTATTCCAAGAGAGAGAACTTTGCTTTAACTTTAAATACCATAAATTATAGTTTAATTAAACTAAATACATTGTAATTTTAGTTTTATTTGTACTACAATTCAGTTAGTACACTTTACTTTGTTGACATGGTTAAACACCACTCTGAATAACCTTATCTTTATTTACCATTCTGTATTTCTGCTCTATTAAACTGATTCAACAGACTGATGTTATGTCAAAGTCAAATCAATTAAAATATTAAATGTTGTATTTTTGGCAATTTCCGCTCATAAATGAACACTGTCAAGGCACAGGGAGCAGATGTGACCGGAAGATTTGACTACAACGTGAGTAACCTGCAAATGACAAAATGAAATCATACCTGGCGGACTGCATGCGTCAACAAACAGATGCAACACCTCACTCAATACAGGGTATACGTACATGTACATGTATGTTTGCTTATCAAATTAAATATGACTTGTTGGCTTTTAAGCTACTGATTTCAAGACGTTAATCGGATAATTCAACAAATTAATTGAAGCATTAAAATCGCATAATTAATGCCTGAAATAGCCTTTGGCAAACATATTGGATATCGTATATCAGGTCAGTTGGCAGTTGACAGAGGTGTGAACGAGATAGCGATAGAAAGAAACATATACACACATAGACGCATACATGCATACACAGGTGGTGGCCTTATCAATATTGCCAACTTGTTTGATTAAAACTCTGCTGCTGATAACGCAGCTGGAAAACCGGCGCGCAATGTTGCATAAAAAAAGTGTAGCAGAAAAGTGACAGGAGAGCGAGAATGGGACAGACACAAAGAGAAAAGCAAAAACCAGAGAGCGAGAGAGCGAGAGAGAGAGGACAGCTGTCTGACAGATGAGTCATGCCAAAAAAAAAACATTGTAAACTTCAGACTCTCCTTCAGCCACAGTGGAAACAACAAAAGCAAAATATTGGTAACGTGGCAGAGGTGCTTTTTTTACGATTTTGGCGACGCATACAAATTTTTATTTATTTTTGGTTAAGCGGAAGCTTTTTTGCTTTTGATAACGTAAATAACTTTGAATATATTAGAGATAAATTTCTATATACTTTTGTTTTTATTGCTATTCGTTACGTCATCTGTGAAGTCATGTAAACAACAACAAATACAAAACGAACGCAAAATGCGCCTTGTGTTATTACTGATAAGGTTATAAGACATGTTTTAGCCTCGACCGTGACGATAATAATGTTATAAAGTAGAAAGTTATTAATTTAAAGCAATTGCAAGGCAGTTGGCAACGCGGCTCAAGTAACTGTAACAAATACAAAGACGGCGACGACGACGACGATGATGATAGAGAGTGTCTGCCAGCGTTTGTGTGCGAGCGTGTGTCGGTGTGAGAACGAGAGAGCAGCTGCGAACGCGAGCGTCGCATCTGAGGACAAGTGAGCATAAAATCGATTTGTCACAATCAGCGGCTTGTACACGTTTTGCACCTCAGTTGGAAACAAATGGAGAATTGTTTAATAAAACCTTTAATACTTACAATTCCTTGATCTGCATTTTATGTCCGAATGTATTGCTACGATGATTTTTACTGTTTTATCGGGCGGCACACACAACAGCGTAACGATTTGGATGGGACACACCGAGCCAGAGGGAGTGTGAAAGAGAGAGGGGAAATTTTGATTTAGATTTCTTTGAATTTTAATGTGTTGCACTTGAATGCAACCTTCACACACGCGATCGCGGGGGAGGATGAGCTTTATTGCGTAGATTTCTCAATGACAGTGGGAATAAAAGTATTGAAATGCTTTTCCCACATAACTTGAACAAATTATTTTTTTATGTACAATTATATCGGCGGTCTTTGACTGCCCACTTTTTAAGCAGTTTTTCTTTTTGTTGCATGTCGGCAAAAAGCACGAGTCATACACACACACTCACACGCACACCCGCTCTCAAATACAAACTCGCTATGACATATACACACACTCAAATACTTATTACGCCAACTATAATTTGAACACGTACAACTTCTATTGCTAATTGTAGTTGCCTGCCGTTTTGTTTACTCGCGGAAACGCTTTGCGTATTCAGTTTCAGCAGTAATAGTAATTGATTTTTGTACACGACGACCAGACGAAGTGTGACCAATCTATTGAAACGACAAATTACCACACAGCATTGTTGTGGCAACCCTATGCTTATTTTCTCTCAAAACAACTTATCGATATCCGTCACATCTTATTATCGATGCATCGTTCCCAGTTATCGTTTTGTTGCACGTGTAAAACGCAAAACAATTGTAAATGCTCGCATTTCTTTAAAAACAAAGCTATCACAAAATGGGTAAATTAAATGTTACGGTATTGCGCTACCTTACAAAGGAGGATTTTCGTGTGCTGACAGCCATCGAAATGGGAATGAAGAATCACGAGCTGGTGCCTGGTCCGCTCGCTGCTGCCATCGCCAACCTGAAAACTGGCGGAGTCCACAAACTGCTCAAGGAGCTGTGCAAGCACAAGCTCTTGTCCTACGAGCGTGGCAAGAAGTGTAAGTTTTCATAAGAGTAATTTGGTCAAAATAACTGACACCAGTTTACTTCTTCCAGATGATGGCTATCGTTTGACTAACACAGGCTACGATTACCTGGCCCTCAAGTCACTGACACTGCGCGGCTCTGTTACTTCGTTTGGCAATCAGATTGGCATTGGCAAGGAGTCAAATATCTATGTGGTAGCCGACGAAGAAGGCACACCCATTTGCCTTAAGCTACATCGTCTGGGACGCACCTGTTTCCGTAACGTCAAGTCGAAGCGAGACTACCATGGACGCCGGCATAAGGCTTCCTGGTTGTATCTGTCCCGTATTTCGGCGACTCGTGAGTTTGCCTATATGTCAGCGCTGTACGATAGAGGTTTTCCCGTGCCCAAGCCCATAGATTTCAATCGTCACTGTGTTCTTATGGATTTGGTCAACGGTTGGCCAATGTGAGTGCTCAAAAAATGCAGTTAGAAGGTACATATATATTAATGTTCCTGCCTTTTAGGACACAAGTGCACGAACTGTTGGATGTCCCACAGGTCTATGACGATCTTATGAATCTTATTGTACGCCTGGGCAACTCTGGCGTTATTCACGGCGATTTCAACGAGTTCAATTTGATGCTCACCGATGAGGGTAAACCCATATTGATCGATTTTCCTCAAATGATGTCCACTTCCCACGAGAACGCCCAATTGTAAGCGATTTTGTCAATCTTTTCAAGTCAAACTGTTTATCATTTGGTCTTCAACAGCTTCTTTGAACGCGACGTGACCTGTGTACGTGAGATGTTTCGCCGTAAGTTTGGATACGAGAGCGAGGACTACCCAAAATTCAGTGATATTGTGCGTGAAGATGATTTGGACGCTGAAGTGCACTGTACTGGATATGGATTCACCAAGGATATGGAGCAAGAGCTGCTCGAGGAATACGGCATGGTTGTGCTGAACGAGGAGCAGGATGAAGAGGACGACAATCAGGATGTCGAGGATGAGCCTCCAACTTTAGTGCCTGCTGCAGCTGCTGAGATTGACGAATGTCGCAAACAGCTGGAGAACGAGGTTACCTACAGTGAGACGAAAGTAACGCAGAAGTCAGATGACGCCATTAGAAGATACATTGAATCCTGTACACAATACTTGGGCAATCTGACCGTTGGTCCCGAAGTCTCCGATCAAGTGTTAGAGACAACACCAAAAATCGTTGATTCCGTCCCAACTGATGCATCTCCAGTCAAAGTTGTAGCAGAAAAGATTGTCGAAGCTGTTCCTACTCCCACAGAAGCTATTCAAGAGGCTGACGATGCACACTCCATGAGTTCCAATGACTTGGAAACTGACGATATGCCAGAACTAGCTGGTCTCGATCCCAATTCGCGTGCGTATCGTCTGATGCAGGTGAAGAAACTGCTTGATGATGCCCGCAGTCAACGGTCTTACTCCACAAATGCAAGCACAATAGCTCCATCGGTAGTTACTGATCGGATACGTCGCAATATGGACTTGCGGGAGAAACGTGAGCAACGCAAACGTTGCGTTGCCAAGGGAGAGGCAAGTGCCGTACATCGTCATCGTAAGGAAAACAAGGACGTGGTGAAGGAATACGCAGGCTGGGATTTTTAATTAACCTCTCTACTTGGAGGAACTCCAATGTACATATATTAAGTATGTAATCTATATACTGTTTTAATTATAAAATATAAACTTTAATATTTAAAGCTGTGAATTGCTAAACTGAAATATTAGAAAACGTAAGCTGAATCTTCCGAAGCACATAGAAGCTTTCTTATTAAGTTTATTAATCTATTTGTGCTACAATGGAGTTATATGCTTCGACCAGAGTCTGTGAACTTTCTAAATTATTCCTTTCAATGAACACGTCAGCTCACAATTTTCTATACAAAAACAATCAAACATCTCGTATAATGAACCCTCAAGTCTTTTGTGGTCTATATTTGCTATTTGTCTAAGATTTATTTTGTTTACTCCAGACAAGTGAATACTCTATAAAATGTAATTTATGGTGTGTACAAATTATTTTATGATACGAATTAGTTATCTTTTTACCGGTTTAACCACCTCGAAGTTCACGAATTGCAAAAAGTGAATACGTTAAAAGTTAACATTAGATTTATCTATCTGTTAACACTATGTCAGGTTGTAATCTACACCTTCAGTGTCTAGGCTTTCCATATACTTAGCACAACGAACAGTAAAGCATCTTTTAGAAACTTTTTGTAACCTACGTGAATGGACATGCACGTACACGTTGCGACAGATTAATTTAGGCATGGCGATGACTAGGCGTTATTATATATAAACGGATAGACGCTAAATCTAAATAAAAGACGTAAGTTTTATATTGTTTTGGATGAGTGTGCTTATCTTCTGTATAAAAGGCGAGCGAGTTTGGATGCAGCACAATCGTGTCTGAGAATCGTACTTGTCAACGTGAAAGCGAGATCTAAAATGACAAAACAAATCGTGAATGAGTTCCATGTAGCACCCGTGTGGTTGACTCGGGATTTTGTGGAACTTAAGTTGCGTACGTTTCTTAAGGATGCGAAACTGAGGCTGAAGGAACTACAGGTGAAACCGGCTACTGCAAACGGGGAGAACTATGCCAGTGTTATGACCCGCATAAATGTGGAGTACAAGGATGCCAAGCAGATGGATCACAAGGCCACATTTCTGGTCAAGACCACGTTTGCCGACAAGGATCCCGCGTTCCATCTGCTCGAACCCTACGGAATCTATGTGCGTGAGATGGATATGTATGAGGGTGTATTACCCAAGTTGGCGGAGATTCTTAACCAAGAGCTGGGTGATCCTAGAAAACTGTTTGCGGAAACTATGAACGTTGATCGAGATCGTGAATCAATCATATTCGAGGACATGTCCTTGGAGAATTACTTCGTAGCCGATCGTATCCAGCAATTGGATCGGGAACACGCTCAGCTGGTGCTGGAAAAGCTGGCCTCATTCCATGCCGTTGCAGCGGTGCTTAACGAAAGGGAACCTGGCATCTTTGCCAAGAAGTACGATCGTTGTTTCTTCAATCGCCATACCCGAGGATACGAACCACTCATGTTGAATATGTTGAGTGCTCTGGTGCGATCTTTGGAGGATGAAAAGGATCTCTATGAACGTTATGCCGAAAAACTCAAGGGAGTCATGGGAAATTTTATGGAATATTGTGAAAGAGCAATGGATATACAAAAGGATGACTTTGTTACCTTGTGTCACGGTGATCTATGGACTACGAACATGATGTTTAAGAATAATAGCAATGGACGACCTGAAAATGTCATCTTTATTGACTTTCAGTTCAGCGTTTGGAACTCTCCTGCTACTGATCTGCATTACTTCTTCAGAACTTCAGTGCAAGATGATCTCTGCCAGAACGAATTGATTCAGTTCTATCATCAAAAACTTGTCGAGGCCCTTAAGAAGCTGAATTTTAAGGGTTCTGTTCCAAGTCTGTTTGAGTTTCGACGACAGTTTCTGCAGAAATCATTTTATGGTAAGTGACTGATCATAAATTTATCAAATTTTATTTCTAATAATTTATTTAATATTATTTTTAGCAATTTTTCCGTCCTTTACTTTTCTTCCTGCCATGCTGCACTCCGGAGACGATGAGTTTTCCATTGAAAGGGCGATGTCTTCTTCGGAAACTGATGCAGCTGTTCGAGTAAAGATCTTTAAAACCAAAGTTATGCGCCAAAAAGTGAGGAGACTTTTGCCTTTATTCGACCAACAGGGTTTGTTGGATTCGATGTAATTATATAATTTAATAATTAAACATTATTGCCATATAAATTCTAAATAAAATGTCTATTAAAGACTTAGTTAATTAATTAATAATACTGATCTTTAAAAGTTTCAGTTTAAAAGGGAAATCTCGTAATGTTTTTCTCACTTTTATGATGCAGTTTTCTTAGTAATATGATAAAGAGCAGTAACTAATGACGTGTTCCAAGCGACTACCAAAATAGACTTACGTGGAACTCTGCTTGGCTGCTATACTCTTATTAAAGTACTATGAAATGTTTTTAACTATTGGATTGTTATATTGTTTACTTTTTTCTAAAGTACTTTTTCCTTTTTTTAGAATTTATACAAAATCTAGTTTATTTTATCTAGAAACAAATTTTTGATTGGTGCCTATTAAGAGGATTTTTGAAACTAAGTACTTATCTCACTCCTGGACATCGAGGAGACCACACTTATTAAAGATAGGAAGCCAATACTTAAGATGTTCCCTCAGTTTCTTGTTGGTGTAAGCGACTTTCCTATAATTGCGACTCCGCTCGTTGTCTAAAATAAGAGCATTAAAATCGGCGTCTTCAGTCTGATCATTAAGCATTAGCGCTTGACAGCCGATCGAAGCAGTCACAGCTGTAAAATAATTTCCGATTACAAATATGATTTTGGATTTTGATGATCAATGTGGACTCACCCATAAATTTGCCCCTTTCCAGCTGCATCCACAACTGACGCAGTGTGGGAATATACCCACCGTACTGCAATGCACCCAGGGTATCCACCAGGATTCCATGATAATATTGAATGAACTCATCCTGATGATCAATGCGCACCTGTGTCTGCACCGAGGTGTTTAGAAACAAGTAAATGTCCACGGCCGGAGAGGCCCAAGCAGAGAACTGGAAGTCAATGAGCAACATGTCCAGCTGATTGGATTCAGTTTTAGATCTTAACATTATGTTATTGACCCAGAGATCACCGTGGGTTAAGGTATTAAAGTCACCCAGTTGAGGATCGTAGACCCGTTCCGTGTACTCCATGACAACACTCTGAAGACGCTTCAGTTTCTGTTCGTAGACGCTTCCCAGCTCCGGACACTCTCCAGCAAACTGAGCTGCGATACCCATAAAATTTTCAAATAATGGCGAATATGCACGTGTATGACGATTGAAAATTCCATGATCCAGTTTGGTAAGGAGTCCAGGTTGCCGTTCATTGAGCACCGCAGCGGCAGCATGCATCTTTGCCAGTTTCCTTAATGTCAACTTGGTGTGTTCCAGATCAAAACCAACCAAGCGATCGCCCAACTTATAATTAGACACTGCGAGATCCTCAAAGATGATCGCCGAGTGCTCGTAGTCCACGTGCAGAGTCTTTGCGAAGATTTTCTCGGACTGATCGGTGGCGTCCAAGAGCTCAGTCAGTTTTGGCAGTATCTTGTCATACATGATCATCTCGGTGGTGCTTGCCTGGTAGCTCGCAAAAAAGTTAGCAAGGAATGGATCATCCTCAAATGTTGTTTTCATAATGTAGAACTCCGTCCTTGGCTCTTTGGCATCGCTCAGAACGTATGTCACCTGGATTCTGGTCATAACACTAGCATAGTTTTCACCCTTGGACGTTGCGGGCTTAATGATCAGATCGGTTATGTTGAGCTTCTCATCTTTCTTGTACTGACGTAGGATGTTCTCCACGTAGGACACTGTCAACCACTGTGGTGCAGGGTGAAAATCGTCATCGGTACGTGCCTCTTCCATGTCTTTTTAATTCTGAGTCAACAACCCAAACATCTTTCACTATTTATACAGTTTCTTTATGGCTGCAATTTAATACCTAGATTAGAACAATTCTCGAACTATATTTCGTCACGGAGCACACGGAGGGTAGTACGAGAAATATAAAAAATATGTTTCTATATAAAACATATTGTATAATGTACTCTGTAATAATAAGAGATACTTCGATTAAAATTTGATTTATTACTACAAATATTAAAGGTTTTGAATAAAAAAATTCAACCATTTATAGCTGTTAAAGTGACATACAATTTTTAGTTCTGTAACTTTTGAAACTACCCTAAATATAACCCACGCACATCAAAATATACTATATAAAATCGTTTGTGAACTTTCGTATCAAGTAACTATGTAATCTTTATATAGACATCTGGGAACAAAACACTTGTATGTTAAACACAATGATAAGAGCTACTTAAAGAAGAGGCAAACTGTTTGTGTAACGCTATATGTACATATGTATATATATAATTGTACATCACGTGTGCTCTATATAAATTATGTACAAATTTACATGAATAATTTTTTATCTGCTTGACAACCAATAAACCCCTCGACTTATTTGCATAATAAAACTATCATCTGTAAACTGAGAGAAAATATTTGCTTCTGTCTTAGTCTAGTCTCACTTATAAGTATTTCCCACCTTATCAACTGGATAATACTTTGCACGCTTTGCCACTTATCAAATAGATGATGACGTTTTAGCTATGGCATAGGTTAGTTTAAATAAAACTGTGATATTTTCAGTGTATAATGCAATGAATGAGGCTATAAAAATATCAATGACATATAGAAATATTCTATATAGCAACTATAAAATAATGAAACGAGGAACTTCTATAACTTTTAACATAAACTTTTGGTTTTTAAAAACCTTATTAAACATATCCCAATAGTAATAAAAGTTCTGTTCTTGACAGTATATTTCTAGACTTTCCCCAAGTTGATATGAAAAGTAAAAGTTTCAGAGTCATACGAATTTAAAATAGAAGTTTATTAGGGCTACGGAAAATTTGATTGGTGTGTATTGTAAGTATGCTGCAAATAGATTAAGACTAAGTACTAATCTCAATCCTGGACATCGAGGAGACCACACTTATCGAAGACAGGAAGCCAATACTTGAGGTGTTCCCGTAGTTTCTTGTTGTTGTAAGCGACTTTCTTAAAATTACGACTCCGCTCGTTATCCAACATAAGAGCATTGAAATCGGCGTCTTCAGTCTGATCGTTAAGCATTATAGCCTGACAGGTAAGCGAAGCAGTCACAGCTGTAGAACAAATCCCGCTTAGAATCATGTTTATTTCTTAACACCATTTGTGTACTCACCCATAAATTTGCCCCTTTCCAGCTGCATCCACAACTGACGCAGTGTGGGAATATACCCGGTAAAGTTCAATGCTCGCAGGGTATCCACCAGCACACCATGATAGTACTGGATCAGCTCATCCTGATAATCAATGCGCACCTGTTGCTGCAGGGAGGTCCACAGG
Organism: Drosophila cardini; assembly: GCA_018903735.1. NCBI lineage: Eukaryota > Metazoa > Arthropoda > Insecta > Diptera > Drosophilidae > Drosophila > Drosophila cardini. The sequence continues at coordinate 2,252,416 of JAEIGM010000013.1, forward strand.
AAATAATATATATCCACGGCCGGAGAGGCCCAAGCTGAGAACTGGAAGTCAATGAGCAACATGTCCAACTGATCGCATTCTGTTTTGGGTCTCAACATTACGTTATTGACCCAGAGATCACCATGGGTTAGGGTATTAAAGTCGCCCGGTTGGGGATCGTAGACCCGTTCCGTGTACTCCATTATTCTATTCTGAAGACGTTTAAGTTTTTGCTCAAAGACGCTTCCCAACTCAGGACACTCTCCGGCAAACTTGGCGGCAACGCCCATGAAATTCTCAAACATCGGTGAAAATCCACGTGAATGACGATTGAATATTCCATGATCCAGTTTGGTAAGGAGTCCAGGTTGGCGCTCATTGAGCACCGCAGCAGCAGCATGCATCTTGGCCAGCTTCCGTAACGTCAACTTGGTGTACTCCAGGTCAAAACCAATCAAGCGATCACCTAACGTATAATGGGAAACAGCGAGATCCTCAAAGATGATCGCGGAATGCTCGTAGTCCACGTGCAGAGTCCTTGCGAATATCTTCTCGGACTGATCGGTGGCGTCTAATAGATCACTTAGTTTCGGGAGTATCTTGTCATACATGATCATCTCGGTGGTGCTAGTCTGGTAGCCCGCGAAGATGTTTGAAATGAATGGATCGTTCTCATACGTTGTCTTCACAATGAAAAATTCCGTCTTCGGGCTATTAGCACCACCCAGAACGTATTCCACCCGGATTCTGGTCATAATACTGGCATAGTTTTCACCCTTAGACGTTGCGGGCTTAATGATCAGATCGGTTATGTTGAGATCTTCATCCTTTTTGTACTGACGTAGGATGTTCTCCACGTAGGACACTGTCAACCACTGTGGTGCAGGATGAAAATCGTCGTTGTTCCGTATCTCTCCCATGTTTTCTTGATTCTATGTCAACGACTCAAACATCTTTCGCTTTTTATACAAAATCAGATACAACAATCCTGACACTGATAAGCTACGTAATAGTACAGAATTCTCTTAAGTGCAGCCATAAAAAACGTATGTAGATTAAGACAATTCTCGTAACTTGATTTCATCACAGAGCGCACAGAGGGTAGAACGAGAACAATATATCAAATATTTTAGTTCGTAGAACAAATTAGATTAAAATTTTATTAATTTTTATAATACTGATACTAGTAAGAAAGAAAGTAACCGATTTGTCGCCATTGGGAGCCATATAATTGACCAATCCGGCTCACATTTGGTATGGATATATAGATTTATGGTATTCGGATTATGTGTTAGTTTAAGAAATCCCAAACAATAGAGGCTATAAGATATAAATATCCAATCCGCAGGTTAAATTTTTCTTCATTAATATCCTTAAATATAATTTTAAGTATTCTTACTTTTCAACCCACTCTCGCACACAAACATATAATATATAAAATCGTCTGTGAACTATTGTATCAAGTAACTATATAATCCTTATATATTTTGCACAGTCATCTGAGAACAAAAAACTCTTCTATGTTTAACTAAATGATATAGCAGTTCTTGCTATAAATGCAAGTAAGTGTTTATGTAACGCTATATACAATATAGTATTATATATAGTAATAAATCACGCGTGCTCTATATAAATCATGTACAAATTTACATGTACAATTCTTTTATCTGCTTGACAACCAATAAACCACTCAACTTATTTGCATAATAAAACTGAGAGACAATATTTGCTTCTGTCTTAGTCTAGTCTCACTTATTAGCATTTCCCACCTTATCATCTAGATAAGACTCTCAGATTTTTGCACGCTTTTGGCCTAGGTTAGGTTGAATATAACGGTGTTTCTTCAGTGTGCGTCGACTGTATATCATTTTAGATTAAGCTTTCCAAGACAGATTTTTATAAAATAAATTATTTCAGTGAGTCTAGGATTATTAAGTATTTATTTAAACGTTTAATCTTAAAACTAATAGTAATTAATATTAAATCAACAACATTGATTAACTTCTAGTAAACCCTTCTGATCGAACATCGGCATCAGGGCCTTCAGATTCTGCTGGACGATGGGGTTGTCGTAAAGCCGATTCTTGAAGCGAATTCCGCGTTCATCATCGTTCATCAGAGCATTGAAGCAAGCATCTGTGGCATCCTCATTGATCATCACGGGCTGCACAACCACGGCCGAGTGCAGAGCTATTAAACATAAAGTTATTAACCAAGTTAACTGATCAAATCTCAAGTTAACTTACCAAAGAAACGCTTTTGTTCAGCCTGCAGTTGAAATTCATGCAGACTGGGTATGGCATGAAGTTTGTAGTTTAGTTTTCTAAGAGTAGCTGTGAAAATGCTGTGGTAGAAATCGAAAAGTTCACCTTGTTCCTTTCGTCGCAGTGGCTCCCGCAGCGAAGTATTGAAAAAGTGATGCAAATCAATTGTGGGTGAACCCCAAAAGGAATACTGAAAGTCTATGAGAAGTATGTCCACGGGTTTTCCCGTAGCTTCGTCGTATTTAACCATCACATTGTTGGTCCAGACATCGCCATGGGCCAGCACATTCACTGATTCACGAAGTGGCTCAAAGCACACCCGACCAATGTCCATGTAGTGTGGAGCCAACTCGAACAGCTTCTTGGCATACGGAGCACACTCAGGCTCTTGGCTCATCCAGCGAGCGGCAGCCAAGAGACCGCCCACAAAATAGCCCTTATAGGCGTTTGTATAGCGATTGAAGAACCCTCGATCGTATTTCTCCAGATTTCCCGAATTGCGCTCATTGAAAACCGCTGAAGTCGCGTGCATTTTGGCCAATTTGCGGAGTATCAAGTGAGCGTGTTCCTTATCCAAACGCTTGACACGATCAGCCATGACATACTTGGCCACCGACAGATCCTCGAAGACGATAGCCGATCGCTCGCGATCCACAAAAATGGCAGTGGGAAACAGCGGTTCAAAGTCATCGGTTTCCCTGAGAATTTCCGTTAGTTTGGGTAGCACCTCCTCATAGAGTGTCATTTCCCTATTAAATATGTCGTAGGGTTCCATCAGTTCCTTAGTCAACTCATCATCATCAATTGCTGTCTTTATGATCAGATTCTGTATTAGTTTCTCTTCAGGTTGCTGCGAGAGATTAAACTCTACTCGAACTCTGGTCAGAACACCTCCATAGTTCTCTCCGGGTCCCAGCGCTGGATTCACTTCCAACTGCACAATCTGAAGATTAGAATCTTTGTAGTAACTTTTTAGCGCGTGTTCTATATAATCGTGTGTCAGCCATTCTGGTGCCGCTGCCATCTTGTCTTGCTGGATCCGAGATATACACGTTTCTGATGCAATCCCCTCGAACTTGGCCACTTTTATACATTGCGGGAAGGTTTATATATATACACAGTAAAAAATATTGAAGTAAGTAGTAAGCATAGTATTTAAATTTAGATTTTTGAGGTACGAACTTGAAATATATTTCTTAAACTATCAAATTTAACACTAAGTGAAAATTATTTAGCACTTAAATGGGTTTAAGTATACATTTTTTTGTCTTAACTCAATTATTTATCAATACATTAATAAAATATATATTTGTATAAAGTTTTCTTTACTCTTTTAAAAAAGTATTTAAAATTATCCTTCTCCAGATTCCGTTAAAAATTGATTTTTGCAGGGCATCTTGATTTTTTTTCTGCGTGTATATCAGTCTAGTATACCCCTCTTTTATAATATGTGTATTTTAGCTACAATCTTTCTTCGCTCGTTTCATGATATTTACTCTGAAGCTTAGCGAGATCCACGTCTGATCTGTGAATGACGCGTACCAGACTGAATGCCCGTTTAATGCGCATGGCAAAGTTAAAAGTGTCATCTTGGAACTGGGAATATCACTATTAAAGCAGAGTTATAAAGCATTGCTCAGTTGTTCTAAAACTACTAATATATTTGAATGAAAATCTTAAAATAGTTTTTATTGTCTTGGGAAATCGTTTAAGTCGGTGCTTAATTTTGGTGTTCAGTGTAACACTAGCATGCACAGCTGATGCACAGTTTTCACGCTATTACGAATGATCTACTAAGCAGATTCTACTTTTATAAAACTGTCATAAAACTTAAATTTATTTGTGTGCAAGTATAATTGCTAATTAAGTTTTCAGACGCTGTTAAATTTATTGTTATTAGGCCTAGACCTAAAACGAGTACAGGAGTCTATTAGACTTTAAGGGTTAGAGTCACCAAGTATGGAATAAAAGTCAATGCGTCACGCTGGTTAAATATAGTTTACATTTTTGCTGCTTATTCTCAAAAACCGTTTTCAAAACTCCACAACCTTATTACTACTAAAGCTATTTAAAACAAATTAATATATTATTCTTATGAAAACATTTGTGGCTTATTGACATTTGTAGTTTGGTCCGAGCTGGACAACTTTATCATATATCTCCCATAGGAGCAAGCTATCGAAAATCAGTGATTATTATGGAGATCTTTAACTTAAAGTATTTCAGAAAACCCCACAGAATTTCCTACTACTTTCAGTTCTTCAAATTACTGAAATTATATGATTCTTAATGAATTCTTATTGCTATTCATAAATTATCTCTTCTGACAATCTTCAACTTATGACCATGCGTACGTGCTTGAAGTTGAAGTTGTTGGTTTTGGTGCATTTACAGGTGTTTTACGCACTTGATAAATATTTATAGTGCAACAACCTCTTCACGTGTCAATAAGTGTAAACAAAACCATATTTTCTGAACTTATGAATGAAAGAAATTTCAAAGAGAAAGAATCCAAAAGAAAGTGTTACTAAGTCGTAAAGTAATGATTATAATTACTGTTTCATATAAAATACTTTGTAGGTTAGTGTAAAATTAAGACAGCGGTCTTACGACAAGTACTGAGAAAGATATATATACATATAGTATGTAGATATTTTAAGAGGTCTTATTAAGGCAGTAGCAACAGTCGGAGACGCTATCCCCCAGAGGCGAACTGTAATAAAAATTATAATCTTCAGACGCGTTCTCCTATATGTTTACAACTGTGGAAACAGCTAATCTGTAGTTCAGTGGACTAAGTTGGGCATAAATTTCACTTATGGAAGGAACACGTCACATTCACATTTTGAAGACTTATAAAAAGCCTGGCACCGAGTTTCTAACTCATTTGAAAGCGAATTGTCTTAAGAAAAGTTATTGAAAATGTCTGTTTCGGATCTGATAAGTGCTTTTGAGGCTATACCCAAATTAGCAGTACCCGATTTAAATCCTATTTGTCTAGACGCTCCTGAGTGGCTAACAAAACTGTACATACAAGATGCTTTGCGCAAGTTCTACGATGATCAGACTTTAATGATTACCGTCTTGAACGCTCGACCTGCATTGGGAAGGGGTGAGAATTATGGCGGAGTTCTGACACGCCTCAAGGCGAAATTCACACGCAGTAATGGCAAATCTCAGATCGGTCACTATATAATAAAAACCTCATTTGAAAGTGATGAGTTTTCTCGTAAAACCATGGAACCCTATGATATATTCAACCGTGAGATGTCCGTCTACGAGCAGATTCTACCGAAACTTAAAGCGCTGCTACTGGAAATTGGAGACAAAGAACAAATCTTTGCCGAAACAATGGCAGTCGATGCGGCACGATCGGCGCTCATCTTCGAGGATCTTAACGTGCGTGGCTTCGTTATGCCCGATCGTCTGAAGGGATTGGATCTCAAACTGGCCCGTCTCGTACTACGGAAGCTGGCCAAGATGCATGCCACCAGTGCTGTGCTCAATGAGCGGGAGTGTGGAGCTCTGGAGAGCTACGATCGTGGCATGTTCAATCGTCACACCAACAATTATGCACCCTGCTTTCTGGGCATGATTCAGGCAGCCATTAAACGTGTCTGCCAATGGCCGGGATATGAAAACTATGCCCAGAAACTGGAAGCTTTGCTGCCCGTCTACATGGAGTTGGGAAAGCGGGTCTTTGATATCAGTCCAGGTGTAAATGTGTTGGCCCATGGCGATCTCTGGACCAACAATGTGCTGGCGAAGTACGATCAGAGCACAGGAGAACCGGAAGACGTGATCATAATTGATTTCCAGTACGCAGCTTGGGGATCACCTGCCATTGATCTGTTCTATTTTCTAAACTCCTCACTGCAATTGGAATTCCATTTGCATCACCAGGAAGAGCTCATTCAGCACTACTTTGAAGTGTTCTCCGAGACGCTTAGGAAACTGCGCTATAAGTCCCGAATTCCCAGTCTACATAACTTTCATTTGGATCTCAAAAAGAAGTCGTTTTACGGTGAGTTATCAAATTAGGGAAGTTTTTACAATATTTATTGATCTTTCCTTCACTTTAGCTATGCACACGAGCATAAATATCTTTGCCATTCAGCGAAATGTGGAAACTGATGATGCAGATTTTAATGCGTTGATGGGGACAAATCAAAGAGCGATTAATTTCAAGAATGCCTGCTATAATAATCCCGTTACTCAACAGGTTTTAAAAGAACTGTTACCGGTTTATAATAACCAGGGCTTGCTCGATGCAGATCAGTGCAAATATTAAGTGTTAAATATATTTGTTAATCCCTTATTGTTAAAGTGTAAATAACCAAATACTATTCATAGTTTCATTAATTATAAGTTTTTGTTTGCAATAAAGCTCTAAAATCCGTTGTGAATGAAAAGCTTTAAAAGCTCGGTACAGTAAAGACTCTTATAAATACGAACAGAGGCAAGCAACAAGTTCTCACTTCGTTCACACACGCGTAATCATGCCAAAAATGTCGGAAGATAATAATATATATAAAGCGGCAAAGTTAGTTAAGAGATGAATTATTTAAATAACTGTGCCCATAATGTTTTTATATAAAAGTGATTAATTAAAACAATAAATGAAGCGTGATTTTCAAAAAGATCCCTAATGAAGCAAAGTAAGTCCTGCGCTAAGGAGTCTATCATATGTTCCTGGTTTTCTAAAAACATCGGAATCACTATGATGAACTATTTGCTAGTAACTTTATTCGATACCAGAAAACGCGCAGTTTGTTTTTGAATATTGTAATCAATTATTCAAGAAAAGGTGTATCGGTGAGTAGAATGCAAATTCAAATTTCTCCCTAATAATAATTGTAAATCTTTGCTTAGAAATGCAGTTGGGTTTTTCGAGCAGTTCAAATAGATAAGTAAAACTGAATAAAGAAGTTACAAAAAGCAAGCCGATAGACTTTGAATTACCGCTCATGAACAAACTGTTATCTAGTCTTGATAATGACACTGACGATCAATCAAATTGACTTAACATGTTTTATCTATTACGGCATCATCTATAGTCTACCTATGGAAAGTGTTAAGGAGATTATAAAACTATTTTTAGAATTTTTTTTTAATTTACAATACGTCATAAAATTATTCGAATTACTTTCTGTACATACATATATTCCATTGTTGAAGCGGTACCAAATAGTATTACCAGTGTGCTTACAAGCGTGTGACTAGACCAAAGCGTTATCGATTTCTACCAACTGGTAACGCTCTCTTCCCGGTCGTTATCTTGCTCTCTTGATTGTGCTTTCGTTAGGTTCTCGACAGTTATTCTGTCTCTTACCAGCTGGCAAAACTAGGTCGTTCTCCACACACACCTTATATGGAAATGCATAATTGTTTATAATTTGTTGCTGTAGTAAACACAAATAACCTCAAACGCATTAGTATTGGTGTTAAACGTCGTATGTGTGAATGAAGAAACCGCTCTCGCTCTCTCGTTCTCTCGTTCTACCACGTTCTCTCTCTCACTGTTTGTGTTCTTTCTCTCTGTGTAACTGGTAGCGTTTATTACTCATTCTCAGCTCTCTTTCTTCTTTCTGCTGCTTTTGGTGCTTGATATGAAAAGCTTTCAAACCTAAAACATATGAATAAAACACACAATTTTCTATGAATTCCTTTTAGTTAATTCACAAACATCACACGTTGAATAAATAAACTATTTCCATTTTAACAATTTAAAATGTCTTCTCCCGATGAATTGGGAGCCCTCGAATGGCTGAATAACGAATATTTTACACAAATATTAATCCAATACGAAAATGCACCGGAATTAATAGTGAATAATCTGCAAATATCTCAGGCAAGTTCCCAAGGGGATCATTATGCAAGTATTATATTCGGCGTCGCTCTCAACTATACAACCGCGAAGGGAACCTTTTCCAAGTCCTTGATACTGAAAACAATGCCCGAGAACGGTGGTCAAAAGAAAGAAATGCTAAAAGATTCTCATGTATTTGAAACTGAGATTGCTATGTACACGAAAGTATTACCAGAATTCGAGGCGATACTGCAAAAAGTTGGTGATAACACTAAACTCTATGTGCCCTGTATCTATCACAGCCTGGAGCCACGGCAGGTAATAGTTTTCGATGATCTAGGACCGCAGGGCTATGAAGTAATCCGAGAAAGATCCGCCACCATCGCAGAAATCCACGAAGTTTTGAAAAAACTAGCCAAATGGCATGCAGTTAGCCAAAAAGTGCTAAAAGACCAACCAGAATTATTTAATAAATTACAATATAACCTCGCCACACTGCCGAACATGCAGAAAAAGAGTTTTCTAACTAGTGGATTGCCGAACTTTATATATATGCTCGATGAGGTGGAAACTCTGCAGCAATACAAAAAGTTCTTTGAACCCATGAGAGCGAATTTGATTCAGAAATGGGCAGACTCTTTGGGAGAGTACCAACTGAATCCCCGTGAGAGTTCGTCTTATGTTCTCTGTCATGGTGACTTTCACATAAGGAACCTAATGTTCAAGGAGAACGATTGCATGTTTATAGACTTTCAGTTGTCCCATGTGGGACCTATGGTCAATGACTTTCTCTATGCCATGTATATGGTTTTTGGGCCCGAAGAACGTGGAAAACTATACAATGAAATGATGGCTTACTACTTGGAAACATTTGCAGAGACTTTGCAAAAGATTGGCTGCCCAACAAAGGCTCCAAGCATCGAGGAATTTCAGAAACAGTTGATAGATAATAAATACAACGGTAAGTCTATAATTTATTAAGTTTTAAATTTATTAAATTTAAAATTTCTTTGCATTTTTAGAGTTTATGCTGTTAACTACCTTTCTGCCTATGCAGATTTCGTCCCGAAAAAGTGCAATTGATCCTTTTCGGCGTCGCACTAGCATGTACAAGGATCAGGATTATCAGCAGGAAGTGAAATATTTACTAGAACGTATGATGCAGTTGGGATATTTCAACGAGTAATCTACAAAGCATAATTAAATAATGTATTTATTTACAAATAATCAATTTGAGTGCTCAAAAATACGTGTAAATAAATAATTTTTAACGACAAAACAAAACTCGAATTGAAAATATATTTAACGCTTGCACACGAAGACATTTTCCAAAAACGAAAACAAAAAAAAATCGTTGATTTTCATTTGGGTTCAGAAAGCTCTCTAAGCAGTTCAAATTTGTAAGCTTTGAAAGCTCACGAGACAACAGAATTTGTATAAATACTGAGAGCCAAAAAAACCCGTTCTCAGTTTGTTTATAAGTGCGCTGCGATAAACATTACGAAAATGTCAAAAGATAATGAGAACTATAATGCCGACGAGTTGGAAGCTCCCATTTGGTTAAATGATGAATTCTTCAAAGAGGTTCTAGTTAAGCATGTCAATGACCCAAGTGTGAAAGTGATTGACTTTAAAATATCTCCAGCTACTATGAAAGGGGATCATTATGCCAGTATAATGTTTCGGGCTGAAATTGACTATTCAACACAAAAGGGAAAGTTTTCAAAGTCATTGATCATCAAAACTATGCCCGAACAGGAAGGCCACAAAAAAGATCTTTTAAGTGAAGGAAGTTTCTTTACAACCGAAATTTCTATGTACACAGAAGTGTTGCCCAAGCTGGAAGCGATACTACGTGATGCAGGCGATGAGACGACTCTCTGTGCACAGTGTTTATATCACACCTTAGAACCGCATAAAGTTTTGGTATTTGAAGATCTGGTTCCACAAGATTACATTGTCATACGTGACCGACAGCCCAACCTGGAGGAGATCAAAGCAGCGCTCAGGAAACTTGGAAAGTGGCATGCAGTTAGCTATAAACTGTTGAAGGAGGATCCCAAATTGTTTGATAACTTTAAATATGATCTGACGACGATTCCAATGTATATGAAACAGGAGTTTATGACAACGAATATACCAGATCTGATCGAATCCCTTCGAAACAATGAAAAACTTAAGGGATACTGCAAATACTTCGAACCTTTGAAGGATATTCTGGTCAGCCGTTGGGTAGATATAATCCGAGAGTATCGGGAAAACCGACAGGATGATGCCTACTATGTCCTGTGCCATGGGGACTTTCATTTAAAGAACATGATGTTTAGGAATAACGAGTGTATGCTTCTGGATTTCCAAATTTCCTATGTGGGATCCATGACAAATGACATACTGTATGCAATCTATATGTTCTTTGGTCCCGAGGAGCGGCGAGAGAACTACGATGAACTTATCTATTACTACTTCACAATCTTCTCAAAGACTTTGATAACAATTGGCTACAAAGGCAGTAAGCCCAGTTTGATTGAGTTTCGCAAACAGTTGTTCGACAGAAGATACAATGGTGAGTTAAACTACGTAATTAATTTAAATATAATTTTTATGCTAATTTTACTATATTTCTTTTATCTTTTCTTAGAACTCTTTTTGCTCTCCATGTGCTTGGCTGGCTTTAACTACATGCGAAAGGGTGTGGATCCTGGAGTCATAATGATGGATCCCGAAAAACGTTCAGAAATGTTCAACGATAAGGCGTTTCACGAGGAGTTGGAGTATCTACTGCCTCGTATGCTACATCTAGGATATTTTGAGCAGCTGAAATAACAAAATATTATTAGACTTTATATAATTATATTATTATCACAGTATACATGACCTATTTAAGTTAAACCATAACAAAGTAAATAATTTTAGAGTGATTAATTAAATGCCATTGTTTTTATTGCGTGTTAGACAATGTCACATGTACAAAACTAAAATTCTTTTGCAAAAATATTCGCACGATCAGCGATTATTATGATAAGAACGAAACTGCAGCGTTTGAAGTACTGATAACATTTTCAGCAAAGTAAAATGATAATATCTAAAAAACACAAAGCTCTGCAAATGTAATACTGTAATGTAATGTAATACAAAACGAATGACTTTACCGAAGTACCTTTGGTAAGGTAAGAATAAAAATACAGGTTTTTTATGCGCATCTCAAACTATCTGTGTTCGAAAATCAGAAAAGCTTTTGACGCCAAGCACGAAATACTTTTTGAAAAGCTCATTGAAAGCTTCGAAAACTAAAATAAATACCGATTGCCCATTGATTCGCAATCAGTTAATATTTTGAATTCAGCACAAGTAACAGCTGCGGACGATGGCCCCAAATACTGATAACTTTAACGACGACGAACTAAACGCTCCGGAGTGGATGAGCGCACAGTTCTTTAAGGAGATACTAACTGAACACTTAAGTGATTCGAGTGTTAATGTGACCAATGTTGAGATATCACCAGCGACAGCCAAAGGAGATCATTATGCGAGTGTTATGTTTCGGGCTAAAGTTGACTATACAACAGAGAAGGGAAAGTTCCTCAAGTCGTTGATCATCAAGACAATGCCAGAAGTGGACAGCCAAAAAAATGAATTTTTAGGTGAATCCCATATATTTTCAACGGAAATTGCTATGTACACGGAAGTGCTGCCTAAATTCGAGCAAATCCTTCGCGATGCTGGTGAGGAGACAACTCTGTGTGCAAAGTGTGTGTATCACTCGCTGAAGCCTCGCCAGGTGATGATCTTTGAAGATCTTGTTGTGCAGAACTACTCTGTGATTCGCAATAGACTAGCTACAGTGGAGGAAATCAAAGGTGCTCTGAATAAATTGGCCAAATGGCACGCGGTTAGCTTCAAGTTGCTGAAGGAGAAATCTGAATTGTTTGATAAACTCAAGTACGATGTGTCAACAATGCCCAATTTCTTGGAGCAAGACTTTATGAAAACTTGCATACCGGACTTCTTGGATGCTCTGGAAAGTTCAGAGAGCTTAAAGAAATACCGAAAGTACTTTGTGCCAATAAAAGACAAAATTATTAAACGCTGGGTAGAAATAATTCGTGAATACCGAGACAAACCCAGAGACGATACATACTACGTTCTGTGCCACGGGGATTTCCATGTGAAGAACGCTATGTACAAGGACAACGAGTGTATGTTGGTCGACTTTCAGATGTCCAATGTAGGATGCATGACGAATGATGTCCTTTATGCCGTTTATATGTTCCTGTGGCCCCGAGCAACGTAGGAATAACTATGATGAACTAATCTATTACTACTTTACGACATTTACAAAGACACTATCGATTATTGGGTACCAGGGAAAGATGCCCACTTTAGTTGAATACCGAAGACAACTATTCGAAAAGAGATATTATGGTAAGTTGATCACAAAAGAAAATTCCTTTCAAGTTATTCTAATTCTAACTCTTTTTCTTTGCATATACAGCATTATTTATGCTGTCCTCATTCCTGCCCTTCTTCAATCATATGCGCAGAGGAGGGGATCCCGGGGAGTTGATTGAAGACAGCAATAAGCGACGACAACTATATTTCGACAAGGAATTTCTGGAGGAACTGGAGTATCTGCTACCACATATGCTGCACACGGGCTACTTTGAAGATTTAAACTAAAGATTTAATTTAATTTAAATTAATAGCAATGTTTATAAGTCTAGTTGGCTGAATTTATGTAATTTAAACAAATAGAAATTAAGAGCATTGCCTAGTCTCTGTTGATTGATAATAAACAATATTATATAACTGGCATAAGAAAGTGGAGAGTGTTTAATGAGTCTATTAACGTAATTTGTATCATTATATGCATTCGAATAGGTGTGTATCTACCGGTTTGTATAATTTATTCATTATATCAACCTCATACCGAGAGTACTATCAGTCTGTTAAAAGTGTGTGCTAAGGGAGAGCACTTCCCTGGCGCTGGGTATATTTAAGTCGTCTACACTCTACTTCTTATTTTAATTATTTCATTGCCAATACTTATCAATCTCAGAAGACAAACAATTGAACTTGTTTCAAGCTGCGTTACGATGAGGTTGCTATAATTGTTGCTAAAACAGCTGTTATCTTGCTCACTTACTATTCCAGCTCTAAGCATGACGTGCAACAAAAAATATTTTATTATTAACAAATATTCGAACAATTTAACAATTCGCTAGTTAGATAGTTGCACCCCTGAGAGCCAATGAAAAATATATAATACGCTCTCTGTTATTATTTCCTGAAAACATGAAATTAAAATTGTTGTTAAATTATAGCGTTGCCAGATCAGCATAGTTTTACGTAGTGATAAAAATGTTGATAACTTATCAGCTCGTTTAATATCAACAAACTCGAGTTAATAAAATGACTTTGCAAAAAATTTTCTAATCTCTCGGGTATCAAGCAGATCAAGATACGTCCAATCAATTAAGATGTACATAGCTATAAAGATACTAATAGAGCACACACGAAGATGCTTTGCATACTATGTAAGTGTACGATGCTGAGAAGTTAAAGAGGTACACTTAAAAAAATATCTAACCAAAACGTGTTAGATTAAAAATAATTAAAATATTGTGAAATCAATTGTGAAATTATTTGTATCGTTATCAAAAATTAATTTATTTCTTCTATCAGTTGAGGTTAAATTGATGTTGATGGTGGAAAATTGATATATATTCTCATACTATTGTAATAGCAATCATGACAATCAGAATTGTTTGCAGTGATAACGCGGAAAGTAGACGAGCAATTAAGATACGTCTTGCAAGATTAATATATAGTATGTATGTAAACATGTATAAAAGACATCTTCTATTAGCATTTTTGGCAAGTTGTCTTTTTGAGCCGAAACAGATTGGACTAAGTAGCTATGCCACCAAACAGTGAATCCTTTAATCTGGATGAATTGGAGGCACCCAGTTGGTTGGATGCACAGTTTGTTAGAGAAGTATTGTGCCAGCATGAAAAGGAGGAGGATGTAAAGGTGATTTCCCTGAAGATCACACCCGCCAGTGGCAAAGGGGATCACTACGCTAGTGTTATGTTCAGAGCTGCTGTAGAGTATGAAAGTGGAAAGGGAACTGCCAAAAAGTCACTAATTATCAAAACAATGCCAGAGAAAGAGGGTCACAAGAAGGAATTGCTGGAGGAATCTCATGTCTTCGAGACTGAAATAAAAATGTACTCAGAAATGCTGCCCAGATTTGAGGAAATACTGCGTAAAGCCGGGGATGAGACATCACTGTATACACCCTGTATCTATCACAGCTTAAAGCCACGAAAGGTCATGATCTTTGAGGATCTGCTGCCCCAGGGCTACATTGTTAATCGCAGTGGAATACCAACTATAGAGGAAGTTCACTGTGCCTACAGTAAACTAGCCAAATGGCATGCCGTGAGCTACAAACTGAATAAAGAGGAGCCTTTGTTGATGGAGACATTTAAGCACAGTTTAATGGAACTACCTGGAATCGATAAAGATCCCATGTTTTCCACGGGCATGGATTTCTTTTTAAAGTTGTTGGACTCTGTACCAGACCTTAAGGTCTACAAGCCATACTTTGAAAAGATACGTCCCATTTATATAAGTCGATGTGTAAATACCTTTAAAGAGCATCGAGCGAACCCCCTGGAGGACGCATACTATGTTCTCTGTCACGGGGACTTTCATCTCAGGAACATGATGTTCAAGCACAACAAATCCAGCGGTGCTCTGGAGGACTGTATGCTGCTGGACTTCCAGCTGAGTTATGTGGGACCAATGCCCAATGATCTTATCTATTCCATCTATAATTTCTTGTCTTGCGAGCAACGACAAAACCAACGGGATGAGATAATTTATTTCTACTTTTCCACCTTCATCGAAACATTGAAGAAAATCAACTATGAGGGCGAAATGCCGTCGATTGTCAAATTTAGAGAACAGTTTTTCAGACACAAATATTTTGGTAAGCAATTAATAATATGAGTTTTTCAACATTTATTTAATACCTTAATTTTTCTATAGAATTCTTTTTGCTTACCACATTCATGCCCTTGTTGCTTGGACTTCGAGATGGAAAATATGAACTCTCAGATATGATTCAAAATAAAAATCTGAGATTAACTTTTTACTATGAGGAGATTTACATTAACGAAGTTAGAAATAATCTAAAACGTTATTTACATTTGGGATACTTTGAAGATTTGGAATAATAAATAAGAACATTTTAAATTTAATTAAATATTATAAGTCTATGTTGTTTTATGAGTGCTTAATAAAATATATAAATTTAAAAAAAAAAAAATATATAATATTACCAAATTTATTTCGTTTGAAGTTTTTGGCGCGCAGCAGAGTGACCATTTTGCATTATTTTGAATAGCCAGTAAAAATACCAAAAATACTCCACCACTGCTCGCTGTTATCGATAACTAAGCCGCGAACAGCTGTTGTCGATAGCAGACTAAGTAATCATTTATGCATTCCCGCATTGGCCAACGATGGATATTAAGTTTTGAAATTTGTAAATAGCTACTTTAAGGCAAATGACTCAGGAACTAAGTGAATTACTTTGCCGTGTTTGCCTGAAGCAGGATGAGCTGATGGTTGATGTCTACGAGCATGTGGAGGAACAACAAACGGATTTGTGCACGCTGCTTGAACGCTGTGGCGACATCAAAGTGAGTGATTGAAATACATTTTCTGTTAATTGTAATATAAATTTTACTGTAGATCGACAGATTGGATAAATATCCAAAGTACTTGTGCCAAGAATGCACAAAAGAGCTGCTAATCGCTGCAAAGTTTCGCGCCAAATGTGCAGCCACAGAACAAACGCTACGGCAGAGTATTCCGCTTGCTGTCGAGGAGGGAGAGACGGAGGTGACACTTCTTAGTGAACAGCGCGCTGAACAGGAGAAGGGGATGGCGCTGGCTGAATCCGAGTGCAACTCAATAGACACGGAAGATATTATTGAGTACGATCCTAGCGAATATGTGGAACTGTACGAGGAGTGCGAGACGGAAGTGCCTGTGCCAAAGCCAGTGCTGACTGTAAATAAAACGGTCAGGGAGACACAAGCCTCTGCGTTCTACAACTGTGATGACTGCGGTGCCGTCTTCCAACAGGCAGCCACACTGCAGAGACATATTGCCAAAGCGCATTCCAATGCTGAGACCTACAACTGTCCACACTGTGAGCATAGCTTCACTCAGAGCATAAGTCTTCAGAAACACAGCTGCAGTGAGTCTGATGTGCAGTTGTTAGAGGCACGTGCAACACAGGCACGTCATCGTTGTGTCTACTGTGGGAAGTTGATGCAATCAGCTGCTAGCCTGGCCATGCACATACGTCTGCACAACGGTGAGCGTCCCTTTGCCTGCGATGCCTGTCCAAAGACTTTTAAGACTAACGGTGGGCTTGTTACTCATCAGAAGAGACACCTTAAACTAATGGAATTCGAGTGTAAGTTCTGTGGCAAGCGTTTCGTTGAATCGAGTAATTTACGCCGTCACATTACTGCTCTACACACCTCCGATCGCCCACACACCTGCACCATCTGCCAGCGCAGCTTTTCTCGCGTATATCTCCTGGAGCTGCACAAGCGCACACACACCAACGAACGTCCATATGCCTGTAGTCACTGTGATCGCAGATTCTCGCAGTTGAGTGTGCTGACCACTCATGAGCGCATTCACACGGGCGAGCGGCGACATCGTTGTAATCTCTGCCACAAAACCTTTAGCCGAATCATGCAGCTGAAAAAGCATCAGCTGAAGACCTGCCATGCAGTGGAGTCCGAGGTGCATATACATACGTGACGATGAGGCAGTTTCCTAGTATATAACAAAACCCACAAAAATTAAATCGGCATATCTGAATGGAAGGGATTTCAAAAGAATCGTCAGGGTCATTCGATCACTCCAACAGCTTTGATAGGTGAGTGCTCCCTGTACAGCAAACGAATGAAAACGTAACTTGAAATTGATATCTCGTTCTGCCTGACAAGCTTACCTGGGTCCAAAACAGTTGTTCTAACTGAATTATTCGATTAGATTCGAATTAAAGTCGTTGCCAATAAAAAGACAATTAAGTTGAAATATTTTTGTGGTTTTTATTGCATGCACATGAAGGATTAGTTATGTTTTTTGTTCAATTTTTGTTTTTTTTTTAATTAGCCTACAAGTTACAACAGATTATGGTAATTACATAAATGCTTGTTAAGTGCCATACTTTTGGCAACATTAATAAGTTATGTATATTATTATAATGTGAACTTTTCATATATAGTACATATACATATATATTTATTTACTTTCTTTGATTTCATTTTACTTTTTTTATTTGTTTGAAAAATTACATAAGTAACATGCATTTTATTATTTTTAATAATTAGGGCACAAAATTTATATTTTGATTTGAGAATTTTTCATTTTGTACATTGATAAATATATATATATATTGTAAATATATGATGTTTATAACTTGATTAGCATGCATCTTGTATGTTTATATGTTTATATATACTCGTATCTATATATATGTATATGAAACTAAAGCTTAAATATTTATTTAATTATTCATTTGTCTTAGAAACTGCGCAAAGTAATTATGCCTTTTCAAAATTCCATTTCAAATTTTCTTAGTCGAAATGGAAATTAGGAAAAGTCTTTGGAATATATTTAATTTCTCAGAAGTTTGTGTTTTACAAACTTCTGGAAAATTGCAACAATTCGGAAATTCAAAATATTTCTTGTTATTAATTAATTTTTTCAGTTAGTTAATTTTTTAAAGTGCTGACAAATTGGAATCCAATAATGGCGTAAAATATCTTTGGGTTTTTTTTTAAATCCGTTTTTGGGAAAGAACTTTTCATCCTTTATGGCGTGCGGCGGGTCAAACTAATCTCAATCCTCGTTTATCAGGGTCGGTATCGTTATCGGTATCGGGGGAAATCGGGGAAGAACTAGTCTACAAGAGCGTCGCCCCTGCCAAGAATTGAAGCAGTAAAATAGTTATTACCAAACGAGAATCTTTGGAAATTAAGTCACAAAATGGCAAGTGTGGGTGAACAGGGTTCGGTGAGCAAAACGAGGTGAGAAACAGGTGCTGCCTCAGTTACTATGTCCGGATTACACCGCTGCGCTCTGCTCAGATCGACGGAAATACTTACGCGCCTGCACATTAAGATCATCGAGCAGTAGCTCATTGGATGATCGGGATCGTTTGGGAAAGATTAGAGCATTGCGTAGCGGTGTTACGTGCGCCACATTCGAGCGCGGCTTGGGCGGTGGTGCGGGTGGTGCACGCTTCTGCTTGTGCGAGACACGTTTCAGCTGCCGCACAAACGACTGACTCAATGTCGAGCCACGATTAAAGTCTTCATTCAACTGCGGCTGTGCCGCATATTTCTGCAATTGGGTTGATGCCGTCGGTGTCTCCGCCGCCTGCAGTTGCTGCTCCGAGTTGGTGCGCTTGGAGTTGCTCTTGAGACGCTCGAAGAGATTACTCAGTGTGCTGGAGCGTTGCTGCAGTGGTGGTGCTGGTGCCGGATACTTCTGCAGCGGATAACTGTGCTTCGGCGTGCGACCAGCGGCAGCTGTTGTTGGTGTCGTGGAGGCCGTTTGGGCGCGGCTAGCAAACACGTCGTCGTCCAATTCGCTTAGACTGACCAGCATGTGCTCGTCGTCGAACAAGTCGTCGGTGTTGGTTATGGTGCGACTGGTGTCCAGTTCAAGATCCTCAATCTCCTCCTCTCCATCGTTATCGTAACGAGCAAATATTTCATCAAAAGCGGCGTTCACAATGCATGCCTCATCCTGGAGCTCCTCCTCGCTGCCCTGCTGATGCTGTTGTTGCTGCTGCTGCAGCTGTAGACGCCGCTGCGAGACAAGCGAGCCAAAGAGATTCTTGCGATAGTCCTCGGCTGCAATGCCGCCAAAGAGCGGCTGCAGCTGATCCGTGGAATGTGCCGCAGTTGGAGCAACTGACGCCGCTGGCAAGCTGGCCAATTGGTTGGCCAGGCTCTGAGTGCTGCAACTGTTTGTTAGCTTGCCAGGTGCATTGTGTGTGGTTAGTATGCAATGCGGTGCCTTTGGCTTTGACTTTGCCAGTGATTTTGACTGTGACTGTGGCTGTGGCTGTGGCTGTGGCTGTTGCTGTGACTGCAACTGTAGTTGTAATTGTAATTGCAACTGTGCCTGCAGCTTCTGCTTTTGACGTTGCATGTGCTGCACACGCTGTCGCAATTCCTGCGACTTGCGTTTCACTTGGCTGTATTTGCTTTGGCTGTTGTTGCTGTTGCCGTTGTTGTTGTTACTCGTGCGCAGCTCATACTTACTCTGCTCACGGTCTCGCTCCTGCTCAGCCTCGGCAAGACGTCGCTGTAGCGCCAATGTTTCAAAAGTATGCACAACACTACCCACATGTGTGTTAATCTCCGGTATTCCCAGGTCGCCGCTGAACATGTCACGCTGATGTCGCTGTTGGGTTGACAGCAACTCGCCACCTCCACCGACACCGCCAACGCCACCACTCACATGAGCATGGCAATGGCGTATGGGTGGCACAGGGCAAAGGCGGACGTTATGTTGCACGGCACCACACGGAAATTGCTCAATGAATTCGGTGGCTTCCTGTTGCCACAACAGATTGCCAAGCTCATCATGGCCGCTGGCGCTGGCAACTGTTGACGACTGTACATGTGTGTACATGTAAGTGTGTGTGTTTGTGTGCATGTGGAAAGGATTTGTTGTTTTTGTTGTGTTCGAGTTGTTGGCAGATATTTCAAGCAAATCGTTAATGAAATAAATAAATAAAATCTGATTAGCCAAGGGTTTGTCAAAAGTATGTTTAACGACTCTTTGGTGAGCTGAGAGGTTTGTTATCTTTTCATAGGGGGCAGGGAGCGGGGCTTTTGGGCTGGGGTCAGAGGTGGTTGGGTCGATACTTAAAACTAAATATATCTTAAATATATAATAATAATGTTAATATATATGTATACTCTTATCATTTCTATATACACGTGACCACATTGAACAATTGAGTAATTAACTGTCATAATTATAGATAGTTTATAGCTGATCCTATGGTATTTTATGTATTATATTATGTACGCTTTTAACTCATTTGCAAGCTCTGCAAATTGGAAATTCAACTACGTGCTAAATTAGTTTATAAACTATTTAAATTTCTAATTTATTAAGCTAAATTCAATTTACGTTTAATATTATTCAATATAATATGGTTTATGGCTTTTTATCTGTGAAATATTTGAATAAAACAACAACACAAACAGCTGCCGACAGCAAAGCATCGGTGTGTGAGTGTTTGTGTGTATATGGATGTGTTTATATATGTATGATTGAGTGTGTGTCTCTATATTTCTTTGTTTGTGTATAGCATTTGTCTGTATTTCTGTCATTTTTCGTAGCGCACTAAAAGTATGCTTTGATTTTTATGCTCGCTCTATTGCGTATACGCAGTGTTTGACAATGTCAAAATTGAAATGATAATTAAATTTTAAAGTGGCTGTGTGTGTGTGTGAGTATGTGTGTGTTTGTGGGAACATTGACATATTAAGTTGTTGTGCGATTGTTGCTTGCAACGGCAATTGGTTTGTGTATGTGTGTGTGTGATTGGTTGTGCGTGTGTCTGTGGTTGTGTATGCAATTTAATAATAGTTATTATCGAATGGTAAAGTATCACTGGAGCTAGAATAGTGCTGTTGTGGTGGCTGTGGTAACAATTGATTATTGCCGTTGCGTTTCAAATGTTGCTGTTGTTTGTTGTTGTTACTGCTGCTGCACTTTTGCTGCTGCTGCTGTTGCTGCTTTTGCATGGCTTTGAAGTCATCCTGTGACTTGCTATTCTTTGAGCTGTGCTTGCTCTTGTGACCCTTGCTGTGTTTTGTGTGTTTCAAACTGTGATGTTGGTGGTGTGCTAGTTGTGTTTGTTGTTGCTGTGGCTGCTGTTGATGTGGGTGGCTGTTGTGTTGTTGTTGTTGCTGATGCTGCTGTTGCTGTTGATAGTGGTGCTCAATTTGTGCTATATTACTGCTGCTGTGATAGTGGGGATGCTGTTGTTGTTGCTGTGACGTATCGCTGGCAGTGCCGCTGCTGCCGTAACTATAGATCTGCGACTTTGACTGACTGCGATGCGAATGTGGATGCGAATGCAGATTTGCCACGCTATAATGATTGGGATCCAGACTGTCAAAGGTCTGCAAATAATGCGGATTGATCTGAGTACAGTACTCGCCGCCAACATCGGTTTGTTGCTGCTGTTGCTGCTTCAGTTGCTTTCGATCGAGCGTGTTGTTGCTGCGCACAGCATGAAATTGATGTTGCTGTTGCTGCTGCTGGTCGAGCGAGTTAAAATGTGTCATGTTGTAGCTGAGGTGTTGGTAATGCGAATCGGAGTTATGTTGCTGCTGTTGCTTGGCACCGTTTTTCATTGGCAATGGCGGTGGTTGCTGCTGCTGTTGTTGTTGTTGCTGCACATTTGGAGATCTTCTGTTTACTGTATTGCTGCTGTTACCGCTGCTGTTGCCATTGGATTTGAAACTATTGCTGCCGCTGTGCAACGTTAGACTGTTGCTGCTGTTATTACTGCCACTATCATTTTTCGTTTTGATCGCAATGAATGTGTTGGGCAACGGGGGCAATGGTGGTGTGCCTGTTGGTGTCGTTATGGTGGTTGCTGATGACGAGCATGTTGTTGTTGCTGTTGCTGACGGTGTTGTTGTTGCTGTGGTGCTCGCCACATTAAGCTCCCGCTACGCGATGTGATGGCCGCCAAATGTGCGCAGCACTGGCACGCTCTGATTGTGGTTTGGTGGTGTTGTTGTGGTGGTGGTGGTGGTGGTGGTGTGGGTGGTTGGTGTTGTAGTTATTTGTAGTTGTTGTTGTTGTTATTGGTTATTTGTTGGTTGTGAATTATACATATTAGCAATAGGTGTTGGACGTGTGTGCGTGTGTTTAATTTGTTGTTGGGCGCATTTGTGGTGTTGGTGGTTGTTGTTGTTGTTGTCGGAAAATGAAATTTCAGAGCGTAAAAAGAGACGAAAAAAGGAAAAGAGTAGACACTTATCATATAAGTCGTGTATGAAATATTTATATTGATTGCTTATTTGTAACTTGTATGTGTGTTAGTATCTGTGTGTAAGTGTGCTAGTGTATCTGTGTGTGTATGTGTCTTCTGCTTTGGAAGTGGTGCGTCAGTATAATTTATTTTTATTTTTTTTTAGTATCTTTTAGCGTGAGGCGCGAGTCGTGACTTGTCTCTGGGGGCGTGTCATTGGATTAATAATTATATAGTATATTTTTCTAACTAGTTGATTAATTGATTGCTTTTTTACAGTTATAAGTGCTAAAAAAAGTTTGAAAATCATTAAAAAAAGTGTGAAAAAAATATTTACAGAAATAAGTGATTAAAATATAATTTAGTTAATTGCTTGCGACTACTTAAATGATTACACACACACATACGCACATATAAAGCACAGAAAAACATACGCAAACGCATACACATACAAATTTACACATATATATATATATATACTAGAGATTTGTGGAGCAGAAAAATTAAACCGAAAGTCCCGTAGACATTATCCAGATGAGATAAATTCCAAGCGAGGCCAAGCGAAATTTCATGCATCGATGCGGATGCCACAGTCAGTGCCACAGTTGCTGCTGCTGTTGGTGTGGCTGCTGCTGCTGCAGCTGTAGCAGCAACTGTAGCAGACGTGGCAGCAGCAAGTAGCGTGTAAAACTTATTTAATTCGGCAACGGGCCGAGTTGCAGTCAGCGCGTTGCAAATGAAGTAGCGCTCGAAAAGAAAACAATTAAAAATGCAGCAGTCAATGAACGACTAGCACATACCCTGTAAACAATCACACACTTAATCCGATTTCATTTACAAACATTTACATGCAATTACGTGCAGCAAAATAAAACATTTGTTTAAAGTTTGTTGGTTGCAAGTGCCCAAAGTGGTTTATATACAAAGCAGCTGGAAGAGAAATAAAGCCAGAAACAGTTAGCCAAATGGGAAGTTCTAAGGCAACATAGACAGGTAGAAGGACCCTTAAATAAGGGACCCACTTGTGTGTAAGCAGCAATATACCCTAGAGTCACACTACATGCAGGGTATTTACAAGAAAAAAGGAAAATGAACTTCGTCGCCGCCAAGAAAGCTAATTAGCCAAGACAATTTGGAAAAAGTGAGCATAAGTTTTAATAAGAGGGCTAGCTGTGGCACGCTAATGCGCTGCAAAACGCGTGGGCGTGACAGGGTGGGGGGGGGGTGAGTGGGTGTATATTTGCAAAACTTGCACATTTAAGTAGTTCCTTTTTTTTTACGTTAAATAAAGGGTGTTTTAATGTGCATAAGAGGGTGTCTGTCTGTCCGTACGTCTGCCTGTCTGTCTGTTTGAGTAAGATGCTGGCACTGTAAATTTCACGCTTAAATTTAAAAAGTTCGTTCACGGCCTTTGCGGCAGGCACTTTGTTTTTGCAGCTGCCACATGCCACATGCCGCTTTCTGCACAGTCAATAACAAATGCACACACATGTCTGAAGGCGGGGGAAGGGCTAGCGGTAGGGGCGTGGTCTGGGGGCGTCAAAAGAAACTTTCATTCGTTCACTCAATGCACACTCAAAGGCACTACATGTGGCACTTGGGGCAACTTCTCTCGCGGCACATAAAAGTTGACAAGCGTTGACATAATTTTACACGCAATGACAAGTTGAAGGAGCTGCAGGATGTGTCTTCTTCTACTGCTTCTCCTATTTCTTCATCGTCTTCTTCATGTATATAGTACTACTCTTGAGTGCGCGTAAGTAAGTGCAACGTGTGGCTGCCTCTGCCCTCTGGCAGCTTAAGGCGCCGGCAAAGTGCTTGCTACATTTTCTGCATCATTTACTAAATATGCGCACATTGATGGAAATTTAATAGACTTGCCACATAATTGCGGCGCTTGACTACTAATGATGGATTACTGATCCTCTTGCAAGTCCAATGTTGCAAGTGGCCAGACTAATGGAAGAGAGTGCGAGATATAGAGGATTAAAGGGGAGAGTGTTAAAGCTCGTAGGTGCAACATTAGGCTATCATTGGCTGGTGGGGAATCCAAGCTGCGGGAAGACATCATCAACAGCCGGAAGTGACTGTCGCTTAACGTGGCAGGCCACGGGAGGCAGGCAGCACAGCGTTACGGAAGTTCAACTCAGTGCCACAAAAATTTGAAAAACTTTGTAAACAAAACTTTTGAGATGTGCACTTTGCTGTTGGCGCGAAGGAGAGAAAGTAGAGAAAACGAGACGAAGGCAGCGCAAAAAAGCATCAGGCGACGATGCGCAGGACCTTTCACGACAACAACAACTACAGTAAACTTAAGCTATGGGGGCTGACTACAATCTAGCATGTCAACTGTAAAAGACCTCGTACTTTAGCTGGAGCAATCAATGTGAGGGCCTTACATGGATCCGGTTGTTGACACTGATCAGGAATATATATAAACTACTAGGTGGTCTGCCAAACCTGCTGCCTGTTACGCACCGTTTCCCCGACAAAACTAAGAAACCCTTTACTCTTTTTGAGTACGCGGTCTCAAAATGAAATAAGAAGATTTGTATATACCTACAAACATATATAGCATACAGCTGGTTGTATACTGAAGTATTCTGCGAGCAGAGCGTTGTCTGTCGGTTGTCAGCAGCTGCGAAAAGTTTGTTGTTGCACTACTTGGGCTAAACTTGGCACTACAGTAGCTTAGCAGTAATACAGTGGCGAGAGAGGGGTTCACCGAGGTAAATGGCGAGGGGTGGCTAGGTCAAGGGGCAAGGGGATAGGTGTAGAGTCATGCAACAACAATGCCTTCATCAATTGTCCAGCGGATGTTTGGCTCAGCAGTCGTCGTCGTAGTCGTCGTCTGCTTCGCTCGAGTCCTGACAGCACTTCCGCCATGCTCTGGTCTCACTTCCTGTGCCGCCCATTGCCCCCTACCAACACACTGATCAAAGCTAACAGCACTTTAAAAATGGCAGTCAAGTCGAATCTGCCACAAAAAAGCAGCAGAAAAGTGAAAGAGAAGAAAAACTGCTTTGTAAATATTATACCAAACTACAGAATTCACGTCAGTCCCAAAACCCTCGACTTTTATAGTGCCTCCAAAAGGGTGTTGTATTTTGCATTTCATTTGAAGAAAATGCAGTAAGTTTTCTTCGCATTTTCTTCCGCTCTCCCCGTCCATTGTGTACAATTGTAATAACTATCTCAGCGAGTGTTTGAAATGCGTTTACTGAAAACTTTTACTTTAGCTGCCAGTGCAAGAATGTTTATACTTTTGCATTTCTGTGTGCACGACTTTTGCCCTCGCCTTGTAAAGCGGTGGGTTGTCAAGAGAGTGGGGTAGCGTGGGGAGGCACGTACTTTAGTTAGTTGTAAATAAAATGTAAATTGTTGTTATTTGTGCAAATGCAAAACTGTTTGCAAGTAATATTTACTTGCAGCGCACAAAAGTATGCAACATATTTTACGTTTTGTAATGTCTTTTCAGCAAACAAAATATTGTTCATACGCCACATTAGCCGGCGGCATTTCAGTCGTGCGTTTCGCCCGCAGCAAGCAAATCGCAATAAATTACAAAGTCAAATCCACAAAAATGCGAAAGTCGAAAGCCTTTTCAGCAATGCGGGGGTCAAAAGGTAATCACGGACAGGTACACGGGCCACAAGGCGATATCATATGCTCGTGCTTAAATTAAATGATTAACAATGTTATTTACGGCACGCGCTGCAGGCCAAATGAGCCACACACCTGTACAGACAACACAATATTCACAGCTGGACAGCGCGACGCAGTTGCAAATGGTCAGGTGTGATGGGCGGGGCAGTCGTACGCA
Source organism: Drosophila cardini (assembly GCA_018903735.1). Lineage (NCBI taxonomy): Eukaryota > Metazoa > Arthropoda > Insecta > Diptera > Drosophilidae > Drosophila > Drosophila cardini. The sequence continues at coordinate 2,278,402 of JAEIGM010000013.1, forward strand.
CGCCTGTACAAGTTTTTTTTTTATATATGTGGTTCAAATAATGCGGTCAATGCGAGGCCAACAACCAGTCGTAGTTGCTTGCTGGCGGTTCAAGGGCAAGTGGAAGCGGAAGTGGAAGTAGAGTATGCGGTAGTGTTTTTATTATTGTTGTTGTTTTATGCTGTTGTTGTCGGAACCGCTTTCAGCATGTAAACTGCCGTGTCCATAGCGAACGGTCAATTGCTTTGCTCAAACAGACGACAGGCTGCGGTGCTTGTTTTGTTTGCTGATTGCGCAAATATTTGTGCAGGCATTAAACGCAGAATTGATGGGCAACACGAAGGGGGATACTGGCGTCTGCCCGGCCCGGCCACCGGTCATCGGTCTCCGGCCGCAATATAAATTTAAATATTAACGCCGACTTAACGGCAATGAGTCGCCCGGTTTTTGTTTCAACCTTCGCTGACTTCTTGACCGTCGACGTCGACGCTGTCGTTGACGCAACCACGAAGCGTTTGCCTTAATGCTAACAGCCTCGTTACGTTTTATTGCACGCACAGTCGAAGGATAAGTGCGTCAGGAATTCTGTATAGTCATTACCACCACACACACACACACACACACACACACACAGACGAACACACACTTATACAGTTCTTTCACAAAAAAAGGTACCCGAATTGTGATTATGAACACAAATTTACGCTTAAATTGTGGGGCATTTGTTGGGCGCATTTTTATTAAAAAGCGCAAACTCATTAAATTTTATTACAAGTTAAATTTTTCAATAAGGCTAAAACCCTGAAAAACGTGGCAACTTTAAGGCCAATTAGCTGGGTTGCCCCAGATAAGAATTACCCAGACAGAGCTTATAATGTTGGCAAAACGTACCTTTAAATACAACCATCTAATTGAATAACCAAACCAAATATTTATCAAGGTGTCGGTAATTGTTTCTTATTGATTTGGGTTTATTTGAAAGGGGAATGGAATATGTTTGGGTAAGACAAGAGCTTTGTTTGAACGATTATTACATGTCTATTAGATATTTAGGCTCGATAATTCGTTTGTTCATAGAAAGTTGAGTTGGAGTTGAAGAATCGACAATGAAAACCCTCTTTAAATAATTATTAAGTAGTTTAAAAGAAAATTTAAGTAATTCCAAATCCTTAGCTGTTCTACTATCTAATTTCAGTTGCTTCGCCTATTATTTCTTTATACCTGTTAGTTATTTAGTTAGATTTCATTTTAATATGCAGTTTTCCTCTTTGGCTTCAACTTTTCAGCAATAAAATGCAAATTTGTGTTGTGCTCCGTTTAAATAGATTAAAAAATAAAAAACACCTGCAGATGGTGATACTCGCTGCACAAATATACGAAAATAAATTACATTTATGGTCCTCCCTTTTGTCGAAAACTTTAGCAAGCACACCTACCCCCATACACACAGACACACACAAGTAAACACTCATACACAGACAAGTAGTCTCTTACACTAGCAGCAGGGCACATACTTAAGCCCCTTCTTATGAAGCATGCCATTTATGACATCCGTGCACCGAAAAGAAGCAAAAGAAATATCTGAAAAAAGAATTTGGAGCAGGCAGAAGAGCTCAACTAGTGTATACCCTTTAAAAAGCACGAGTGTAGTTGTAGTTCTCGTAAGGATCTTTTTAAAAAGTTGTACCTTAAACCAACTGATAATTTAATCGAATTTTTGAGATACATATGTGTAAAAGTAATTATTTGCTATTGTGACGAAAAAGGGCAGTTGATTTAAGCTCATATAGTTAAGCAGGCTTTGTATTTTGATCTAAGCTAGTTCTATGTTTTAGTAATATTCTGTAGTAGTAACAGCACAGAAACAATTGGGATTAAAATGGTAATCGAATTTACTATACATTTTTATTAGTAGAAGAAAAGATAAGTAACAAAGCGCTGTGTCAGATGCCAGCCCATTAAATGGCTACAGGGTATTAAGAGCTAAAGAAGGGAAAAAAAAGTAAAGGAGAATGGTATAAAAACCATATTAAATGCCTTACTTTCAGCGCTATTGTTTTTGGCTTGTCTGCGCTGAGCGTCTGGGGCAGGACTACGACTCAGACTACTGCCACAACTACTACTACTACATCCACAGGGAGTACGGGTACGACAAGGGGTATTGGAGTGGGAAGGGGAACGGCTTCGTTTGTCATCTTTTAATGGTGCAATTAGAGCGCACAAAATGCGTTTGCTGAAAGCTGAGCTGTGGTTGCTACTGCTGCTGCTGTCGCTGGCATCATAAAGGATTTTTAATAATAGCGCCAAATTACAATAGGCACACACTTTCACACACACACACACACACACACTGACACAAACATTGAGCTTCTCATGTGCGTTATCTGTGTGTACACACAAATTGCGTATACGCCGTGGCACTTTGAAACAAAAGCCACAACAATGTACGGCTAGGATTTTGCTTGGAATAGTAGGAGTATACTTTTTGCAGCCACTGTCTTTGCCTTAGCTTGCTTTGTTTTCTGTTTGCTGCTTCTGATTCTGCTTTCAACTTGTTGTTTGTTGTAATTTGATGCGCCATTGTTTGCCGCATGCGTTTTTCATTGTCTCCGACGACAATTTAGTGTCAGCTGAGATTTTTGGCTGTTGTTCTTATTGTTGCTTGTTTAGTTCTTAGCTTGTTTGTTTTTATTTCTCTGTGAGCTTCTGGTTTTTGCGTTTAATTCTCGCTTATGGCCATTGCTATGCAATTTTGTTTGAAATTTATGCGCTTATTGTTTCTTCATTTTGCAAGTTATCATTACTTTAGCATGGGGGCAGCGACGAACTGCCACAAGCGACATTTGCAGCTGTAGCTGCAAACAGAATTTATCTGCTAAAGTTGTAACGCCCTTCAAGCTAAAAGTTTTTTTTAATAGCTGTAAGTTTTTCTTATGCCAGTCCTAATTCAGTTAAAATAGTCAAAAAGATTTCTTTCGTTTTGCTGGCAAACTGAATTGCGAGAAAATTACGGGAAAATCCAAAATTGATTAAAGACAAAGCGTGGAAAGCCGGAAAAGCGTTGAAAGTCGAGTCGCCAGCTCAATGAACTCAATGCGGAAATGCGAATGCAATAAATTATTGCGTTGCCGAATGAAGCAACACACGCTTGAAATGGGCCATAAGAGGGCGATCGAAGGGGAGTGTGGAAGGGGACTCTGGAAAGCATAAATCCTTTCGGAAATTTATGGTGCGTTGAACTTAAAATGAAATACAATAAAATGTTGTATATGCAGCTGCAATGCAAGCAAGATGCCGCATCGAAGAAGAACACATACAAAATAGACAGAGTCGGAGAAAAAGGCAGAGAAAGAGAATAAAAGAGAGAGAGAGAGAGAGAGGGAGAGGGAGAGAAAGAGACGGTGGTAACAAGAACAAAGGACAAACAGGAGTAACAATAATAAAATTTATTAACGTTGAACAATTTTGCATTTCCTGCCCAGAGGCCAAGCAAAAGATGTAAGAAAGTATCCCACAAAAAATGTAATAAAATTAATGTCAAGCCATTATATTTTATATGCTTGCATATGAATATCTATGTGTGAGTGTGTAGGTGTGAGTGTGTGTGTGTGTGTGTGTGTGCAATGGAGCATTCAAATGGCGCTGAAAGGCGTTCAATATGAATGAGATCCATAAGCAAGTAATGACATCACAAATTATACAAGACTCGATATGAGTAATCACATCGAAATCACATTTTTAGGATTTTGCACTAATTTGATATATGAACAAGCTCAAGTCGATAATACCCATGTAATTCCACCTTTATTTGCAGTTATTATTTTAGCTTTAGTGCATACTTACTTTTTTTATATATTCCTGAAACACATAAATCAGACTTGAAGGTTTGCCATAAAATTTCAATATAAATGCATAAATGTGTTGAACTCTTGGTTGAATAATAATGGAAAGTATTTTTAAATCAAGAGTAGAAAATACGTTTTTTTAAATTTAAACATTTTTGGTAATTATTTCTGCGATTTCGATTAACTTTTTTTCCTATTAGCTAAATAATTTGCATATAAATTGCAAACTTTTCGAATAAATACACTGAATTTAAAGCCATTAATGTAAATATTATTTAATAAATGTTAAAAAGGTTTTCACATTTTTATAAAATTATCATGCTTAAATACTATTGAATTGTTTATAATATCCTGTTCATATAAAATATTTAATTTTATATTTTGATATCCAACACAAGAGTTCAGTCACTTTATAGCATTATATTTCATTTAAAAATTCTGTCAAACTTTTTGAAATTTATATTCGAAGAAGATTCAATTAGCATAGAACTGCTGCCACAGCTCATATAGAACACAGTTTTAGAAAACACTTCAGAACACATTCGAGTTATGCAGTCATGCTTGGAGACGAGCGAAAGATGCGACAAATACATTCAGATATTCCCCCAATTTAAGTTCAAGCGATCATATCACAATGGTGCAAAGTTAACAAAATTTGTGAGTGCTTCAAGCATATTTTTGTGCATTAAGAAAGTTAAGGGGAACGAGTATGCATTGGGGCAGGGAGAGGCAGGAGCACGGCGAGAGACAGAGAGGAGATTGAGAGAGGCAGGTGCAGTTTTTTGTGGCATTGTGGAAATTATAATTAAACTAAGTTGAAACTCATAATTAGTGCACTTAAAACTAAAGTCGAATTAACTTCTTTTTTTTTGGTGTACTCGCGAAAAGTTGAAAATAGCGGAAAACACGAAATGAGGGAATAAAATAAAATATAAATTCTTATATTGTGCTGCAGGTGAAATTGTTAAATTAAATTGCTGCTAGTTGTTCACTATGTTAGAACTGAAATTATATTTAAAAAGTGCTCAAATTGTGCTCTCGCGGCTTTCACATACACGTACTATAAAACCAAAATAAAAAAAAAAGAGTTTTAAATAAAAAAACAACGTATAAAAAAGTAGAAACGCAAACTTTGGCATATGCAAATTACTTTTGGGGTGCACATTAGAAACGCTAAGGGTGTCAAATTTCACGGGTAGTTATAATGTCTGAAAGGCTACGATGCAGTTAATAAAAAACAGTGTTGTGTGTGTGTGTGTGTGTGTGTGTGTGTGTGTATGTGTGTAAATGTGTGTGTTTGTGTGTTGGTTTAGTGCAACAGGAGACTGGGCTTGATGGTATTGTACTAGTTGTTGTAGGCTGTGTGAAAGTGTCTGTTGTTTTTGTTGCAAGTCTCTGTGGAGCGTATTAATTCATTAACAAAACTTAAATGGGATGTGAAATTATTAATTGCTGGCTTAATTAATTTATAATGAGTTTCGGCAACAGCTGTGGGCCAGAGCAGATCACGGCATTAAGCATACGCCATGTGGTGCAATTGAAATGCGTGTAATGAATGATCGTGACTAAAGTAAAATCGAAAACGTGCTAATTAGTGTAGCTTTATGTAGGTCTGTGTGTTTGTACATACAGTACATAAGTAGTGCGCACTAAGTATAGAAGTGTGCGTGTGTGTGTGTTTGATTTGTAGTGGTATATCTGTGTTTTATTGCCTACTTTTTGGGGAGAGGGCGAGTGTTAACAAGTGTGTGTATATGTGAGTGTAGTGTGGCTGTATGCGTGTATGTGTTTGTGTGAATTCAAGTGTTTGAAGAGTTTACTTTTTTTTTGTAGGATCTCATTTTGCGCGTTCGCTGGTTATCACAGAACATTCAGTTAAAAATTACAATATGCATTGGATGATGCGTACACTAGATGACTAAGTCGTAAATATATATATGTAAGTATATTGATTTCGTATAGGTTAATAGGCAATACGTATATGGTATACAAGTACAAGTATATAAGTATTAAAATGATTCATATGTATTTCGATCAAAGTAAATAAAATCCAATAAAACGTTCGTATAGTAATTATAATAGTAATTATATATATATATATTGTACATACTCCGGGTTGCACCACAAAAACAAATCATTATCATAATCAGGTTAGCTCGAAATTAGCTTCGTACAAGTACAATTATTATATAGTTATGCTTATTAATTGTTCATTTTTTCTGTGTGTTTTGTTTTTTTTTTTTTTTCAGTTTGTATATTAAACTTTTATGCGCAATTCACGATCATCAGCAGAACGAACGAACGAACGAAGGAACGAGGGAACGAGCGCAGAAACAAAGAAATTGGCAACAATTTCCTTTATTTCATACGCATTAAAAACATATATTTATGCATTATATATATATATATATATATTGTGTTGATATATTTGTAATTCTAGAAATATATATATTTATAAATATATGTTGTTAGATATAAATGTCAATTCAATGTACATATCAAAGTAAAAATTCAATCAATTCAGTTCATTCGCTTATTATTACATCACCAAAGTTCATCAAAAAGAAGAAAAATAATCATATACATAAAAATATATTCATTATTATGTAGATATATGTATATATATATAATTCATATGTTGGTGTGTATATTTATATATGTAGTTAATTAAGGTCAATTCATCAATCCATATCAATTAAACAATTTACATATATGCGTATATATAGAGAGTTAGAGAGAGAGAGAGAGGCAAGAGACAAGAGAGGAAATACATGGGAGGGCGCTCACCAAGTCCACATAAAGCAAAACTTTGAACTGAAAATAGGTATTATAAATCAAATCTATTGCTGATATTTTATTGATAAATTAATAAAGATAATAAAAAAGATAATCCAGATTTGTCTCTTTGTTGTAGTGAATGGAAAACCTTATGGCTCCTGCACCAAACTATAAATTTCAAGCTGTTTTTGGAACTGGGAAAGGCACAATTCGCAAATAGAAATCATAAAAAACTAATTATAGTAATTATAAGATATTGCCAAGGTGTAACGGTATAAGTGTGTGTGATTGTGTGTGTGTTAGTTTGGGTTTCAGTTAGCCAACGATCTCTGAAAATGATTTCCTGCGGTTCTTGGCTTGTTTTCCAGTTTGAATTTAATTTATAACAAAAAGAAAGCAAAATTTACTCAACGTGAACGAGCCTTTAAAATTCATATAAATGAAGGCAATGCTCGCGCCATGAATAAATCAGAACTGAAGGAAAAAAAAATTATTGTATTGTTTCATCCATACAAAGAGAAAATTATCCAAACATTTGCACAAGGCACACACATCTGCAAAAGTGGTAAACGAATACGAATGCGAATGCGAATGCGAATGGGAATACAACGAATAAAATCGATAATTATTAATAATAATAATAATTCGCAATGCAATATTAATGGAAACTCAAATGAAAAGTATTAAAATACACACACGCACACTGCTTTTTCTTCTCACTGTATTTTTTTCTTCTGTTTTGTTTTGTTTTATTATTTTTTTTATTTTTATTATTTGTTATAAATTTGTTTTAACTTATTCACACCGTTTACTGCGATAGTCAGTGTATATTCTTTTTTTTTTTTGCGTCTGCTTTTCATCTTTTTTAATTATAAATTAGTTTCTCTGCATTATCAATAATAATCATATAAATATTTGTGTAACTTATTTATTTGTTTTCATGGTTTTCCTCTCATTTGTTTATTAAACTGCTTGGCAACCATACATAAATTATGTCTGGTTTGCTACATAAAATATAAATGGTTTTAAATTGCAACTAACTAAGTTAATTAATACTCTAGGCTTTTTGGGATGCACTTAGGATCTGTTATGGAAATAAATTTATGCACTGCAGTATCTACTTTAAATAAATGAAGATTTTCTTTAAATCTTTGCTGAGACTCGGGGTTCAAAAGTTCATGTTCAGTCCCTTATCGAATTTAAATCTTCATGGAAATCTTTTAATCATTTCATGTGTTTAAAGATTTAAAGTCGATTAAGGATTTACAGAGAAACAGAGTGAAATAACTGCTAAGTTGACTATGACTCGTTCTACGAGTTGGTATACATTTTATGTGCTCTTTCTAATTGGTTATAGTAATAGTTAATTGGTTGTTTGGTTTGATTTTCTGCAATTTCATAACAAAAATAAAAAAACATGTATAAAAATTAATAAGTTTTATTTAAAATAAAATTGAGTTGCTTTAGGCGATTCAGTTGCAAATAAATAAAGGCATATTAATAATTTTATTTCATACACTTAAAAATATAAATTAAATACAAAGTGCACACATTTACATTGCATTTTACTTGAGATTCAAAACGTCATCAACACCATTGTCATTTTCATCATTATCATCATCATCATCATTATAATCATGAATATCATTTCTCATTACCATTTATCGACCCAGTTTGACCGCCGGGCTTTGTAATTTCAATTTTAATTGGGGTCTGCAAACGCGCCGTCTCATATATCTTTACTTTAAACTAAAAGGTATAAATGTAGGCTCAATCATTAAATTAAAACATTGTTCAAATATATATGTATCTAGATATACAAGTTTGGAGTCTTCGGTATACTTAAATTAAACACACATAAATCAAAACAATTAACCAAACAAATTGTACTTCAACCGAAACAAAACTTTCAAACTTATGCAAAATTCGTCAAAAGTATTGTTGCATTTCATACAATATCAAAACATGTTTCCGGTTGCTTACGATGACGCCATTTTGTGAAGATAGGCAAAGGGTAAAAAATGAAGGAAAAGTGTTTGAAAAATGTATAAAAAACGAACAAACGTGCCTTGTCAAATCTGGTGATGAAAAAACTCTGTTAATTGCACTTTAACACTAGCAAAGTAAATAATACATAACTACAGGATATCTCAGTTGATAAATTTATAACATTTAAAGTTTTTTGTAGGTGTTCTGAATGATTTTTTGCATTAATTTATTATTAAAGTATCAACTGAGAGCCTTTTTGATATTTGACCTCCATTCGTAAGCTAGTGTATTTAAAACAAAAATCAATTTTTAAATAATATTTGCATTGCAAATGGCTTTACATGAGTTGAAAATAAAATATTCATCAGTTTAAATAATATTTTTCTGGTATTGTGAAAAGGAAACCAATTTTAATGGCTGACAGAAAAATCAAATTATAATAATTGCGCTTTATATGTAGGACACACAAATGAATAAATGTATATATATATTTTTTAAAAATATGTTTGTTGTTGTTTGTTATTGTTCATTGCTGTTGTTGTTGTTGCTGTTTTCATTGTTTGCACTGCGTTTGATTTGTTTGCACTTCTCTTTTGTGGTTTAAACTACGGGCCGAGGAGAATGGAGATGGAGATGGACTTCAATTTATACTTTTGGATGGATTTTAATGCAATATCTGAACTCGGCTTTAATAGGTTGTAATTAAGAATTATAATTAATGCACTGTTACCGAGATGACACTGCATGAATGTAGTTTTTTTTAAACACTGTGCATCAGGCAATTAATCGTCAAATTTAATGTGTCAAAAATTCAAACCGAGCGAGTGGGAGACGGAGAAAACTTAAAGTTTTCTCAACTTGAGAACCATTCAAAAGTTTTTTTTTTAGTGCGCTTAACTGTTTACTAATGTGTGTGTGTGAGTGCCAAGTGGTTGTGTAAACTGTGGGCATGCGTGTGTGTGTGTGTGTGTGAGAAGTGCGCTAGTGTGCTGGCCATAATATGCATGAAATACCTGCTGCCAACTGCTGCTGCTGCTGTGGCTGCTGTTCAAGCTGTCGAGTTATTGCTGCAACATGCAACACCGACGAGCAATAAGTTAAAGTTAAGTTTTCAAAACTTTTAAACTCTTACAATTAATTGGATTATGCGATTAGCAAATTATAGCCACAACAAAATGCAGCTCAAGTAGTTGCATCTTTTGGTTGCGCCTCCTTCACACCCACTGCAAATCATGCGCTGCATTTTTCTAGCATTCTCTAATAAAACCGACTGTGAAGTGTCGAAAGTTGGGCATAAATATCCGAATTAAAAGTGGAATGTGGCAAGTGGCAAGTGGCGAAAGGCGAAATGAGAGATACCATAGGCAAGTGAGGGGAATTGCCTTGCAACTTGGCATTGTTTGCAGCAAATTGTGTAATGATGCAATAAAATGCTTTTGTTGATTTTTGCGTTTAACAAATTGGCCAAGAAGTGAAAAAGAGACTTGCCTTTTCAGTTGCGGCTGGGCGTGGCACAAACTTGAAGTTTTCTGATTTATGCACTCGGATAAAGTTTGTGGTGCGTGTCTGAGTTTTCTGACGTGGCATTTATTTATGAGACTTGTTGGTTTTCAACGAAAACAAACAAACAAACCAAAAACAAAAACAAACATAGCAAACAACAATGAATATGGGACGAAAACAAATTTGTAATTTATGCTGTTATTCTTCAAGGATTAATAACAATTCATTGCTGAGGTTAATTGAATGCACAAAATCCGATGCGCTTGCCCAAACAGACAAATTACAATCACAAAACCAAAAAAAAATTACATATTAAAATAATGAAGTCACACACACACATACACACACTGACACACACACACACATACAGGCATTCATAGCATGCTGCATGAGCCGAGAAAAAACAACTGCAAAATATTCGAAATAAACAAATATAAATATTTAAATAGTGTGTAAACAAGTTGTAAAAGCAGGCGAAGGCAACACACGATGTTGCTGCCTCTCATTCAGGATGTTGTATATAATACTTGGGAGGTAATAATAAAATCTGAAGGGGGAAATCCTTGGGCAGCATATACAGAATATTAAGTGAGCACTAGGCATGAAAATCAGAGTATGTACGAGTGTGTGTGTGTGTGTCTGTGGTTTTGTGGAGTGGGAGGTGTGTGTTCATAAACATAAACAAAATGCAACAAATTCGGACACACAACATTTGTGGCAGCAACAACACTTTTCTTTGGGGAAAATTTTAAATAAATGTGGCAAATATTTATGCAGATGAAGAAAGAAAAAAAAAAAACAAGAAAATATACGTGTTACAGTAACAGTTACATTTAGCATTTCATGTTGTTATTTTTTTATACTCTTCTCTTTTTTTTATGTATTCAGTATATATTTGCTTAAGTCGCCGAGTTGCTCGTAAAACATGCCTCAACGCAGAGACAGCAAAAACCAAAAGTGACAAATGGAAACTAAAGAAACAAATAAAAGTTGTTGATAGTTAAAACAAACGACAAACATGTTGCATGTTCCAAGTAGCATGTTGTACAAAACTGATAATGTAATATACGCTGTTAAAAACGCGCGCGACACGCGCCAAAATCGCGTGCAAAGCAAGCAAAAATTGTTTCAAATTTTATTTGACAGGGATTTAGAATTTAACGAGGGCAAAAGGGCAAAAAGGGTTAAGTTGTCGTGATTTCATTTTTGTTTCGGTTGCTTATTAGACATATAATGAATGAATGCTATTGTCAAAAATGTGTGTCAAATGAGAACTGAACAAACAAACAAACAAACAAACAAAAAACAGAAATAGAAATTGAAATAGAAAGAAATCGATTTAAAAAGAAAGCACACAATGCCATACGATATTAGAATACGATAAACAAGTTAAAGTTATTCATTTGATGTTGGGTTTTACTGTACTGTGGATAAACTGGTTGGTTACTTGCTTTGATTTTAGATGTTTTACATTAATGTTTTCAATTCTTTCTTGCACTATTTTGGCAAATCGAAAATGTGTGTGATTGTGTTGAATTTTTCTTTTGATTTTCTGTTATCAACTGGAATCTCGACAAATAACTAAATGAATATGAAAATATAATTATAAATATAAGTTTAAGTATAAGTATAAGAATGAGTAACATTAACATAAACTAAAATTAACATTAGCACATTAAATAATATAAGAATATATATGTTTAAATATTTATATATATATATATATAGAGAGTGAGAGAGATAGAGACGAATGCATCAATATATCCTAATTAAGAATACTAAGTATCATAAGATTACTTAAGTCAATTGTGTTTGCAGCTGAGGCTGCGCTTTTTGGTTGCCTGATAAATGGTTGTTATTGTTAATTATGTTGCAATAAGATTACTTAAAACAGATGTAAACACGAAACATAAGCTTAGTCATAGAAAATGGGGGAAAAATATGGAATAATATCGCCTGCAGTTTTATAAGAAATATTATAGACAATAAATTCAAGTTAAGTCGCGGCACAGTATTAGCAGATGTGTGTAGTAGTTTTGTGTATAGGTGTGTGTGTGTGTGAGTAGTCATATGAGTTGAGTCTTTTTTTCTTTGTGTAAAAAAGTCTTTTAGTTCGCTGTCGTTGTCATGCCTCAAACAAAAACTCCTTTTTAATTTCCCCTTAAAACGTATCAAAAGCAAATCTCAAGCAATATAAATCACATATATAAGTTTATCTCTGATAAAGAATTAATTGGTTTGTTTGTGAGTGTGACGGCAACAAGCGACTGTTGCATTGCTGATAATGTTGAACCCAAGAATGTCATCAAAGGAATTTTAATTTGACTTTCATTAATTTATGTGCCACATCGTGTTGAAACGTTGCAGCAACAAACTGCCGATAAGTTGATGGTCAGCCATAAAGCGAGCCATGAATAATTCTTATTGTTGTCGTTGTTGTTGGTGTTGCTGTAGTTTTGTTGCTGTTGCAGTTGCAGAATGTTGATAGGCATGCCTGCCCCATATGCATTATGCAGCAATTGCTGTTGTCAACCATTGCAATGGTGTGTGTGTGTGTGTCATCTTCTTTCATCCCAACGACAACAACAAGATTGGTTGCTACACGAAGGCAGCAGCTGCCAACCAGTAAATTAAGCAGAAAGTGTGTTGGCCCTGCCAACAATAACAGCAACATGCGGCTGCAACAGTGTGCAACAAATGACAGCAAAAAAACCAAACAGTTGGCATCAAATGATAGACGATAAGATGCTCACTACGCGAACTACGAGTGATTATATTAATTTCTTTATACAAAAGCATACCCTTGGTACACTTTTTACAGGGTATAGCAAGAAAAACCTCGCGTACAAATACAAACTGGGGTCTGCGGTTGTTTGGCTTGCTGTAGCGCTGAGTGGTGTGAGTCAATGAGAGGGGTTGGCAGTGTTATTTGCTGCAGTTGGAAATAACTCAGCCGCAAATGAGATAAATTGCGCGCACACAGATAATTGCATGGACGGAGGGAGGAATAGAAAATGAAACAGGAGATTCGGAGGGGGAAATGAAAATAATAATGGGAATGGAAATGGGAGGAAATACATGGCAATCATTTTTACGGATTGCAAGTTGAGGGTATAAAAATATTTATATGCAGTCGCGCGGCAAAAGCATTTTGGGGTTTATGATTGAAAATATTGCGCATACGCCGCATATGATGGCAATAAATGATGATGAGATATTAATGAGTCAGTCGCCAGTTGCTTGTCGCTTGTCACTGTTTGCATTTCATTTGTTTATTACAATTAGTTGTAGTTGTAGTTGTAGTTGTTGTTGTAGTTGTATTTACAGTTGTACTTAAATTTAAACACATACAGTTTATTGAAGTCATATAGTGTGAATGTTAAGTATACGCCATGGCGCCCTTTAGCTCTGCCACAAAATATCCTTTACGCATTTGCGACATTAATAAATAAATTTTAATATGTCGCTCTTATTGTTGTCGGCGCCTGTTGGTTTTTTTTCTCCTTTTTTTCTTTTTTATTTTTAATATAATTCTCTCATTTTTCCATTATTTGCTTTCAGCTTAATTACAGATTTTCATATTTTATGCGCTTTGTCATTACATTCGTCGCGGTTTGTTGTAAATTTACTAGTCGCCATTTAATTTCCTTTCTGTCAACTGGAAGCTCAAATTGTCCCTTCCATTAATATATTCTTTCATCTGTTCTTTATTGTTATTATAATTTTCAATTAAACTTAATTGTTTTGCATTTAAATATTTGCGACTTTCTTCTATTTGACATGTGTGTTAGTGCGAAATATTCCACAATTTATTTTTATTAACATTTACATATAATATTCTTTAACTATGAGTGGGAATTAACATTAACTAAACAGATAATACTCATATCTTATGTATATTTTTACTATATATATAATTTATATATTTTTTTTAAAGAGTTCTTTCAACGATTAGCTGGAAAATTCGATATTTGTAATTTCGAGAATTATTTCAATTTTACAAATTTAATAGTATTTTGAGTATCTTACAGATAGACGAGAATGGGGAATATTTTCGTAGTCTCTTATGAGTATAAATTTTATTTAATTTTGTTTTTCTGTGTGTGTTTTTATTTTCTGTTTTGTTTGCTATTAACTTGGCTAATTTAATTTAATATTACAATCGATGCTAATTGCATGGAATTATTGTCAGTAGTTTACGATAATGTATACCTTACTATATATACGAGTATTATTCATTATTCTCTTTCAAATACAATACATATACATAAGCATGAGTTATTACAACAGCATTCAGCTTAATTTTACAGCATATTATCCACGTGATTTATTTGTTTTAGTTTGATTTCATTTTTAATTAATCGAGTTTTGATCAGTTTAGACTGGGGTTTAAATGCAGACCATAGAATTCCAGATATAATTTGATCTTTTCCAAAATTCCTCAGTTATAAGTCCTTGTGAAAAATGCAGAGTCTGTAGAATTTTGGCGTTGCCGCAGAGCTGTGTGACAATGTTTGTTGGCAGAAACATAGAAAAATCCTTAGATAAGCTCATGCTCTGCATGATAAAACCAATTTGCCAAACACCGAATATATATATATAGAGCACATAGAGTTTCGATGCGAATTGAAAGCATTGTCTAACATTTGTACACATGCGAATGGGTCAATTGGAATTGGGGGGTATGAGGAGAGGAAAGGGGTATAGTGATTGGGTGGGGAAGGCGTTAATCCAATCAGCTGCGTTAACAATTTGTAATTGTAATTTGGGCAAACGAAAGCCCAAAACACACAGCAAGAGACACGACAAATGGATAGACAAAAGCCAAGCGAAATATTCCGCAATTCGCTGTGGACAGCTGAGGTAAATAAGGCGGAGAGGTGGGTTAGTGGAAAAGGGGTGGGGAGGGGAGATGTGATACGTTGCGATCGATAGTAATTTAATCGTTTGCTAACACTCATATTCCAGTATGAAGGACTCATGCTCACTAACAAAAGCAGCGCCAACGGATGTGGATGTTGCTGCTGTTGCTGAAGCGGATGTGGATGCTGTTGCTGGCGTTGCAGTTGTAAGTTGCTGTTGCAATGCAGCAGCAGATCGACCCAAATTGACTTGTGACAACATTGCGGTGGCCGATAATTTGCCATTGTAGGTAAGAATATTGTTGGCAGTGCTGTTGTTGTGGCTGTTACTGTTGCTGCTGCTGCTGCAACTGTTGCTGTTGCCGTAATAGTTGAGTGCCGAGATTAAGGGCGCACCCGTTGCCGTTGTGGAATGTTGCTGACTGCGTTGTCGTTTGCCCATAAATTCAGCCGTTGGCGTCGTTGCACTTGTTATCGCTGTTGCATTCCGCAGCGCAATGAAGGTGTCAAAATTGTCGGTTGTCGAGGAAGCGTTCGAGGTGCTCGAGTTGCGACGCACACCCAAATGCTGCAACTGCTGCTGATGCTGCTGCTGTTGATGCTGCTGTTTAGAGATATGCGACTGTGTTGCGGTGGGTAAATGCAGCTTCTGTTGCTGTTGCTGCTGCTGCTGCTGCTGCGACATGGACGAATTCGACGATGATGAGTTGGATAAAGAGGATGAGTTGACGGAGTGCGCGGGCGGATGTTGTTGCTGATTTGCGTAGTATTTTCGTAAATTTTCCAGCATATAACGATTATTTGCACTCGTATTTGTGTTTGAGTTTGTATTTCCAGTTGTTGTGGCTGCCGTCGCCGTCGGCGTTGTAGCAACGGCAGCTGTTGCAGTTGCTGCTAATGCTGCCGTTGACATTGGCTCAGCTTTGGTTTGCTGCAAGTGCAACAACTGCTTGCTGCTGGTGGCATAAAGCCCATCAGTGCTGGACATGCCACCATCGTTCACAGGCAACATTGTGGCAGCTGCAGCTGTTGTAGCTGCTGGTGTTGTTGCTGCTGCTGTTGCTGCTGCAGCTGTTCTCAGCGCATTACCGCTGGCCATAAAATAGCGTTTGCTGTTGATGTTGCCACTGCCACTGCCACCTCCACTGCCACTGCCACTTGCAGCCTGATAGCTACGCGCATAGTGTGCTTCCATAAGGTCGGCACGTCGCTGTTTTGTGGCATAAACCATCTCGGTCTCACCGCCAAAGCCATAATATTCGCCTCGAGCATACAACTGCTCCAACTCAGCATCATTATGCCGCATCTCCACTCGTTCAAAGTCGCTGCGACTTCGACTGCGACTGCGACTTCGACTGCGATTGCGTTGAAAGTGCGCCAAGTAGCTCTCGCCACCCAAAGGCGCCTCCGACAGCGACTTATCCATGCTGTTGTGGGGTCGTTGTTGCTGCTGCTGTTGCTGCTGCCCGTCAACTGCAATCGCCTGTCGCTGTAAATGCTGATTGAGCGATTGATAGAATGTGCTCTCGGCAAGATTCTCATTATACGTTGTCCTTGCTGGATTGAGTTCCAATTCTCTTTCCATTTCAATTTCTCTTTTCTCCTGGAGCTGCCAATCAGCCGCGTCCTCTTCACATTCATTCATATTGATGCGAATGCGTATATCGCGGGCCATATAATCCGGCTCGTTAGTGGCCAGCCTGGCAGGCTCTTCATCAACTCCGGCCATGTCATTCTCATCATCTCTCTCGTCATCGTCGTCCTCATCATCGTCGTAAAAGAAAGGCGCTGACTTGGCGCTTTCGGCCAGAAGCAGGTCCTCGCTCTCTTCCAGATCCAGCGCATAGTTGGTCAAATTGTCAAAGTAGTATTCACACATTTTATCAGGATGCTCGTAGCGCAGTTTCAGCACAGACTCACGCTCCAGTTGCTGCTGCTGCTCTTCTCGCTGACGTTCCCGCTCTCGCTCCCTCTCCCTTTCGCGTTCCCTCCCCCGCTCTCTTTCCAAGTCATGCTCCTGCTGCTGGTCGCCAAATTTGTGCTCTGGCTGCGCTACCATCGCTGTTGGTCCACTAAAGACTGAGGCATAATCCGAGCTACTCAACGAATCTGACTGATGTCTCGCTGCAATTGGCAGTGTGCCCAGATTTTCATAATTACTGCTCACTGCCTGCGAATGACTTCGCTTGTGTCGCCTTCCCGTTCTCACCTCCTGCTCCGGATTTGCACGCTGTGCGGCCAGAGCTCTGCGCTGAGCACCACTGATGCGACCCACTGAATGCGCTGACTGTTTGCTACTGCCCAGCTGCTGTTCAAAGTTCTGCTCCAGATAATGCTCCAAATAGTGCAGATTCTTGCTGAGATCTATTTCGGATTTGTAGCTCTTGTAAATGGTCGCCTGTTTGCCTGCAGCATTGGCAGCCGCACAGCGGGACTCGTAGTTGGAGATGTGGGCGCGATCACTGATGAAGCGGAAACTCTCATCTTTGGCCAGTGTATGGAAACCACTGAATTCACTGCCTCCGCCGCTGCTGGTGTCGCTTTGTGTGGCCTTAAAATTGCGGCACTTGTCACGTATTTTCTGTATGCCCTGTCGGGTCTTTGCCTGCAGTCGCTCGAAGTAGTTGGACTTGGGCGTGGTGGACACCAGACGAGGTCGGTAGGCGGTGTGCTGAATGTCGTAGCCACCGCTGCCGGCAGCACGCATGCTCTGTATGCTCTGGGTCCTATTGGGATACCGATAGCTAAGCTTCAGTTTGGGCAGCGTCGGTGGCTCCTCCGGTTTGTGTAGTTTGCGGAGTGACAACTGCTTGAAGATGGCCTTTGTGCGCTTTGGCCTACAGCTGCCGTTGCCAGGATCCTCTGTGAAGTCCTGACGCTCAAAGTGTCGCACAGGAACACCGTGTAAATAGTGTGCATTTGAGGGAGTCGCTTGACGACTGCTCGACGTCTCAAACAAACGACGTAAGCCTTTGTTGCCGCTGCGTTGCGGACGCGTTGCTGCGCGAATTGCAGTTGTCGCACTGTTTGCGCTGCGAAGTCGTGGATTCACGCCGAGTGTGAGAATTTCATCGTCGTGAAAGATTGAAAAGGGATTCGTAATAACCGTCGAATTGTCGACAGGTGTTGACGGTCTCAGATTACTTACGGATCTAGTCTTAAGGTTACAACTAGCATTACTTATGGCTAAATGCTGCTTACTGTCTAATACAACTACAACTTTGGCTTCATTGTGTTGGTGTTGGTGTTGGAGTTGGTGTTGCTGATGTTGTTGCTGTTGCTGCCTATCAATATTATCTTCTCTTTTAGCCAACTCTTGTTGGGTGTGTCTTATTAAATCTGTTTCAGATCTAGAGAGTCGTTTGCGTCGTCGCAAATGTCGCAATTCCTTCAAAGAATTGCTCTGTTTGCGAAATCTATAGAATGGATTATTGATGCTCAGCCTTTGCAGCAGCAACTGTGACTCCTCCGTACTTAGTTTATTGTCTAAATCCAACGGTTGCTGTGTGTTAAGCCCCTCCAGTTGCTGCTGCTGCTGTTGCAGCTCCCCCTCTTCGTCTTCCTCGCTAGTCACATTCAGCTGCAACAATTGTTTGCCCGTAATTGGCTTCAGTTCACAGTTCATATTATTCTCTAGCTGCCTATGGCTGCTACTACTATTTCTGCTACTATTTTTGCTACTACTATTTAGTGTACTTGCTAGACTTAGGCTATTGCAGCTGCCGCCCCCACCCGTTGTTGCTGCCAACATGTTGTTGTCGCTAGTACTGCTGCTGCTGCTGCTGCTGTTGCTACTGTTGCTGCTAGTGTTATTGTTGCTACTGCTATTAACCCTGGCTGGATCTGTAATTCTGTCCGCTGGCGTTTCTATTGTGTTATTGTTACTGCTATTGGTCAGTGTGGTTGTTGTTAGACTTGAATTGTTGTTATTGTTGTTGCTATTATCATGTTCATGTTCATGCTCATGTTGTTGTTGTTGTTGTTCTTGTTGTTGTTGTTGCTGTTGTAGCTCGTTGCTTTCGCTATCAACTGCCTGCTAGACCCTAGTGGGCGGTTGTAATATCATTGCAGCCATGCGTACCTTCATTGCCTCCGGCGAGCCATGTCCTGGATATTGCTGTTGCGGATGTTGTGAAGCGGCATGCAACGCCGCTGCTGCCGCTTGCTGCTGTTGATGGTGCTGCTGCTGATGATGCTGCTGTTGTTGCTGCTGCTGCTGTTGTTGTTGGTGATGATGGAAGCCGGCGGGTGTTGTGTAAATTGAATCACCTTGGGGGCCACTTGTGCTATCCGAGCGTGATTTCAAATCAGCCTTTTCGCTGTGGGCCAAAAAGACATAGAAATTGTTATCGGAATATTCACTGATAAGAGTTGGTGACAATTGTTAGAGCTTGTCTGTGACTGTGTGTGCGTGTGTTTAAGTTTGGAGCGGGGGATGGAGGGAGGTTTACTTAATTTGGCTGCCATTGATTGGCAAATTTGATGCCAGTCTCATATCTAAATATTCATCTATTTTGACTGCCTAAAGGCAATTGTTTGCCCCTTGGTTGGGAATATTAAATAACTGCTCTTCTTCCAACAGAATTTAAGCATTCATTTTGTGTTGCCGAACGTTTTGATTGATCCAACAATTTTATGAATTTCAAATGTTACAGATTTTAACGTTAGTCTGTCTGTTCGTATAGTTTCTGGAGGGCAAAGTTTGGCGCTGGCGGTCGATTGGTCGCATAAATAATGCAATGATGGTGGCAATGCGGCCATCGCGTTGCCAAATATACTTAAAGCGGAAATTCAAAATCCATTTCCGTTATAGAACACACACACACACACAAATATATTGAAGCAAGACTTGCCATAATAGTGAATACCAAAAACTATGCTTTTCAATTGCATTTTTGCTCATGTGCATGAGTCTGTCAGTATGTATGTGTGTGTGTGTGTGTGTGTGTGTGTGTGTATGCTCTTGTAGCATAAACGAAATATGGTAATTTTTAAATGGGGATATGCGAAAGCGAGAGCCGTGTGATGCGGCAAGCCAAATAACCGCCACGGCCTCATAACTCATGTCAGCCAAAAAGAAAAATAAAATAAAAAGAAGGCGGCAATGAGCGATTGTTAAGGGGCGTGCCGCAAGCGGGTAAAAGTCTGTATGTGTTGTGGTTGCTTGATGCTGTGTGCGCAGCAAAACACTGAAATATTTTTGCAAACAAAAGTCGACTTTGCAATATTGAATATATGAAAAACGTAAAATATTTCATGCTCGAAACGCACACACTCACACACACAGACACACTGACAAGTACTCTGTGGCCGCATTATTCATTGCTGTGTGTGTGTGTGTATGAATCTGGCCAGTCGGGACGCATAAATTGGAACGCCAGCGCCACCTGTTGGCTACTCTTTGCATTGCAGAGCGAGAGCCTTTCATAAAAATGTATCATAACTGGCCATTTGTTGTGTCAGTTTGCGCGTGTGTGTGCGTTTGTGTTACGCTTCAACTTACCTGTCTTTATCCGATGATTTATAACCCGTGGAACCTGTAAAACGAGTAAAAATAATGCATGAGTAGGATCACGTGTACGTCTGTTTGGTTATATGAACAAATACACAATTCTACATATACATATACATATATGAATATTGTATTTCTTGTGAAGACAATTTCCGAATAAATATTCTAAATAAGTAAGCTTAAGGTTGTCAAGAGTCACAGACTCTGAGATATCCGTTGTAAAATGAAGTGGTAAGTTAATAAATTTACTTAAATATAAGTACTTTCTATTATAAACATATTAAATTTTTAATAACAAATTAAAGTTGTGTTGTAAGTTTTTATATACTTATTGATTAAGTCAGAAAAATAAAAGGTATTGTCATTTTGTACCTTTCTGTTCCCTAAATTAAGAAAACCTTTTCCAAAAACTAAGTGGAATCTTTTTATTCAGCTGAGACCCAAGTTATCAACCGCATGGAAAACATATTGTTAATATAGAATAATTGATGCAGTAATATTCCAACTTATAGACATTGATAGACAGACAAAGATGGAGAGCTTGAAAAACAGCCAAAAACATTGAGAAATACATCAACAGTTTCCGACACATTTGTAAAACACTTTTTACACTTTTTACACTTTTATCTGTAGCTACAGCCACAGCTACAGCTACAGCTACATTTGACAAATGAGCCGTGAACCAATTGATGGCAAAAGGTGTAAAGTTGCCCAAACAAAAAGAAAAAGAGTTTGATTTAGAAATGAGGTAATTTTGATGGATGTGGACTAGATGAAATTGTTGTCCGCTACGAGTGGTGTAGGAAAAGAAGGTAGTTTCCCCATTTGAAGATCTGTCAAATGGCATTTGATATCTTGGCAACTGGCGGCAGCTGCGTCTCAAATTTCAACAATTTTCCAGCGAAAATTGACAATTTGATTGACATCTGATAAATTGCACGCGCCGTAGGAGCAAACTACGATTGGGATGCCAAGGATTGATCCCTATTTGGAGGCCAGTTGTAGATTTAAAGAACAAAATCAAATCCCTAAACACAATTTCTTCGTGTGTTTCAAGGCGATTGCAAAAAAAAGTTTTACAACAAATGTCCTTGAAAAAGTTTACCAAGGAAAAAATAAAAACATTTCTAAAGTTTTATCCTTCTTTCAGACAAATTGTTTTTTTTCTCTCCTACTCTCCCTTTCTTTTTATCTTGTTGTTTGTAAATTGTTTTACCAAATGTGCATTTTAATTGCGCGTTGAGGAAAAGTTTTCAGCCGCTTTCTGGCTGGATTTTGATTTCTAATTAGCCCCCTTTACAACTTAGACTCTCTTTCCTACCAAATTTAACGACTTTAAGCAGACGCATTAAAACAACGCTCAAAAGCAGCAAAGAAAAGAGTTTTTCGTTTTGAAATGAGAGCCATGTCCTTACTGGACCTTAACCCTTTTGTTTGGCCAACTGACCGCAGGCATGTTGGCGGCGCAAAATGCGCTAATGAATATTTTATGAGATTTATTTGAGTTTGAGTTGGAAACGGAAACAAAGAAAAATATACAAAAAAAAAAAAAAGAAAAAGGGAAAAAAATTAAATAAAGGCTCAGCTATTCTCGCATTTTTCTCTGCTCGTATTTTCCATGTTTTCCCTGTGAGTGTTTGTGCTGCAAGTTTTTGTGTTTTTGCAATTAGTGTGACAGCAATGTGGCATGCGGCATGAGTCAGTAGATGCTCAAAGTTCGTCGCCATCTGACAGAATAATGAAGAAATGCTTTAATTGTTGCGGCTTTGAGGCGTTTGTAATTAATATTCGTTGCTGTTTGAGTTCCTAATTGTTGTTTTTGTTTTTTTTTTTGTCCCATTAGTTGTTTGTTATTTTGCCTACTGCTGTTTTAGGGGCCCTTTGTATTGAATATTTAATATTTTTAACACGACTATTGGAAACAATACAAAAAGTAAACCTAATAAGCAAAAGATAATCGACAGAATGGCTGCTTAAATGGTTAATGAGGCAACTAGTTATTTTTATTTTTAGAATAAAGTAAATATACAAAAACTGGTAAAATTAATAAAGAAATCAACCCTGGTCTCAAAGGACTTATTATATAATAATTAAAAATTGTACGCTTCCATAAATTTAAAATTGAGACTTACCTTTGAAGCAGCACTTCTTGCTCTTAATGGCATAGATGCATAAGCATATCAGTATCAAAATGGCAGCCATACAGCCACCTGCCACGCCCAAAAGGTAGCTCATCTCCAAAGGTTCTGTGCATTGTGTGTGTGTGGACAGCATTGGAATCGAATGGTTAATTGTTATTGTTGTCGATGTTGTTATCGGGAAGCATAAAAGGAATTTAATATTTTATATATGGTTTGATTTTAATTGCAGTAATTTATATATGCGTTACATATGGCACAGTTTTTAATGAGTTTTTTTTTCATTTTTCTCTTTTTTTGTTTATCATTTGCATGCAAGGGGCAAATATAAAATTTTAATTAATGAGAGTGGCAAGTAAGAAATGATTGAATAAGAGTACACTGGCGGATACCCTGTAAAACATGATGAATATGATATTCAAAATGCTTTGTAGCTCGAAATTGGTGTAAAACTTAGGTGTAAATGGTAGGAAAATAAAGAAAACACTATGCACCTGCAAACGTACCCTCCACAATCAAATGAATGGCATGACGATCGGTGCCTCGTTCGTTCTCCACAACGAGATAATAGGGACGTGAATCGTGCTCATCGGTATGGTGTATTTGCAGTGTGGATAGGTAGCAATCCTCCCGAGTATCCTGCAGCATATCCTCGGCACGGAAGCGATCTAAAACGAGCAGTATAAAGTGTTGAAGAGATGCGACAGATATATGAATAAGTATTTTATGACCATTTCCGATTAAATGGCACGTATTTTAATTGCATATAATGCGACAAATTATAGCACTAAAATTACCAACAATTTGTCGATGCATAAATTAAAACTATAACAAAAATAATAATAAATGTTAAAACACACACACACACATGTAGTCAGACAAGTGAAGAGTGTTAAAGATTTCGTGATACAACAGGGCGTATGCGCAATAAGTACCAAGATTTTGCAATACGCCCGTTTGATTCCTGTCAGTGGCAAGTACGCCGGATTACACGCACGGAAAGACGGAGACAGACAGACGAATAGTTCGTCTGATGGACAGAGTGACAGACGAACAGACAGACGGAATACCGGATGCACACGCAGACAAGCTGAAAATGAAGAGTAATGCGCGAGATTTGTTGGTAGCAACAGCAGCAGCAACAACAACAGCAGTAACAGCAGCAACTGCAACTGGCACTGAAACTGCAACTGATGCTGCAGCTTGAGGTGGCGCCACAATGCAGTTTAAACTGAAAAACGAGCTGCATATATGCTTGCTGCTGTTGGCTGTCTGTTGAATCCTGGATTACCGCCTGGACTGACAAGCGTGGGAAATCTGCTTGAGTATCGTCCACGTAACTCGTCTTTGCTGCCAATGCTAATGCTAGACTAGGACAACATGATGCCTGGCATTTGTCTGATTTTGGCCATGTAATTTGTCTTGATTTGTGCGTCATGTAACACACGTCGCACACTGCGTATGTCCTGTCTTGCTCTGCCCTATCCTGGCCTGGCTTGTCCTAGCCACACGTAGCACGTATGCTCAACGTTTGTTCAATGTCAAATTTGCGGAAAAGGTTTGTTAATGAGCACTCAAGCGTGCAGCAAAGCCAACATAACACGAACACGAACACACATTCGAGTCCAGCTTTTTTGGACTGTCTGCGCGTGACGTGCACTGCGTTTGATGCGGCCACTGCCATTGCTAGTGCCACAGCCAGTGCCACCACAGAGTTAATTGAGTTGCGGCTTATTGAAAAAGAAAAACTACAACTAAGCATCTAATTGCATTTTCATTAGCTGCCCAATGAAGCGCATCAAGTATACGCACCTATGCCAGAGCCGGCCTCCAAACGCAATGAACCCCATTCCCAGGCAACGCGTTGAGGCCTCGGATCTGCACAGACGACCATCGTCAGGCTGGCCGACTCGCCGCGTTTCACAGAGACCGTGTGCATGGATGGATGCAGACGAAGCACCTGAGGAGCACCTGTAAAGCAAAAACAAAGGAAATCAGGTTAATCAGCTTTATGAAGCAAAAACAATGTTTCAATTAACCTCAAACCTTCTGTGCAACAGAAGCCACTTAATAATATACAATTAAGCATACGCCACGTATGACCAAATATTTGTCACTGACACATGATCACAATGCACAGTAAATTGCTCAAATAATAAAGGTTTAAAACAAGAAAAATATTTCAGCTTAAATGTAATATCATTAAAATTGCGTATAAAATTAAATTTTATTGAAAAAATTGCATTAAATATTTATTTTAATTAAGCAACACACTTTTTATTCTGTTTACGAATTATAAAAAATATTTATGTACTTAAAAGCATTTTAAATAAATATGTGTTCAACAAACTCATGTTAACACATCAAAAATGTTTACATTTTGCCAATAATTATTTATGTACATCCGATCAAAAATGTGATACGCAGTAAGAAATTCTTACAATATTAATAATTGTTACACAACAATGTTTATGGCTAATATGAACCGCAATAATTTTGAACAATTCCCATAGATTCCCTTTATTAGTATCAAATACATAAATTTGCATTGTTCAACTGCCAAAATGTGTACTTTATTTTGTTAAAACAATTCCCCAGCTGTGCAGTTTGAGCCATGTTTAATCATATTTGTTTGGTCATTTATCTGCTGGAACGCTTTTAGCTGCAGCTGACATGCTAATCGCATAACTAAATGTACGAAAATGTAACGGTGACAACAGTGGTAGACTACAAGATACCCTGTAAAGCCTTTTTTAAATAATAAAGAGGAATGCAAAGCAAATTTCTAAACTAGAAATTCAAATACACATATGTTACCCTTTCTCTTCCTTGTACAGGGTATTTATATTGGGAATTTTGTTGTTATTGTGGCAAATTGCCTGCAGGCAATGCGAGTGTATTAAACTCGTGAGCATCGCTCTTGTGCACATAATGAGGTACTTTTGTTGCAGCTGCAGTTGTTGCTTTTGTTAGTTAACTAACGAACTAGTTAGTTACTTTAAACATATTCGACAAACTCTCACACACTCACACACTTATTCACACATACACTAATACATTGCATGTACTTTTTTTAGCCAATGTTGTCGCTCGTTCTCTTGCCGTGTCTTTCTATCTCGTTTTTTTTTTCTCTTTCTGTTTCGCGTTTTTTTGTCCTGGTTGGCTCTGCTAAATTGCTCGTGTCCTTGGTTGGTCATAAATTATGTACGTGCTGCGGTATTCAGCACTAAATTTAAATATACATATTTTTTTTTCTTTTTATTTTTCTGCTCGACTTTTTTGTTGTTGGTTTTTCACTGCCCCAAGCAGTGTTCGTGGCAGTTGTTCTCTTACTTTTTTCCCTATCTTCTCTTACACTTTTTTTATATTTATTTTTTTGTGGTCTGGTCATAAGTTCATTTTGATTTTGTGTTACATTTTGGTTTAGTCTGTTGGCAGTGGCAGTTGCCGCTTTGCTGCATTTGAAACGCGACCAACAGCGCCTGCAGCTGCCAAAAGGGAATAGCAGGGAAAGGTGGGGATAGGCGGGGAAATGCGGGGAAACGCGTGGAGATGTGGTGTAAAATCGCAGACGCTTAAAATGTTTTCGACGCGTTTTCCGGTTGCAGTTTTTAATGGAGTTTTGTGTTATTTTAAGTGAGCATTAGGTTCAGCTCAGTTCAGTTTATCCAGAGTTGCAAATTGCGAAAATTCCAGACCGAGTAAACTCTGTCCACATGGGATACATGTTGAAGTTGCTATTACAACGCCGTTGTATGTTTTCAAGTACCCATCACCTTTAAAGTGTTGTTGTCTCTTTTGTTGTTGTCACTTGTTGTGGTCATCAGCTTGGTCAACAGTTGCTAACATTGTATGTCGACTTGCTTGGCATGTCATAACTCACTTCTCACAGAATTTCATATTTTAAAACCAATGTTCGCTCCTTTTACAATTTTTATATTGTGTATATACCCTGTAGCTACAAATAGGTCAACTGACACATTTTTGTATTCAAATTTAGCAATATTTTGTTAATCCTAGAGTCATCAGAATTTTCCATAAAAATGTTGTTTTTTTTTAGTATAAACAAATTCTGATGCCCGAGGCCTTGGCAAACAGCATTTGTCACATTTGAATAAAATATCACACATAATACTTTATATACAATACATGGTAGCTGCCAGTCTATCAGTGTAGAATATTGTTCTTTTTTTTTTAATGTTGTTTGCTTTTTGGCTTTGGTAACAGTTGCGGCTGTTGTCATATTTTGTGGTATTGTGGCTTTGGCGGTGATTACCCTGCAGCAACATGTACATAAAACATAACCAAATATCGCACTTACCCACAACTTGTAGGGACACTGGATCGGAAATGGATATTCGTTCCTGGCCATTGATATAGCTGGTGGCTCGACACTCGTATTCCCCTTGATACTCATAGGTGACATTATCAATGACCAAACGCGCCTCGTTGCCACGCTCCACATACTTTGAGCCATGTGAAATTCTAAAAAAAAGGAGAGAAGATAAAAGAATTTCAATCATAAATAGATAGTGGGGGGATATGTGAAACCCAACTCCACTAAACCCATCATGCTTTCCCAGTATGATCAATAGAAGTGATTGTAAACAGTGGCATAATTCAAGCAAAAATATAGCATACTTTAGAGAGTTCTCTGTGCGCTTTTCTTTATGGTTGCGTCAGCTTTTCGATTCGACAAAAAATGCAGCAGCCACATTGCAACTTTGGGTGTTAAGTTAAACGGGATAGGAAGAAGGAGGAATGAGTGAGGAGGGTTGGGAGGTCACTTCTACTTCTTCAACTATGAGCGTGCAGCAGCAATATTGAAAATTGCGTATGTGGGTGGAAATATTTTTTGTTGCTTGTTGCAGGCAAAAAATATTTGATACATTTTTTAATATGAGAAATGCCTTTTATGTAGCGAAATGCTTTTCAGCTCGACTCCTCACAGGCAGTCGTGTGAGTATGTGTGTGTGTGTGTGTGTGTGTTTGCGTGTGTGTGTTTGCTGTTTTCTGCACCCAAACAAATTCCTTTGATATTTGTACATAGTGGTGCTGAAGCTATGTTCGATACTTTGTGCACTTACTGTCGCTAGCTTAAAGCGGCAATTAAAGCGAACTTTCAAACAGGAAAAGACGCAATTAAAAGCAATAAATTAAAAAGCTATTTAAATGCAAATCCCAAACGGTTCGTCCTCTCACCGCAAATGAAGTCGCAAAACTTCGACAGCTAAAAAAAAAAATTGAAAGAAAAATAAATGGCTCACAAAGCGCTTTTCAACTTGGCACATGCAACGCAAAGGGAAAGAGATGAGTTTGTGTAAATGACGCCGAATATTTGCCCCAACATACAAGAACCGAAATCACGTAAATCAAAGTGACATTCCGTTTCCTTTGCCAGATGCCCAGTAAACTGCAGAGCTAGGCAAAAGGGTATGTGAGCTGCAGAAATTTTCCTTGTTTTCAAACAGGGTATTATCCTCTCGTTAACAGTTAACTACTATTGTTTTATTTTTTGCAGCACATTCATTTGCAAACCAAGTGACAGTGGCAAGTGGCGGGCAGCTCTCTGTGGCTGCATTTGCATGTGTGGATCAGCAGGACATTGTTAGTCGGTGGTCTAAGCTCCTTTGGCATGCAAGCCTCCCGAGCATAGGTAGGCTGTCAACGACACATACCAATGATTTATTATACACACTTCGACAAATATACACTTAAACACACACACTGTGTGTTGATTTTCCTTGGCACGCGCCATTAAATGTGTGAGACGACAATATTGTGGGTGAGAAGCACGCATGTAAATTAGTTTTCAACAATTGACATTTAATTTCTGATCAACACGCGCGGGCACGCTTCATTAAGTCAACACGCCACCACGTTGCATGTGGCATTTGCTATTAGAATTTGACGCGCAAGTGAATCAATCTGCTCAAGGAGCCATGCCATCTATATGGGCCAAGTGCAAACAAAATGACATCACAAATCACGTACTCACAACGCTCTTTTATCTGCCCCCAAACCAAACTTTGTGGCATGCAACGTTTTCTGGGTGGCATTTTGGGGTATGGGGTAAAATTGGTCTTGGGGTTTGTAGCACGTGCATGATGAGTATTTCGATTTTTCCAGCAGTCTACGGATGCCTGTTGAATGGACAAACAAAAGGAATGAACGGACGGATGAACGTATCCCTGTTTTGCATACTAATGCAGAAAAAGTTGCAACAAGAAGTTCAGTTGTAGTATATACAGTCTATTCGGTATATCCCGCTGCTAAATGCGACTCACTCGTCTTCCCATTTTATGCACAACAATTTCCGCTATGCAGCTAATTAAAATGACGCAAACATCAAGAGTAATAGTTAGTGGGCGTGGGGTGTGGGCGTGGGAGTGGTCTTAGTAGCAGTTGTCTTTGCCTGTCTGCCTGCTGTTGCAACAGGAAGTGTACTCATATACTGGAAATGTACTACCAGCAATAAAGAGGAAAAGATAAAGAACAGCGGAGGAAAAAGAGAAAAGAAGAGAAAGGACGCGACCAACTATATTACGAGCTTATAAACTAAGCAAAAACTCATTACAGTTAAAGTTTACTTAAGCAATCAGCATCTGGGACTTCTTGCAATGTGTAAGCTCTTCTATGAGTGCCAAGCAGCATTGCTATTTGCACAAGTGGAATATTACGATGGCATTTATCGATGGGAAAGCAAGTGTAAATATTACGTATACGCAACAAGGCTTCCACTTTTAATGCAACGAAAACAACTTATATTAAATACGTCGCAAAATCCACCAATGCGCAAAGAATTTGCCACCTAAAAGTATGCACTGAGAAAACGAACCTGAAAATGGAGCGCCTAAAAACATGCAACGGAAATGTAACGTATACACAATTTTGTACTTACCTTTGAACCCATTTGTAGGACGGCATGGGATTGCCATCGGCGACGCACTCAAATGCAGCGGGACTGAATAGTGGCGCCGTGGTGAGACGGTCTGGTCCGGCCGAGACAATTTTGGGTGGATCTATGGCAAAATAAATAAAGCAAAACACGGAGAGAGGGAACGTCAATGGAAAATTAAGGCAAAGTTAGCCAAGCAAATGCAGAAACAATAACAGCATCGCTGGCAAAATTAAACAAAACGAGGCACTCACATTTCACGTCCAGCTGCACTGACAGCTGCTCAGAGGTACCAACTGAGTTCTGTGCCTGGCAGGTATACAACCCTGCGTCCCGACGTCCAACAGGACGTAACTGCAGTGTTTCCTAAAGAGAGAAGGAGACAAAGAAAACGAGATAGAAAAGGGCAGATGGCAATTTAATACAATTACAAATTTCTGCTACACTTAAGATAAATACGCAGAGCAACGTCGCAATTTCGGTACAGAAACGGTACGGTCTGGTTTGGTGGGGAATAAAGCGGGATGGAGACCCGGTTGTCGCCTGGATGAGCTTACTTACCTGCAAGCTGGCTATCTCAGAGCGTCCGGCACGTCGCCAAACGATGCTGGCCGGTGGATTGGCATCGGCCACGCAGCGCAGCACAAGCGCATCCTTATCCTCTTCCAAGTCGATTTCCGGTGAGCCAATTAGACGAATGGTTGGAGCGTCTGTAAAGCACAAGATGAACAAGTTGACTAAGCAAAACAAGCACAAGAAAACATAAAACAAGAAACAAGTCAACAAGCCACCAAGTCCATGCCCAAGCCAAAACTAAAGCCGAAACTCAAGCCAGAGCCCAAGCCCAAGACCAAGCCAAAGCCAGAGCAGTTGTCCCAAGTATAACCCTCTACTTCGTCTCTGTTGCAAAACTCTTGAATTGCTTAACAAAACAGGAAATTGCAGCAAATTGTAGCTAATTGAATTGTTACAGCTGTTTGCCATGTCTGTTTAGTTTTTGACTTTAAGCCAAATGAAATGACTGCAATCAACTTCCCTTCCTTGGTAAAAGGATCTGGGATCAAGCCAAAGGCAATTCTAGGCTTTTTTTTACCACCAGCACAGGGTATTATATTTTCGTTTAATACATGCGAAAACCAACATAGAAAAGTTATAAAATTCTCTAAACATCAAGCTAAGGCAGTTGACTATAACTATTGTTAAGACTGAATTTTATATGTATAAGTAAATTTTAATTTTTTTATGTTAAGCCGCTGTTTGGTAAGTATTCCTAGAGACTAACTGGGTACCAAGAGTATTTACACTACGCTCAGCTAAAGTGGCTAATTTGAGCAGTTATAATCCGTGTTTTATATCTTTTGAATAGTACTTACATTTGACATCCATGCGGGCCTCAACTGGTATGGATTTCGCCTCATAGTTGTCATGGAAGGCAATGCAGCGCAGCGTATCACCGTGTCGTTCTCTCATTGCAGACACCTGCACAACTGAGGTAGCTGACCAGGTGCGTGTATTATCCGGTTCGGTGGCATTTACTTGCGGGTGAATGGGTGAGATTTCCTGGTCGCCTGTAGTTGGTTGAGACAGAGATAGACAGATGCAAAGAGAAAGAGAGGGGAGAGAGTAGGCACAAATCGTTGAAATTAATTAACACGACAATGTCAGAAGGTGGATGGTGGATAACAAGAGCAATCAAAGGATAACAACTGCAGCATGAAAGCACTTACCCAAATACCATCTGAGCGTTGCAGGCGGATTACCATAATGTGAGGCGCATTTGACTGTCGCCACGGCGCCAGCGTCGACGGTGATGTTGTGTCCTGGCGGCAATGGTGCACCCTCATACTCCAGACGTGGACGTTGTGGCGCCACTGCAAGTGGCAAGCAATGTAAAACACACACAAACACGAACACACACAGATTAGTTATATGGTTTTTGTGGCTGGCAATAAATGTCAGCAGTGCGGCAAAAAGGAAATTTAATTAAATCTCCGACAAAAGCAACTGGTTTATTTGACTTGAATTAGTTACTCAAACAATCTTTCAACTTGATATCGATTAAAAGTCTGCATTTATAAATCAAAGCTACTAGTTGCTTTTATTACCAAGAAATTAATCATACGCAACGTTGGCAAATTTTCTATGCATATGAAATTGATTTTCTTCTTTTTTTTTTGTGTTTGGGAAAATGAATTTTCCAAAGCTAGAACTAACACTTACCACGTACAACCAATCGCACTGGTTGACTGGTCAGCGCATCCTGTGCGGTAAATTCACTGGCCGTCACTTGGCACTCCCACAGGCCATCATCGAAGTCCAGTGTCGCCGAGCGTATCCACAAGGAGCAATCGCTGCCGATTTGTGCCGGCGGTGGCGGATGTAGATCCCGATGTAAGGAGCCAGTGTTGCTGCCAGGACGTGCAGCCCATTCGTATTTCTTTGGATAGATACCCACAGGCTGTGAACAGAGAGGGGGAGAGAGAGAGAGAGGGAGTGTTGCATTAGCACAGCTGTTGAAACAAAAGCACAATGATGATGCTGCCAAATGGTGATGATGATAATCATGATAAGGATGAGCAGGGCGGATTTGGCAAACGACATGTTTAGCATGTTTAACTTTTCGATGTAGTCAGGCGTTTAATTTCGTCTACGATTTGCCGCACGCACACACTCGCCTCACACACAGATTGGTACACAGACAGCTAAATATACAGACAGAGCGATTTCCACACAGCAGTTTGACTATTCTATTGAATGGACACTGACCATCCATGTTGATACCCTCCCTTTTACTCCTGCTGAACGGGTCTGTTGCCATTTTCAACTACGTGTCGTTTAACTTCACTTACAGGACGACTCGGTGGACTGTTTGGAATGTTGTTATTGCGGATGTTACTGCTCTTTCTAAATTGGCATTAGTTTGTTTGCTAATTGGAAATTAAATTACAATTAGTGATCTTTGAGCGTGGCCATCGTTGCCCTTTAAGTATTTATGTCCCGATTCCATTCCGCCCTGCATATCTATGGCTCCTGACACTGTTACTTAATTGCCATTTGCCTTACCTTACCATGCCTTGCCTAGACACGCCCCTCAGCGCCAGCATGCGGTCCTTATTTAACCCTAAAGTTGGTCTTTAATCGATTAAATTAATTTTATCATTGCGTTCGTTTACACAAAGGTCACTTGTCATGGTGTCTAGATTAAGCTTAAGGTGCAGTGAATGTAGAAACTTGAATGACTAAATTGATGTCATTTATTTTAATAGTCTAAAAAGGGAAGTATTTTATAAATTAAATTTTCTAAATAAATAATTAATTTTCTTTTAATGGGAGCCTATAAATAATTTGCTATAAATTTGTTTCTGTAAGTTGTTTTCAATACTTTTTAAAAAATAGGCATTTCTTTTAGTCATGATATCATTTAAATTAAAGTTTTTTGTTTTAAAAGACTTCCTATTGCTTCACTCTCTTTATATACTTTTTTACAATTTCCTTTGCTTACTTGTTACACAATTCTAGAAAAAAAGCAAAGTATGTGACAGATTCAGAGGTGACCAACCCAAAATTGGTCTACGGCATTTACCACAAACTATTCTTATTCAGTGATTGTAAAAACTTTCTTTGTATGCAAATTGTATCGCATCGAAGTTAAATTCCATATTAGCTATGGGCGAAATATTTTAAATATTATTTCATTTTAGTTTCGACATTTTGTGTGTGCTATCTTTGGCCAACCATCGTCTGGTCAGCTGTAGGAGCCCAGATCTAGGGTTAAGCAACTGTCATATTATATATTTAAACATTTTTGTGTGTGTTTGTCTGTCTGTCTGTCTGTCTGTGTAAGGCATAACCGGAAAATACAAAGAGGTCATGCTGAATACGTGCAACTGTCAGAATAACAATTTCAAAAGCCAACAAATATTTTGTTGTTGTCTCCCAGTTGTGTGTGCTTGAGACTCTGTGTGTATCTGTGACGCAATCGAATGCATCACAATCGTTTACAGACGACATAATATTTTTTTTATATTTTGTCAAAGTAATAACACAACTACAGGATATGATCATGTAAGCTACTGACGAAATCAGACATCAAATTTCTATGTGTGTTGCTAGAAATATTCTAAATTACTTTCGAGAGGACAGTGCATTGCGGGCATTTCTTCTGCAAATATTAAAAAAGTCATTGAAATACTTATATTGAAATTGATTCTATAATTGATTAAATATAAGTATTGATTTGGAAATTTGCTTGAGTTTTCATCAAAATGATCTTTGAAAAATATTTCAATATATGATTCTTTATTTATATTTAGCATACCCATTTATGGTCACTGACAGGACGATAACGAGCCATCTAAGACTGACATAAAATGCAAGCATCTTCTACGTTTTGGGGAGGGCAGTAAGAAGACACATGAAAATTGTCTACTTATGATAAATATACAGAAAAATATATGGAAAACTATACAAACGGCATACTGAAATGGGGAAGTTAGTTTAAAAAGCAAACATAAACAACAACAATTGGCATAAATATGCAAATATAAGTAAAAATTTAAATGGAAGGCAAACAACAAGAGCAGCAGTTCTGTGCATGCTGGGGCGTGCACGAGGGTTGACACAAAAGTATTGACTAGAACTCAAAAGAGAGTTTGAGTTCACTGTTTTAGAGTTAACAGACCTATTGAATGTTCTAGGAAGTTTTGAAGCTGCCCTCGCTTAAGAGTTACTCATGCAGATGAAAAGGGACACTCGATGCATGCAAATGTTCTTCTTGGCCAAGCAAACGTATGTGTTTTGTGTTCTAAATAGCATCTCCTTAGTCCTGGAGACACAGACCATGTAAACATTTAAGTATATCGAGACGAGATGCTAAGCAATGCAATGCAATTCACAGCAATGCGATGCGAAACGCTGTTTTGCGATGCGATACGATGCGCAGCATATGAAAAAGGACATTTTGAGATTTGCTTTGTGATTTTTGTCATGCAAGGACCCCACTTGGTGTGCATATGATTTTGCATAACAAGTGCATTAGGAACTCCACACATAAAAATCATAAAATGAGTGCAGTATACAAAGGGGGCTATGGGCCAGATAAAAGTTATGCCACAAAGGCATACAAATGTCATGAATAACAAGCACTGGAATCATCTGCTAACCAAAGACGAAGTGTCCATCTCATAAACATTGCATCGATAACTTTGATTCAAATGCACAAGAAAGACAATTTTCACAACACATGCAAATTAACCCAAGGAGAGACCATGAAAATTCTCAAACAACTGAAATTAGTTTGTTTGAAGTTATGTTGAGGCAGTCAACTAAACAGACTGAAGAACAAAGGAAGTTAATTGTATTTTCCCCTCATCTTCTGGCTCCATTTCTTTACTGTCTCTTTCACGTTGCAATCAAAATTAAATGGATTTCATAGTGTGTACATGCAAATAGCAGTCTATGAGCCTTTCGACATGCTACATAAAGTTTGTCATGTTCTCAGTACATGCGGCATAATGCAAAATTCTGGTCAAATTTCCGTGCTCGCACCTGTATTCATATAGTGTAATGTTATATTCATGTAAATTCTACGGATACACAAAAAAAAGAGCTTCTGCGGTAATATTTTAGATAAAAATGTAAGGAAATATATTCTTGGCAAAACTTTTTGTTTAATAAACCATTTAAGTCATAAAATCTTACTAGTTTAATCCTTTATTTGTTACCTAAACTCAACAGCATGTTAAAGTAAACATTTAGTTATTTAATCAACTTATTCTGTCAGTGTATCCTGCCAAAGGACTTTATGCCTCGAGTGTCTCTGTCACGCACTTTCGATTAAAACTTTCCCCAAACACACGGCCTAATCAAAGAAGAGTCCTTGCGGCAAGAAAACACTGTCCAGTGGCATATCAAAAAGGCCGTGAGCCAAAGTCAAAGGTCACAGCGTTGTTTTCATCTCAGCTCAACTAGCATTATTGGCTCGCAACGGCTCGTAGAGCGTAAATTACTTTTAGCTGGCAGTGTGAGACACACACACGCTTGTGTTGGGTAGGCAGTCAAAACAGCACTTAATTGAACCACAGGACGCGACTAGCATCTAAAATGACTTTCAGTTCTTTTGAGAAGTATTCGAAGTGTGTGAAAGTCGAATTGGGAAAGTTATAGACTGTAAAAACATATACAACCCGTATCTTAGTATGTGAGCAATACACGTTGTTGAATAAGGCATGTGAAATGAATAGATGAACATCGATTGTATGATTACCTTGTTATCCTTTTGCCAGGAGCACGAGCCACGTTTATCGATTACTTTGCATGTGAGCAAAGCGTCCTCATGTGGATTCACCTCGGTGTATGTGGGTTGTTCCGAAAATCGCTGAAAGCACTCGATTACTGCAAAAAGAAAAGAAGAAAAAACACACACATAATGAGTACAACACAATCATAAAAAATGGACGCGTTGTTTCTTATTGTTATTTCAGAGTACTTGTTTCCTTCCTTCTGTTCCACTTCCCCCTTCACTTATCTGCTCATCTGAGTAACAATTTCAACAACATTGTTAATCAGCATTGCGTTGACATTGCTGCACAGCATCATAAACAAACTGAATTCCATTGCCCCAGCACTTCTTTTCTTCTTCTCGAGTTTCTTCGTTGCTTTTCACTGACTGCGCATGTAAGTATGCTATATTTTTTAATATCACGAATCCTGCGTCCTGCATTTGTCACGCACGCGGGCAATTATCAACGGCAGTCGCCAGCACAACGCCAGGAGAGTGCGCCAACCATTTGCTTATCTTTGCACTTGCCACACCCTATGTGTGGGCTCTTCATTATCATTTCGATGTGTTCCCTTTTTGTAGAGTAAGCTCCTGCAGAGGGTATCATAGTTTTTGTTCAAGAAATGTTACGCATTGGAACTAAAATTGATTTTTCTAATACAATATGCATTTATAAGAGGTACCTGCATATATATCTACATATATACCTATATATTTACATAGATCATTTCCTTAAAAATTGTATGTCCAATAAATTTCTGGCTTCTGGCATATTTCACAATACTTAAAAATAGTCTATTCCAGCTTTAGTACAAGGTTATCTGTTTTGTACACTCTGTCATAAAAAAAAACAAAATTAATATACCCTCTGCAAGGGTATAAAAACAAATTTACAAAAAAAAAAAATTTAAGGTTTGATTTTGGTTTTAAGGACAAAAGGGTATTGCAGTTTCACCAGTTTCAGCAACGTTACGTAACTGGTTGGCACTCGGCGTTGGCACAGAATTTATGTTAATTGCTGGCATGTTGAATATTTTCTTCGCTCTTGCACTCAATTACACCAATTAAAGGTGGAAATTACACGCGTTGCTTGCGCTCGATAAAACTGGGAGTCTGACACACAGAAAGATAAAGAAAAATGAGAGAAAAATGGGAAAATTAAGGCAGGGAGAGCTCTGCCGCTTTAATGTTGCGGCAACTGGGAAGAAACTTGTACTAAGACTGCAACTAAGAGTGACTTCGTTCTGGCTAGGTTAGTAACTTGGGAGCGTGTATTATGAGTGAATCAAAGTTTTTAGTCCTTTTTATGCAGGTTTTACATTATGTCATTTGCACATTCATTTCCCCACAATTTTCTCCAGGGTTGCCAACAGTACTTGTTTTATTGTATGTGTGGTCTGATTTGCTTGGCCAAGTAACCTGGCTTGCCAACTTCCGTTTATATATGACCAATAAACAAGTATAAACAAACATTCTCATGCGTCATTCCGTGTGTATGTTTGCGTGTATTTGTGTGGGTGTGTGTATGGGAGTTTGTGCGTGTGTTGAATAAGCTTGCATCATTTCGTGTGCTGACAACACGTGCCCGCCGTTAGCTGCCGCGTTGCCAACATTTTTGACATGCTTACACATACAACCACACGCGCACACCCAATCACACACATACACACATACACTCACGCAATGATTTATTACGCGTGATTGGCGTGATTGCCACTTTGATGCTTTATTTCATCTTCCCGTTGTTGTAACCGTTTTTGTGCCCATTTTCTGTGCCCCTGCCCCTACTCCGCCCCTGCACTCACTGCTGCCCCTGCACACACCCATCCCTCAACCTCGCCCACTTTCCATTCTTTGTCTCTTTATCCTGTTGCTGTTATTGCAGCCATTCGCTCTGTTTGCCTTTTATCGCTTTTCGTGTATAAATTGGCTTTGTATTTCAATTACGATGCGGCATGAATCGAGCCTCATGCTGCAATGACCCACTCCTCACTCCCACTCCTTTCCTACATTCCCTTCATTGTCCATTGATGCAGCATGACGAATCCATTGCAGTTTGTGTCCTGCTTTCACGCTGGTTTACAGGCGGTTCAATTTGGTGTTCCAACCAAACAATGTCCCGCTGACATGTTGTTGCCAATGCAGTTGGCATTTGATTTATGCCACTTGCAGCTTGCGGCTTGCAACTTGCAACTGCTACATTTTATGCTACTTACAATGGAATTTTACTTGCAATATTCTTAAAATTTAAAACAAGCCTAAAGAAATTAGGTTTCGATAGTTCATATAGTTTGCTTTTTACCCAGATTATTGGATTGCAATTAAATTTCAGCTCAGATTAAAAATATTTCATTCAGAGAGCATTAAATTTGAATTGAATATCAATCATAAATTAAATACTAATTTATTGTGTGTTTTTAAAAAAAGAAAATATAATAAAATAAATGTAAGTACAAAGCAAACTTTCAATAGCGGAAATAATTTGCTCATTCGAAACATTTCAATTTTTGGGGACTTAAGAAATGATATTCTTTGCGAAGATAAACAAATTTCCTCCTTGACTGAATTTCTTTTTGATTGGAGTTGTGAAATTTCATGTTATTTCCTCTGTGTTTTTCTTTCTGCCCCCCTCGCTCTTTCTCTCTGGTTGCAACTTAATTGAAAGACATTGTAATGTAAAGATTTGCTGGGTAAAAACCGCAGACAAATAAATAAGCAGAGTGCTAACAACAAAGACAGGCGAAATGCCTATTTGCAGAGGGTAAATAAAAATATTAAAAATAAATAAAGTCCCCAACAAAATGCAAACTCGCTAAAAAACGAAACAAAAACGAAAATTGTTGGGCAAAGTAAAAGAGCGTTTACTGTAGCGGCAGCTACCCCAAATAAAAAAACCAAACACACAGAGGGGAAGATGGGTAACAGGAGGAGGATGAGACAGGAGTGGCAGTCACAGTTACAGACACAGTCACAGTCACAGTTACTTCTACTCCAGCTGCGATTGCAGTTTTAGCTGCCTGCCCCTTGCCACTTCTGGCGCTGTAGATTCAAGTGCGTGCCGCTGAGTGCTGCTTACAGCTTTCTGTTGATGTTGCTGCTGCTGTTGTTATTGTTGCTGTTGTTGTTGTTGTTGCATGCCACGCTCAAGTGGCGTTTGTGCTTTGTAGAGTGTGCTCGTCCCGTGCGCTTAGTCGCTGCGACCCGTTTCGAGTACGCGACGTGCCTGCGCACAGACAACAAGGATAACAATTACTCTAGTCGCATGTCTGTCATTTGTTTTTTATATTCTTTTATTTTTTTTGTTGGTTTTCTATTTTATTTCCCTTTCTTTTTATTTATTTTCAATGGCTTAGAGTTTAAATACTTTGCTTTTGCAATTTTAAATACATTTCATCGCTGGTCTCCAGCTGGGATTGCCATCTGGTCTCCCACAGGAGCTTTCCTGATGTCCTGATTCTCCAACAGAATGTCAGAGACAGACTTCGTCTAGTGCCTCGACCGGCTGTTTACTTCGGATGATGCATTGCAGCATCATAATTTCACGTAGATGTCCGTGGCATGCAACAACAGTTGGCAGCACGACAAATGGCATTGCATCAAGTGTTCTCTGGGCAATGGGAAAAGCGGGTCAATTGGTTCTGTCTCTGGTCAGCTATAAAATAGCTGGCCAAAAGTGTTTTTCGAAGTAAAACACGTTACTCATACGCAGCGTGTGCGCTTCTTTCCACAGCAGACAATTTACGGCAATTCCCAAAGCGAATTCACACTCCTCCACACTTCAATGCTTTATCTCTCGCCACTCCCTCCCCTCGTGACTAGGCACAACTGCTATCTCCCATTTGGATACTACCTTTTGAGATCGAATTTGAGTTTGAGTTCAGCTTCTTTGTCGGCAATCAATGAAAGCAATTTGTGAATCTCTTGTGCAATTCTGCGAAATACAAACGAGCAGCTCACATAGCTGCAAATCCGCAGGCAAAACTCGCACACATGCAAAGGACACATAAGAGGTTCAAGAGGTATTGCCAAAAAAGGAAAAAATAGACAAAAATTGTATGCAAATCAAATATGGACGATGATTTGTAAATTTTCAAATTTATAACTTCGCAATAGAAAAGGAGATAACAACAAACACAACAGCAACAGGAGCTGGAGATGGAGCTGGAGCAGCTGTTGTGCCTCAAACGGTGTCTCCTCAACCAGTCTGCCACATACGCTGAGTAGGTGCTAAGCAAACATGCAAGCCATGGGGATTATAACAGGGAATTCTCGTTTGCTCTACACAAAAAAGGCGAGCCAGACACGCCCAAACAACAAAAGAAACACCAAAAGCAACAACAACAACAAAAGCAGCAAAAAAAAATGAAGATACGAAACATCAGCAAAGCAAACGCGCAAACGTTTAGATTGCTGAGCCTGACACCGCTTTGGGGTCCTTGTGTGTGCGCGTGTGTGTATGTGTACATGTGTGCTAAGCTAAAATGGGTTCCTGGCGTTATCCTTGGTAGCAGCCTTCAGCCAGTTATCCAGCCACCTACTTAAGCATAATGATATATTTAGCTTACCAAGTGATTGTTATTTGATATTCAACAGATTTTTTCGCTTCGCTCCGCATCGACTTCGACTTCGACTCCTACTGCCACTCCCACTCTGACTTTGGCTTTGCATCTGCCAAATTGAAGACCCAACCCACCTCGATTGTAAGACTAAATCGATGTGTGTTGTTATTATTTCATAAGCTCAGCTTCTCACGCTTGCTTTGGCTGCCATTGTGTGCACATTAAGTTGTTTCGATCGCCAGGACTTAAGTGTTTGCTTCAATAGTGCGTATACGTAATGTGCCTTAAGCAGATTTATTAACGCTACCAATTCGAGTGTCACTAGATTCAACTTGCTTGTTTGTGTTTTATTATTGCAGATACACTGATAAAAATCAAATAAATCCACAATATTTATTTCCTTTAATTTTTTATAAAGAATTCAAATATATTCCATTTTTATTTGTTGTAAAACGAAAGTCTCGAGTTTACATGATTTTTTATCACTGTATATTGTATATAGTTAAGGACAAGGCCACGTGTCGCATGAAAATTTGAAAAGCGATTTGTAAATTGACATAAAGACACGATGACCCTCTTCGACCTCAGAGATACTGCGACACAAGTATTATTGCCGTCGGTCGTTAGAATCTATATCTATGTATCTACATACATTTATATATGTATATCGTATCTCTTTTATTTTGTCATATTTTCATAGCTCATTGACTGAACGCGTGAAATGGTCTGTAACGTTCTCAGTTTTCCACACCACGTTCCACATCCCACGCCTCGTTTGGCACTTGAAAATTTATGCATTTATTTGTAGAGCAGAGCGAGCACACGGCTCGCTGATTTATTGTATTGTACTCTCGTATTGTAATATTTCTGCCTGAGTGTTGTACTTGGCATGTGTGAGGGTGTATGTGAGTGTGTGTGAGGGTGTTTGTGTGATTTCATATATGTATCTGAAGTGGCCACTTTGGATTATTTCTCTCAGCACTCCTGACGCTGGTTTCTATGTAATTTCTGGTATGTATTAAATATAAATTTTCAACCTTTTGTAGCACTTGAGTTTGACCAAAACATTTTATTTACTACCGATTAGCAAATGCAGTCAAGAGTTGAAGTGGCAGCTTTCAGCATGCTGCCACCATTTGGCCTAGAAATGCCAACAGCATGGGAAATGAAAATGAAAATGAAATATGGACGCATATTTAATCAGTGAAAATGCGACAACGAAATGAAATTGGATGGCGACAGCTTCGTGGCTGGAAAGCCAGTGTCAAAAGCACGCAAAGCACAGCAAATAGCTAAAACACACACTCTCCTGCACAGCTTGTCGGTATTAATATGCAAAGGGGCTTTAGCTGTTGCCACGTTGCGATGCGAGGTTCACCTGGTGTATGCGTAACAATTAAAAAGGCCAACAACATGAAGCATAGCAAACATGCCAACAACCGTGGACAGAGACTAAAGACTAAAGATGGAGAGGAGGGGCTGGGGATCTGTGTGACAGATAAGCGTAATAACAATTAATTAAAATATATCAGATTTTGTGTATTAGGCTTGGGTCCCATAAACGACACCGACGTCTGATATCTGATGCAGCAATTAAACTTGTGTCACAGATTGAGATTGCGGCTATTAAAGAAGACCTTAAAGAGGACAGGATTAAATTAAAGAGTGGAAAAGAAATAGAAAGAGTGGAAGAGAAACAGAGAGAGAGTGGGAGAGAAGGAGGGGCTCAAACAATCAGCACTGCTATTCACTAAACTCATTCATGCAATACTAAACAATAAAAGGCAATTTGAAGGCTTCACTTTTGCCTACAAGTTTGTGGCTTTCCCCTTATGTCTATTAATTAAACTGATTAAATTGCACTTTATTATATGAGAAATCGTGCGTCAAACGCAGAACTCTTGTCCCTTTCATACTTGTCTCAAATTAATGCACTTAGCAAAAGACTTAGATGGTGATAAACATAATAATAATATCGTAAGGCAAATATTTCCTCATCTAATCCAAATCGAATTATGTCATTAGGTTCGTGGTCAAGAGGCCAAATTTCCAGAGGATTTCTCTTCTTTCCCTGTTTTGCTTTCCTTTCAAGTTTGACTTTTCATTTTGGTATTTATTTGGGCGTACTTGATTGATTGGTTATGAGCGTGCTTTATGTGAGTGTATTTGAGATTGTAGGAGTGTGTGTGTGTGGTTGCTTACGTAATTGGAGCATTATTGGGCTGTCGAGCTACTCAAAAGGTTTTGTCATTTATGTTGTATTGCTTCATGTTAAAGTTCAACTAATCAGAGTAAGTTGTGTACTAATTACAAAGGAATTGATTTTAGCAAATTATTCAATCAGTTTACTAAATGAATTTACTTTTCACTTGGAAGCCAACTAATCTTTTACTATTTTGATTAAAATTAAAGTTTCCTCCTTACATCGCAAGCTTAAGACGACCGATGGTCAAGGGGTAATAAATTTACGTGGTATATGTAAGTCTTGCAATGAAATTACAACAACTCCCATACTCGTTATGGTTCATCACCCACTCGCCATTCTGCAGATGACACCATCTTTTGTAGCTATTCAACACTTGAGCACGTTAGCCAGTGTTACCCGTACCAACACCACCTTACCTCGAGCGCTATTCACTTTTGTCGTGCGTCTTTTACAGGCACTTAATGTGTCGCATCAACCCTTTACCACCACCACCATCATCACCACCATTCCCACCCGCCGACAGCTTGCAACACTTTGTGGCAGCTGACTTTATTGTTGTACGGGCTGCCTAAAAACAATGCAGTTGCAGGCGTCGCACATGCAGACAAAAACAACAACAACAAAAACAGCAACGAGTGAATACGAATAACGCGCAGGACTTGTGGACTTGTGGACAAAATGGACAGACAGTGCGACATTCAGACAGACAGACAGAGAAACACAGAGACAGAGAGAGAGACAAGCAAATTTCAGCACGGAAGCGGAAGTCATTGTTGTCGCACAATGGCGAACGCGTCGCAATTATAATAATTTTGATTGCACACAACCCGCACACACCCCCTCGCTCTCTTGAGCACACAGCAGCAGCTTGTTATTGTTGGCAGTGGTTGCATGAATTATGCAGCTTCCTTGCCCCTTGGGGGAAGCGGCAGCTAGCGAACCAAACA
Source organism: Drosophila cardini (assembly GCA_018903735.1). Taxonomy (NCBI): domain Eukaryota; kingdom Metazoa; phylum Arthropoda; class Insecta; order Diptera; family Drosophilidae; genus Drosophila; species Drosophila cardini. The sequence goes on from JAEIGM010000013.1 coordinate 2,321,898, forward strand.
CTCCAGTTTACGCTCCACACAAATGCCTGTCGGCAAGATTGCAATTTTTATTTCTTTTTAGTGGATTTTTATTTTAATTACGAGCACTCGACGCATCTCTCATATGTCCCACACCGCAGCGAACAAGAGAATGAAAGACTGGAGTGGAGAGAATATGAGCAATGAGAGTGATTCGCTTCGTCGACACAAGTAATTAGCAGAGTTAGAATTTCAGCGCAAGAATGGCAGAGTGGAAAAATGATTTTTGATTTTAGAACTAATTTCTTTTAAGCTTTGATTTACAATAAACATTTTATACTCTTTGTTTAGAGTATATAAATTAATAATTGGTGGACTTATTGAAGAGAGTAAAACTTGAACATTAAACGATATTAATAGTTTGTTTTTCTTCACATTTCAACATACATATTTCGTATTTTCAAATAAATTATTTAATTAATATCAGTTAATAAATATATCGCAATAAAATACTCATTTATTTACTTGAAAGTGTCTCTCAAAAATGTTTAAGAAGTAAAAATTTCAATTTACAGAATTTCTTTCTATTCTTAAAAGCTAATTTTAATATGAAGCTTTTTATGGACTTTGTACCCATTCCAAGTGGTTATACGGCAATTGAGGTAGAAATGAATATCCTGTGAATATTTTTTAAGTGAATGGGAGTGAGTATCTTGTGGCAACCGACAACTGTCTTGGCAGACCTTGCACTAAGTGCTTGAAAATAATTTGCTTGAAAGAGACGCTTTGATTTGGCTAAGTAAACTGTGAAAATTGTGAAAACTGTGAAACTGTAAAACTCGGAAAGCCGCAAATGAAAAAATAGAAGAAGATAACAAAAAGACGAGCACTTGTCTCAGCTGTTTACTGTGTGTGTTTGTGTGTGTGTGTGGGTATCAGTGCTATCATTTGCTTTTAATTTGACTCCAGGGCGTAATTAAAGAAAAATGTAAAGCCTTTGATTGTAAGCCAGTGGCTTTACCCCGGGCTGGGGCACAAAAAAGGGGGAAGAGAAAAGACATTTAACAAGCAACTGAAAATGCAAATCAGAGAAATGCAAACTAAAAGCAAAGAAGCAAATGAAAAATCTCAAATAGAGACAAAAGACAGACAGAGAGAGAGAGAGAGAGAAAGAGGGAGAGAGATTGAGAAAGACAGAGAAACAAATCAAGTAATGTGGTAATTGCTTCAAGAAACCAGCACAAACAGAGACTGAGAATGAAGAACTGTGCAGCGGGCATCGCCTTAAAGGACATAAATTCCATTTAACCTGACGCTGCAGGCTCTGAAAGATTGTTCAGTCGGTTGTTCTGTCGCTCGGTCGTTTAGTCGGTCGGTCGATCTGTCTCCCAGTCTGTCTGTCGCCATGTCTGAGCACTGGCAGGCGCTGAAAGTCAGTGGACTAACACATAAATTTGCCTTTGTTTCAGTTGCATAACACATCCTGTTACACACACACAAACACACACACACACACACGGAGCCACTGCCACACATGGTACATACACCGACAGAGGATACTGACACCAGTCACCAATACGTAGAAGCATGTGCAACTTTTGCTGCTGACTCAGCCCTGGAGATGGTCTACAAAAAAATATAAAAAAAAGTAGGATGGAACTGCGTAGTCAAAACTGATCGACTAAGCAATACCGTGTACATTAAAATATTTAAATTTAAATTTAACAAACAAGTACAGCTTTCGAGCACTATTTTATACGAAAAGTATTGTGAATCACTAAATATATTGCTCAAGTCTGATTTATTGTTAATTATTATTCTTATTTCAGTGCACGACATACCCCATTTGATGGTTTATATTAGAAAAAGGTATGAAAATAGTGCCAAAACGCTTGGAAGTTTGAAGCAGTAGACAAAGTTATGCAAAGTCAGCAGCGGACATTGACATGCAAGTGTGTGTGAGAGTGTGTGTGTGTGTTTTGTGTGTGTAAAAAGTGTGATTCAATTTGCAGTTTTGACATAACAGCTAGACACACACACACACACAGTCGTAGAGCAGAGCAAACTAACCAAGACACACACACACAAACGTAGACTGAGAGTAAAGTCAAATTGCCATATTTCATCTATGACTTTTATGACTTTTTCTTTTATTTAGAATACTCTTCTCCCCCCTTTCGATGCTGTTTTTGCGCCAGTGCAACGAATTTATATGCATGCAGAACTTTATGAACTTTTAGACATTTCATTTACACGTATCGCCTTTTGGCTGCTATCCTTTGAGGTGTGCTCGCGATTGTGTATGTGTGGGTTTGTGTGTGTGGGTGTATGTGTGTAGGTGATGTAGGTACACTGCTGAAAAGTGTACCAAAACTGAGGCTATGTGGACTAAACTCTTAAGGCCATTTCAAGACCAGTAAAACAGAAATTATATAAAATTTATTAATCGCAAGAATTTGATTTACATTAAAAGTTCTATTTATTTTCTCTTCATTTAAGAATCTTTTTTAAAGACACATTAAAGCTCTTGTTGTTGTTTTTGTCAGTGTAGGGAAATGCTCTCAGGTGGATATATTCTCTTCAATGTCCGCTACGCATTGCCTGAAATACTTTCTTGCCATTTGGCAGTCGGTGTTGTTGTGCATATAGAATTCTTTAGGGCATCTCTGCATCGAATGAATGCGCACACAGATGGTCATGTCCAAGGCAAAGGAGGCACAGTCGTTCGCGATGAACTCAATTTCCGGCAGATGTACCGCAAAGAGTTTGGCATGCTGCGCGCCTGCAAGTAGGCAATACTTTCTCAGTTTTTCACAATTTTCAACTTCTCCCTTTGTCTCTGTGACTCTCTCTCTCTCTCTTTCTCTCTCTATATTTAAACTCACGAAAAGCACGGCATTTGACAAAGGCACTGAGCATAAAGCTCACGGATATCTCTTGTGGTTGCGGCATTATAGCATTCAAGTTGTGCTTTACAATGGTCATGTCCAGTTGAAAGGGCGGATCAATTTCTATATAGCCTGAAGCGATATAACTACACTCCTCAATGCACTAAAAAAGAAACTATTTATCACAATTGAGCACAACAATTAGCCTTAGCTTATGGCTTACCATATTGATGATGTATTGCTCGGACAAATTAAATTTACGATTTTTGGGCAAATCCAGTTGCTTTCGACATTCGGCAATTTCCGGGTCGCGACTGGGACGCGTTAAAAGGCAGCAACTGGCGGCCAGTCTCTTTTTAACATTCGAAGAATCAGTTAAGTACTGAAAGTCTAGACTTAAGCTCATTTTCTCTTACCGTGGCTTTGCCTCTCATCTTTGTGCAGTTGAGTTTGCCATCGATAAACAAAGCGGACAAGAGCTAAAAAATGATCTGAATACTACTTATAAAGAATCCTTTAATTAGCAAATATACTCACGAGTAAAAGGCACAGGGCTAAACGTGTTTGCTGCATGTTTTAGTCGAGTGTCGCAACTAACTGAATGATTTTTGAAGTTTAATTCAATTAATCGAACATGACAGCAAATGAGGCAGAGATTTTATGGCTGCTTCTCGCACTTTTCATTATTCATTTGACTTTAGAGCCAATTAAAATAAATTAAATTATCAGAGTAGCCAATTAGCGTATGTGGCATTTACATTTTACTGCCTAATGGACAGAGTGACTGACAGACAAGCTGACTGTCAGAGTGAACATTTTAATTGGCAGCTGAACACAAATACATTCAACTATTCACAAATAGACGCACAGTAATTTATAAGTGCTTCGATCAAGCAAACTCTGTTCGTCTTAAGAGAAAGAGAAGAGTAGAAGTAAAAGAAATTCAGGACAGTCGATGAGGTTTGCCTAATAAATAATGTCGGCACGCAAACATCACGTATACGCCTGGTTCGACCAGCCGCCCTCCCCAAGGTCAGAGTCACCAGTCAATGCCAGAGTCGGAGTCGAAGTCGCAGTCAGAGTCAGAGTCAGAGTTCACCCATTGAGCAGTCAAGTGGCCAAGTTAATAAATTGTTTGGCGTTGTTAACTAAATTTTGATTACCAACAACAGCAGGAGCTGCTCCATCAAAAGGTATGGACATGGACTCCCTTCGGGTAGGCAGCAACAACACTTTTTCTTGATTTATTGATATGCTAATTGAGTGTTTGCACGTTGCCCTTTTTAATAGCGATTTTGACTTCTGTTTTTTTCCCATTCCATCATTATGTGTGTGTGGCTGTGTGGTTGTGTGTGTGTTTGTGTGTGGGTTGACTGTTGTGTCGAGTCGAAATTATGAGCCATGGCACGCAATTTGCATGGCAAGTGTTGTTCAAATTAATTGTAAATGGTTGTAATTTGCTCTGTGCCGTTGCCGTTGCCGTTGCCAATGTTCGCTTTTCGCGTTTACAGTTTAATTGCAGCTTACACGAGACGCCCCGTTTTAACTGGCCAACTGGTAAACTGGTAAACTGGCCAGCGGCCTTGAGATCAGCCTTGGGTGGGAACCTTTTGTCCTGCTGCTTTAATTAATTTATGGCCATGTCTGGCGCGACTGACGCGTCTGTTCGGTAAACGCCCGTCATTCTGGACTTTGAGCGTGTTTAACGTGACGTATGAGTGATTTATGCTGATAGAGTGTGCAAACACGTTAAACGTTGTCCTTTCACAACAGTTAAACAGCCAATTGTCATTGGACGCTGCTTTCTACCTAGTATTTGGTAATTAGTCAAATACTTTTGCTTTGCTTACAGTTAAAAAACTAACTATAGACTCAGTAATTGTCACGTGGCACGATAACATTAAGATATGCATATGTTAAGCTCTGAGTACGTAAATGGGAGACTATTTCTGGTTGACAGAGTCATTTGAAAATAATAGTTTATTGGTACCGCTTTAGAAAATTAACACTTATAGTACCTGTGAGATGGTAATTAATCCACTCTTAGCTGATTGCTTTGTCAATATATTTTCCTTAACCAATCTAAAATTATCTCAGCTTTTTATTGATTTTCCAAATACTCAGACACTAAAATAAAACTTTCTTGAACTTAGGTGTAGGCAGATATATATAGCTACAGATATACCATTAAATCTGTTGACCTCATCGTTGAATTAGATTGTAATGAACCACGTGCAGATTTGACAGCACATACACTCACACACATACACACACATACAGTACACACACATAAATCTGTTGTTGTTGCTGTTTTATTGTTGCTTCTTGGGATTTGCCTGCATAATTACTTAAATACAAGTGGGAATTATTCAGCTTGATTTGGATTTTTATGCCTCGTTGCCTGGTAGGTTTCTCTCTGTTTGTGCTTTCTTTACCAACACCTCATGCTGTTGTTGTTATTATGCAGGCGTGGCCAGGCTCAATTTTAATGAAATTATTCGTTATTACGTATCCTCGGCCCAAGAGCTTATACATATCCAGCCGCCACTGGGGCTTCAGCCAGACTCCGTTAGTTTTGCACGCAATTTAATTATATTTCCTACTTCATGCCATGTAAACATGTATGTGTAGCAAGTTACTGTATGTGTTTATGTGTGTTGGTGTGCACTGCCTGCCAAAATTAGTAGGAAATTGTTAATGCGATAACACAGCTGAGAAGTGGGAGGAGTGTGTGAATCTTTTCTCAGTTGCTTGGCAGCAATCACTGAAAGAATGTAAGTCGACAGCAATAATAAACGGCGAAATACCCTGTATTTCTAATTATATATTAGGTTGTCGGTAAACAAAAATTTACGTTTTCAAACTTGAAATTAAGAAACCCATTTCTTTTCCTTAAAATCACTCCTTAACTTTACGCATACCTTTAAAAACATAGCTGAGATTACAGGGTATAATTTTGTTACATATCGTAGCAAAGAAGTTTTACTGCGCCCAACTGATTTAAGAGTGTTGTAAGCCTTCGAAACGAGTGCACGAATTAAGCAGGGAATTCATTAAGCTTTAAAAAGATTGTGTGAGAGCAACAGCAGCAACTACTATGAAAACTACAAAAAAAAAAATGAGAGAAAGAGTGTGGTTGCACTTGAAGAAATTCATTTGCCGCATGCCACATTAATCGTGCCTTGGCCAGCTGATGCCTTGCCTCCTTTAGTGGTAACGCCCAGAGCTCAGTAGAAAGTGGGAAAATTCATTGAAGAAGCATTTGCGGTAAACGTTGGGGCATATGCAACATGGGTGTTTGAGGCACAGCACACAAAGCGTGCGGCAGCAACTAAATTAAAGATGCAACTCACGCTGCTGCGTTAAGTATACGCCGAGAGTACACCAAGAACGCTGAGCTGTCGCCTTTTACCACACATAAATCAGTTTTAAATGCGTATAAATAAATTGAGCTGGTTGCTGTCTCACGTGGGAGACGGCACTGCTGCCAGTTGAGCTGTCGTAAAGGCCGTAAAGAGTTCACTTTCAGTGGCAAAGTAATTTGTGCTACTTGGATTGCCGTCAAGGTCGAAGCTTTTAGTGGTGGCAAACTATCGATAGGTAATAGATATTATTTATTCGCAGATCTGTTAAAATTAAACTCACCCCTTTAATAATCTGGCTAAAATAGACCAAAACTGATATCTATCCCAAGTATTTGTTGTTACCTGAGACATTTTAGGACCAACTATCGTTTTCATCTACTCATGTTATCCCTACTCTAATTGATGTGCATGGGAATGTATGTGTGTTTCACGACACGCTTAATACACAAACTATCCTAGCAGCATAATCCGTTGTCTTCGTTTTGACAATTTATGCCATAGCGCCAAAGGCGCACCTTTGGGAACGCTCGCATATCCTTGGGCATTCGCCTGGGAAAAGCAACAATGAAAGGGGGATCGGAGAAGATGCAGGGAACGAGTAAGCTAGCAGCATGTGTCGTCATGTTTGTTTTGTGTTTGTTTTCATAGCTGGAGCAAGAACGCGTGTGGCCTTGTTATTTATTCAAGCACCGGGGACCAAAAACGGTTTAGTCTTCTCAGAAAAGCCACCCACCCTTTCTCCCAATCATGCACGCATGCCCTTCTCTTTGCCTTTGCTTCTTCTCTCCCATTTTAACTACTATAAATACTTGACTGCGTTTAATCAAAGGATTTTCACATTAAATTTACTTAATTTACTTAGCTTTTATTTGATTTTTCTTGCTGCTTTGCACATTTTCCCCCACAGAAGCCTATTTCCCAGTCTCCCGGTATTATGTTATTGGAGTTTCCGTGTCTTTGTGCCCAAATTAATTTTTAATTACGCGCCTTTTCACAGGAAACCTGCACGTGTATATCGTTAGCCTTTGCTCTAATTGGCAAAACCTATGGAAGTCTTCGTGTGTGTATGTGTGACATTTAATAACATTTATGGTGGATCGTGATATTAATTTTTATCTATATTCACAGCTAAAACATCTACGTTCAATTTAGGGGACAAAGCCATCCCAAAATATGAATGTGTTGCATACTTTTTGGCGCCACATAAAATACAAATATTATTTAAAAGCCACACAAAAGTTTTACTTTCATTTTAGCCCCAAAAAATAAAAAAACACGATGCCGGAAATTGTTGAGTTAGGCAGGCTTTACACACACACACACACATACATGCATATCTGGTCTGCATTTTTGACTTTCTTTGTGGTTATATATGTGTGTTCTCTTTTTTTGTTCCCGCTGAACCACAACGATAAGCTTGACACAGAAAGACACACCACATAACATTATACAGTACATACAAACACACCAACTCAAAAATATAGTGGCCAAAGCACCAGTTATAGCAACTTATTCAATACTCTGCCTTTAATTGAATAAGTATAAGATCGAAAAATCCGGCATTAGAGTTATTTTCTTCATTTTTTACTTACAGAATTAAAAAAAAAAAAACTTCTCTAAATTAAAATAGCAAAATTATTCAATAGTTCGTAGTACCCGTTGGTAGGGCATAAAAAAAGCAACAACGGAAACAACTGAATATAAAACTTTTAGCATTTGCTGTGGTTGCATATCGTTATGTTTTGCTATGCCCCAAAAACAGACGTCGACTTTCCGACCGAGACACGCCAAATTGACGCAGTTGAGGGGGGGGAAAAATTTAAGCTTAGTAACGCTTCATGATCTGTGAAATTACGAAAATTTAGAGCGAAAAATTCACAATATTCAGAGTAATTAATTTTGGATAAAATCGCTAAAAACTAGCATGAATTGACAGAGGAAAGCAAATATTTAGTTCAATTAATTTCCCCTGTTCCTTTGCTGACATTGTTATTTCATTAGCCATGACTGACATTTAATCAACAGTTTATTCAATTAAACAAATTGGGTTCTAAATGGAAACTGGAAATTTGCAGTGACATTTTAGGACAAACGCTTCCACATTTCAACATTTCAGGTGGCATGCATTGAGTCTGTCACGAGTTTGTTTACTTGCAACTGCCTCATGTTTGCCACCAGTTGGAATTCTAGCATATTTGACTATTTGGATAGCATTTGCTGCTGCAACAACTGTTGACAAGCTAGTTTCAGTTTCTAACTAACTGTGCAAATTGAAACTTGAAAAGTGTCAACCAATTGGCCAAGTTTTTAGCTCACAAGTTTGTTAATTTTTTATTGGGGTCATCAGAAAACTTAGTTTATTTCCCAACAAGTAAGGATGGTATGCTGGTATTATTAAACAAATGATTTTAATGCTAGTAGAGGAAAGATACGTAGCCTATAAGGCATAAAGTTGTTATTTGATGTATTAAAAATATATAAAATAAAATAATTTAACGTATTCAAATTTGGATTGGATTAGCTGATATAAGATTTGAGTTTAACTTTTAAAATATATTTACCAATTTATGTTATGTATTTGCAACAAAAGCTTATTTTCAAACCCCGCGGCATTCTGTCAATCATCTTTACAAAATTAACAAAAAACCTATATACATATATTCACATGTCAGCTGGACTTTGTGTCGCATAATCAAATACTTTTTTTGTATGACTGTCAGAAGGTAAGCAGAGTAATAACATTTTTCATTATTCCAAAAACATAATAAACAATTAATAAATAATCATTTGTTTTCATACCTTTTTGCACATTAAACAAAAATACAGGGTATTCGAACAAAAAAAGAATGCATATAAATGTGCTGAATATGCAAATTGACTGTTTTTATTTTTTAACAGGCGACTAATGCATTCTTGATTAAATGACACTTGTTACGCAAGGCAAAAAGTCATTGACAGCCAAAGTGGAGGCAGTGAGAGTGCTGCATGTTGCATGCTACACACTGTATGCTGAATCTGCATGCTGCACTTGGCCCCCGTTGGCCCATAAGTACCGCACTCAGTGAGCAGTTGACGTTGACAGGAGTGGCGGCAAGTAAAATGTAATCAATATTCAAAGGCAACTACCGTGTGTTGTGAGTTGCCTCGCGGGGTTGCTTGCAACAACGACTCGTTTGACTGTCAATCTAAAGTGCAGCTGAAGATGCAAAAGAGATGTCAATTTAACTAAATTGACAGCAAAACAATTTCGTAAGATAAATGTAAAATGCCACGAAATGTTGCATTGCTCATTGCGTGTGGCAGCAGCAGCTGCTTGCAACGCCTGGCTCTTGGCTTGAAATTACATGCCACTGATAATAATGCAAGGTAAAATGTAAAAGTTGGCTTCATTTCAACAATGTTGGCTTGCAACTCAATTCAGCCTGGCCCCCCTTTCAACGCCCCTATCTTCCCGTTTGCCACAACATGTGTCGCAGTAGCACAACAAAAAATGGAGGATGGCAAAAGGCTAAAAAGGGCAGCAGCAATATAAAATTTTACGAGTCGTTTACACAAATAGCAACACTGTTGCCAATAAACACAGGGAGTGAGGCAAAAAAACAGAAAACGAGCGAGAAAGGGAAGAAAGTGGAAGGGACATGGGGACAGAGGGACAAGGATGCGGATAGTGTGCGAAGAGCTGCCCCTATCAAAGGTCGTGGCAACAACACTAAACTGCGTCTGATTTTTTTGTTCGTTTCGTTTGCAATTTTTATATTGTTGCAAAATGTTTTCGTTTCAACGCTCTTATATTTATTTTGTGCTCACACAAAAAAAGTTGTTTGTAGCCCTTTTACCCACACTCTGAACAGTTTCCCTTCCCCACCACAACTCACCAACAGCCGTTGCCATTGTTGGTCGGTAGGAGAAGCTGTCGCCTTTATTGAGTACTATGCCTTAAACTGTGTGTGTGTGTGTGTGTGTGTGTTTTTTTTTCTGTATTTTTCATGCTGTTCATGTTGTGTTTGCAAAAAATAATGGATTTTTATGCACATTTTATTTGGCTGGCAACGGCTGTGAATCCAAAAATGATTGGGAAAAATCAGAAAAATGCAAGCAAAATTAAAGGAAAAACAATGGATTTACTTGTGTGAGTGCCAGCACTATTGGCAGCAGACGCGAAGAGAACAGTCTCATGTTGATTGCAAGCTTTGTTACAATTAAAAATTACGCATACGCTGTGTATTCGCTGAAAGCAAAGTCAGATAAATTGAAATGACGAGTGCCTAAATGGGTCTCTCCACATTTGAAAAGATGTCTGTGAAGCAAAAGGAGACACAATGAAGCCAGGTCTAAACAAATATTTACAATTTACACAGCTGGCAAATAGAAATTGCAACTGCATTTGTCTGGCTTCCGAAGAGGCAAACAACAAAGGGGACAAGGGATTGTAAGGGATTGTTCCATATTTACACCTCTGCTAACAAGTTGAAGGCGCAACTCAATACTGAGTTCTTCAGTCGGAGTTGGCAGAGAATCGTCTTGAATCAAACGCTGATATATAAATTTGATTTATAATACTTTTAGCAAAAGTCCAAAAGGAACAGGCATTTCTAGGAAAAACTTGTAAACGGGTGTTTGCAATGGCAAGATATAAAATAATATTTTATGGCTGCTGGTCTTATAGAGAGCTTGATAAGAACATCAGCAGCAGCAAAATAGGGAGTAGGTGCAGCAGCAGGGGCGTGAATAGAGGCAGCTTTCTAACAACAAGTACAAACTACAAATGGCCGCAGAGCACATAAAAGTCAGCCCATAAACACACACACACACACACGCACACCTACAGCAGGGCATTTAAGGATATGTGTAGTATACTTTTCGGCATAGAACGAGGTGGTTATGTGCGTCTTTCACCTAGTTTACCACCTGTCTAACCCCATTTCTTGCTTCTCCCTGGCTGCCTATCAACTCACACAGTCTGTTTAAAACTTGCTCAGGGCTGCAGAAAAAACTACTCAACTCCTTCACTGTATTTTCATTTGCGCATCTTTCCTTTTGGCTTTTCTGGCGGTGTTTATTGTTGTTGTTGTTTTTTGCTGCTGTTGCCTTTGGCTCGTTTAGCACAATTTTTATATGCATTTTTGTGTCACATTTAGTTGTTGTCGTTATTTTTATGATTTTTATTCTCACGACATTTTTAGTGTACGGACTTGTGTCTTAGTATCTCTCCTTCTATGTGTGTGTGTGTGGGAGTGTGTGTTTGTCTGTCACTTTGTCACATAGTTTTTATGTTTTATTTAGCAGGACTCAACTTGGTAGTTGGCATTGGATGACGTGTTCTGCCTTTAGCTCTGCATTTTATGTGCTCTTTCTGTGAGCGTCTTTAACTTCATCCTTTTCGACTTTGTGGCTGTTATCCTTGTTCATATTTTATGAGTTTTCATTTGCCGCACAAATGGAGCTCTCATTGGCTGCTTGTTAGCTGGCGATATCCCGTTTCGATCCTGCCCTCCTCTTCCTTCCACACACTTTACACAGGTCCTTGCCGAACATCGTTTAATTACTAATCACTTGGCAAAGTCATTGTCAATTTTTAAACGCTCGCAGTTTTTTTTTGCTTTTAACGGCTTTTATAAGTCTGGTACACCCACAAGGGCACAATGGCACTACCCAATTCCTCGCCCACTTGCGTTCATTGTTCATCATTGTTTTCCAACTGTTTTGTTATTTTATGAGCCCGTTGTTCTGTTAGTTCAGCTTTGCTGCGTCTTGTCATAAAATTATTTATGTGCTTTTTGCGTAAAATGTTTTAAATGACAGAGAGAGGGGGAAAATTTATTTAGCTAATTAAATGTTCATTTCAATTGATTGCCTTAGCTGGAATTGTGGCACTGATTGCCAAGGAGCAGCTAACAAAACAGAAACAAGACTTAACTTGGCCAGAAGGTAACTTTTTAACACAAGACACGGCAAGACATAGAAACGACAATAAGTAGGAGGACTTTAGGGCAGTGCGACACAAAGACAATCCTGCACTTAAAAACACAACTTGGGACAAGTTGTAATTGTTGTTATTGTTGTTAGTCTTGGTAGAACGAGGAAAAGGACATGATGTTGTGCTGTATTTAAAAGGATTATGCACTCGTGTTCTACTTGGGGCTACAGCAAATGCATTGTAAGCAGCCGCGTTGTAAGCTCTGATAAATTGCCCCTCAACTCGAAAACAATTGAACACACACAAACACACATACTTACAGACACACATATGCAGCTTAAGTCTGGTTGCCAAGACACTTAAGCACACACACACACACCCAGAGAGTCACTACAGCTGCCTTTAGTGGAAAACAATTGAAGTAGGAAAAAGTTTTATTGAAAAACATTTTAAATGTGTTTTCAGTTGCTATTTGTATCTATATCTGTATCTGTATCTGTATCTGTATCTATCTTCTTCTGGAAGCGCGACATCTTGTTGCAACTAAAGCAGTTGTTGTTGCAACACTTGAAATTTGCTATGACCATCCCTATAAGTCCAGAAAGTTGCCACATTATTCATCCGTCTCTTGCTCCTGCTGTCACACCGGTCTGCCACACAATATATATTATATTTCAAGATATATATTTATTTTATTTCCATTTTAAATTGCATTTTGCAACAAGTTGCAACAAGCTGCACAAATGTATGTTGCAAGTTGAGTTTACATATCATTTTATATCAATTCATTTGATTTGATTTTGCATTTTGCACTTTGCATTTTTTGTGCTGACCTTTGCCCTCTGGTCAGCAAATTCCACAACACAATCCAAATTGAATAATATTAATTTTTGCATTTACTGCAAAAACTTTTGATTTATTTATGTTTTCAATTTTATACGAAAATAATTATTATTTCATGCCTCAGAGCCTGAGCTCTGAGCTTGAAACTTAGGCCATAAATTAATATAATTTGTATCAGATTTGCATTGTGCCCAAGAAATTTGTGCACCCAATCAAACACTATTCAACATGCGTTTCCAGGCTCACTAAGTCTACATGGAGCACTATCATTATTTAATGCTGTTTGATCGACTTAAAGATACTCCGTAGTTTAATATGATTTTTAGTAGTCATACTTTAAAAAAACATCATTGTTTGTATGACTAATTTGAAAAGAACTAATTTAGTTTTGATCAAGAACCATTTTGCCTTCATTCACTCATTTCTTCATTCTCTTTTCATTGTATTTAGGCATAAGCCATACCAAGTCTATTCTCATATGCAGACATCTTTGCAAAGTTTCCAGTTTATACCAAACTATCTGTGTCTGTATTGCGGCTGATGGTACTGGTTACACTTTTGTATGCAATTTGGTTTTTCTTTTGCCAACACTGGGGCTTTTCCCGGACATTCCTGATGCCCTCTGGGCATGGCATTTTGGTCAACTATGTGTGGCTTTAGAGTGGCTGCCAAGAGTCGGAAAAGCCAAACGAAGTTTCTTTTGGGTTTGTTGCTGCTTTTTGGTTGTTGTGTCGAGAGTGTCACATTTGTTGCTTTAGCATTTATTGTTTTGATTTCAGTTTGTTGTCTTCTCTTTGGGTTTTAGTCTGTGTGAGTGTGTCTTTTTTATGCTGAATTGAAATCATAACAATGCTAAAGAAGAGTCCCTTAAGTGCTCAACTCTTCTCGCTTTGCCAACTCAGCTTTTACAGGAAATTGCAGGAAACAATACAAAAGAACCGGTCCAGCCAGGCGTTAGCCAAAAAGATGCCACTCTCAACAATGTTTCGCACGAGGTCAAGGCAATTGCAATCACCAAAGAGTTGAGTATATATTTTTTAAATTTTGTTTTTAAATTGAGTCAGTTAAGTATTCTTTAGAATGTGCTTTATCTTCATCACAAAGCACTACAATTTCTTTGAGTTTAAATGTAATAGTTACTCTCTTTCTTTATTAAAAGTGCTATACAACTATGTGAATGCTGATATTTGATATCAAACTTTGCTACAACACCTTTGCTGAATGAACTTCCAATTGAACTTAAAGCACTTTAAGTCTGACCAGAGTCTTCCCTTTATACAAAAATACAGTGACTATAGACACAACTACAACAACAACAACAACAACAACATCGACAACAACTTAGATCCGGCCTGAAGATATAGCACACTTTACGGTTAGCATTTGGGGAACAGGATACTGGCATTCACCTGCTGCAACTACCATGTGAATAATTGTAAAAGGGGCGTGGCAGGCAGACATTGAGGTGAGCTAAGAGCAGAATGAAACGGACCGTATGCAAAATAGACTAAATAAACTCGCAGCAAGGCAACAACAAGGTGTACATTGAAATCCTTTTTAAATAGCTTCAACGCAAATGAGTTTATGCACATCACACATACGCAGTGTGGGCAGCCACAGGAACACACAGCTAGTTGGTCAGCAGGAGTCCATTTGCCTGAGCGATAAATAAGCAACAACTCGACTCTAGCCAAAGGACATACACTCAGCCAGACAGACAGAAAGAGGGACAGAAGGACAGACGGTGAGTCAGTTCCAAAGTCATGGGAGTCAATGAATGAAGTGAAATTACTTAATGGCACCAAATTGTACTTTGCTTAATTACTTGGCCACTGACAAAGCACCCCTCCAGTAACTAACACACACACACACGCATACTGATAAGCACACATATACATATTCATGCATACCACATGTCATTTATATAGTCTGTGCGTGGAAGAGTCAAGAGAGAAAGCGCACTGAAAGGAAGTGGAAAAAGGAATCGTGGGTGCCGTAAAAACAACGTTACGTATACGCTACTCTTAGCGCTCGTAAACATAACTGTATGTGCGTGTTAGTGTGTGTCCGTGTATGTGTGCTGCTACCTTCTTTATGGCTTGTTTCTTTTGAGCTTTGCGTTTTCTGTATGTCTGTGTGTGCCTTTGCTTCCGTTCCACTTTCCTTCTCCTGCCGTCTTGTTAAAGCCGTTTGCCTGTTTAGCTGTTTGGCTGTACGCCTCACTTGCTTTGGCTTGGCTTGGCTTTGGGCTTTTTTTGGCTTTGGTTTTTTGGGTTTTGTAGGGTTTTCTGGGCTTTACTGGCTGTTGAACCTCGTCCGCCTCTTCGCTCATTCCCATACCGTGCTTAAACAAATTCCCCACCTCTGCTTTTCATTTACATCGCGTATACGCAATATATGACATTTTAAATTGTTTATGACTTTTGAAATGGGCGCCAAAGGGCAGCACGCACGATAAATACAACAATAGCAACGCTTTGGATTATCTTTTACTCCCTTACTTCACAGCTCCATCAACTGGCTTTTCTTCTACTACGACTCTGGCCACTTGGCCCGCTGACTATTGTCTAAATGGGAGCTACATTCCTCACTTGGCTAATAGAATATAACACACAGACTTTTGTCCCAACAACAGCGTTGGTTGTTTGTGGGTTTTTGGGTGTGTGCGTGTGTGTGGTTCTTAGTTAATTGTTGAGAGAATTGATGTTTGGCTGATTGATGCGCTTGGGCCTTGATTTGCTTGGGGCTTTGGAGGCTAAAAAACTTTTCGAGCTCCGAAATTTTGGTGTACTCTTTTTACTGCGTTAGGTTAGCTCTTCAGCGCCCCCGGTTCAAACTCACATACGCTAAGATTTTGCGCAAATATTAGTTAACTCTTAGTATAGGGAAAGGAGGCGCGCTGTGTGCTTCCACTCGAACGCTCAAACGCAATGTTGGCCGAGTTGTAGGTGTTGTTTACACATGCTTTGTTATACGAAATGTGAACAGACCAATAAGTGGGTCTATCCACGCCCACTGTTGTTCATTATTGTTGTGCGTCGTTTTGTATAAAATCGAAAAATATTTTAATAATCATGCAGTGCATTAACTTTTGGCAGCCATTGTGTGAGCTGCACATGTAATTGCATAATAACAACATTGTTGTTATCCGTCTGCTGCAGAGTATGTGTGTGTTAGACAAACAATTGACACACACACACTAACACATACACATCCATATATACATAGAGAACAGCTGTTGTATATGTGTGTTGTTGGTAAATTATTCAAGTTTGTTGCTGTTGTTGTTTTTGTCCATTGTGCCATTTTATTAGTATTCGAAATTTAGGTTAATTAAAAACTTATTTGGGGCCTTGTGCTCAAATCGCCTGCACAAACAACAACAAGTGGACAGTGAATGTGCATATTATATATGCCTAATAACCCACACACAAGCACACGTTTCACTCCAGCCCCTCTCAATACGTCAAGAGTTGGGTCATTTATTTTGTTTCTCTGTGTGTGTGTGTGTGTGTGCTTGTGTGGAAAATGTTGCAATTGCAATCGATTTTACATTTGAGTGTATATACATATATATGTATACACATATGAGTGTATATTTGTGTGTGTGAGTGTGTTTATGCATTATTGGCCCTTATCGATAGTAATTAATATGAATTCATTGCAAATGTGTTGCATACTTAAGGGCTGCCAAAGGAAAATGTGATCAATTTGCAATGACGACAGCCGGAGACCACTTAGAATAGTTTGTCCTGCGAGGGCGGTAACAGAGGTTGTCAAAGCAATAAAATGAAAATTTTATGTAACGATTGACATTGCTATCGAATGGAAAAATGTGGTAAATTTAGAGTTTTAAAATTTAAGCAGCAACTCTCCATTTTACCTGCTTTAATATTCAAACTGAACGTAAGCATCGTTAAAATATTAAACATTGTTTTGCCAAGACATTCTGCTGTAACTATCCTCGTTGCTGGCATAAATGGTATCGGTTTCACTTCACTGCTCCAGCATGTATCCTATAGACATCTATATCTCATGTAGAAAGTATTGACAAATGCAAATGCGCTTGCACTACGATAATATTTTCCAGCAAATATCACAAATCGGCAATGGGAAAATAAACGGCTAACAAATATTTATAGCATTTGAAGCGAAACAAGGAGCGGCTGCAATATTTATTACAAGTTGCATGCAGCAAAAGAATAACAACAACAGCAACAACAACAGCACATACAATGGCTGCAAAGTAGCTGAAAGGCCAATAGCTTGAGTCAGTGGCAAGACACGGAACCAGAAAGGGGTGAGAAGCGGCAGGAGGAAAGGCAACAATGAAAAAAACGACAAGAAAATAATAGAACAACAGCAGCTGGCAGTCTATTGCCATTCAAGAATACGATGGCTTGGCAAGCATGGAGCCAGGACGACAGCTCGATAGTCCGGCAACTTGGCAACCCGTCCAAAGTAAAGGCATTCGCAGTGGAAATCATTTAAATAAAAGTCAATGTCATGCCATGTAGAAAAGACAGCGAATAAATAGTCACGACTTGGGGTAAAAAGAAAAAGGCGAATGGAGTATGGAGATTGGAGAGCAGGCGGCGGGACGCCAAGTGCCATTGTAAGAGCTAACGTCTGCCTAAGAAATATGGGGCGTATGTGTAATATGCTTGACAGCGAGAATTGTATGAGAAAAAAAAAAAACCCTGAAGAAATGTAGCGAAAACTTGATGCGCCTTCTAAATGCCACAAGCGCTTAGCTTGCCACAATAGAAACGCCAACAACAACAATAAGAACAGCAAAAACAACAACAACAACTAAAAGCAAATCTCAGCAGCTTGAACACATTTAATTTGGCATCAAAATGAGCTACGCTGACAGATGGCAGGATAGCGAGCAGCTAGCTAGCTGACTGTATGGCAGGTAGGCTTCTCCTTGGGCTTGGTCCTTAATGTATTTTCGTTTTATGGGCTCATTAAATTGCGCTTTATTGCCGTTAAAATAAAATATTATGTGATAAAAATGCCGAAACGGCGCCAAAGTCTTGTAAAGTCCTCAGTCAACGGACCCGTTCGAGTGGCAAGAATTACATTTTAAATGCGCTAATAAAAACGAGCACTACGTCATTCAGAGTCCCTTAACAGCTGAACCAGAATGCATGTGGCATGTGCAACTGCAACTGCCCCAATTTACTGTTTTCTAGTTTTGCATGCAGACAACCAAACGGCTCTAAACTACCTGTATATTAATGTCAAAGATATAAAATTAAAAGTCTTATAGAAAACAGAGAAAATTCTGGAAACTCAGTCAAGATTTTTTTGTTTCTCTTCTAATTTAAAAACTAAAAGTTGATCTGCTTAAACAATAAAATAAAATACGTTTAAACAATTACGCTCAACTATAAAATTAGTTGAAGAGCAAATAAGAAGAGTACATCAATTTGCACGTTTTCCTACTAGGTTTTCCCTTTGGCAATTTTAAGCGGCTTCCCTCGTACACTCGTCTGGAAAATTGTACACTTCAAGTCTGCTAAAGTTATTTGAATTTATTTCGCTGCCTTTTTTCACTATTTTACTTTGTTGTTCTTAATTATTGCATTTTTGCAGGGGCACCAATTTGTGTCTGCCGTGGGGCTTTATATATATTTATACATAAATTTTTTTTTTTTTTGGGCTTGTCACATTTGAATAAAATGAATGAATAGAATACGGGGAGGGGAGGGGATTTAGAGGAGGGGGAGAGGCAGAGAGGTGGCTAAGGGGATTTAGGTGTAGCAAGTGCTGTAACAAGGGTCGCCGTTTGGATCCTTTGGCGATGTCGGCGCTGCACTTTGCCAGCAGAAAATGTCAGCCCAACTAATCGGATTAGTGTGTCAGTAGTTTTTACAGACTTCACATGCCACATGTGTGTATCCCCCTGCACATGAGTGTGTATGTATGTGTGTGTGTGTGACGGATGGTTATACGCCGGTTGAGTACGCCGTTCGTTAGCCCAAGTGACCTCCATTTGAGACTCGGTGTTCGAGTCTGGGATTCAGTGGGCAGCGGCACGTTTTAGTGTAATTAAAAAGATATGCATGCATGTAGCATATACATGTATATACGACAGACACACACACACATGTGTGTGTTTCCAGACAAGCATACATCTTTCTCTCCCCCCTCTTTCCCTTTCGAATGTAGCACAGACAACTTACGTATTCGAGACACCTTTTGCTGTACACAAAATCTGTGCCACTTGCCTTAAATTTGAATATCAATTGAAAATTTAAGAGACTTTATAGGTGAAGCCAGCTACGTAATCCCCTTATTCAAACCACTCTGCCTGCAGGACATGCGATGTCAGCGTGACACGAACACATCCTGTGGCTTGTCATTTCAAAGTGAAAGAGCATAATTTTGACATATGCGATTACAACGGGAAGGACAACAAATGCGACAACAAAATGCACAAATAGTACTAGAAAACATGTAGAATACGCATCAGGAGTCTCGAACTAAACCGTATAATATTCCAAAGTAAAACCAGCTGATAATATAAGCTAGCAGATACCCTAGAAAAATATCAAGAGTCACGAACGAAGCCGTAAAATATTCCAAAGCATAGCCAGTTTACATTATATCTTAACAAAGCCTAAAAGCTTGTTAATTTAAATTTAAACTACCCCATGTGCTGGTCTTTATGATTACAGGGTATGCGGAATGAAACAATAAAGCAACAAGCAATAAAACTAGAAACCGCGTCAAGCCAAAGCAGCACCAAAAGCACATCAATCAACGCCGGGGATTGGAAAGAAGAGCAAAGAACGAGGAAGGGAAAGGGGAAGGAGAAGTAGAAGAAGGGGGAAAGTAGACGATTTATGGCAGAAGCAAGGCAACGCCACGTCACGTTGCAGGGATAAACGTATTGTGTGAAAGAAAGTATTCTGTGTGTTTAGCTGTTCCCATCCAACTGTTATAGTTATAGTTCTTGTTACTTTTGTTCTTGTTTTTGTTTTTGGATTCGCAGTTGTAGTTGTTTGTAGTTGTTTCATGCCGTTCTGGCGACCACAAAATACCTACAAGTCACGAACGGACTAAGAGATACTAGCTGGAGGTTAGGATGGCTACAGTCAGTCAGTTATAGCAAAGAGCGTATAGCAACTACATGAGCATAAATATAAAATATCTAAGCGACACTTATATGTGTGTGTGTCTATTTTTTTCAGAGTGTGTGACGTGCGTGTGTGTGTGTGACACAACAAGATTAAAAGTGCTAGCGGTGGTAAAAACAGAACATCAAAAAAAAGCAGTCATCTAACTTTGCCTGTGTGTGTTAGGTTCTTTTTTCATGTGTGTGTAGATATATCGTTTGTGTTGTCAGTCACAAAAACCACCAAGATCGTCAACCCACAAAGTTTTCCCCAAACAATTAAAGGTGGCAATTTCGTTTAGCCAGTTTTGCTGACCCTTTTAAGTATGCTACAGAATATACAAAGTTGTCAAATATGAGACGTCGAAGGAGGAACGACTTGTAGATATCCTATCCAGTCCACTACGTTGCAGAATTTTGTAACTGATATTTTTTCTGAAGTCAAAAATCTCTTGTCTTTTACTTAAACTTAAGGAGAAAAAAAATTTGAATATATTTAGTGATTTAAACTTAATAACTTTAGTAACTTAACAGCATGAACACAGAATTCTTTGCCTGAAAACTCTACAAATAAGTCCAGAAGCTGATTTATGTGAATGTATGGTAAATCTGCATAAGTGTGTGTGCTTGTGTTTGATTAGGTGGGGAAAAAGGTGCCACAAAGCTGTCCAAATCTCAATGAATGCCACAAAGAGGCGCCACTAACTATGCGCCAATAGTTGTTGGAAGACCCAAAGGAGCAGGAAGTCGAATGAATCTCAACAACAACAACAACAACATGAACAAGAACAATAGGCGGAAGCAGGCAACAACAGACAGAGATTTGTTTATAAGGCCAGTATCCAGTATAAATAAGTAAGCATGTATCCTGGCACATAATGTACATCTTTCTCTCACTCTCACTCTCGCTCTCTGTTGGGTGTGTTTGACTGAGTGTGTGTATTATTTTATGGCTCATGGTAATTACAGGTGTCGCTATAATAAATTACCTTTGAATTTACTGTTTGTCGTTGTCATTGTTGTTGCTGTTCTTGTTGCTGTTGTTGTTATCGCTGTCGTTGTCATCGTCGTTGTAGTTGTGTTCGTTGTTCTTGTCACTAGTATCGCAACGGGTGCGAAAGAGATGGGGAGAAGGAAAGGGAACGAGAGAGGGAGAAAAAGAGAGATAGTCCGACTCAATGCCCGGCGGCAGCTGCTCCGGCTGCTGCTGGCAGCTCACATGTTCTGCCATTGATAAGCTTTATTAAAAAGGATAATGAGCCTGTGGCTGTAAGCGACTACATATATGTATGTATATCTGTATGTGTGTGTATGTGTGTGTGTAATGCGGTTTTGTGTGTCTGCTTTGTACATGTGTCCATTATAAGTTTCGTTGTTGTTTACGAGTTGTCGGCGCTTATTGTTCAAGCTGTTGTCGTTGTTGTCGTTGTTGTTCCCGCTTCTACTGCTGTAGTTGTTAATAGTTATGAGTTAATGGTTCTTTGTTTGCTTTCATGTTTGTTTGCTGTTTTCCCTTGTTTTTTTATTTGTATTTTTTTCCCTTGCTTTTTGGCCACCATTATTATTATTTTTGGATTATTGTGATTACTTTTGTTCTGGCATATAATCAAATTAACTCTATGCGTTGTTACAGTCATACAACAACTATGATTATTTGATTTTTTTTATACTTTTTTGTTTTTTATATTTGACCATAATGCTAACCTGCTGTGATGAGGGTTTCACTCCCACTTTGGGGCATTGTAGCAGTTGGTCGCCTCTTTTCAGCAGTTTGTCGACAACTTTTTTGCCAAATGACTTTTTGATGTTGTTGATTAAGTTTTGATTAGCTACTGCCCTGTCGATTCGTATGGACACATCGATACACAACAGAGAACAGGGTCGGAAAAAACTACATAAATCGTTATAGAAACAGCTGCTACTGATAAACATTCCCCTCTCAGCTACCTCCTCCATTATCCACTCTTGCTTTCTTATTGTTTCTCAGTTGGACACACCCACGATTTCCCTAGGGAGGCAGAAACATTGCAACGCGAAACGATTTATCGACTTGGTTGAAATGCACAAATTATATTCGCATATATATTTGCGTACTGAGCAGAATGTTAAGATGAAACTGCATTTCTTCTGCCTTCAGCCAGTAAAGCCATAAAGTTTAAAGCAAGTTTATCAGCAAAATAATATAGTTCTTTTACTATAATAATCAGTAAATAGTTTTGTATTTTAATTGTTCTTATTTAATTAAAATACTTTGTTTAAATATCACAAAGATAAGTGAAAATTGACTCGAGTTTATTTTAATTAATTTGTGTTATTTTCATGTTTTTTTTGGCAATTAAAATTGTGTTATTGAAGCTCCACAGCTTGCCTCAGATTCTGAAAATAACTTTAATTTTTTTTTCGCCTGCTCATAACAACAATTTTCTACGAAATTCGTAGAATTCATTTTTGGCAGGAAAAAGCTAATTGCACAGCTCTGCGTTCAGCAGTTGGCAGCTTTGCTTCAAGCTCGACTGCATTTTGCCAATTTGATGTGCTATATAAATTGCTAGCAGCAACGGAAAGCACATAAAAATAATTCGTTATGTGAGTCGTGGCCTTTTCCTTGGAGAGCACAGAGCCAAGTATTTGTAGTTGCTTTTGACTTGGCTACATACAAATACACACACACACTAGAGTGTGAGTGTGTGCGTGGTCAGCCAAATGTGTAAATTTCTTGAATTTTATTTGCAATTTAAATAAATTCGCTAACAGTTAGCGCGCTGATTGAAATACACTGTTGGAAACCAATTGCATCTTGTCAAATATTGAGGAGTTTTTATACGTTACGTATACGCCACGATATCGGATTCATTTCTTGGCAAGCGACAACTTGAAGAATCCGTTGAACTGATTTCTGGTTTTGTTTTGCATTTGAAGTCGATGTCCTTGCCACCTAACGAAATGCGGCAAGAATATCAAGCACACCGTGTGCAGTACGCTTTCTCCCTTTCTCCCTCTCTCTATCTTCCTTTCCCCCTATTTCATTCCTTCTCTTTTTCTTGTGTGTGCCGCATGCATTTGCTCGTCTGCCACTCGAAGCTAAGCAGGAAACGGAAATTACTTTGCAAACACTTTGCGCCACCTTTAGCCAGTAAGCCGCGTGGCAAGCGTGGCGAATACGTAACGCCAATGCTGAAAAGTCAAGTGAAGTCAGGTTAAGGTTTTCTTGCTACTCTTCACTTTTTTTTCGTAATTTTCTTACGCTATACTGGCCATTTAGTTGTCGACCGTCGTCCTTTATGGCCATAAGTAATGTGAAATATGAATTGCGGTTACTTGAAATCTCCGCAGCAAGCGGCCAAAACCACACCACTGGCTAACTCAGCTAACCCCAGCAAACGTTTGTCCTCTTGCCTGTTGGCTATTTCAAAAACACACACACACACACACACATACACACAGGGCACATAACAAAAAGGTAACAACTAAAGCATCAACTGCATTTAACTTTGTTGTTATTTTGCCGTGTGTTTGCCTCGTTGTAGCACTTTGCCATTTTATGGCTAAATCCACTTTAGCTGCGAGCAAGAAATGATGTGTGTTAGTAAGTGTATTTCTGTGTGTGTATGTGAATGTGTATTTTTGTAATTTCTGCTGCCTGCCTCTGCCTAAGTCCATCGCCTGCGTCGCCTTATTGAATGTTGTTGTAAGTTAAATTATGGCCAAAAATGGCTGCTGGCTCTTGGCTTATTCTCCACTCTTGGTCCCCATTTTGGTTAGCTGCTGTTTTAGTCCTGTTTTGTCCTGTGATTCATATGTGCATTTCTCTGAGTTGGCTTGGGTTAAAATTACCTTTAAATTGAAAATTATTGTATGTACGCGCACTCAACTTGCAACACCATCGCACCACTCCGCACCTCAAAGTACTAAAAACATAAATTTCTGTGGTTTCTGTTCGAAATTGCGGTAACTGCGATCCACTGCCAGCCAACCCTGCAAAAAAGTGGGTGGCATATGGCGCTGATGGTCGCTTGTTGGCGGTGTCAGCGGTGTTGTCGGCGGTGGCATCGCGGTTGCTTGTGGCTTGAAATGTTGTCGAGCTTTGAATTACTTTTTCAATTTGAGGCTCTCGAGACCACAGCAGCGCGGCAGGTAAATGAATTAATGTGCGGCAAGTGGCGTGCGAGTGCTAAGCAACTTCAGCAGGGTTCAATTTGTATTCATAAACGCCACGCATTTATTATTTGCTTTTTATTAATTTCTAACCTTGGTTTATAGTCTATATCGTGCTTAATTTTCGATAAATAAAACATATTCATCAATCGTTGTGGGGAGCATGGCGTATACGTTATTTCTACAAATTCGATTTGTCATTTTCTGCAGTGAATTGAATTGTATCACATATATTTCTTGTTATTAAATCAATCTAGTTAAGTAGAAATTTTTTTGTAACTCGTACAAGCATATAACTGCAGACTTTAAGTTACATTCTGTAAATTCTTATACAATCAACTCTTGCAACTGTCAATATGAACAGCTGAAAAGTTGCCCAAAATAGCAACAGAAAAGTCACTTCCTCAATTTCTTTCACTGACTCTCCCCTTCTCTGTCCCCCTTTCTCTTTCTATATATCACTTTCTGTCTGTCTGTCTGTCTGAGTTTCACTTTCCTTAATAAACAATTGTTTGTGCTATGTCAATTTTGAATAGGCTTTCAAAATGATTAAATTTCATTTCATAAATATTTTACAGCTCGGCAGCAGACTGAATTGCAATGATATCAATTTCAGTTCGATTTCTATTGTCCTGTTGTGACAACAGGTTAAGTATGTGTGTGTGTGTGTGTGTGTGTGTGTGTATTTGTGTCTGACTGTAACCAATTTTAAAGCTTATGCCACGCCCACTGACAAGTCGTACGCTCTTTGGCAATAACTCTTGTTCTCTTGTCACTGTCGTTTGGTCGCTTGTGCAAATGTGTCTCACAGAGACCTTCGCCTCGGGAGGCTCTTGAGTTCAACAATTTTGAACTTGTCTATTCTCCATCCCCCCCCTACGAACAGTGCAGTGTGTGTTTAGGTGTATGGGTATGTGTGTGTGTGTGTGTGTCTGTGTGTTCTAGTTACTATTTGGCACGCGTTTGTCGTTGCTGCAAATTGTCGTGGCCCGGCCCAAACTGTCGGCATTGTGGCTTGTTTGTTTGCCTGCCGGGCTCGTAAATAAATCATTTGATAACTTGACGCTGCCTTTGGAATCGACAACAACACACATACACCCTCACACTCACACACATTGAAGGGGAGCCAATATATCGTCTCGACGCGTTGTGGTTTTGTGTGCTCGCCATTGGTCAAGGACTAAAGGACTCACCTAAGCGGCGAAACTTCAGGAGCTGCCGCTGTCCACTGTTACAAGATTTTGTGATTTATATGCCTTTGCTTTGACGTGACCCATCGCCTGGCGCTTATCGATTTTGGCCAGGCTAACATAAACGAGATACTGTACGGCTTGTAGCCATTTTGTTGCTTTTGGCTTTATCTGCGCCATTCAACCGCAACGCAAACTTTTGGCCAAGCAAAATGGCGTCGTTAATTTTTACTGTCTGCTCTCACCGCTGCAAACCAAAACCGAAAACCGAAAACCAAAACCAAAGCAACCCAACAAACCCAAAACAGTCAACCGTACAACCAAATAGCCAAAACAGCCAAATAGCCAGGAAAAGTTATAGCCATCTGCAGTTTCAATTATCTAGTTTTGAACCAGGGACAAACACTTTCAAGTGGCTAACCGATCTTGCTCTAGCTACAAAACTCTTGGCAAAACTATTTTCATCCAAGTTCAAATTGTTGAAATTCCCGAAATTGATTTCCTTTGTCATATCAGCTGGGAAAATCCAGCCTGACACTTCTCTATGCTCCTCACTATGCAAATCAGCTCATTTAGGGACCAGATGATAAGTAAAGTCCTTTCAATTACAAAAACCAAAAAGAGAGAAAATACAAAAAAAAAATACCAAAAGCTGTGGCAAAAAGTTTTCTTTGCGCGTGACTTACGAACTAAATTTAAAGCTCAATAAGGACCCATAAAATTTTCGAAAGTTTCAATCAATTGTGCTGAAGCAAACATCAAAAACAACAATATCCCAACACGATATTTTACTTAGTTCTTTCTCCCCTTACACTCCCCCAACAAATAGCTGCTCCTTTTGACCTAAATAAATATATAAATATATAGGTATACTTAGGAGCTAAGCGCTATGTGTGCTGTCATAACTGGTTCGCGATGAGATTCTCTTTAAGGATTTGCGGCCAAATTCAATTTGTGTTTTCCGTATGTAAGTGTGTGTATGTGTGTGTGGGTGTTGTGCACGTTTGAGTGTGTCAGAGTGTGTGTGTGTGTTAAAGCAATCTGCTATTAATAGCATTTTCAACAGTGCAATACAGATGGTAGCTCTGTTAGTTGTCCAACATATACCAGATTGTCTATGGCTCTTAAGAATCAACTTAAATGCTTCACATGACAGTCTCCCCAATGACATAACCCTTCAAAATCTGCTCAACACAACCGAACTAAAACGAAAATCACCAGATGAAAACTACTAGAAAGAAACCTTATACAAACTACTAACGTTGCTCATAACCGAAGCGCTGATACCCTAACAGAATATATAAACTTTCTAAGCTCAAATGGTTAAAATATAATTAGTATTAACATAGTTGCAGATTAGTCGATGTATGAAATCTAAATATATTTTATCTCTTAAACTTTAAACTACATAACTTTTAAAGAAGTTATCAAGAAATAGATCAATAAATGCTACTAATGTCTCACTTAGTAGGCTGATCAAACATATGTAAACCATCCTCATCTGGAGCTATAAATAACTCTTCCAATGAGCTAGATATAATACCCTGTTTTAAGGGTATAATAAAGATTATTTATAATCATGGTCGGTAGGGCAGAGCGCAACCGAGCGAGAACTTAACTCGACTCATCGCTGCGTTCCAAATTTATAAGCCTGTGCAGAGTATAAACCACCCGATATTTCGTACTCTCGACCAACACCCTGTCATTGAGTGTAGACTAAAGGGGTTTAGTGGAGAGGGAGGGGCGGAGGGAGGCGTATCGCTAACTTAACCGTGCGCTTAAAGCGGCTCAGATGCTGCCTCACATGTATGGGGATTAGATATTTCAAAAGTTTCTGACCCAAAAGGATTTGTGCAGTGTGAGAGTGAGAGAGAGCAGAGAGAGAGAGAGTGAGAGCAGTAAAGGTAGAGAGCTACAGAGAGGGAGAAAGAGACAACGTATATTGGTGCACATGGCAAACAAACGACTATGGTTTTTGTTTGCTTGACTTTGTTGGCACTTGGTAACAATAGCAACATACCGAGAGGTGAAGGAGAGGGCAAAGAGTTGAGAGTAAAATCAGCCTATTTGCCTGAATAGCCATTATCTTCATTTTCATCATCAACAACATCATCATCATCACCAGTTACAGCATCAACAGCATCGATGGGGCTTTTGGGTGGCATTGTGGCTGCCACACGACAGTTAAGGGTCTAACCCCTTTTTTGCGTTTTTGATCTTGCAGCCCACACACTCCCTACCCTCCTTTCACTCCCCCATCACCCTACCTCCTAGCCAAAAAAGTTTCGTGGCGCCACAAACGAATGGAGGCGGCACCTCTCGCTCTGAGTTGTCATAGTACAATTTTTGGCAAGGAGATGTATTCAATTTGCTCACGGCTCATAATACTTTTGCTAAGCGGCTTGAAGTTGTCGGTCTGCCTCAGTTAAGTAGCCACAAATTGAGGCAACAAATCTTTGGTTCGTATTTGTTGCAACTAATTTGATCAAGTGGCGTAACGATAAAGGAAGAAAACTTGACTCAATTTCCAGAGTGTCTTTAATTACGTTCAGGCATATAAATTACTAAAACTTTGCTGACTTTTCTCCCAAAGATTTATACATGTGGCAAGTGCAACTTGGGGCTGCAACAATTGTCTGGCAATTAAATTTATTATTTGCAAATGCCAGCAGTCAGGCTGCAAGCAGATCTCTAAAGGATAATAACACGAAAAATGTATAAAAAGCAGCTCAACGTCAGCAAAGGACAATAATACAGGTAAGTCAATGCATGTGTGTGTGACTGAGTGTGTGTGTGTGGCCTTGCAGTTGTTGTGTCTTGATTCAGTGAGTCCATAAAAATTCAAACAATATGGCAAAGCTCATCAGGAGCATCAGCAGGTCTTAGCCATGCCCCAAAGCTGCCTGACAAATCCGTTGCAATATGATGGGGCTAGACTGGGAGAGGGGGGGCCAGGCAGGACCAAAGGCAAAGACACAGCCAGAGGGGGCACAAAGGAATGCAGTCAAATTTACAATTTAAAATGCATGCATAATGAATGTGTTTGCAGCCAAAGACTTTCAGCATGCCACAACACAAGGACATGCCCCGCAGCAGCAGCAACAGAAACAACAACAACAACTGACGCTTGCGGCAAGTACAAAAAATGAGGAAAAAACTGAAAAAGAGGACAGAAGACCATCAACAAGGCCACTCAGCTCTGTTCAGCTCAACTCAACTCAACAAAATCCTTAATCTGTGCGAATGCTGCTTTAAGAAGAGCCACAGCAGCAAAATCCTGAAACCGAACCGAACCGAACCAAACTCAACTGAACTGAACTCAACCCAAATAGGTTTTAGTCCTTGTTGTGCTTTGCTTTGCATTAGAAAAAGAACTACACTGTTATTTCAGATTATTTCCCTTAAAAATTTAATTCACTTCTTAGAATTCAAACCTTTTATTCTAAGAATAAATTTAATCAATATATATCTTCTATAAACTAAAACTCTGTTTGCAAATCCTAAGTTTTAAGACTCCTCCAACTTAAGTTTGTAATCTAAACATTTTGGTCTTTTTGGTTTTTTTTTTTTTTTTGATGTGAATCCTTTTTTTTTATCAGTGTACTCACAACATGCCCCCATCTAGCCTCTGTGAGTGTGTGTGTGTGTTTAGTTGCACATATTTGCTGTAGTTTGTTTGCATGCTTGCTGTTTTTCCTGGTACAACATGGGGCAACACAAAATGGGGCAACAACACACTTTCGGGACGCTGCATGCTTCACTTTCTATACGAAGCCCTGTATCTATCTCTCTTTTAGGATTTTTTACATAATTTCGTTAGCAAAAAGTATTCTTTTGTCTGTGCGGTAATGCGCAATACAATACACATACGACCCGTTATACAGCTCTTGACTTAACTCACACAGATACACCACGAATATAACTAAACAAAACACACACCAACACACACACACACACACACCCACATTTCATAACCCCAAACCTTCGATTCGTCTCTCAAATTTCGTGCTCAAATTTCCGTTTTCTAATTTCTAATTTAATTAGGCGCACGGCACATGACGCTGCTCGTAAGGCCCAACGCAATCAGATGCTGTGCGATACACACATACACATACACGCCTGAAACATACACACACACACACACACAGACAAACAATGTGTCCCTGTTGATTCTGGCATACATAAACACTCTCCCTCATCTAGCTGGTATTTACATATGAACAACATTTTCATTACGTGCTGCAAGTTAACACCGCACCACAGCATCCCTACTCGACCTGCCCCTCCCCTTCACTCCCTCTTTAGCTCTCCGATTTCCTCATTTTCCAACCCAATATTGTAGCTGCCACGGAAACGTACGTTATGGGAGTGTGCACAAAATTTCCACGGCGACAATTTCTCACATTTTTTATATATCCCGTTTGGCTGCCTTTTTATTGCTGGAATTTCGCTTAATTGTTGCACACGTGGTAGCACCAAAAGAGCCACTCTACCTGTATGTGTAGTGTGTGTGTGTCTGAGTGTGTTGCAATATTGATTGGTCGCGCAACGCATTGATTAAGTTTTTCGGTTTATAATTATTTTAGTGTAATTAAAAGTTGCCGTTAGCAACTTGGTTCCAGCTCTGGCTCTGGCTCTGGTTCTGTCTCTGGTTCCGAAACCTGCCCCGAAATGCATCCCCATATTACTTCCCCTTAATCCCCTTTCACAGCCCGATGGATCTGCCATTGAGTCAACTTTATACACCGTATGTCAGGTCAAATATTAAAGAGTCACAGCCAACAATTCCCAAAGTGTGCTCTCTTGTTGAAAAAGTTTCATTTTCATTAACACAAACACTTTAAGACACGAGAGAAGAGCGCAGTGAGAGGAGCAATGGTTTGGGGCACACACTGTGGGGCAGTTGCATATTCATATATGCGGGTATTAGCTTGGAATGCGGTCAGCTATTCAATGGGTTCACACTTGATAAATGTTACGACAAAACGACCAACAGACGGACACCATAAAAGCCCATTAAACACATTTCAAATTGAAAAGTCATGCTTTAGGGTCACTATTCTCCCTTACTCTATCTCTGTCTCTCTTGATTTTTCCTACTCACTCTCTCCCTCTCTCTAACTCCCTCTCGTTCTATTTGCATACTCGCACACAGTTTACATAATGTTTTACATAAATTTTTCGTTGAATACTTCAAGTTTGGCCAACCATTAGTCCCTTTTGCGTGTTTGCCTCGTCCAACTGTCGCTCTGTCTGTCTTTCCGTCCGTCCGTCCGTATGTCTGTTAGTTTGTCCGTCTGTCTGTCAGCAGCCATTAGCCAAAAGCTTTTATCAACTGCAACTCCCTTCGCTGCCGGGAAAAGTAGCTCAAATGAAAAAGTTTTCACTTCGATTACTCGAAAATGATTACGGACAGAAGATTTAATCCGTGTACTGACAGTGAAATAAAAAACTGTGGCAGCTTTGACCAGAGTAAAGTAGCAATAATTAAAGACACATGTAAACAAGTACAGTGAAATGCATTTGACATGAACATATGCTTTGATAAGAATGAGTTAATTAGTCGAGAGGTGATGCAAGTCATATTAGCCCTTAATATATCGATACATAAGTTTTTTGTGGAGGCAGGAACAAAGAGATATAAACAGCTTCATAAAGAAGAGACTTTTGTTAAGAGCTAATTACAAAACTATAGGTAAATATGTTAAACAAATATTGATTTTGATTATTAGAAGTCTGAAAATAAAAATTCAAATAAAATTTTGTACCATTAAGCAGGCCAGTTCTGTGTCTCTTAACTATTTCTTGTTCCATTCACTTATTATTGTACATTTTTATACTCTCTGCAAGAGAGAGTATATTGTGTTTGTGAAAAGTATGTAACAGGCAGAAGGAGGCGTGGCAGACCCCATAAAGTATATATATTTTGATAGCATCACAAGCGAGTCGATATAGATGTCCGTCTGGTTGTGTCTTGTCCGTGTCTGTCCGTATGAACAAACAGATTTGGATGGTAAGAGCTAAAGTTTGAATTTGGTTTTACTCGATATTAACAGTCAATACAAGATTTTTTTTTTTTTTTGCCACGGCCAGTTGCCAATGTGCAAACTGAAACACCTCGTAATTGATGTTTTAGGCGAATATCTCAGTAACTATGGCACTTGGAACACCCATTTTGGTACGAAGGTTCCTGGGACGGATAATTGTTTGTCATAAAATTTTGGACTGCCACGCCCCTTTTCCACAAGAAATAAAATAATTTGAAACTTCAATGCCGATTTTAAGGATTGTTCTTATCGTACAGTATTGTTATTTCACATTCGTTTGAAGACAAAATATATTAACTATCCTGAGTTGCATCTAAATCGAACAATAAACAAAGAGCTAGACATGTAGAAGTTGATATTGAACGAATGCCAATGGTGAGGGTGAACTCTGTCCGTTTGTGTTGGGCTTCCTGCTGCTGGCTGCACCTTGTGTTGTTTTTCCTGTGTGTTTATTTGTGGTGCATGTCTCTTTTCAGTGTTTTGTTGCAAGTATCAATTGATATACCGAATCGATTTTATTAATTGGTGCTCGACTGTACTTTTTTCTTGTTTAAATACCTTATTATGCTTTCAGTCATTTTTTTTATTTTAAAATAAACCCTCGAAATCCTTTGGCAGTCTGTAAGTTCTTTAAAGAGTGCTCTGAGTGCACTCAAAGTATTGGCAAGTTATCCACACACATCATAAATTTGCTACCGTACAACAAATGTGTACTATTTGGAACTCGTTTTAATACACACAGACACACACTCACATACATCACCACTTACGCACACAGACACATGTACGAGAAATGGGCCTTAATAATGTCTTGACCATTATCCTGCATATAAAGTTGTTCATTTGCTTGTGTGTGTTTGTTTTTGTGTGTTTGTTATATATTTTTTTCTTTCCACTCTCGTTTGGCTTTGATTTTCCCCGAGTCTTCGTCATTTTGTATGCTGTGTGGGTTTTGGCGCTTTTCCAGTGCCTCGATCTTGGCTTTTGGCTCCACACATCGATTGTTGTCCTCATTGTTGTAGTTTCTCTTGTATTTGTTCTTCTTGTTTCTGTTGTTGTTGTAGTTGTTATTGCCATTGTGTTGCATACATAATAAATTTTATGAAACGTAAATTTTTATCGAAACCAATTTTTGGCAGTGCCATAAAACGACACGAAACAAAACTTTCTCCTCGTACTCGATGAGTTTGGCTTTTATAATAAAAATCGAATGTTTTATTTATGTCCTCCTACGATTTGTAAAGATTCCCAAATGGCTTTTCTCACTCTTTCAACTATATGTGACTAGAGGCTAGTTATGGAACTTGACTATTTACATGATTTCCATTACGTAAACTTACTTAAAACTACTCAAATACTTGAACAAAGAAACTTTAACCAAATGTAACAATAAATTTTATTTTCTTCTTAATATAAAATAAAACTTGATTTCAATTCACTGCACATTTAAATTAAAAATGTATAAATTAAATAGAAATAAAGTAATTACATTGTTCCTTAAGATTTATAACAAAACCATTTCTTATTTTTACTATGATTTATTTATTTTCCAATTGAATTTCACTTTTGTATCAATACAAATACGAAACTTTCTTTACAATACTTATAAAATGCTGTATTTGAGTTGCTTTTTTTCGCAGCTCTTGGTATTAGCAATTCAAATGATAATAGATAAATCATTTTCAATCACTTTTATAAAAAGAACTATTGAAGCATTCCAAAGAAATACAATCAAATGAAACGGAACGGAACCGAATGCCAGAAAATGGAATAACAACAAATATTGCAAATACTTAAAAAAAAACATAAATGGGAAATACGCACAAAATGCAAAACACACACACACACATATACACACGTACGCACACATTGATACTAGCCTAACAAATAGAAACAATGTCAACATTTTTTGTAAATTAAACAAGCAAAAATATTGCAAATAAAACGTACGAAACTGAAACTGAAAACCGTGCGACCCATTTGTATATGTTTAAATATATTTGTATCTTTATATATATTTGTTGTTTGTATTCATTGTAGAATTGTAGCGCTCATTTAACTGTTTGCTTTTGTGCGCTACAAATTCAAAAAAGCCGAGACTGTAGATGAGGGTAAATAGAGAGAGAGAGAGAGAGAGGGAGAGGGGAGAAGGGAGAATTTGGCATTTGCTGTCATTTGACAGGAAATACGAAAATGTTTTCAAATCATTGAAGCAAAACAATGTTGACAAAATCAAATGCTTTAATAGGTGTGTCTTCCACATGGCTTCGACATATTACGTATACGCATGACATATACGTTAAACGTGTTAAGCAGTGTGAACTTGGCATCAATTGCTTGTTTTAGTTGTAAATAAAATAAAATGAATATAAAATGATTATTTCCCCGTGGCCTTTAAATTGCCAATGCCTATAGTTTACACATAATTGTGTAAATCGCAAACAAACTAAAAACCGCAATTGATTATGCTGAGCTCAGCTCAGCTTGTTTGGGCTGGAGAGTAATGGGAAAGCTGATGATATTAATTTAAAACACGGTTTTATGACACGTGTCTTTCAGCGCAGTTCTGTCTGTCATTAAAAATTTATCTGCTTTCATAAATTAATGCATTTAAATGCAAAAAATAAGTGATGCTACATAACGTTCACGTTTTTTTAATTTTCGTACTAATTAGATATTATTTATGCAATACAGTTGAACGGATAGAAAAAGCCTCAGCCCCATATGCACCTCAAGAGTTGTCTCCACTCGTGGAGCTCATCCATTAAAAGCACAGCCAGACAACTTGATTGAACTTCAGCCGAAGACTGTGTCAAGATTAATGCTAATGTGACAACTTAATCGAAAGCCATTTATAAGTCATGTCAAGTGGTGGAGGCTACTGCTCCAACCGCCATATCTATATTAGACTCTTAACGTTATGACGACAGTAGACGTCAATGATGACGGCGCCTAAAAGTAGGCAACGACAACGGGAACATTCTAGTAGCATGACAACGACAAATCCATAAAATACACAGAAAAAAGAGCAGCAACGTTAAATATTTGCATTAATTTTGGTGCTGCGATAAGTCAGCCAAGGAGAATGTCAAAATGAAAGTAGAAAAGTGGGGGAAAAGTGGAAAGGAAACAGGAACATTCGCCTTGGTACTTACCCGGAAAACTTGATGTCAAGCTGATAAGCAGCAATAGTTGCGTTATCAGCTGTTTGATGCTGCCACAGCTCCGGTTACTGCCACATCTCCACCTTCTGATTCTGTAGCTGCCACTGCTGCTGCTGCTGCCGTTGCTGCTCCTGTTTGTGCTGCTCATTTTGTCGTTTATCGAGCGTTGTTTGCTGCTTTTTCTTCTACTTTTCCCAGGCTCTTATCGTGCAATGCGTTACTTTGTCAACGACTCACTTTTTCTCCTCCTATATCTCTCTATCTATCTGCTGGGGAATGTTAAGTGCCACGCACTTGACTTTTATTGCGCGGCACAATGTTTACCGTTAGAAGACAACTAGTTTGCTACGTTTAGTTGCCACGTTTTTCCCGTTAGATTTGCCAAATTTTTATGCGAATTTTGTTAGTGTTGTTTTACATATGTTTATGTTTATTGTATTGCGTTTTCTTTTGTTGTCTAAACGTAGTAAAATATAAATAACACGAACGATTCTTGCACCAAAGTACATCACAAAACTAGAACTGGCGAATCAATTAAACGAATTGGAAATGGAAATTTCAAAATAATTTTTCAGTATTTTCCTACAATTTATGTATTGATTAGTTTTTATTTTTCTGACACTTTTCAACTTTTGTTCGTCAACGTCAAGTTTTTGATCAAATATTGCCAATTATCGTTTGCACGAGATCAATATGCAGTTATTAATATTTTTGGTTATTGTTACACATTGAATTCTCTTTTGTCCTTTGTTGTCCTTTTCGGTGGAAACTATAATTTCACTTTACTCTGCTCGTTGCACGCTTCGATTCATTTGCTTTCGTTTTGGTTCGTTTCGATTTGAGTTTGTGTTGCACTCGTTGTTGCATCTATTGTTGTTGTTGTTGTTGCTGTTGTTGTTTTTAATCAAAAATTTACACAGTCACCGCATCGGGAGTCGGTGGTAAACAAATTGTTGCAGCTTCTGTTGGTGTTGCTTTTTTTTTTTTTTTACTGGGTATTGTTGTATTTGCAGCCAGCGAAATGAAAGCACAATGCAAAATTTTCAATCAAAACTTTTTACTCTCTTTCCCCTGCAAGTTTTTCAGTTTCCTTTTTTTTCTTCTCTTTTTTGCTTTTTAGCGCTCGTTAGCTACGACTATCCTGTGCTGCTTCTTTTCCTCCGTTTTTTTTTTGTTTCGCGTATTTTTTTTCGATTTGCACTTTTCTTTTTTCAATTTTTAATGCAATTTCCACGCTTAACTGCACTTTTTGCCGTTTTTCTTCATGTTTTTTGTTTTCTTTTTTGGTTTTTGTTGCTGTTGTTGTAGCTTTTGATTCTGTTTCTTTCTTTGTGTTGCCGTTTTATATCGCATTTATTTGCACGGACACAACAAACACACACAAACACTAGCAGAATATATGCACACAATTTGCAATGTCTCTACGTCTCTCTCACTCACACACGCTTCTAGTGTCTCTCTCTTTCCCTCTGCCTGTATCTGTGTGCTATTTTGTTTCCTGTTGCTCGCACAAATTCAAATTACTTTTGTCGTTATTGTTTGAATTGTTATTGTTGTCGGCTTTTATCACTGTTTGTTGTTGCTTTTATTGTTGCTTCTTGAACATGTCATGTAGATTTCTTCAATTCAGCGTTGGCGGCTTGCTGTCTTGCTGCTTGCGACGACAACAACATGACGATGTTGCAGCTTCAATTTGCTTTTAGGCCACGCCTTGGGAGTTCTTCCATGTTTCACATGCCACAACTTGTCTGCAACAAAGTAAGAAAACAACCAAAAAGTTCATTAGATTACTGATGAAATTAATAAAAATGAAATAAACAAAATAAGTTCATATAAATTTAATAATAGTTACAAGTTGGCCTACATACTAAAATTATATGAAATAAGTTTTTCTTCCTTTTTTTTGGATTTAATAATCACATATGTACGAACAAGCTTATGTTTGTCTGAGGGCAGAATGAGGGCATGGAGGCTGGGCCTGTTGTAGGGGCAACTTATTAAAAATTTTCTTTGAAGAAACTCTGACATTTTCATTATTTATTAGTCTCCGCTTTTGCATTTTCTTTGACGCTTATATTTTGAACTTTTTCGTTTGATATTTCAAGTTTTTCTTAGCGCTGTGAGTGTTTCCTGTGCCTCTTACCCATCGCTCAACTCTGCTGTACTTCTACTCTTAACCATGCCCACACGCAGCCGCCACACACGCACACATACACACGCATGTTATGAGTACTGTGTGTGTGTAGGCCGCAATACATCTCTAACTCTGCCGGAAAATGCGTCAATCAACTCAAACTCTCGATGGATGGCTGTCTAGGCCTTTTTCGCCATCTATTCTTGTTGTTGTATTTGCTATTGTTGTTGCTGCAGTTGCTGGAAAAGCTAAAGTGCATAAGAGTATCAAGCATTATGCTTTATTTTCCGCTTGACACCTTTGGGCGACGTTGCGCATTTCCTTTTTTCTGCAACCAGCATATATGCAACACACCCACACACCACACACTCACACCTACACAACACAGTGACGCACACAGCGCTGCCACGCCCAGTTGACGCCTTGTTTTATACTAGCTTTTTGTGCATGCATTCGCATAAAGAGTTTTCTCTTTTAACCGGCCGAGAGGCTGGCAGACGAATGGGCTTAACTTTTCTGCAAGGCTGCTGTGGCACATTGGTGTGGCACTGCCACTGGCAGCTCGCTTGTGGCGTCTACGAGAGTCACAGCTTCTTATCAGCATATAGGTACATATATATATATATAGAAGGTAGTCGACATCAACTTGAGGCACACAGACGTCATGTCGTCGGGTCTGAATTGAAATTTATTATTCTGCTTTGTCGTGCGTGTGTGCGAGGCACTTTTATGCCACACATGCTATACCAGCAGCAACATTATTCTCTCCCCCACCCACTGCACCGCCCATTACCCGCAGCAGCAGTAGCAGTAACAGAGCAACCCTTTTATGAGTGGGTATTTAATATTTTAATACAGTACTCCCCCGCATAACGCACCTTGACTACACTTGTGCTTTGGCTCTGTTAATTGCTTTCCAGTCGGACGAGTGGCAAGGGCAACCTTTGATGCTGTTGTGATCGCACTTAAGGATATTGTTTACACATCTCAATTATCCTTTGACTGCTGCACAGTCGCACATGCCACTTTTCAGCTGCCTCCTTCTTAATATCTGCGCAAATTTGTGCTTTTTTCTGCTTTTGTTTTGAATTCAAAGCAAACTTCTAAGGCCATTGAAGTCTGACACTGACGTACAGTCATAACAGGCATTAAAGACCTCTCAAATTACGCAATTCAACGTCGACAAATAACTCAATGATTGTTGAATTTGAGATTCCTTAAAATCTTAAACTAAATAAGATTTTTAAAGTCTTCAACTATACTAAAACATTTTCTGCTTCTAATGTAATTTCTTAATTTAAAAAAAAAACTGGGAACATTTTAAATTATGCTGAAACTAAAAAACTAGAATACAAGATAAAGATTTGGCCAGTTCTTTATGCGATTATTTAGCCCTAATGCGTGTGCAAATACGTATACTTTAGATTCATGCAGTTTCCTCCTGGCCACACTCATTTTAGATAGCCATCATCGAGCTGTAGGCAATTTGTGGCATAAAACCTTAAGTGGAAGTTACGTTGGGTTTATTTTCTTCCTTTTTTTCTCTTGCTGAACGAGAGAGACAAGAAAGAGAGGAAAAAAGAAAGTTGTTGCCACTTATTTTTGTGTTTTTCCTTGCAACTTCTTCTGCTGACATTTGCCATTTTACCGCTTAGCATCGCAAAGAGTAAGAAAGGATATGAAGAAAGGGGAATGGGATTGGGTGAGAAATTATGCAAAGATTGTGTGCAGAGCTTGAGACAGTAGACCCTCGCTCCAAAGAAGGGAAGTCAAGTTTGCCTCGGTAGAGGTCAGTGCTGGCACAAAACTTTTCTGTCGAGTGACATGTAAATTTTGCCACAAGGCAGTGCGCCATTTTGTTTTTTTGCTGCTTCTCGAAAGAGTTGCCTGCAACAAAAAATATACGAAAAGGTATAGGCAAGAGAGTGGGAGAGAGGGAAAAACACTGTCGACGTCGACGTCGACATGATGATAATTTGGCATACTCGACGACCATCAGCGCGTTGCCCAGGAGCCACATTTTCTTTTCATGAAAATCAGTTAAATGAGTTTGTTTACATGTCTTGGCTGCGGCGTGGAACGGCAAATGGCAAACTGAAAACGGAAAACGGAAAACAAAAACACACGCTTTAAATGTATGCAAAGTGTGGCAAGGAGTGTGGCATATTGTCTGGACGCTGTGGCGGCTCGTTTTTCTGCGGAAATAAATGTAAGAAAAATCCCCACACAATTTACGTTTGCAGCCTAAAAGTATGCAGCATGTAATTTGCGTTTTGTTTGCCGTTGCCATCGTTGTTGTTGATTTTGTTGTTGCTGCTGCTGTTGTTGTTGTTGTTGCTGCTGCCGTTTGCTTTATGTAATTTGCATGTAAACATGTGCTTATTTTCATGCCTCCTGGCAACACACATACACACACACATACCTAGAGAACACGCGAATTTACGCCAAACATCAAATGATTTTGTTTAACATATTTTGTTATTAAGTGTGGAAATGTGCATATTTTGTTCAAGCCGCCTTTTCCTCATACGTTTACATACAAACGTCTGTGTGTATGTGTGTTCACCCTTTTTTTAGCCAGTTGCTTGTTCGTGCCTGCAGTAAATTTCCGTTTGCCATCATTCAGTCAGCGCTTGGCTTTGGAAAGCCAGACATACTTTAGTTGAACTTTTGTGTAGCATGAACTTCTTAAATTATTATTGGCCAAGTCTGTAAGGAAACTGCATGAATCACACCTTCCTCTTGCCTTGGCCAGTAACTGAACTATGAACTTTACATAGACTTTATTTTTTTTGGCGGTCTAAGCGAATTATTTTCTGCAAAAAGTTCAAATACATTTCTTAGGTTTACATCAAACTGACGTGGCCGTTTGACAATTGACAGTTGGTCGAAACTTTTGCCAATTACCGCTGTCATGTGCCACACCCCACAATGTCCCCATTTTTTTCTCACTACCTTTCCTTTTCTTTCTCCTTTCAGGTCTTTTAGCTGCAACGCACGTCAGCTATGCGTTGGCTTCCAATTTGTTTGCCCAGACGAAACTAAACACACGCACAACTCTTAGACTTGGCTATTACAATTTCAGTTGCCCGTTTGGCCGTGTTGCATATAAAGCGGCATCAACTCGGTCTTTCACATTCAGCCAGAACGTGGCCGCACTTACCAATGCTCAACTACACTGTGCACTGGTCTTTGAGGCAACCCAATCAACGATATGTTGCACCTTCCCCCAATCGCACCCTTTTCTAAACTCAATATCTTTAGCTTTTATTGTTGTAAGTCGAAGACATGGCTGCCACATCTCAGCCCCTTCTGTTTAAATGTTTGTTTTACTTTACTCCTTGGCTCATGGCTTATAGCTAGTAATGGTAAATGTATTTAAGCCATTGTTGTTACTATAGCTGTTATTGTTACTACAACTGCTGCTGTTATTGCTGCTGCTGCTGCTGCTTGGGGGAAGGAGCTTAGTAAATACAAAGTGTTAAATGCTTGGGGCTTAGTTCTGCATTCAATAGCTAAGCTTATATAACATATTTATATATACATATGTATATGTTCCTGTATAGGAATATGCATGTGGCTGCATATTAAAGCACAACAAAGGCGTTGCATTCATTTCTTATTTAAAACTACCCTTCAGATACAAGTGTATCTTTATGCAGTCAGATAGACATATAGATGGATATATAGATAGATAGATGGATAGATCGATCCAGCGTTTGATAGCTTCAGTGTGCACAGTGTGTTTATTTATTGAACTGTGAATAAATATTTTTTTGCCGGGCAACAACTTGAAGTACCTACGACTCAGACTCAAACACAGACACGGACTCTAAGCGATTTGATAGTTCCCTTTCTAACTTCCTCTATCCCTTTTTACTCTCTATCTCTCAGCCTTTCTCTGCTCCACCTCAATGGGGCATAAGCAGTTGTTCCTCACCAGTTCATAGACGAATCGATGAGGCACTTGAGGCATCTCTGTGTTGACTTTGCAGTTTGCACTTACAAGTGTGTACTGTAATTATGTGTGTGTGCGTTTATAGATGTATGTGTATGTGTGTGTGATAGCTGTAACCTAATTCTGAGCATGGCTTAAATGGACTTACAGTCTATTGACTCACTGAGTTTTATTTTCGTGTGTGGCAAGCTTAACTTGCCGCTTACCAATTGATTGTATTCTTGCCCCATAAAAATTGGACTACATTCTCCAATCTTTTTGCACTGCCCCCGAAGCGTCGCTGCGTGACGCAGCTGCCTCTCATTACAGGCAAGTGCTGTTGCTCCCTCTTTTCACTTTTCTCAATTATTTTTCTCTCTGCTCAAGCAGTCATTCACTCAGAAACAGTGAATGCGAAGCGGCAAAGAGACAGGAGCGAGAGAGAAGGGAGATGAGAGAAAGTGAGGCTGGCTGAATCTGAAAAAGGCTCTTCAGCTTTATCGCTGTAATCAATTGTCTGCATTTGAATAGTTGACAACCGATTTATGGACCATTGACTGAGCAGCACCCACAACAAAAACAACTGCAAAAACAACAGCAACAACTAACAGCAATAAGAAGATAAAACCAGAGAAGAAGAAGAAGTAGAAGTAGAAGAAGAGAAGAAAAACTGATGCCAGAGCCAACTGTGCCTTGCTTCAAGCTCATTTCTTTTGTACTTGCGGTCGTCGCTTTACTCTCATCTCCGACCGTTTGTTGTTGTCCCTCTGTGGGTGTGTATGTGTATGTGTGTGTGTATGGCTGTATCCTTTTCGGAAATCAAGTGGAATGACCCACAAGATTCCGTTCCTTTCTCTGTGTAACTTCTGTTTTTCTATGTTTTATGTAATTTCACGAAGAAACCGGAAATGGCTAGGAAATTGAGCCAACAATAACAGCAGCATCAGCAGCATCAGCAGCAACAACAACTAGACCAAGAACAACAACCACACCAACAGATTTTCCTATTGCTATTGCTAACAACAACAACTGGCATCATGCACGAATAAGAATAATAACGAAAATGTCAGACCAAGCGGCAATTCGTCCATCGTAGAATGTCCTTCGTCCAACGTCCTGAGTTTTGAGTTCTCTGTTCTCAGTTCTGAGTATTCAGTTCTTCTGCCAGCCTTTCGGTCCGTCTGTCCGAGTGTGGGTGCGACGGTCAGTCAGTGGCCCAGATAATGTACTGCCAAGTGTTTTTGACCTTTTCTCATTTCATGTATTCGTTTTTTTTCCATGTTTTCCTTTTGTTGTTGTCCCTTTTTCGTTGTCCATTTCATATTTGGTTTGGTCTGTCATAAAGTCTGTCATAAAGGACGTGGCAAACGCATCCGTTTCTGGCTTTGCTCCAAGGCTAACCGGTCCAGCCCCCGCCGACTTCTGTCGACTGACTGCTGACCCACTGTCCACTCACCCACTGTCTACTGACCCACTGTCCAATGACCCACTGTCATAAACAGCTGCTGTCGTCGCTCTTGTTTTAATGTGCATCACTTGAAATTATTAAATGCCCACTGCAAATGAAACCACCGAAAGAGTTCAAGTTCAGTTCAGCATTTTCAGCTTTGCCACACTGTAAGGCTCCGTAATGGCACAGTGGGGCAACTAGAAAATAATTATATTGGTTTGCTATTAGAACTTTTATAGTATAGGCAGTGAAAGACCTCAGAAAACCCATTTTAAAAGATAAATAATGTGTTTTCTATATAATTGTAAGACAGTAAACAGCAGGGATTCAGTTACTACATTTCCACTAAACAGACCCACTGTGCGAAGCTTGTAAAGCCCGGGAGCTTAACGGGAGCATTCAAATTATCTTAAATAGCAAAGGTGCAGCTTTATTACAGCTCTGCCTTCGCCTTAAGCCTAGTTGCAGCTGCAGCTGTATGGCTACAGCTGTATGTCTGTTTGGCAACTGGCAACATGCAACTGACTCCATGCTGCATGGTCCTCAGTACTGCATCAATTCAGCTTGTCGGATGCGGAAAGACACACATACACGCCTTCTGGCCATTCACTTGGCAGGCTCTTGGCACAGCTTTGCATTTGGGTTAATGTAGTATTTGTGTTTTGTGCCGAGTACCAACAGGATCAGCATCAGCGCCAGATTGATGTCAACCCTCCACACACACATACTTAGTCAGTATCATAGACAGGGCTGAGCTGAGCTGAGCAGTCCTAAGTTCGTTGTAGTTTTCATCATTGGATTGCCGTGAGGGGCACATTTTGTCAACGGTTGCAAGACACGTTTGCCACAGTGAGAAAAATATGTCAACGTCTTCTGCTTAGATTGGCATTGTCATAAAATATCCCCCACACATACAAACACACATACTTAAACATAGCGAAAAAATTCGCTAGACTGTGATTCCGCTGCCTTGTGCCTCGTACCCCATGCCTCAAGCGGCATGCCGCATGCCTCATGTATTGCCGTACGTGGAGTCACTTCAAGCAATGAATTGCACTTTATTGTTGGCATTTTGTCATGTGAGTTGCCAGGATCT
Organism: Drosophila cardini; assembly: GCA_018903735.1. Classification (NCBI taxonomy): domain Eukaryota; kingdom Metazoa; phylum Arthropoda; class Insecta; order Diptera; family Drosophilidae; genus Drosophila; species Drosophila cardini. Next base: position 2,365,168 of record JAEIGM010000013.1, read on the forward strand.
GGCACGTCTTTGGCTTTAAATAGTTAAGTAGCCAACCACCGCAATTTTGCAACCACAGATGAATTTCCACTGAAACGTGTGGCCATTTGCCTCTGTCCTCTCATCCATTGGACAAGTAGCATGCCACATATTTCCGGTCAGTGCAAATAGCCACAGCTTTCAACCTCAAGCTAAACCACAAACTGCAATTTGTACTGTATACCCTGTAGAAAGATTGGGTAGAAGCAGACTACCAAAAAACTATGTAACTACACTTCGTATACTCTGCTTCAACCGACTAGCAAAGGGTATATTTGCATCAAGAGTTTCCGTTTATTCTTTTTCTTTCAATACAGCATATCTTAAAGTCTATCACATTTTATTGAACGCTTTCTTTTTCGCGCACAACGCACAAAAAAATTCAATCAAAATTGTTGCCATTTAGTTTGACATTTCATTTTGATGGTTTCCAAAATGATGATGAAGTGAACTGCATTGCCATATCAGGGCGCGGCAATCGACTGGTGGCCTTCACCCCACCACCACCACCTCCTCTCCCTTCCACCATTCTTTTGCCCCACCAAGACATGGTCAACATTTTCAGTTAGCTGCTCGCTTTTTATGGAGTGCCAAAGTGGCAAAAGAATTTTTCTAGCTGCATTTTTTTTGGCCAATAAAGAAAAACGAAGAGAAGATAATATTGAAGTGACCGAAAACTATGTGTCATGGTAGTTCGCTAGTGGTTTTTTCCACTACCAGTTCACTGCTGGTTCATTTTAGTATCGTGGAAAATTGATTTTGTATTTCCCGCAGCTGACTAGCGAGTCTGTGATAAGAAATTTGCGTTTTCCTTGCGCACTGCTGCACTTAATCAAAAACTTTTCATAATTTGCCAATAGAATTGAAATTGAAATTGCATTGACATTTGTTATTGATGGAAGATGTAAGGAGAAGTCAATATCTTATTTATTTATTAATTGAAAGAGAATACAACTGGAAGGGGATTTGTAGTCCTTAGGAATCTAATAATTGTCACTTGAAGTAATTGAAAATTAATTTCTCTCTCTCTCCCCACAAATTGAGTCCTTTTATAAGAAAATCGTTTGGCAAAAGTAGTTTAATAAAAGTAAAACCCGCTCACATTGCTGAACTCTTCTGACTTCTACTAATACTCTTTAATATTGATATTTTTCTTTGGAATCGAAAATATATGTATTTAAAGAAAATTCATTGGTTTCTAAGGAATCAGCGTCAAAATTTATATTAAATTCCATATAATAAAGTGATTCAAGCATAAAACAGAATTCTTTGTAAGCGCAGACATACCCACACCCACACACCCACACATACACTCACATATGTACGCATTACGTATATATGTAATGTTTAAGGAATTGTCTGTGTGAAATTTTTTCACACGTTCGCATTTGGTTTGGTTTGCACTACGCCTGAAAGCACATGAGAATTCATAAAACTCGGTGTCTGCCTACGAATTTATGAGTGAGGGTGGAAAAAAGACACTCTCACACACACACAGACAAAGATAAAGGGAGATAGGGAGGTAGAAAGAGATGGAGCAGCTATAAGGAGCTATCAAGAAATCACAACAAATTTACAAGTGCCACACAAATGTTTGACAAAAAGTTTCTGAAAAGCTTTTCACTGATTTTGCAACGTCTCAACGATTTCTTTGCCACACAAAGAGGAGTGGGAGTAGGAGTGGCAGTGTGTGTGAATGTGAGTGTGGGGGAGGGGCTGGGTAGGGGTGATGTTGGCCATAGACATTTATGGCCCAAGATGCTATCGGGTTGACATAAGTTAAGCTGCTTTGCTTTGCTGTTTTCGCTTTAAAAACAACAAAAACAACGAGAAAAGCCACCAAATTTTAGTTCACACAACAGTGCGTATGAAGTAAATTCATGTGCTGCATGTAAATGTATGTGAGTGTGTTTGTGACAGTGAAAAGGGTGCTAAGAGTGTTCCAAATCTGGCAACAACGCGCATATTCAGACTTTTGAGCGAACGAAAACCGCACAAAAACTTCACATATTCAAAACTTTTGAATTGTGGGCCATGAGGAGCAAAGGGGAAGACACGACTGTTGTTTAGACTGTTGCCACTGCGACTTGTTTAGACTTGTCTGCTATTTAGTGTTGACACGCAAGGCAATTTGGCAAATGCAAACAGTACGACCAAATATTACGCATACGACGCGTATGTGGTTCGCTTTCTTGGAACTGGCGCCATTTCAGTTTCGCGCGTCGCCTAAACCGCAGCCACGACCCCTACCCACCCTGAAACGGTTATTGCTTATTACATGACATGGGGTGGGCCCATCAACTAGCTCGCTTTTAAGTAGTTTGCCGTGTGGCGTGTACAATTTCCCACCCAAACACATACAAACACACACGCAGTTGACTTTGAAAATCACAAGAGAAAATCTACTTGTGTGTGTATGTGAAAGCGTGAATATGCGTGTAACTTACAACACAAAGGGAATTTAAATAAATAGCATAAACATTTTGCATAGCTGAAGTGCTTTTAGAAAAGAAGACAGGGGGAAGAGAGTAAAGTTCCCACTTCGCTCAGCTCATGTGGATAATCAACTCAACCTCATCCTCTTCAACACTCGCTTGTGTTCTCACTCTCTGAAGAGAGTAGACTTAATCCCTGAGCAGAGCTCAGTAGCTGATGAAGTGCGTGAAATTGATAAATGAAGTACGAATGCCAGTGCAACAGTGACTGTGGCATGTGGCGTATGCGTAATGTGTGCGAGTGAAAGTCAGAGCCCAAATCACAATCAGAATTGTATTCATTAGTATTTGTGAGACGCAGCGAGAGACTGAGCGTGGCAGTGGGAGAGTGGGACAGACTGAACGTGTGAAACTACTTGAGTGTCTCGCTGAAATCCCCGATATGAGCTGATAAACCTCACGAAAATTGGCTGCTGGTTGTGCGGTCGCATAAATTAGGACGATGATTCCCTGCTGTGAGTGGAAAAATTGTTGGGGAATAGAAAAAAGGCTAAACGCGTAAGCGCTTAACATTTAAATGCTAAATAGCTAAATAGCTGGTAAAAGGATAACGCATATCCTTATTGCCACCTAACGGCACGTTTGACTAGCTACCATGCTGGGCGTGGCCTGGCCCCTTGTGCCGTGACTGAAGGGCAATCCTCCACCCTCGCCCCCTTCCAACCCGAAAGCAAAAATTAAAGTGTTACCAAAATAATAACAACAAATTGCCTTCCGCACAACAGCAGCAAAAGCAACAAAAAACAAAGCTCGTTTGCGAAAATGTTGCGACTCTCGCAACGGGTTACAACAAGGACATTTCGCTGTCTCTCTGTGGGTGGTCTGGCAACACTATGAGTGTGCGTGTGACTGTGTCTGTGTGGCACGAGGTCACGCGATGCGTCGCCTGCCACCAGACCAAACGACATTTATTTAAATTGCATAGCCATTTGACATTATATCAGCTTAACACGCGTTAGTCCCGTCCTGGTTTATGCCAAGCAAAAGCTCCAAATACCAGAAGTATACGATATAGAATAGGAAATTGTATATAACCGCCGATTTGAAGCTATTTCACAACCAAAAGACATTCACGAATATCACGAAAATAGCAAACAGCAACAGCCTAATAAAATATTTCATTTTCTTTCGTTTCAGATTTAATTTCATTTTGTTACGCAAATTAATGGGAATGAAAGAAATATTCTAGAAATAACTCAGAAACTAGCAGGCTTGTAAATATTATAATAGTGGATTATATAGTATAGTTCTTTCTTAAGGTTTTCAAAAATACTTAGTTTTCTTTCAATTCTTCATAATCAAACCCTTCAAACACTATAATGCTAAAACAAGTTTACTTAATTATAAAACTGCCCTCGCACCAATTTATTTTTAAATATTTGCAGAGATTTCTCAACTTTGGCACGTAGAAAATAGTTATTTTATCCTTTTTATTTTTTGACGACTTTAAGTAGTTTTTTCTGCTCTTTTTTGTCCATCGCGAGATGCTCTGAAAAGAGGAAATGAAGGAAAATCGTGGTATTTCTCGCATTTCATTTTGTTTTTTTTTTTTTTTTGTGTGAATTTCAACTTGACTCTTTAGCTGTGTTGCAAGTGTTGTAAGAGTGTTGAAATGATTGTAGTGCTCGTGGTACATGCCAACCGACGCCCATTAAGATCACTTTGTTTCGCATTTTTCTCAGGCGCCGAAAATAAATTAAAGAGTAAAAATGTTTCCTTTCTTTTTACGGCCTTTGTGCTCCAACACAGCTTTTTCTATGCTGCAGCTTTTCTTTTCTTCTTAGTTGTATTTTTTTCTCGTTTGTGTTCTCGTTCTCGTTTTCATTTTTGAGGTACGTTTCTCATTTCAACGTTGCACTAGTCCTTGCGTTGTCCTTGTTGTCGCCGATTCCGTTTCACACGAAGCGTTGCTACGCTTACAATGTCTGAGGACAAAATCTGCAATCTACAAACGCTACTGCAGCTGGACTCAGGCTCAAGCTAGAGAAAAATGCCGCTGAAACGTGCACAACGGTTTTTTCGGATATCCGCTGGTGCCACGGACGGTGTTGGGTGCTCCACTGGGTGGTTTGCTTGCTCTTGCCTTTAATCATGCCTCAAATGCAGGCCGTGCTCCGGAAGGTGAAGCTACACCAGTTTCCAAGTAAATGGGAGTTTCGAAAGAGGAAGACAGAGAGAGAGAGAGAGAGAGAGAGAGAGTGGCAAGGATAGAGAAAGAAAGTGGGAGTAAGAAACGTAACGGGAGGTGCGTTACTTAAATGTAACCTAAATGCCCGGTAAGCGGATATGTCGCGTTACATTGCAAATGGCTGACACTAAGTGGTGCCGTGGTGCAGCTGACTGTGACGCATATTTATCAGTAAATCGTTCCACATTTGCCATGACAGATACGTTATAATTACACAGAAATAAGTTTTTACTCATTGTACTCATTAAAAACAACAATCAAAAGGGTATACACAAGGAGAAAGGATTTTAACAGAGTAGCCAAGAAGTGGAAGAACTTCTCAATTGTTATAAATGTACAGTACAGCACATGTTTCCATAGTAAATACTGTACGATAAAGTATTAAGAAAGCTGTTTCATGCCAATTTTTTGAAACAGAAACATTTAGATTGCTCCAATCACATTTTTAGCCACTGAATATTATGCAGATTTGTTTTCAAAAAAAATCCTTTTACTTTTCAATTTACAGGGTATCTTAATAGCAGTTTAGCACTCTTAACTATTAGTATAATAAATTTACTCGATTGTCTTAGCCAAAACAGAGCCAAGGAGTTAATTGCATGTTATCGTAGTGCAGATGTTGCAGCTGTAGCAAAAGCCTCTACTCAGAATAAGTTTCATGCAACGAGTTGATGAGAATTTATTGCACATATGCACAACCACAATGCTATTTGTTAAGTACATGTGTTTGTGAAGGTATGTGTGTGTGTGTGTGTGTGAGGGTCGTGCACAACAATTAGTTGAGCCGCAGCAAAGCTAACATCAATATATAATGCCTGACAAATGCAAACCGATGCACATACAACATGACAACTAAATAAACACATAAGCACAAACTCGTACACAGACAGTAAGCGGGTCTCGTTGTTAATGTAGTTGTTGATGCTGCACTCATTGTTGTTGTCGGTGTCGAGATGTGAATTTGGGTGCTCTGACATTTGCTTAACCTACCGCTGCGACTGGCTGACAAACACGGCGAATGCGTAATGCTTAATATTGCATAACCCCGGTATGCATGCCAAAAAGCACATTAACTGCACACACATGTACACACTTACATTGACACACACACTCAAATGCACACCACTGCAATGCACTCGCAATTTCGTATAGACAAGCGGCTTTTGCAATTGTGACTTGGCGCTGCTGGCGTGAAATTGTCATGCGCCATCTAGCGTTAGAAAATTGAATTATGAATAATTGCGTTTTGTTGGCTCTTCCTCTGCGTGTGTGTGACTGTGTGTGTGAGCGTGTGTGCACCTGCATGAGTGTGTGCAAAATGCTGTTGCCTACTTTTGTGCGCTGGCTTCCGGCTTCAGTTGCCATTCGCCGCATTTTCCATAAGTGCCAATGTGTGTGTGTACGTGTGTATGCGGCCACTTTAACTATTTCATATGCAGAACAGATAGTCACCCAGTGTGTATGTAAAGGTAGCAGATGTGTGTATGTATGCGTGTGTGGGTGTTTGTATGGGTTTATTTACCTTGGCTTTAATATTGCAGAAACCCACACAGCACGTGTATCGTGTTGCGGTTAACGATTGCATCTCATAGCATTTGCATTTACGTGTCTCTGTGTGTGTGTGTGTGTTTCTGGTGTGTATTTACTTATGCAGTCAAACCAATTTGCCTTTTTGGCACATTAAGAGCCAGCTGAGCACTGAGCTGACAGAGTCATCATAAATGATATCCATACAATTAAATACTAGCGGCAGCTCTTGGCTCCTCAACCTCAACCTCCACACATCCGATGATGCTTTGGAGTCTGAATTTTGGTGTGCCCTTAACAATATCCCTGCCATTGGCCCCTAATCTACTTAGCGAGCCATTCAGAGGATGTCACAATGCCAAAGCTGGATAGGGACAAGCACAATGAACCTTTGCCATCACAGGCTTGAGGCGTTCGAGTCGACCCATTGTGTGGCATGAACTCGTAGTCATTTGGTCATTTGCTCGACGAGCGACAAAATGAAGCGACAATACTGAAAGAAAATCTAATTTAGCGCAAGTAAAGGCAGCCATGGCCATCATCATGGCCTCTACCAGCCCATTGACTAAGCCATCATCTGACAGAGCAGCTTTCGGAAGGCAGCTACCTGCCTGCTACCAACGCCTGCTGCCTGCCACATGAAGAAGCACGTGGCGTTTGACAGTAATTTGGTGGAAAAAAAATATATATATACTTATATATTTGCCGCTTAATTTTTATAAACTTGCGAGGCAATTTTGGGACCTTCTTGTGCTTCGCACAGAGTTAAATACACAAGCGATTCGCTTTTCCATTTAAATTCTTCAATTATTTTCGTTTAGTTAGAGATGAGAGTGTGACACGATGTCGCTTTATCGATAAATAAATAGGTTTCTAAAAACGTTAAATGTAATTTGATTTCTCTAATGAAGGTATTCATAATGAAATTTGCTTGTAAATATAAAAAATTTATAGAGATGGAAGATCAATCGTTATGGTATATAATGAAAAAATTTATATTAAATATAAGTATTGAGAAAAAATACTTTTAATATGTCCAAAAGATCAAGTCTTTAACAATTTTTTAAAGTATTTAAATTGTATAACAAATAAAGGAAATTCCTTTAGGAATTTTTAGAAGTTTGTCATTTATTTATTATTTTTTACCTATTTTAAAACAGAAGATCACAAAATCTCTTGCTTTGTCCCGACCCACATAGTTTTATTTCTACCGTCACATTTGCTCATCTCTAATTTCAGTCTCTGTGCGTTCTAAAGCATTTGCCATATGTGCTACGTTATTATTAAATCGCATACTCATTGGTGTTGCTGTTGTTGTTGTTACTGTTACTGTATCTGCTGCTGGTGTTGCTCCTGCTGTTATTGTCGTTGTTGTTGCTACTTGCCTGGGTGTTAAACATTGTTATAAACGCGCGTCAACATCCAGCAGCTGCTTGTGCTTGTCATCATAATGGAGCATGAGAATGGCATTGCCAAAGGAAGGCGTATGAAAATGGAGAAGGGTAAGGGAAAGGAAGAACGGAAATGGGATTGCGAATAGGAATGGGAGTGGTAGGGGGACTAAGAGTGGGAATAGGATTGCGTATCCTTATGGCTGCCTTGACATTTAAGTCGTGTCCTTGTAGTCGTGTCCCTGTGCTGCCTTTGCTTTGCTTTACTTTATTTCGCCGCTGTTGATGAGCGTAAAAAAGCAATTGTTGCGCCTAATAGACATTCATGGCCAGCAGCCATGCCCATCTACCTCCCCACCTCCGCCCACGGGGCCTGCTATGACAAAATGCTACATATTTTATTAAGTATTTTTTCGCTGGCATTCAATAAATTCAGTGGGGCATATGATTACGCATACACATGTGGCAACACTCACATGCCCCGTCATGTTGTCTCCTTTTCCTTTCTAATCAATTGTTATGCGGCGTCTCGGCTTATGCAATAAGCCATCCCCCATCATCCCCTGTCATCACCACCACCTTTCTCATACCTATTCTATCTCTTCGTCCTACGCTTCTCGCATTCATCTTCATCTACATCGTCATTGTCGACGACGATTGATGCGGGCATAAAAAGCAGCTCATTATGCTTGAGTGCCATATAATTATGGATTTTCTATGGAAATATTTTGCGTCACAGTACGCATCTCGTCGCACACCGTACTCTCTTTATAATGGGACTTAAATGGTACTTAGCATTGCAATCTGCCCTTACAGCTACCAGCCAGCGAAAGACATTTTTAATTTGTAAACAGGCTTAGATTGGTATCTATGGAGTATCAACAATCCCATAACGGGCAAATACTCGTGAATTAATTCGTTTCCATTAAACAAGAGCTAATGAATATGGCGAGTATGGAAACCCTTGAGCTAAGATTGTAAAGAATGGGATACAAAAGTGTAAGAATATAATTTGAAATACGATTTGAAGCACAAATTAAGAAAATCACAATATACTTTCATATCTTAATATGATCAGTTACGCTAAGTAACAAATGCGTGAAATCTTAGCCAGAAATCAGCGTTTCCAAGGTCATAAAACAGTTATATTAAGACCTCGTTCTGCATAAAAGCAACGAAAATAACCTAGTACCGAAAAAAGAGAGCTTAAGCAGTTGGATTTAGCACAAGTGACAACCTGCTCTCCTCTAATTAATTAACCGAAAAGCAAAAATCCAAAAAAGCATTCAAGCAAAATATATGCGCTGTAAGCACGCGAACAGCAAAAACTGAAACTGACGTTGAAGCTAATGTTGGAACTGGAACTGGAGTCGGAGCTGGAGCCGAAACAGAAGCTGAAGCTGGAACTGACGCTGGAGGTGACGTTGACAGTGACCAAGAGCGACTGTTGCAGCAATGAACTTTGACACAAAGTGTCAACTGTAGCGAGTACTGAAGCTGCTGCTGCTGTTGTTGCTGTTGCTGTTGCTGCTGCTTCTGCCGTTCCTCCTGGAAACTGACAGTGTCACTAAAAATGTCTTACAAGAAAATCTACTTAACGAATTTTTGAGACAACAGCAGCCAACAGCAAATCAGAACCCAAACTGGTGGTAGGAAGGGGAAGAGGAGAGGCTGGTAGCTACAATTAGGCAGTCGACAGGCAGAGGGAGTCACCTGCCACGCAGTAACGTCAGCAGCAGCAGCAGCAGCAGCAGGAACAGCAGCGACTATTGTCAGTTGCTGCAGCAATAATGGGCATCTTAGCGTATGGTAGCGCAGCAAAAGACTGTGCCATGAAATTTGTTGCAGGGGGTTCGTGGTGGCGGAGTGGGAGGTGGGGGTATTTTTATAAACTGTCAAAAAGTTTGTTGCGTCGCAATGATGTGACAGTTGCTGCCTGTTGCGATAAGCAGAAAGTTGCAAAAGATTCGCCAACTTGCTGGCGGTATTAAAGTGCCTAAGACTGCGCTGATTTCTGTTTTAAAGCAGCGACTTTTGCGACATTTGCCTAATTGAAATTTTCGTTGGGTGTCAAACGGAAGCAGCTGCTGTTTGTTATTTGCCGTTTGTCGCGCGAACGCTTCCGGCTGTCAACTCTCACTTGCTGCTTGATTTTTGTAGGCAGAGATCAGTGGTGTTCGGGGCACATGCACGAGCGCCTAAAAGTACACAGCATTGATATAGATTACGTGCAACCGCAGCGTTCGCTTCAACCACGTGCGTGTCGCACTCAAAGGGAAAGGGAAAAGTAGGAGTATGCGTGCGAAAAACTTTTGCAGACGCACATCACACACACAGCAAGAAAAGCAACAAAAAAATTAAAGAGGAAAAAAAAGAGCAAAGAAATATAAAGCATAACACTTGACATTGACAAATTAGTTCCAGAAGACAACAGTGTACTGTCGTGTCTTGTTGTACAGTCTTCACCGCAGCAACCACAGCCACAAGCAGCCAGGCAAGCAAGAGAATGGGAGTTGACTAAACCAACTTAAAGGGAGACAATGAGAGCACAAGAGAGGGACGGTGTGGAAAGAGCTGTGTAGGTTAAAAATAATAAAATACCTACTGACATGATAGACACGAAGGACTTTTCTTTTTATTTAACGTAGATTGGAAAAGTTTCGACAGTCCAGTGGAGCAGCAGCAGCAGCAGCAGGGTGGCACCACAGCTTGACTTTGCCGCACTTGCACTTAAGTAACTGGCAACAAAAGCAGCTGTGATTTACCCAACAAAGGACTACATTCTATTCTCCCTATACTTCACTCTCCTTAACTCTCCCACCCTCTCTTTCCTCCATCTAACTAACTGTCGCTAAACATATCCCTATCTGTATCCCTGAACGTGTTCTTTCCTTTAACCTGAATGCGAACATGTGTAGCTAATGTTACATTTTATATAATCCACAGTCAAATGTGTATGTGTGCGTCGTATGCTTTTGTGTGTATAGGTGTGTGTATTTAGGTCATGGCTTTGCTCCGCGATGCGTAGGACACAAATTTCGAAAAATTTATTGCATAGTTTCAGGCGTAAAAGTAGTTAAAGTAAATCTGAGCATTCAGAGCAGCGGAAACTCTTCTCCTCTTTCTCAACCCAGCACCTACCCGCTGTCAACTTTTGCCTAATGAGTTATGCAACGGATCTGTGGGGAGAGTGGCGCGCCCATGATGGAAAACAATTATAAACACACCAAAAAGTATGCAAGTAATTTTTTTTGTTTCTTTTTTCTTCACCCTCAGTACATTACTTACGGCAACTAAGCAAAACTTTGTACGCGCCTGACAAACTTTATGCTTTTCAATTTATTTGCAAGTTGTGACCCGCAGCGAGGGCTGCAGAACGCACCAATAGACTCCACCAACCGAGGGCTGGACAATACTGGTATTATGGTCAAACCCCGCGGTGGAGTGATGGTTGGGGGGAAAGTAACATTATTGCGTCTCAAATTATGCAACAAATAAATCAACGAGATCAACGAGAAATAAGTGCCTGAATCTTAATACCCGTCAATCAGGACTTACAAGTTGGACTCCCTACAGCGAAATATGAAAGCGGCAAAGAAATATTTGAAATTATATGAAAAAATAAATATATTAAAATCTGCAGCAAGTGGACTAACAAATACACTCACTTCAATATTGATATCATCTAATTCATGTATTAATATTTTAAATATATTCTGTCGAAGACAGATTTAGTTTTCTATTTTATACCAATTTTTCCTGTACATTACTTTTTCAACAAAACCTTAAGGCATTCAATATGAAGACAAAAATAAAATATTTCTGGCTTTTTTGTAACATATCAAATACTCTACTTAACTGTCTAAAAGTATGAGTGCAATAACAGACTCTTGATTATTATTTACGAGTACTTTTTGTTCACTTTTCAGTTTGACATTCGCTAAGTTTGTTAAGCAACAAAAGCCGTAAGCGTATTAGAAACATTTTTCTTTTTTCGTTTTTGGGGAAAAGAATGAAGAACACTCAGTTCGAAATTGTTTTTAAATTCATCACAAAAAATATTTGAGTTGCTTTCTCAACAACTTTACAATTTTTTTGCAGCTCATCCCAAATCAGATAAATAAGACAAAGAGGAGAGTAATCGTATTTTTTCGAAGAAATTCTTTTGAGGGAAGTACAAAGTACTTGCCACATTCACATTGAAGTTAAATTTAGAGTTGAAGTTTATTAAAACATAGCTTGGGAAAATGTTGAAGCAAAATGCAATTGCTATGTTTTTTCGCTTTTCGTTTTTCCGTTTTCCTTTAGCTTTTGTGTTCTCTCCACTAATTTATCAGCGTCTCTCGATGATGCTGGCTCCGTTGGCCCACTTCTGTTGGCCATCTCTTCATCTCACATCGCTGGCCACCTAAGTGCGGCACTTCATTTGCATTTAAAATGTTTTCGCCTGCTCAGTTTCAGCCTCAACTTTGGCCATTCATTTGGCACATTTCTCTTTGTTTGCCAATTGAGCGATGGTGGTGAACGTGGTGAGCCATCTGAGTGGGTCAAGTGGGTCGCCCAATGTTTATTTGTTTTTGCAGCTCACTCAAGTTTATTTTCCTACCATTTTCATCTATTCTTCGCTTTACTGACGACTATGCGGTGGTTTGTGTTGTTTAATTTCGATTACAATTCCAATGATTATGAGTCCGCATCGTAACGTAACTCAACTGTAATTTGGCCGAAATTAAACGTTTTCCTAATGAATAATCATCGGGCATTTAACGCATACCTTTACCTGGCCCCCAGGAACCATCCTTTAATACACGCGCCTTATTTATGTATCCTGTGCGCCCCTCTAAGTATGCAATAAAATTGTATTTAAGATACATAATGAAATTGCCGCTTTTAAATTATTGTTCCATACACAAAAAAAAACAGAGGCATTAAGATAAAATAAAAAGGACGGACCTTTTAATTTATGACGGACACCAGAAGAGGCGTGACCCTCTCCCACTAAATGTAGGCACTAAATTCAGTCAGTCAGTCTACCTCTCAGTCCGTCTGTCCTTCTTTAATGCACACGCAGAGAGTATTGCAAATTAAACGCTAATTGTCTCAAACTGCCTTTGAAGATGATGAATTACAGGCATACAAAGCAAAATCTTGAACGTAAACGCAAACGCAAACGTAGCAAAAGCATATTAAAAATTAATTTAAATTTTTAATTCATACTCCAATGTCTACAAACGGAAGTTGTGATGTGTAAGCTTTTCCAGTGTCGAGCCTACGGGTATAGAAATACCGGGGAATTGTTTTTGAAAATAACTAAACAAGAATTAAAAAGGTACTTGATGAAAATTACATTTTAAATAATTCAATTCTTATCTTTTTACAGAGCTTAGCTTATTAAAGCTTAAAGGTCTTATGTATTTGTTATATAAATTTTTAAAAATAATAGCAACTGATAACTTAAATCTGCATTCAATATTATATTTGATTTGAATAATATACAAATAAAGCATAAACATAAATACATTTATAAATTCAAATCAAAAACACGAATAAATACATCTGAAATATTCTACTTCATTGAATTAGAACTCTGACAACGCGGCGTATAATTGATTTGTGAATTTATGAATTCTGATCAAGTTTATTCTGTAACAAATATATTTCCAATATTAAATATTAAATCGTTTTCTGATGCATGAAAGCCTCTAGAAGTAGTTTCCATATAATATTCTACATTTTAATGCTGTAATCAAAGTATTAAATAAGTAAGTTGAAAACTCAATGTGAAACTCATAAAACCTTTTAAGTGAAGTTAAAAAACAATTATATTTGCTGTTAAATATTTTAAAAATTACTTTGGAAAATCTTAAGAGAATTTCCGTTGCATTAAAAATTGTTTCAATGAAATCTACTTGCACGGTAGTAATCTCCAAAGTGAGAGTGTTCAACTACTGTTTGTATACGTTTGCTATTGAGGAAAAGCATTCCACCAATATCTCCGTAACTTGAGTCATAGCCGAGTTCAGTCGACCCTGCGATGGACTGAAACACTTTGTATTGCCGCATGAAAACTTTGACACTTCCTGAAATTAATTACTTTAAAGTTGGCCGACCACGTTTTTCAGTATCCTGCACACTCATCCCACTCCATGCTATTCCAAATAAAATAATAAATTATTATTTCTTCTGAGCGAGCCAATGAAGTGTGCCAAATTTAATGGTGCCCATGGAGCACATAGTTGGCTAAGTAGTGCGCCACTTCAAAGTAATTGCAAAATATACATATAATTGGATATGGAAGTGGCGATGAAGTCCAAGAAGTAGAAGTAGGTGAGATGGAAAGCATTGGGGTGTTCAAGCTCAACACAACAAATAAATTAAAATAAATTACTTTAATCTTTCAGCATAATTTCATTTAAATAATTATAGATGCGACGCTCCGTTGACAGCACTTTAAGGCTGAATTTAAAATAAATATATTATTTTTGTGGAGTTTTTTCTCTTCATGTACAATTTATCAGACCGCATCTGTTATATAAATTGTAACTGTTTCAGCGAAATATTTAAGCCTACGTTTTCTATAACTCAACAAATTGTCTATCCCAGAGATGGAGCTCACTGCCATTTTGCTGCCACACTAACTGTTCTGCTTGGCAAACAATTTATGTGACAGACACATTCGCAATTTAGCCGCTGATGCTTTTAGCCATTAGTTAGCTTTGCTGTGCTACAATTTGTATACTCTGTAAACGGTAAATGCTGTAGAAGGGAGTAGCACAACGGACTGGCTAGGAAAATCTAACAGAATTTTGTATACTTTTAAAATTATTAAAATGTAATAAATTATTAAAATTATTTATGTGATTACGAGTCTTACAACAACAACTTATGAGACTACAAAAGTAAACACACAAATTTTGGTAATACCAGAAATTTCCTACATACAAATAGCAGTTTGAATTGTCCGGGGAATTTAGTAAAAGGTATTTTGTGTTCGTTTATACAAAACTTGGCTTATTCTTACTTGTTGTAGTTTTATTTGCACAGTTTTGAAGGCAGGTGCAATGGCAGAATTCACGTTAGAGTGAACAACATGTTGTCAGAGTCAATGACTTTCAGAGTCAGTTAGAAACAACTTCATAGAACTAGATCAGCATCAACAGTACTCCATCATAGTACTATATCATTAGAAGCATTCGACATACCTGTAAATACAAAGAGGGAAAAGAACATATGGTTAGATATTTAGGTAATGATAATGTGAAGATCTATCAGATTATCCCCAGAGAGTGTGTACACACTTCGACAGTTCTTATGTAGATCCCATGAAACAAAATTAGAATTGATTGCCCGTCTTCAAGGACACAATGAATGTGCCTCTATCTGACGTAGGCAGGAAAAAGGCATGAAAATCAGCTTAGCACCAATAATACCTCCACATACACGAAATATGTCAACACCTTTTTTATGAACATGTTAGTCTGTGTGTGTGCACGTGTGTGTTCGTGTGTGTGCTTGGCTTGAAGTGTGGGTGAGTTTGAGTGGAGAAGGCACCACGCCTACAAATCTTCCACTCCACTAAAATGGTTTATATACATATATACATATATTTACAAATTTACATATGTGTGTGATTTGATTTTTTTTTTCTCTTGTTTCTGCTTTGCTTTAAGTCAATAGCAGATTGTGTTTCAGTACCCTGTATTAAGAAAGGAATATTTGAGTTATTAAGCCTTTTGGCCATGTTATAACAACTAAGATTTATTGTTAATCTATTTCTAGTTAGGATAATTTAATAAGTTTCAAAATTTTCTTTGTTAAGGAACAAATATATCTTTATGAAAAGATACAACTTTTTTGTAATATTTATTTATATATTTTGGATGAGTAACCAACACAGAATACTCCTTTTCTATAGAGTATTGGCTTGTCGTATAATTAAGTCGTGATGAATAATATTTATATTTTTTTAGAGGCTTTCAGGTAGGCCAAAAACCAACCAAACGCACCGAACGTAAAACCAACAACGCAGTCAGTGGAAAAATCTATATTCATAAGCAAAATACACACGCATATACGCACGAAATTATGAGTCCATGCGCTCCAATTTCCCAAAAATAAAGCAATATTTTTGATACAAAGACACACGCACACCCATACACCCAAACACACACACACACTCACACACACGCTGAAAGTGGCACGCACGAAAACCGTAACAAGTCGTCTGTGTAAACGTTGAGCCGACTGGCAACGGCTGGCGAACCCTTTTATCGAAGGATCTGAGGAGGGAGAAGGAGAAGCGCTGAAGGAAAAACGTTAAGAGAAATGCAGGGAAGAAGAAGATGGTAGAGTTTGGGGAAAGGCAAAGGCAGAGGTAGCAAATTGTGCGCCTAAAAGCAGACAGCTCAAAAAGGTTGCCATTTTCGATAAGATGGCAATGGCTTGTTGTTGCCCCAAGGGCAAACACCCACACTCTTAAACACACATACGCACTCTCAGTCAGGTGTGTGACATGCAAAAATCTAGCGACTGTCATAATTTGACACACAACACACGCACACTCGCATACGCACACACACACACACACTCGTTCAGTTAAATCAGGATTGAGATTCAGATTTAGGTGCAGATTCAATCGCTTGTTCAATGCGTCAAGCATTCAACCAGAGTGCCTTCGTTCACCTTTCTTCCTTTCAACCCGTTGCCAAAGTCAAAGCCAAACGCCTTGTCACAGGCCAAACTCCTTTCACCTGCCACTACACCTGACTCCATCCCTCACTCTTGTTGGCTTTTCACCAAAGCTTTCAAAAGATGTTGGCGCACTTTATGGCTGTTCAGTTGCTTCTTTTTTTATCCGTTTTTCTTTCATTCATTTTTGTGACGCTGACGATTTGCGTTATTTTCAGGTTCATTTAGCGTTTAATGCTTGCAAAGAAATTTTAATTTTATGGCCAGGTGCCAAGACGGCCCAAAACCTGAGGACAAAAGGCCAAAGACTTAACCAGAGCCTTAAAACGAAAACAAAAAACAAATTTCACAATGGATTAAACACGCTTCAGTGGATGAAGACAACGAGTTTGTCTTGTGGCTCAAGTATACTGTGTATACCCTGTAACTTTATAACAATTGATATGAATTTAAGGCAGTCAAAGGCTAAAATACACACACCCACACACACACACACACACATGCAGGCAAACCAGTCAAATTGCATGCTCAATCAATTTACGAGCAAACATTTAATCCTGTTCAGAGTGAGGGGAAATAATCAGAGGAGAGAGAGGGTGTGGGGGGATGCTGAGCGGCTTGTGGGGGTGTCATGTGTGTGGCTTCGGCTTGTGGTAAAGTTTTCGCGTTAAGTTGACAAATTATTTTGGTAAATATTTGCGTGATTTCGATAATAATGTTGCTACGCTTCGCTTCGTGCAGCAGCGATAAGTTCAGTTTACCATTTGATTGTGGTGGTTCGTAGGCTGTGGTTACTGTGGTTTCCCTCGCGTGTCTGCACATGTCTGTACATGTCTGTGTTTGTATTATGTCTATCTCAGCTTCAACAATATTGCCTTAAAATCGAGCCAAGCTGCCTGCGAGCGTAACAATTAATTAGTTGGCAGTCAAAAGCGCACATATCGAATATTAATTACCGTTCGCTACTCTTGCCACTTATCCCAGAGTCCCCTCATTACCCCCTTTCCATAGAAACGTCCCCCACTTGACCTCAGGTTGTTAAGGACCGTTGACAATAGTGGCCAAAACAAACACTCGTCATACAAAAACACTTGGGGGAAAACGCTTAAGAACCTTAAACCCACTCGATAGTCCGCACATTCAGTCCACTTTGTGGTGTAATTAACACCTGTTAGCCACCAAATGTGCGTGTGTATACATGTTTATATCCATATATATATATTAGCAGCTCTATTAGGTGGGCTTCATTTGCCGTGGAGTCCACTTTTGTATGACAATTCATCGTTCAATTGGCTGAATGGCGACTTTCCACAGAAAAGAAACTTTAGATGTTTTTGGCTGCAAGTAGCCATGACCGTGACACATGCTGCACAATGCTGGGGCATTGTCTGTGCACTACCCGTAGCAGGGCTAAAAACGACAACGACAACAACAACAATTCCCAACCAGTCGAAACACTTTCTAATGAACTTTTCGACAAACGGCAACAATTCTCAAGCGAAAATCTGAAAACAAATACATAAATAGACAGACAAAGCAGGTGAATTACGTGGCCATAGACCATAAACTCCACCACAGAAAAAAGAGACATAGCAAGAGAAAGAGAGACAACAACTACAGAGCCAAATAGAAAGAGAGAGCAAGAGTCTGTTATGGAAAAAATAAGAAGAACAATGGCGAAAACTGTTAGCCAGCCATGACGATTATGGCGCAAAATTTAATGCAAACTCGTCGAGCTTAAAAACTAAACTCTAATTGTTTGTTACCCAAAGCCAGGGCATAGCTTCCCCCCAGGGATTCTGCTTAATTTTGTTATAAATAGATAGAGTAGAGCACATACAATGTATTGCATGCTAAAGGATTCGATACACTTTCAAAAACTATGTAATTTGTTATAAATTTATTAAGCACTTTTTAAACCAAGTGAATCAGTGAATCAGTGAACCAAGTGAATTTTATATAAATCATACATTTTTTGGCACCTAAAATATCAAAAATATTAATAATATTTTATGTACAAATAGCTGTGTTTAACAAATCTAAAAACAAATTTTATTATATGATTTTCTTAAGCTAATTAATGACTGCCTTTGAAATAAATGAAGCATGAATTTCTTAAAACAATTTAGTACACAAACTGACTTATAAATAAATTATAATTATATTTATTTCTATTTTAAATTTCTTTTGTTCATAAATAAAGTATTATATTAAAACATTTGCTAACATATTTTTGCTCCGAAATGATATTGACATAAAGTTAAATAACTTCAATTTAATGCAGAATATTCATAGTGCACTAAACAAAGAAAAATTTCAAGAGAATTAGAAAAAGTTATATTAGAAAATAGTTTATAAAAAGTTTACCTGCACTTTCATGAGGGTTATAATTAAAATTGTTGAAATTATGCATGAAATGGATATAGAAAATCCCTTTAGCTGAGCTGTATGCCTTATATGAATGCTTTGGAAAAAAACGCGACTCGCAATGCAACGGCAATGAAACCAATACCAATCAGGCAGCATCATTTTCTCATTATGGCCACAAAACACAAAAGAAGAAGATGAAGTGAAAAAAAGGAGAAAAAGGAATGAAAAAAGTAGAGGAAAGAAAACCAACAAGGCAATCATACGACCTGCCTGAGGCAACTGCTCAATTGCCAGCAATGCAGAGGGTGGCAGGAAAGGTGATGGGCGGGTGGAGTGGCAGGCAGGGTGGGCAGGGGAGGTAGGAGCAGGCACAAGGTCAGTTGTCAGTTGGCAACGCAGTCGTGAGGCACAGCAAAGTGAACACATCATCGATATTCATGCGTAGCCAACAAAGGAGGCGGAAAGTGGACAGGAGGTGGTGCAGGAGGAGGCAGGTGGCAAGAGGCAGACAGGCAATTATTGGCTCGCGCTGCTGCTGCTGCTGCTGATGTTGTTGCAACATGGCCTACCACTCGTCCTGGCCATGCAGCAAGCCCCAAAGGGGCATTAATTATTTATAGACTCCACTCAACTCGACTCGATTCGACTTGACAATGTTGACTTATGAATATAAACATTTTGTTGCTGTTTTCTCTTTGTTTATTTGTTTGTTTGTTCTTCCCTGTTTGTTTGTTTGTTTGTTTATTTGTTTTCTTATGCAATTGTTAACGGTTTATTAGCCAGCTAATTACAAGCTCTTCTTGTTCTTCCTGTTTGTGTTGCAACCAACAACAAGGACACACAGCACGCGATGAGTCACGAACGGTCGTTCTTGTTGCTACCTGCATAGTTACACCTGTTTTTATGACGTTGCATGCATTAAATAGACATTAGGTTGCGCGCGCCTGTCTGTGGCATGCAACATTGCGTCGCGACAGTGCTCGCAACCAATTGCTCTGATATCAGCTTAGACTTATCGCACGCACTATAGTTTTTGTTGGCTGTTGTTGTTGTTGCCACTCACTTCCGTTGCACGTGTGTGCGCAGAGAGGCATGAAATCAAAGCAACAAATGCTGCGCCGTTGACTTCCAGCAGTGTGGCATGTTGCACAGACTAGCTGAGGCAAGCATTATGGAACCTGTTGGCATTTTAAAACTACACCCGCACTCAAACACACACACACACCACCACCACTAAAGTGTGTGTATCAGTTTACTGCTGAGGCAGCTTAAAGTCTCATCGCATCTCCACTGCTTCCCATGAACCAAACAATTAAAAGCATTCAGCAAATAACAAACGAAACTAATAAACCACATGGCCAACTCCAACTTTACTGACTCCTCTCGCTCTCCTCATCCCTCTCTCTCTCCCCACTCTTTCCCTCTGCAGCATCAGTTCGTCTTACAGCTCAACGCTGTGCTCTTTTTGTTTGGCTTATGATGCTGCAGGAAATGACTCAAAGTTTGAAATCAAAACTGACCAAAAAAAAAAAAAAGTATGAAATGAATGTATTTCAGTTGTTTATACAAACAACAGACAGGGGAGGCGGTGTGGAAGTGCAAAGGGAACTCTTTGTAATTTCGCACTTCATTTAGCGTTAAATTAACAACAACACGAAACAAAAAAAAATACTCAATAATTCTCAAAGTATTTCTCGTAGAGTGTTTGGCATTTTAGTTAATAAAGCACGAAATACACATAAAACTTAAGAAGACTGTTAACAGAGGAGTAAAGAACGGTAAGAGAGGGGAAGAGGGGTGAAAGAGTGGTTGTGCAAGAGAAGACGAGGCTTGCTTTGAGGCACGAATATCCATTTAATCAGAGCTAAGCGTATATGCAACCAGAGCGTCTGCGTGCTGAAGCATAAATAAAACTGAGCACGCGGCTGCAACAACAACAACAACAAGAACGACAGCAACGAAACTAGAAACAACAACAGCAATGCGGTGATGCGCTTCAGTGCTGCAGAACGAGGCAGACAACCAGTTCTTTGTGACAGTGCCAAAAGCAAAAAGCAAAAAAAGAAAAATAAAAAGAGAAGCTTTGCCGCTGCGACACTCTGCTATGTTGCATGCAACAAGCTCATAAATGCGCAGTCGCAAACACCAAACAAACCACATACTAAATGTGAAGGCCAAAGAGTCAACGGCGCTCTATGGCAGCTGTGTGGCAGTTGCAACAACATCGGCAACAACGACGACGCTGTTCGCGGGGTCAGTTGATGCTAACGATGCGACAGCAGCGCATTTTATGCACAGATTTCTTGGCTATCCACATCGAAATTGAATTGAATGAAGAGTTGCCCATTGTAGCAGCTTACCCCCAACCCTCTCCCTGCTCCTCTCTTCCCCTACCGCCTCCATGACTACGGTTAGCGGCAGCTTAAAATGTTGCTATTGCTGCTGGCCAGGCAGCCTTTCATAATCGCAAATTGATGCGCCAGCAACGTCTTCGTCTTCCTCTGCATCTTGGTCGTTTCTCCTCTCTCCCTTCCTCTCTAGCCCCCCCCCTCTCTCTCTCCCTCTCTTTCTGTGCAGTGGAGCGTGGGAGCGCTCTTTGAGCAGCGTCGCATGTGGCAACCAGCAACTGGTTCGCTTGATGGCAGCACAGCGCAGCAAAGAAGAGTAAAAATGACAGGGGCATTGGACCAGGGTGCCAGGGGGGGATAGGGAAGTGGCACAGAGGCAAGTTATTGGCTAATGCCAGAGCCATGCGTTTGGACAGCTGTGCGCATTCGCCTGAATTGATAACCGCGAAATGACAAAGCCAATACCATAAAATTCATTACATTCAATTTTATATACCCTACACTGTATGTAGTAAGAGTTATTTAGTTACGTTACAACTAGTCTATGACTTTGGGTATAATGGCAAGAAAGTATTAGATTTTTAAATGCTTATTATTTGCAGAGAGTAGCAAAAATGTATGAATACACCCTGTAAAAACACTTTGGGAACTGTTTCAAAACAACCCTCTGAAAGAATTTAAAAGAAGTGTTCAAAGATTGAAACACTTTTTAAAGCAAAATTTACTCTACAGGGCAATAGAGTTACTTTTATAATTTAAGTAGAGCTGGGAAGGCTTCTCGCTCATGCCAGAATTATTTACACGTCTTAAGTGTTTTAAATCTGTTATATATTTCTGACTTTTTTCTAAAATTTTGATGGTGTGTTCTTCTCTTGACACCCCATAAACCAGAAAGTAGCTTTTGTTTGTCTTTCCACCAACTTTACTTCTATTTACACTTACAGGGTATGCTGTAAGTCGCCTACAATTGCAGTACACGCATTTCTGCTGTTTATTGATGAGTTTTTCGCTTTCATTTCATTACATTGCTCTCTGTCTCTCTCTCTCCTCTCCTATTCCCTCGCTTATGCTCTTTCTTTCTCTCTTGTAGCTTTTTGTATTTGTTGATATTTCCCCGAATTGATTTCTTGTTAATTTAATATTTGCAGTTCGTTTGCTTTTCATAGGCCAAATAACAGCAACAAGAACAACAACTCGTCTTTTGTTTTCCCCTGAGCCAAGGTCTGGACCAGGTTCTTAACAGAAGTTCTTCCCGTCTCACCTTCACAGCTTTCTATGCTCCCTCCTCTCTCCTCTACTCTCTTCTCTCTCTGCCCTCCCCAACACCAACTGGCGCCAGTCTGTTGTCTTTTGTCGGCCTTTGTTGTTGTTGTTTTTGTTGCTTTTTTGTTTTTATGAGGTCGAGTCATTTTAGTGTTGGCCTTTCCCTTTGGTGCCATTGTTTTAGTTAAGTTGACCATTTGTATACAATTGTGCTACGCTTTGTGTCCTGCCGCAGCAAGCTTATCTCCAAAAAATATGCCCAGAACGCGCACTTCTGACTCTGATTTCAGCACCACGCCCCGCTCCCCCTCCCCACCCCTCTTACCCACTCCCTAGAGCTGCCTGTGCATTTGTGGGCTCATTTATTTTCATTTGCTTTGTCATAACAATTTTTCGTTGTTCTTTTTTTCCTATACAGAAATATATATATATATTTTTTTTTTTTTTTTTTTTTTTGTGACGCATCCGCAATATTTGTAGCGTTATATTCGAATTTGTTTTTGATTTTCTTGCTGTCTTTTTTTTTCCATGCTACTTAATGCAATTGCCACAAACAATTTGATTTGCTCGTAAAATGGCAAATTTGCCAAATAAAAGGAGACAAAGATGAAATAAAATTAACATAATTGCCACAGATTTGTGATCCCAGCAGATCCCAACTGAGAAGCGGTTTAGTTTTTGCTTCAACTGACCGAAAATAAATGTCATAAA
Source organism: Drosophila cardini (assembly GCA_018903735.1). NCBI lineage: Eukaryota > Metazoa > Arthropoda > Insecta > Diptera > Drosophilidae > Drosophila > Drosophila cardini. Next base: position 2,388,167 of record JAEIGM010000013.1, read on the forward strand.
ATGACAAATCTCCTGCACAGTGGTTCAAAGCTATTTTTATGCTATGCTATAGCAACAATTTAAGTAAAATGTTAACAAATTTGTATAAGTTTTTATTATTAAATACTAAAATAAAACTGCTTTGGTATTCATGGTATTTTTTAATAAATTTAGCTGTCCACTTCCACAAAACTTCAAAGTAAATTGAAATAGCCATAAAAATGTATACAACATATAAATACTTAATGCTGAGAATTTCTATGTTTTACAATCAATTTTAAGTCCACCAACAATTTAAATGATTCATTTTTTATTAATTTTTCATTTTTTTTGTCCAAAAGTTTTGTTAACTCATATTTAGCGGCAATTTGTATGCGCAGAGACCCCTCCTAAACTTTGGTCAATGTATTGTTAAGCGGCTTTTACCTGACCAACCCAACAACAACAACAAAAGCAGTAACAACAACAGTGACAACACCTTCGTGTTGAGTTATTTGCGTGGCATTCATCGACTGTCGCTGCTCGTTAGCACCTTTGCCAGGTAGAAAGAGAAAATTTGTTGTATGGGTCGAGTATTCAAAGAGATTACTGTAGTGCTTGTTGTTGTTGTTCCTATTGTTGTTGATTCCACTGACCAGAAAATTGGTAAGAATCTCATTTTGATTAGTACCCAGGGATCGAAAGGCGATCGTAAGTGTTGCAGGGGCACGAAGTGGTGCACGAAGAATGACATGTAGCAACATTAATAACATTAAATAACGGAGAAACAGTAATGACAATTGAAAAATTTGCAGATCTGCAAAGTAAATATCAAAAAGCATGATTTTACTACTTATGACTGACTAGAAAATACCCTGTATTCGAATTGAAAACTTATACTGTTCACAGTCTTCAGTGTAACTTGCTCTTAAATTTAGTCAATTTTACTAAAAATAATTAAAGCTAATATAACTATAAAATTTCACTATTATTTTAAGCTATTAAAAATTACAAATTTTAGTTTTTGGCCTGCTTTTTGTCATCAAACTTGTTAAGATTACAATAAAAAACTTTGCCGACGTAACTTATTAGCTTACAGGGTATACAAATTTGAAGAGGCAACTGCCAAGACAGAAGAGGTAAACAAAGGAAAGCCAACGAGCTGCACGAAGTTGTGTGTCAGTCTCATTACAACGTTGCACGTTCCACGTTCCACGTTGCACGTTGCACGAGCAATGCATTTTCCAAAACAACAACTTCAAGAACTACTGCAAATATAACTAATTAGATTTCAGGCAGCGTGGCTGGCTGGTTACTGGCTGATCTCAACAACTCGCAACCAGGCTTGCAACCAGATCGTGCTCAGTTGTTGTTGTTGTTGTTGCTGCTCCCACACATGCAACGTGCACAGCAGCAACAACAGCAGCAGCAACATCAGCAAAGATGAGTTGCTTACAACAAAGCATCAAAATGCAAAGTAAAAAGGTAGTGGAAAAGAAAATTTTGCAGAAAACGTAGTAGACTCGACGATTACCGACAAAACTGTGTCAATGTCTGTGAACTGGAACTGGAACTGGAGCGTAGCACGTTGCAAGTTGCCAATTCCAACGGATGCAGTCTGTAAACTCCCTCCCTCTCCCTCTCTCCCTTCCACTCTCCCTCCCTTTGTGCCTTCATTTTGTTGCTGTCGCTGCTATTATTGTTTTTGGCCCGCTTCTTCGTAAATAGCCAGGCCAATTACCAGCTCATGTTGAAGATGCTGCAAATGCTGCAGTGAAGGGCCATGAAAATCGTGGCATGCCACATCACGTCGAGGGGCCAAAACTTCAATCGCCAGCTGAAAACTCATTTTGTATTATTCATGCCACTGATTTGCAGGTGGGCGTAAGTTACTAAATTGCTTAAACGAATGGGCGTGTCAGCATGTGTGTGTGTGTGTGTGTGTGTGTATCTGCACACCTGTGCAGTAAACAGCCTAAAGAAACTGCACTTGTTGGTCAGTTTGGTATTTTTGAGTTAAACACAGTGCTAATTGATTCATTTAAACAAATTAACTAAACAGAGCTTAAGACAGACAAATTGTAGTGAATATTTACATAGGTAATATCAACAATATAATATAAAAATATATATTTATTTGTCATAATATTTATTTAAAGTCTAATAAATGTTTATGTGTTACTATTTTTATATAAACAAAACGGAACATAAATATTTAAGAGCTATTCGTAATGCTAAAAAAGGAATAAATATTAATAAACATAAGCAACTATATAAATAGTGTCATTAATTATTTATTATACTCTCTGCAAGAGTATATTGGGTTTGTGAAAAGTATGTAACAGGCAGAAGGAGGCGTGTATATAGTATATATATTCTTGATCAGCATCACAAGGCAAATTTTATGATGAGACTTGATCTTTGTCTTCAGTTTTGCCATCCAAAGTTCAATATTTAAAATTCACAATTTTTCCAACTTTGACTGATCATTACTCAGCCAAATGAAGCGATATCTTAAAAAGTCATGTCTTTTTATACTCTGGACAACTAACAGAATCAATCGCAATCAAAATTTAAAATTCTCAAAACTGAACCCATTTTGTCAAATTTTATGATGAGACTTGACCTTTGAAATTTTGTGGAAAATTGATAAAATTTTATTATTGAATATTTTGATGCCAATCGATAGAACTGCTCCTCCCGAGCTCAGAAAGGTATAACAATCAAAGATGGGATGCCAGAGTCTTCAGATATGTCGTCCAAAGTAATACCCCAATACCGATTTTCAAAATATGGATAACCATATAACGGTCTGGCGTGCTCGACTGTACTTTTTTCTTTAACAAGGTCAACTTTCAAAATGTTATCTAAAATATATTAAACACACTTCTAAGAGCTCTAATACTTTGTAATGAATTATAGTAAATTTGAAACACATTAGCTCTACATAAAATACTTTAACTTTATCCAACACCTAACTCTAAAGTTTACACAACTTTTTAGTGCAATTTGTAAAGTTTCATGAATTAGATTTTATGCCCACAAGTGTTTTGTTTTTTACCTTTATTATAGCAACAAAAAAATCAATGTTAATTTGTTTACTCATTGACTTCCAATTATTGTTTGTTTGTGCAATTAATTGTATTCCTTTTTTTTTTATATCAATTTACATATATTAACCAATACTTTTTAGAGAGATTAAAACAATAATTGACTTTTAATGACATTATGAATATTTATTAATATTAGTTTTAATATTTGACAAATATGACTACAAAGTATTTGTAAAATAATTTTAATTCTGTTAGCCTTGTATTTGATGGTATTTTTTTTTGCGAAATCGGAAGCGTAACTTGGAACGAGTCTCATCAGATATTTTAATTGCAACAAAGAGATAAAAAGACAGAGAGAAAGTGTTTGTCATTGCAACAGATCGTTTGGTTAATGGTTAAAGACGACACCGAAACAGACACCGACCCGACACCAACACCGATTGTTGCCTCCAATCAAAGGCAAAGATACAAGTTTGGAGGCACAACCTTTGGCTTGTGGGCAAACGCATTAAAACCCAATCAGACTGAAGGGATAGAGGAGCGTGTTGTTGTTGTTGTACTTGTGTGTGTGTGTGATGTGGCATGATATCTGAGCCATCAGCTAATGAGACTTTGACTGCGCTTGGCCAACTCCCCGACACGACTGATGGCTCTTTAGTTTTCGATTTGGCTGCCACACAAATAACAAAAGACACAGAAACAGCAACAACAGCAAAGAGAGAAAAGTAAACTCTTCTTCCCCCCTGCCCTTGGCAGCTGAAAGCACCGACAAACTGTCAACGCATGTCAAATGAAAGATACATTTGACAGATAGACGAGGAGACAGACAGACAGGCAGGCAGACATACAGACGCTCAATTAAAGCCTCTAAATGGGCTTAGAGCCTGGTCAAAACGAATGAGGCAACACGCATCAGTTTTGGTCCCAAAAGAAATCAATTAGTGCAAATTAGTGAGGCGGCAGGTTGAGTCGGCAAACTGACTGCAAGGTACAAATATACCCTGCATTCTTTTGAGTACGGGAAAGGGGTATAGTAAGAAATCATAAACCATTTAAGCGACAAATTACTTTATGTTGTTTATAATTTCACTGTGATTGCGTGGTATCTACTAGTCCATCACTCTCTTTTAAACTGTTCTTACGCGTGTGCTTTGGCTTCATTGTTGGCATTATAAGTAAATTATTTGGCTTGTGGCTTTTGATATGGGTATTCAATTTGCTTCTAATGAATTTTTGAGTAGAAATTCATTAGACTTTTGACTCGATTTTGATTGCTACCAAACCGCTGTGTATGTCTGTCTCCCTCTGTCCCTCTGTCCGACTGTCTTTCAGTCTCAGTCTTCCGTCAAAAGGAATGAAAAGAAGCAATATAATAAAATTATGACTTAATCTTAAGTGGATTTGGCTTTTACATGTGTAGCTTGGTGAGAGCGGAGTTTGGATTAGGGAGAGGGAGTGTGTAAAGCTTTAGAGGGTGAGTGAGAGGGGGGAATAAGGGTACGGTTCATTGTACGCCCCGTTGGGTGATTAACGAAACTCTGAATTCCATTAGTGCACTTCAAGTGCGACTCTCGCTAATGTCTCCTAATTGCAGAGCTACTGTAAACACACACACACCCCCCACCCCCACACACACACATAGACGCGTTGCACTTGCAACAGGGCTAATGTTACCACTCGTAAAATTACGCGCTTATCTGCTTGCAACCGAATGAATGCCCCATGAATCACACTCGAAAATCATTCACCCATTCATGCATGTGAAAAATGTAATGCCAAAATTAATTCAAATTCAAATTCAGATTTCAATTGAAAATGATACAGAAACAGAAGCGCGGGAATTAATTTCAAATTTGAAAAAATAATCTTGAATCCAGTTGGAATAATATTTCAGCTTTATTTTCTATATGAAACACTCTCTTAAAATGGAAAACTATGCAAAACTGTACTGAATGAAGAATTGAAATCAAAGACATTCAGTGTTAAGACTATTACCATTATCAGTGTGTTTTAGGCATACCTTTAAAGAGTCCTATATAAGAATATATAGATTGTTTCTTCTAAAACTGAATGTAGTCAACATATTAGAGTTTCATAAGTATATATAAACATTTATAAAGTGAATCTAACAATAGTATAGTTTTTATATAAACTAAGCCCTGTTTGAAAGCTGTTATCTGAGTCTAATGACTCTCTGCTGGGACTTAATAGTCCTAACTTTAATCTATATCTACTCTAAATATACTAAGTCTCACAATTTGTTTTTTTAATAACTTTGCAGAGCAACTGCTAGTCAGACATTCAATTTAAGCCCAATCTTTTTGCTTTTATTCCACTTCTTTAACTGTTTTCGAATCAAAATAAAATGCCAACTAAATTCTCACTGACTTTTTGTGGATGGGTTTGTCTGCTCTTTTTCTGGTGGCAAATTTTCTAGTTACGCTTTTTTCAATTATGCGATTCGATTTTATGAAACTCATTAGACGAAGTGGATGCACCAGACCAAAAATTCAAATAGACTTAACTCTCATACTGTGAACTATTCGATGATGAGACTATAAAAATAAATTATATTTTCTTTTCACTATAGATATTATTTTTTATTTTTTTGTTTTGATTTGAACGTCGACTTATGCAAATGAAAGTCTTTTATAAAGTCTCTGATTGATTGACATTTGAGTTGTGGTAAAAAACACCTTAATGACATCTAATTGCTGCATTTACTATGAAACCAAAGTCTTTTTCCAACTTGGGGAGGCAATTTGTATTTGTGATTGTGACTGAATGAATGGACAAAATTCGCGGAAAGTGTTTTTCCAATGGAAAGTAAACTAAGCCAATTGATTGAATTGATTTCGCGGAAAAGTCCGCTGACACAGCATGTTCGATATTTTCTAAAGGGGAACAGGTAATTACGGTGCGTGTGTGTGTGAGTGTGGCAAGTGTTTCAAGGACTGCCCCAGACAGTTGCATGAATTATTCCAGTTAATTTGGAACAGTTGATTTCATTCCATGTTTCAATATGTCCCCCACCTCTCTCCCTATCGGACTACGTGGATGTGTCCCCTGTGCATTTCCGTTTCCGGCTTTGACAACGCTCAACAATCGCTAGCGAGGGGTTGATAAGCAGCAACTGCAACAACATCAGCTGTTACTGCAACTGCAACTGCAGCTGCAACACGGTGCGCTATGCCTCACTTGGCTAATTCTAGTTTAATATTCAAATTATTTTACATTTTCACAAGCCGGAAAATTCCATCAGTTGAGGGTGGCTCTGCCTATTCGCTCCCCTACCACTCCCCTCCCCTCCTCTCCTCTGCTCACTCTTTTCTCTATTTCTCTCCCTTGTTTGTGCTTTGCTTCTATTATTCTTGTAGCATGCAACTTGGCTGTACTGTTGCGGCAACAAACCATCAACTAGCTTGAGTTTCGTTGGTTTTGCCTAAAGGGGCCGAATGAGGTAAAGGGGGGTGGGCGGAGGGGGAGTGTAAATACCACACACATATGTATATTCTGTTTTCTAAACTTACGCTCTGAAATAACAGCCCAAAAACAGAAACGCAAGCGTCGAAGTCGATGCGAACGTTCTGCTTCGTTTGCTTCGACTGTTGTAAATAACAACTACAATCTGTAACAATAAAGGTATGCTCAGCACTCAGTTACCCTACAATTGATAACATGCAGAGGCTATTGGGAATTCAATAAGATAATTTGTATGTGGCACTTGTAGAACAAATTCACAATTAGACTATAGAAAAGATGCTTGGGAATACATGTAGTGAAAAAATGATCAAAGTATTGAAGAAATTGGAAAATTCATTTAATTTAATAATCATAGTTAACTAAATTTAACTAAACTTTAACTATTTGTTACCCAAAAGGTAACATTGGTGCAATCAAAACAAGGAATAGTTAATTATATTGAATTTTGCAATACTTTTAATTACTTTCAATACACGAATTACTTTATGTTGTTAGATTGGTTATAGGCTATTAAATACTTCTATTGACAAACCATTTCAATTAATTAGAAACTCATTTTTTACTCAACAAAAATAAATATTAATTTATTATTTGTTTTAAATACAAATTACAATCGGAAAAATGAATTTAATGTCGAAAAATGTATTTGATGTAAGAATTGTACGCCTTGATTTCAACCAATTGACATGGATACAGGGTATAGCAACAACAAATACACTCACATATTTACAGCAACAGTAACACAACAACAGCAACAACAACAACAACAATAGGCAATGTGTTGTGTAAATTCATAAACGGCCGAGTTTAACGAACTGGCTTTTATTTTGGATTTTGTTTTTATTTTCACCATTTTCTTTTTTTTTTTTTTTTTTTTTTTTTTTTTGCCCTGCAATGGTAACAACCAATTTGGCGATCTCTGTTCGTTTTTGCCATGGTTCTGTGCACAATTTTTGCATTTGGTAAGCAGAGATACCAGCACAAACACAACACTCACACACACACACACTCACACACACACACACTTAATAAACACCCACAAAGAACAATACAAACAATGAGTTGAAATGAAATAAGAGCAAAGTATTCAACAGGAACAAAAATAAACAATTTGTGTTGCATTGGAAGAATTTTTAATTCAATTATGAATATTATATTATACACCTACACCTACAGCTACACCTACGCCTACACCTACGCCTACGCCTAGGCCCACTGCCTCCCACACCCACTGGGTCTATATTTTGAGGCATCTGAATAGTAACAACTGCCTAATGGAGCATGTCTGATAAAAGTGAAAATTGTTACAAATTCTAAATAGATAAAATATTTCAATTAAATAATTTGTGTAAAGTATGAAAATTGTATTAGTTTTTAATTAGTGTAAAGAGCATAACAAATATTATTGTGTGTAATTTAAATACTGTAAATATTGTAAATTCTTTAGAAGAAATTGAGAAATATTTACTTTAATTGTATTTGCATAACAAAAATAAGTTATAACTAAAAAATTTAATAAAATAATTGTATAAGTAAATTTTTTGTTGTATTTATTAACTTAATCGAAGCTTAACTAATTATTTTAATAAGGCATTTTAATTAAAAGTTATTACTATTGCTATTTTACAGCATTTTATTCACATTCGTATTAAAAAAAAATAAAAAAGTTATTAACTAAATTATTTAAAATTTTTTAAAACAGTTTTCTATATGCTTTCCAATTTTTCAGATTTAAGCTGTACTACTTTCTTTACTACTACTACTATCTAGTTAATATTCCATCCTTTCCCTTTCCCTTTTGAGCTCATATAGTTGTCTAGGGAATCGTTATTTGACTTCCGACTTCTCTGCTATCATTAACTGGTAAAGAATAACTGTATAAGTTAGCAGAATAAATTTATAAATCGTATAATGATACCGTATTTGTATGCTAAATAGATTCAGGTAACTTTTAAACTTTTTCCGCTACCTTTTTGCACCTGACACGAATGTATCTATTCCCCTGCTCGATACCGGGATAGATGCCTTCAATGGCAGATACTTTTCTCCCGACTCCCGACTCCCGACTCACATCAATCCGTCCTCATATGCATGAGATAAAACCGATTTTCTAACGGCATTGCAACATTTTTCTTATTTACGAGCCACGTAGCCATAAAACGCATACATAAATTTTCTTGGAGCCAAAACCCAAAATAGCAAAAGAAAGATATTTTTCAGAAACGAGCCAAATATAAGGAAGAGTAAGGAAAAAAAGGATGAATGCAAGTCCTCGTAGTCGTAGTCGTAGTCGTCGTTCCCGTTGAAAGCCGAAAGGAATAAAGAAATTGATATAAATGTTTGTGCAAACAGACATCAGGGGGGGAAGTAGTGGGCGAGCCCCTTTCCTAGTTCGCAAATAGATAGAATTATGGGAAATGTGCGCAAATTTGTAGAAATGACCCGAGAAAAGTGTCGTCAGATGGATGACTCTTTTACGAGCTGGGGGAGTATGATATCAAATGCGAGTGAGTATAAAAAGCTTTATGACAGATTTCTGAATGAGCTTTAAAATCCTTTACTTTCACCAGGAATACACACACACACACACACACACACACACACACACTTAAACACACTCATACACAAAGAACAGCAGCTGAAGTGAGTTCATTTTGTTTGGCAAAAGTTTTACGTTTAGAACACTTCATTTCATTTGCTCCATAAAATTCGTTTCAATATTTTCTGCAAATTCTTTTTAGCAAAATACAAAACAATTTCCGATTATTACACGGGAGAGCAGTGGGAGGGGTGGTGGAGTTGGAGGGGGTAAGGGGGAGCTATTCACTCACGGCAATAACCATTAATAAAAATGGCAGGCATTTAAAATTAAATGACTCCATCGCACGCGTCGCCCCGCGTCGCGTCTCCTCCCCTCCACTCCACGTCCCCCAGAATGGAGGTGGGAACTTTCGAAAACAAAACTTTTAGGCAATTTCATTTCAACTGGAGCGCGGAATTTAAGGACCATTTGCATATCAAAACAAAATGAAATCTTGCGTCCTGCGTCCTGAGTCCTGCCTCTGAGTCTGATTCGGAGTCCTACCTACATCGACATCTACGTCGACATTGGCATCGCCACAGCTGGCATCTTGAATGGAAATAAAATTCCTGCCATTGCCCACACTGCCACTCCCACTCCCACTCCCTCTCTCACTCCCACTTCTGTCGCACTTCCTTGCCGCTGATTGTCTGCTGCTTTTTCGAGTGTCGGCACAAAACAATTAGCGGAAAATTTTCCCAAAACAATTTGCACGCCTCGAATTGAGTTAATTGCAGATATTTGGGTTAGGCTTTTGGCCCAAACCCTCCCCCTACTCCTCTCTCCCCTCTCCTCCTCCTTCTCTTTTCCACCATCTGCCCTCTTGGGGAGGGGCAACGTCAAAATATCATTAACATGAATTTATAAACAATAAAATGTCAGCTTAATTAAATTTTATTGTTTCAGGACATGTCGATTCTATTTATGCTTCAATTAAGTTTCAACTCGCACTTAAAGTGAGCGCCAAAAGTCTGTGAACAGCTCAGCTCAAGATCGAAGGGCGAATCGACAAAAGCTTTTCAAAATAATTGATCCATAAATAAAGTATATCAAAATTGTAAGCGTTAAATCCTTTGTCACCCAAGGATATATCGGGGAGCCCAGCAGAACTAAACCCAGTCTATATTCTTCGCTCGTAAATAAAGCAAAAAAGATTAAACATTTTATTGACGAACCAGTCAAAAAAATACAGTAAACTTTGCCTTGGGAAAACCTTTGCTCCCTTTTGTTGTTGTTTTTTGTTATTTGTTATTTTTATTGTCTGCTTGTTGTTGTTGTGATAGGAAGTTTCTTTTCGAGGACACTCGAATGCCGAAAGTTAAGACATTGCACGAAGTCAAAAGTGAAAACTGTGTCAAACTATTTTCCGCGACAACACTTGTTTTAATAGATACTCTTACACTCAGCTACAGATACAGATACAAATACAAATCCATTTAGTTATAGAGTTACAGTTACAGTTACCGTTACAGTTAAAGGTTAGCAAATACATTTACTAACCACAACAAACAGCAGTTAGTTAAAACTCTTTGCATAGTTTCGGGCCAACGATTTTCACGTGCCTAAAATTTCACCCACTTTTCTTCATTTTTTCCAGTTGTTTTTATTTTTGTTTTTTTTTTATTTGAATTCTTTTTTTGTTATTTGCTGTGATTTACGAGCATGCTATACCTTTTTGCAATATTTCAACACCATATAGTATTTGTGTGTGTAGGTGAAGGGATCGGGGGCGTTTTTTTTTGGGCGATATTGCGCGAGTTACGTCGGTTACGCGTTGGGGTAGGTTGCTCTATGTTTCACTTTATTGGTACTACTTGTGTTGTACCAAACACACAGAATAATTGGAAACTCGCGTCAGCCGCAGCTCCGAACAATCCCGCACGAAATCCCAATGTGAACTGAGCAGAACCTTAGCCAACAGCATGAACATTGCAAGCGAGTGGAACGTAGCTCAAATATTACCCACAACTCGCGTGCGCTTTGCTCTCACAGCGGCTAAAAGTCGACAGAGAGTGAGAGAGAGAGCGGGTTCGAGCGAAACAAGTGGAATTGAAATGTAGTACGTGTTGTGTGTGGGAACGAACGACCTATCGCAATGCGTTCCAACACACAACATGTTGTGTTTACGTTTTTTATGCCGCTTTGCAGTGCTTAGCGCCAATCCAGGTTTGAGCATGTTGCCTAGAACATGTTGCGGCAACATCCCAGCAGCAACATTTTAACAGTAAGGAAAATTACTGATAAACTGTACAGACTTTTCAAGACTTAGTTAGTCTGCTCGGATTGATATAAAATATTAAATTTTAATCTATACTAAATAACTTTCATTGTATAAGCACTTTTATTGACAATACTTATAAATTTAACTAAATTTTGAAGTTAAATAAAATATTTAAAGACTTAACCTTATGTTATTTTGTTACCATACTGTTAAATGCTTAATTCCTTGTGTTTGCCAAGTTTCAACAGTTAAAACTTTCGATGGAAACTGTAAACTTATCAAAAGATACTTTTATTGCAACGTGCAGATGTTGATATAAGTTTTATTCAAGCGAGACATGAAAATGGGTTTCGGGAAATCATCTAATCACACACACGCACACACACACACACATACAAACTTAGATTCTCGATCGCACATTATAAAGAGTTTTCCGCTTGAACGATTTTCCGGCAATGTTGTTGTACTAAAGACTTAAAGTACTCGTTGTAAAACTAGAAGGAGGAGATGGGGATGGAAATGGAGATGGAGCAGGGTGAGGCATGCCCCGATTATGTCGCACAAATTATGGGCCTAAGGTAACGCATAAAACGCATCGCTGACTTTCGCGTTTCTCGTTATTTTTTTGGTCTAGAATTACTTTATACGCTCAAGTGATTGCCTGTTGCCCCACAATCCTCCGGCCCTGCCCACCAGGGACGCACACTCACACCCACTTTTTTTTGTGGCAGACAATGTTTAATTAAGTCTTCGTGTGTTGTTTAATTTTTTATTTAAATAGATTTATCAGGGAACACGCACTGTAAGTGACTGCAAAGTGACTAAAATAAAGTGGCAAGTGGCAGGTTTGTTTATCACAGGCAGCAAGTGTTGCACGTTGCACTGTATCAGTTGCCAATCAACTGCAAACTTGCAGCACTGATACCGCCAAATGCGCATTAAAATCAAATGACATTTCAGATATGCCAATGACGTAGAAAGTGGGGCAGAAGGGACAGAAGGGGGAGGAGGGAAGTAGGTGGAGACAGGCAGGTAGGAAGAGATAGTCAGTGGGTGGTGGGTGGTTGTAGGTGGCAGCAGCAGCAGCGGCAACGTCAACAGCAACAGCAGCAGTGTTGCACTGACAGCGCACAGCTAATGACTAATGGACTCTTAATGATCTAACAAGGTGTGCACACACACACACACACACACACACACACACACACACACACACACACACACACACAGACACACAGCAGCAACACAACACCTTGCAAACGACAAGCAATGGAGCGAAGGATACGAAGTATACGAAGGATGCGAAGGATGCAAAGGACTCGCTGCTGTTTGGCGACAAAGTTCAAAACTTAATAATGCCACATTAGTTTTTGGGGCACGCTGACAACGCGACGTTGCAACGATGATGTTGCAGGTAGCAAGTACCTTAAATGTATGTATTTGCAGCAGGCAACTCGCAACGCGGCAAGTGGCAAGTGGCAACATGGCTGCAACGGCACGTTGTCGCGAATCGCGTGCATGCTAAACGCGGCAACGTCCTTTAAAAGGACGCAGCAGCCACAACAAAAACAACAACAGCAGCAACAGGAAAAAATGACAACAACAACAAAAAGAACAGAAACAATAACAACAACAACAAACAAGTTTGTCAACAAAATTGCAAAAATTGAATTAGTAAATTTTGTTAGAAAGTTGTTGGCCAACTTGCGGCAACGTTGCAAGCAGCTCGTGGCAGTTGAAAGCTGGCCAGCTGAAAGCTAAGAGGACAAGAGGCCAAGAGGTAAGGGTCGAGTGCCACACAGGTCACAGGTCACTGCGCTTCCTCTTCCTCTTTTGCTCATCTTCTTTTTGCTCATCTTTATCTTCATCTCGTTTTTGTTGTTGTTGTTGTTGCTGCCACACATTTAGCGCTACTCATGCGCTTCATTTATCACATTGCTGTCGACTGCGTCTCGGCCAGAATTAGGCTTTGGTTTGTTTTTGGCCAAAACGCGAAAAGCGTTTTACACGCTACCGCACAAAGCAAATGCTACTTGCAACATATGTCAAGTAATCAGTAGACAACTTTGCCACGGCCAAGTCACCACCGCACCACAGTACCTCAAACCTTAAAGCTGAAACCACAGCAGACTAGAGATCTATCTTTTGCTGTTGGCAGAACTTTTGTGACGCCAACCTTCGCGGCACATGCCAAGCATAAAATTGAATATGTATCTTGTTCACTTCCTTCCCTTCTCTCTCTCTCTCTCTCTCTCTCTCTCTCTCGCTCACTCTATCTCTCTTTGTCTCTGTTTGTCTTAGTCTAGCGCAGCCACAGACGGCAATCGCTAAAGGTAACTTTGCTAGACGAGCCGACGAACTGTGAGTTAAGTAAACCTTGCAAACAAATCTAAATCCAAAGCAACGCCAACATTAATGTCGACGTCGAAGTCGACTGCGACGGCTACGGCGACAGCGACGTTGACTGTTACGGCAGCGTTGAAGCTGACGCCCTTAACGCCTGGATGCGCTCACTACAGGAGCGAACTTCACTGGGCCCCCAGAGGCATAAAGATCCGTATATTTTCTGTTTTTAGACCCCGTACTCTAAAAAAGAGTATAGGGGTCTATTAAGTTTGTCTGAAGCGAAATGTGCGTAACAGGCAGAAGGAGGCGTGGCCGACCCCATAAAGTATATATATTCTTGATCAGTATCAACAGCCGAGACGATATAGCAATGTCCGTCTGTCCGTCCGTCCGTCCGTCTGTATGAACACCTGGATCTTTTAAACTACAAAAGCTAGAGCCACCAAATTTGGAATGAAAGTCCGTTTGCTTCGCGAGCAGATCAAGTTTATTTCAAATCTTTGCCACGCCCCTTACCGCCCCGCAAATTGTAAAAAACTATGGTCACCTCGGAAAAAATTGATGTTTTAAGCGAATATCTCAGTAACTATAGCACTTAGGAATACCATTTTTGGTATGTAAGTTGCTAGAGACAGCATAAATGCATTGTCATTAAAAAACTTCAATGCCATTTTTAAGGCATTTGCACTTATCGTACGGTATTGTAATTTCACATTCGTTTGGAGACCAAGTATCACAAACTATCCTGAAAGTTGCATACAAATCGGACAATAAACAAAAGAGCTAGACACGTAACAAAGTTTACATTTGCACGCAACGTCAAAGCAAACGTTTCACTGCTTGTGTAGCGAGTGCACTGCTTGTGTAGCGACAGTACTGCTTGCGGACGATGCACGCACATGTATGCATACGATACGATTTATCATATATCGATATTCAATACCATAGTAATTATAATTGCGATATAATATCGCATGCGATATTTGGTCATTATGTCCATATCTATAGCGTATTTGAATTCAGTTGTTGATAATATCGATATTTGATTTGATGTGATATTTTAATTAATATCGATATCGGCATTTTCTTGGCTATTTGCATCCCTATTACAAACTGATGATTTTGTTTCAAAGTGTTTTATTGCAAATACTATGAGTACGGGGTCTTTTACAGTCGGCTAGCTCGACTGTAGCCTTTCTTACTTTTTTAAATTTGTATAGTAATCTTAATTGTGTCTATTAATTCAATATTTTAACACGATATACAATTTCAATTTAAATTTCTTCATAATTATCAACAATTTAAAACGATCTCTTGGGCCAAAAACAAACCGCTCCTGTTCTGCTTCTATCTGTATTTCAGCTCTCCCGCTCTCCGCCTCTCCCTTTCCACCGTTTCGTTGCATGTAACGTTGTCGCCGTCAGTCTGTAGTACATGGAACAGTTACTCAGAGGAAAGGTTGGGTTTGGGTCATAAGGTAGCGGGTATAGATTCGAGTATAGGAAGTAGATGGACAGAACGACGCCGACAAATTTTGACTTGCCGTTACGCCCGACTGCATCGCGGCTCTGTCGACGTCGGAGGGGCATTTATAGAGGAAAGAAGAGGTAAGAGAGGGAGGGAGAAGTTTGTTGTTTACTTTTGAACAACAACTGCGAGAACAGGCCCATAAAGCACACGGCAACCGCAAAATTTCGTCTGTGAAAACTGTCGAGGTAACGGGATGAAGGGATGAGAAGGGTCACAAAGGTATGGAGAAGGCGGGGGGCGTGTCCGGGCGGTGGGACAGTTTATTTTTGTGTTTCAGTTTTTTGTGAATTTTTAATGCATGGGAATGTTTTTCACTAGAATTGTTAAACCAATTGACGATAGTTAGGGAAAAAGCTTAAAGGGCGAACAGATAAAGGAAATTTGCGACGCTTTAGATGTGTGTGTGTATGTGTGTGGCATAAACTGTTGTGCTTGCAACATGGTGCAACTTGAACACAGTAATGTACACAAAGGCTGAGTCGCTGAGTGGCATTCCAGTTTATTATGCGTTATAATCAACAACAACAGAGGGGGAGAAATGATTGGACTGGAAAAAAACAACGGGGAGAGAGAGACAGAGGAAGAGTAGAAAAAAAGCTAACGTACAGGACATTGCGAGCATCCTTTTTGTGCCGCATGGAACCCTCAACGCGCCACTTAGCCAGCAACTGCTTGCAACGTGAGTATTATTCTGCAGTTGGTACAAGTCATTCCTGCATTTTGATACCCTAACAAAGAGTCTTATAGGTTTTGCAAGTAAGAACTGGAAAAACGATGGTGAAACACACCTAAAACTAACATGATGAGCTTTTCTGTAAACGTTTCATTGAAGTTTTGAACTCATCTTTAGATCAATCATGGGATCGAAATTAGTCTTTCTACTAAAAGACTTGTTCAGTCTTTAGGATTCTTTAGACGAACCCATTAAAAACTTAACTGTTTAACCAGAAATCACAGAAAACGTTTTAGATTATGTTTACAGTACACTCGTAATACCCCTTTATATTTCCTTAAAATCAGCACAACTACTAAGCTAACCAAGAGTATATAATCTTCAACTTGATGGGGATAATGTTTTCTTCTTGTTTTGCATCCCTTTGTGGCATGAACGGTGGCATGACTGCTGTTAAGTGCTTTCCACCTGGTGGATTCGCTGTGGCACACGTGGCGTATACGTACTCGCTTTGCTCATTTGTTTGGCCCTTTCTCATTTGGCTAAGTGCGTTGAAGTCGTTGGCCCCGTCAGAGAATTAGGCTGTCTTCCGAGCGTCTGCTGATAAATGAAATCAACTTTTACTGCCACACTCACAGTCACAGTCGCGTTAAACGTGCAACACCAGCAGCAAGAGCAAGAGAGCAGCGGGCAGTCAGGAGTCAGGAGCAAGCAGCGAACAGCAAGAAGTCGTCGCACTCGAGACTATACAAAATGATGCAACCTTTCGCACTGAACTTCGGACAAGTGTCCACGTGTGTGGCACATAGTGTAATTTGCACATTTGCAACGCTGTGGCACAAACAATTTAAATGGCAGCCGACATAGCTGTTGCTGGTCTGCCGCTTAGTTGCACGCTCAAGTGGTCGCTGGGGTTTGACACGGAGTCAGTGACACCCAACTCCACAGTGTGGCACTTTCTTGCCGTGCCCCACAGTGGCAAGTGGCAAGTGCCAAGCGGCAAGTGGCGAGTGGCAAGTGTCGTGCGGCGTTTGGCGTGCGGCGCGCTTCAATACTTTAATATAAAAATATGCAAATTATTTTTTGTTGCATTGCTGTGGTGCACATGCCGCAAGCAGCGCTCCACCAGCCAGTTGCTTCATGGTGCCAACCAACGACAAGGACAACGGCAGCACCAGCGTCAGGGATAAGACTGGGACTGAGGAAAAGCACGACAAGGATGCTGACGGAGACGCCACTTTAATTAAAATTAAATATTTTTATGCTCAGTACCAACGAAATGTGTATAAGCCGAAAGAGCGAGACGGAGTGTGTGTTGGAGTGAGACAGGGACATGCCAAAAGCATCGCACAGTGATGCAGAAAAAAATGCAACCACTAGAGTGGGCTATCAGTGAATTGATTAAAAAAACTTGCTAAGGGCGACTGATTAACAAATGTGCTTCAAAGAAAATATTTGTCTTTGTCACCAGTATGTGCACACACACATGTGTGTGTGTGTGAGTGCGTGTGTGTGTGTGTATAAAGGGAATGTACTTAAAAGCTTATAAAACTGCGGGTTATTTCCACTTCAAAGACAATTAACATTTGTTCTTCTATTGAAGACAAGTTAAAAGCTCTTCATAGTTTTTTAAACTTTTTAAAAACTTCCTTTACGTAATTTTTCAAAATTTATGTAAAAGTTTTATAAAACTTAGAACTTTAGCAAAGAATTTAAAGCTGTATTGGAAAATACTAGTTTGTTTACTTACTTCTAGGTATGTTAGTTTTTAAATTCCTACCTTAAGTAAAGTTTAAAATCCTTTGGTAATTAAAGTGAAATTTTAATTTGAAACTTCTTTTGGCTGTGAATTAAAGCGTTTTTTGAATAGCTTCAAAATGTAACTGTTGTATTTCCTTAAGGGACTAGTCTGTCACCAGTTGGTGGGTTTTTACATAGTTGAAAATCCTTTTAGTTTAAGCTCTACTTTTCGCCTTTTCCTTTACTTTCCTTTCATTTCCTTTCCCTTCCCTTCCCTTCCCTTCCTTCTTCTAACTGCCCCTGGGCACTAGTTTTTCCAACTCTTTTCACATTGTGTGCGCTGATTTGCTGTTTTAGTTGCTTGTTAAGCTGCGTACTTCTTGTCCCTACTTACCGCTGTTGACTTTTATTTCTTATACACTACATAGGGGTATATTTAGATTTTAATCTAAAATGCGACAAATAATGTTAATTTAAACTAAATTAAAAAGAAATAAAAATGAATGAAGAATATATTTTTCCACAAGTTCTTTAGTATAGAAACCTAAGAATTCATCCATAAAATTAAATAAAAAATAATAATATAAAAAAAAAGGTTTTATAAACATATTAAATAAATTACATTTGACAATTACTTCTTCAAATAAATTAGTTAAATAAATCTAATTTATCTACATAATTAAAATCTTTTGTATAATTAAAACAAATTGATCCTTTCATTTTCGTAGAGTATATCCAATTCGTTGGGATTAACCCGCTACAGCTTTAGTTTAGCTTTCGTATTCTTGGTCTGTGGTTTGACCAGCGGGTGTCAGCATCTGCTGCCAGCTGGTGAAATAACTAAGAACTGTTCATTAAGTTGGCACTGTTTTGCAAATTTATCATAACTTGGCCAAAACCGGATTTGAAGAATCCTTCCCAGTGCGTTCAACACAATGAATGAAATTCATTTCCCGTTGACTTTTCCTCAATTCCCACTTAAATAACGATTTTAACTTTAAAGCAATGCACTGCGAGTGACAGTGTCAGAAACACACACACACACTCGTAAGAACAGATGGAAAGAGAGAATAGAGAAAGAGAGAGAGGACAGAGACAGGCATACGTAAAGTCAGAACTGTATGAAATCGATTTAATTTCGTCACTGAAGCGAACGTAAACAATGGGAAAGCGAGAAAAACGGAGGTGAGGCAAGAAGAGTAGCTCTAAAAGACTGGCAGAAGTGAGTAAGAAAGAGAGAGAGAGAGAGAGAGAGGAGAGAGAGGGGGATAAAGGAAGTGGAAACAAAGCAATGTCCAAAGAAAAAGAACAACAACAACATCCGTCAAAGCAAAGTTGTTGACAGCTCACGTTCGCAATGTCCAATAGATGATGCTGATGACGTTTGTATATCACTGTCTATGTACGAGTGTGTGTGTGTGTGTATGTGTGTGTTGTTGTGCTGCGTGTGTTGTTGCAACGTGTTGCGAATGTGCGTTATATTTTGGCGTATGCGTTCGCGTTGTCCAACAGACCGAAATAGGAAACCAAATTAATCACAAATATTACTTTTTGTAGCAAACTCCCTGTGAGTGTGTCTGACTGGATGTGTATCTGTGTGTGTGTCTGTCTGTCTGGGTGTGTAGGTGTGTGTATGTGTGTGTGTGTGGCAAGTCTATTTATGTGTCAATATAAGGTTTGAAGAGCTTGGCAGGACATTCCATTGTTGAAAACGTGTCTTCCTTAACTTGACACTCACTCGATTATGTTTTCAGTTCATGTTTTTGGAATTATTTCATTTCATTTTCTTTTCTTTTCTTTTCTTTATTTGTTTTTTTTTTTAAGTCGGATCTGCACGTGCACCCCACTGTCTGTTGTTCACTTATCATTCTCTTTTTTCGTTACTCTTACTCTTCTTTTTCTGATCTACTTTATCATTGTTTATTTAGCCCTGTACCCATCAAGTACTTTCTGTGAGAAGCAGCATTTTGCTGTGCTTGAAGCAACAGTTCTTTGAAATGCAATAAGGATCGCCTTTATATTAATGAAGATGATGAGCTAAATTGATCTTTGAGCTGAGAATTATTATTGAAGCTTGAAAAATTAATTCTAGAAAATCAGTCCTTGAATGAACTCACACTTCTTTAGCTATCTTAAAGCTGTTGAGTGTTGACTAACTCAGAAAGTTTAGGCTTTATGTACAGTTAAAAAGTCACTGATTTATGTCACAAAACTCCTTTGAGCTCATCTTTGACTGCATACAGGGTAATTGCTAGTGCAGCATTCCCACAGAGCGTTGTACTTACATGTTGTATACTCGTATATGTATATTAAATTGACACATGCTGACAACACTCAGAGCAAAAGGCAACGACGCACTTGCCAAAGAACTTGCACTCGTCCAGTTCGGCATATTCAGAAGAGAAAACAGAATTTTCCATCTTTATTTTCCACTCTTTCGTTTACTCCACACTCCACAATCTTTTCCGGTTTGAGTTTCAGTTTCAGTTTCCATCTGTTCGCTTGTTAGTTACAAAAATAAATCACTCAAAGGCAAGTCAGTATGTGAACTATACGAAATGGATACAGCTACAGGGTGAAGGCAGCTGAAGTGAGTGCTTCAAAATTTTCAGTTGTATGTTGTAAGAAAAATGTTAATTTTTCGCAAAATTAACTTTACAGAAATTATTATGCAAATGCCAAGCGCAACACAAAAGCGCACACCACGCACACACACCACACACGCACACACACACCCAAATCGTTTAAGTGGGCTTGTGACTTAGCTGCAACTAACAACAGACCATAAAACAATAATTGCAACATCAACAACAAGCAGCTGAGTTTGTGTGTGTGTGTGTGTGTGTGGGCTAGGGGGGTGAATTAAATGGGAAAACAGCGGGGAAATTAGAGGGCATGTCAAAGGGTTGTGCAAGTTTTCTTTGGCAGTTCCCCACTTCGTCTGATTAATACAAATGAGGGGCGATTTGTCATGTCACTGCGTTTAAATTTATCATTTTACTCGACAGGCGCGGGACTCCGCTTGCAATTGTTGCTGTTGTTCCATTTGTTGTTATTGTTGTTGTTGTTATTATTGTTTTTTCTGCTTCCTACACTCCACCAAGCATAATGCCATTTTGTTTTGCTTTCGTTCTTACGACTCCTTCTTCTTCTTGCTTCTTTTTTTCAGCAGCAGCCATTTCATTCTTTCGCTTGTTTGTTTTTCCGGCTTCCGGTTTGGCATTTCCTACACCCCCGAGAGGTGGTGGGGGTTGGTGGAAACACAGCGGCGCCAAGATCACACAGCCAATGCACATTTTGGCTCTGATTCTGAACTGTATGTCCATTGTTGTTGTTGCTGTTGTTGCTGTTGTTGTCGCTGTTGCACTAAGTAAATTTTATGTAGCATATGGCAAGGCGCAACATTTTTTGTTAATGGCCTGTAAAAGTCAGAGTTTTTCTCTCTTCGTCTTTTCTACTACCAAACAAATCCCTTTTTGCTTCAAACTTTTTGCCGGAAACCAAAATTTCTTGCTGCCGGCCATTGACATGACGTTGTTGCTGCTGCCCTCTTGTTTATTGTTGTTGTTGTTGTTACTACTACTGGCAATGGCCAAGAGCATAATTCGATTAGCTTTTATTGCAGCGTGTTGAACTGCAATCATTGCAGAAAAATGCCAATTAGAAAAGTTCTTCGTCTCGTTTTATTTTGCGCCTTTAGAGTCAGTCAGATTTCTGGTATTTAGTTTACTAAGTCAGTTTTGCAGCTGTGGCCAAGTTTGCTGCTTTTTGGCTGCTGCCAGCTGCCTGCTGGCTGCCTCAACTTTCAGCTAATGAGCAATAGCTACCCGAAAGTCAATGAAACTTTTGCTTTACATTGCTCAAAATACTAAACCACAAAACAAGCGTAACACACACACACACACATACACAAATCCTACAATTCAACAAAAGGCACCGAAATTTGAGTACAATAAACTTTGTGTAGCCTGGAACAACAGCAACAACAACAGCAATTGACAACAGCAGCTGAAGCAGCAGGAACACAGGTAACTAAAACTATTCTATACAGCACCTGCGATAACATGAGCATATACACACACCAGCACATATAGATTTTTACCCTCACACACACACACACTCGCACACACAGACAAAACCTTGGGAAACTTGGCAGTTTCATTTTCACTTTAATCAAAAAGTTTTTGCAACTCCACCAAAAATTTGCATTCATTTTAATTTTACGCTAAATAAATTATTATCTAAAGCAGTAAAAGTGTGTGTGTGAGTGTGTGTGTGTGTGTGTGTCTTGCAGCATGTGTGCTTGTGTATATTAAACTTTATCCTGATGAATGCAACGTTTGGTTGCCAACTTGCAACACAAGCAACAGCATGAAATTGAAGAACAGAACTGAAGTTGGTGCTGCAAAATTTGGATTGATAAATGCCAACAAATTTGGCCAGCTCATTGCCACAAACGTTGCATGCCACATGCTGCACATTTAATATTGCCACACAGACGCACTGTGTAATTAATAAATTCATACATAAGTATATATATTGTACTTGTGGGAGTGGGAGTGGGCGTGGCATTTGTTTTTAGCTGCAACGGAGACACAGATTAGTCGCTGCAGCGTCAAGTGTGGCAGCTACAACAGTTGCTGCAACTGTGCCATTATTAGTGTTGCACTGTCATTTAAGTTGCTGCTGCTGCTGCTGCTCCTGGCAGACACATTTGCTGCTGCAGCCAGCGGAACTCGCGTTTTTGATAACATTTTAATGAAAACTGTCAGTTGCAATGCGTGTTGCAAGTTGATGCCAAGAGGCGCCACACCCAACACTCATTCACTCACTCTCCCTCGCTCTCCCCCTCTCTCTCTCACACTTCTCTTCGTCTCTCCAACTATGTCTGTCTCTCTCGCTGCTTTGTCAAGTGTGAATTCAACACTTGTGACTTGACATTTTTGGGCGAAATGCCGTTGCTGTTGCCACAACAGCGAGGCGTACGCAATCTTCATAAGTTGCGCATACGCCGCGTTAACGTGGCAACCACAATGCTCGCAGCATTCGGCGGCAGCAGCTGCACTTTAGTGTACATTAGGCAGCACAACGACTTCATCTCCAGCGAAACAATTCTGCGGTGCTTTGTTTGCCCAGCCGATGTGTCGCCTCTCTGTTTGCATCTTGCCTCTTTTCACTTGCCCCCCTGCCACTTTTCTACTACCTCTTGCCTCTTTGCACTTCCCACTTGCCTCTTGCGTCTTTTCGCCTGCTGCATTTGCTCATTTTGTTGGCTAAATTAAAATTGCATCCGTCAAGTGGCAAACTGAGCAACTGAAGAGCTCAGCAACGATGGTCATATTTTAGCTGCTTTAGATTTTCCTTATTTCAAATTTGCCAAAATATTGTATACTTTAACTTTGAACGCATTACGCGTTAAAGTCAAAGCTTAACAATTTAATTGCGGCCACGGAAATGAGCTTTTGGCCATGTCAAACGTGACAGCCTAAGCGCACACGGAGCGCAGCAAACAGCGAATTGCAAAGTTCTTACCACAGCGAGGCAATTAACTTGCCACGCGCTAAAAAAAAAAAGTAAAAAAAAGAAAAAAAAAACAAAGAAAGTATGGTACGAAATGCATTTAAAAATGGCTCACGGGCGCCATTTTGTGAGTTGGTTCACCAACTGGCAACTCAATTTGAGTGCAAACGACCAAAGCATAAACAGAGGGCCCTGTAGTAGACACATACACAAAGACACACACTCCCCCACACACACATACACCCACAGCTCGAGTTGTGTGCGAATCGGATTGGTCGGTCAGTCGGATTTGTTTGTGCATCAAATTGCAATTGCCGTTTCATTTGTGTGCATGCATACATGTCCATCGCTGTGTGGGTGTGTGTAATATAGTGTGTGCCGAACGGAAATAAAACCAAAACGGATATGCTTACTAAGTGCCTGAACACACACAGCGGCCACATCCGCCGACGCAAGGTTGTTGTAGACTTCAACGCCAGTGGCAAAACGAACGCCCAGAATTCTATTTTTAGATACTGCCCTCTGCCCCCCTGACCTGTCACCGGGTCATCGGGTGTTCTATGCCTATGCCAGGATACCTGCGTCAGTCTATTTGCATTTACGGTGATAGGTGCATGCATTTTCGTTATATCCATTCACTCTTCTGAGGGTATTACGCTTTTCAAAGCGGATCTGCCAAGAGTTATGAGACGATTCTACCTGAAAGGTCGTTAGAATCATACACAATGGCTTAAATTGTGACGTAATATTAGCTGTAGGTACATTAACAGAGAAAAAACTCAAACAAACAAGGCAAATTAATAAGACTTTTAATAAAATATCGTGAATAACATGAAACTAACACAATTCTTTTGTTAGTTATCTTTGGAATATTATTATTAACAGTTAATTAATTGTATACTAATTTTATTTAAATAATAGACTTAAATGTCATAGAAATTCAGGCTGCCCGTAAGGGCGTTAACTATTCATCGACTGTCCAGTTAAAAGCTACTCGGTAGTTTTGTTAAATTGCATTTTGTCCGAAGTTGAGTTGAGAATTTGTTGCCTACTTTAGGGCGCAAAGTATATCGACGATAATAGACAGCAGCAATTTGGTAGCAATTTTCATAGAGATTTATGAAACAGTTGGATTGGCAAATTGTGCACAAGGCTTTTGGTATTGAGGTATTGAGGTATTGAGTTATTGAGAAAATGGAGGTTACTTTCCACCTGGTTGACTATCTATTGGCCACTCTATCAAGCAAAAGACAGTGCCTTGCCTCAAAAGTTGAATGCACTTTAAGAAATTTACTTCAAGTTTTAGTGTCAGTGAATAGAGTTGAACATCTGCTCAGTCGTTGTCCCAGTTTGGTCAATAAAGTCAATTTCAAGCACAGATTGAATGTCATGAAGGATATCATATGCGCGGAATGAAAAGGGATAACGAGGAAAGGCGGACGGCAGAGAGGCGAAAGGCGGAATGGGTGAAAGGCGAAAGGGGTCAGAGAAACAGTTCCACAAACAGAGCAACGATGCGAAAGTTGGAAACGAACAGACCGCAGGAATCGTTAGACGTTGTCTGCGTTGGACAAAACTTGTGCCACAAAACTTTCGAACAAAGCAAAAAACTTTCGACAGCTTTTGTTCGTCGTGTTGCATACGATTTTGGCTATTCCGAATATTTTGCTATATAATTCACACCTCGCAGACCGCAGTGGCAACTGTTTGACGTTGTCTACGGCAAAGAGTCAAATGCGATTGCATCGCCAGCTGCTAATTATTCCAAAAGACAATGCCACGCCTCAACACTTGCTTCATTTTTAGCTGTGTTATCAGTTCGAGCAGCGACCTCACGTTGCCGTTGGCCCGTAAAATCGCCTAAGTCTCGGCTGGTCGCTTCGCACGCTCTATATCTCTCCCATTCGTTCTCTATTCTGGACTAAGATAGGCAACGATTTCTGCTTCTTGGAGCTTAGTCAAATTAATCCGCTAAATGAGTTTTGAGTGACATCAGCTGGACACAAAACTCATTCGTTCTTTATTTAACGGCGCTTGGCTGCTTATCTTTCAAGCTCTACACTTTAACGACAACAACAACAGCAGAAGCAGCTGCTGCTCATGTCAAAGGGCATACAGATACTCAAATGTATATATTTAAACAGTGTGAAAATATTTGGGCCCAACAGGGAGCATGCAACGAAATGTGAAAACAATGCCACAATCCAATGATATAAATACAACAATAAATTGAATATCATTTGTTTATGCGCTCCAATGCGTTTACCAACTGACATGGTCGCACAACAACAAGTACAAACACACACACACACACACACACACACACCACACACTCACACACACCAAAACAGCTTCCATAAAATGTAATAAAATGCGAGCATTGCAGGTGTCATCGAAAGCGACAGCAAACTGTCAGCGTGATGACGCCAGCAAAGGCCACACTTTTGTGGCTAAAATATACAACAGAGCACAAGTGAGCATACACACACACACACACAGACACTCTGCACACATTTATGCAATTTAAAGTAAAACACAAAACTGTCCCACTGTTGGCCAACGTGACGTTTGCGCAATGTGCATATGCGGACCATGAATGCTGTCAAACAATACTCTATACTAAAGTATGTTGTGTATAGGTAAAGCGGGATCGTGTGTCATGGCTGAAGATGTGAATTGGGGATGAGTGAGGATTTTGAAATAAGTTTAGTTGCGTGTTGGCATCCGTGCTCTCTACGCTTTTTCAATTCTCGACCGAAAAATGTCGAACGCGCTAAGACTTAGTCCGGCATCGATGGCGACGCTTTGACACGAAACAAATTTAACTTTTTCATCTCGAGCGCATAAACAAACAAAAAAGAAATAAACAAACACGCACACTCCACACACACACACACACACACACAAACACACACATCACAGCCACAACACACGCCCATACACCAAAAGTGCAGTCACTCTCACACACTCAACGGAATGAAGAGAGAATGTGAGGGAATTTTTACGTTGAGATGCGTGCAGTGTTGAGCACAAACAACCAGCTTTAACTTTAAGCTGCGAACTGTGGAATACCCTTATTGTTATTTCACATGAAATATCGTAAAGCAAAGAATTCTTTGAAAAACATTGTACACAAATTTGCTTGAATTGTAAGTCTATTATCAAATAAATACGTGCTCCAAGAATTCTAGCTTATTTGTTAACTAAATTCGAAGAAAACTTTGACATTAAAAATATATAATTGAAAGATTTATTAACATTATTTTAGTGTTTTATATCTTACCTTTAAGTCCTTTATATTTATTAATTTATTTGCTGTTGTTGTCCCAAATCACAGCAGAGTCCAACTCGTATTCAACTTGTCCAGCACAAACGATGCATGCGGCATGGCAAAAAGCACGGATCGTGGGCAGCTTCAGGATACAAACGCCAATCGGAATGCCGCCCGTTGCATTCTTTACGCTCTGTTGCATACTTTTAGGCGACAAAGCGATTTCCCGCATTTGACATAGAGAGAAAAGTGTCGCAGTCCACGAGAGAAAGAATCGTAACATGATATCTCGGCAGATAGCCTGTATCTACGTACATATAGTGAAGTGATAAGTTGAGTTAAGTTTAGTTTTGATAAGGTTTTGTTTTAAAAAGACCCACTGTCTCTTTTTGGACGAATATAACTCAATCTATGGAAAATTATTATATAATATTTCTTTTTGAATATCAAAATTAATGAATTTTTATGTCCGAACCCATTTTTTACTATTTCGACAAAATTTAAAGGTATATAACTAATAAAATGTATTTTACTAATAATCACATTCTGTCTGTTACATACACCGACATTATCTGGCTACATCCTTTTGAAAATTTCTACAGATTTATAGGGTATAAAAAAGAAAAATGAGCAGCACCACAAAATGCATAAAATATGCGCATATATTATTTTGGCTAGGCGTGCAGCCAGCAGGTGCAAGTGCAGATGCCTCTATGTACTTGTGTTGCTCTTGTTGTTGTTGCTTTTGTTGTTGTTTTAGTTCCGTCACTTTCATAAATATGCATGCAGCACTTTTTTTCCTTTAATTAAGATGCAACGCAGTAGCCAAAAAAATAAAAAGTGAACTAAAAGTAGAAAGAAAACAAGTAAACACGCTAAATTCGCGATGCCTTAAGATTGATTGAATTTTTATGTTACTTATAAATCATACAATAACGAAAACAATTTCAATTACACAAAGTATTCGCATCTAAATGCCGTCCAGTTGTATGGCGACGACTCAAAGGAACTTCTTCCACTTTGACTCTCGGTTATTGCCACAACTTCGACTAATTAATTCATGCAAATGTACCCCCAAAATCTGGCTATGTTGGGGCTAATTATGCGGCGCCCCGCCCAAGTTCTCTTTTAGCTTCATACCCCCCCGAAATTTAGCCACTCATCTCCCTTTACAGAGCATCCGCAGTAGCATTGACATTTTGTCAATGTTGTCAACATGAAATCCCAAACAGAAGTGTCATAAACTTTGACAACAGCAAAAACTCTGCGACAGTCCCCAACAATCTCATCCTGTGTTGTACTCTGCTGTCTTTGAGTCCCGTTTTTCTGCTCTGTTCTACACTGTCTGCTAATTCTGTGTCGCAGGACAAGGGCATCATTTGCGCTGTCGTTTTGTAAAATTAATTAAACAAAAATGTAAGCAGAGTACAAATAATTTTCCGGCGCGTGCTCCAAAGTCCAACTTAAATGAATTTCTCAACAGTTTCTGACTCCACAGAGAGCAGAGTTCATGCACTGAGCGAAAACTTAGATGGTTTCAAATTCATATCAATAAATTTAACTTTTAAGAGTTTAACAAATTTTTATACACAAAACTTTTCTTCTAAAACTCCTCAAAGCTTTAAATTTATATTTAAAGTATTTAAATTAAACTTCTCTTCGCTCAGTGTAATATTTTGTAGCCGTTTCATATGGTAGGGAAAAGTTTTCTTGGGATAGCATTAAATTTTTAAGAGAGATCTCGAACTAACTGTTAAAATTGCAGTTGTCACCTTTTTGGTGTGAACTTACGCGAGGATTAGATGAAAATTGCAATAAATATTTCATTTGCCACCAGGAGAGGAATGGCAGGAGGGGGCATGACTCTGTAGGGGCATGAATGAAGGCGTTCTTGGTGGGCGGATTGGCTGTCAAAATGTACGATGTTGTGTGCAAGGTTGGCGGAACAATTCACGCCAAAAATAACAATGTAATTTGTGACAAAAGGTTTTACAAGCTGCCTCGATGGTGGTAACTTGCTGAGTTCCTGAGTTGCTGGCATGCCCCAAAATAAACGTGGCGGCAATACTGGTTTGGGGGGGGGGGCAAAGCAAGCAGCAGAAAATGCAGTGCAAGAAAATCAACTGCGGCCAAAAAACAATGAAAATTGCACTTAAGAAAATGAATTGCATGCAAATGAGCACGTGAATGGAGGTGGTGGCAAGGAGGCAAGGTGGCAAGGTTGCCAGTAGCAGTAGTAGGTAGAGAAGGAAAACAAAACCACAAGTCAACCAACGTACAAGCAGCTAAGCAACAACAAGAACTCGAGGGTGTTGCAAGGTTACATGGTGGCGTCCCCAAAAAACCACAAACAGGCGTTAAAATGCCGCGGCAAATTGTTGTTGCAGCTGTTGTTGTTGATCCCGCTGCTGTTGTTGTTGCTGTTGTCACTCCTAGTGTTGGTGTTGGAGGTTGCTTGCTGGTTGTTGGCAGTGCGCAATAAATTTTCCATGGAAAAATTTGGTTTATTTGATTTTCAGCAACTTTAACGACATTTTAATGCGCTTTGAAAACAAACAGAAAATAGATGGAAAACACATACTCACACACATACACACACTCGCACACCTACAGCTGCACAGCAGTCAAAAGTCAGCAACAGCAAAGTGCTGTTAACTTTTCCTCATGTGTGGCTGTGCGCACTTTTAATCAAATTAATAGTTCCATGTGCGTCCAACCTGAGAGAACGTCCACACACAGAGGTCAAGCAGTCAACAGTCAGCCAGTGCCACACCCCCTTACTGCCCACATTCCTTTTTTCTCGTATCACCTAACGTAAAGTTTTCCCTCCACATCAATTTGAGTCGCACGATGCATTCATTTTCAGCACATTTTCGATTTGTGAAATTCAACAAACATGTGTGATCAACTTATATATAAGACTATCAGATACTCTATGATAAGAGATAAACAAAATTTTTTAAAGAATAGCAAAGCCCATTTCTTGCATCATTTATAAAATAGTTACTTTTAAGTTTAGAAACTAAGGTCAAAGATTTACCTAGAAATCAGCAAGAATTTTGTATTTTTTTGTTATTGGAATTAACTTAGACAAACTCCTATTTCATTCCAACAGAAGGTATCTCTGATAAATAAATTCTCCCAATAGTAATTCAGAAAATAGAAGATAACCTTTGCTTACGTCTGCTCGTCTTTATGATACCCATTTGAAGGGTTTTTATGGTTACAGGATATAAAAATGCATTTCGCAGTGTGAGTGAGTGGGTAACTGGGTATTTGTAACTCTACAAATGTGTTTGTGCGTGTGTGTGTGTGATACACAGCGAAAACACTTAAAACGCTTTAGCAATCAAATGCAAAATCAAAATCAAAATCAAAATCCGAAATTGAAAAACGCAAACAAAATTGTGAAGTGGACTTTACGAGTGAGTCTATCGAAAGTGTTTGAAATTCGTTGGTAAATATCCCGCATGGCCATAGAAGGTGATGATTGGGCGTACAGACGTACAGCTGGGCGTGGCCATTGAGTCATGGCAATGCATTAAGTGCTAACTGCAAACGCTTAACTATGGCGCAAAACTTTTAAACTGAAAACTACAGTGAAGCTCTTGAAGTTCTCGGTAAGCTACGCCACTGGGACACGTTCCAAAGGACTCGTTTGGCAGTCCAATACTCCAGCAGTCCAGCAGTTCAGCAGTTGGATTTGAAGCATGGACTCTAATCAATCAATCCACAACTGTTTCCACAAATAAGTATTAAACCCAACCACAGTTTCGAAATGCTCTAATTACTTTAAAAGCCGCGCAGCCGATTGCCCTGTTAGGTCCCGTTAGGCCCCTTTATGGTTAACCGCAGCGGGATGAAGAGAGGTTTGGAACTAAGAGTGTGTAGTAGAAGGTTGGGAAAACGATTTAAGAGCGGAAAGAGAGTAAAATTTCACACCGTTTGCCAAATTTACCAGCATTGCGCTTTTTATTGAACATTGGCAGAAATACAAACAACCAGCAAACATAAATAAATAATTCAATTCGTTATTTTATTTAAGGTTTAATTATCCTGTATAAATAAGGAGTCTAAAAAGGGGTATAGTGGAATACTGACAGTTTATGTAACTAATAGTATGTGTAATGGGGGTGGGATGACTAAAATAACCCTAATTTAAAAGTCAGTAAATAACAAATAATTTTAAATTACTGAAAATATTCAATTTAAGAGCTGAGAAAGTTAACTTATAAGTCATTAATAAGTTAAAGTTATAAGTTTTGATTCTTCCTAAGTACAAGTTTATACTCTCTTAGGGTATCTGATAGTCTAAACCCCTCATGTTTTCACGGCCCGCTCCTGCCAGTTGATTTGCTGCGGCCTAACCAATAAATCACTCATTAAAGCGCCTCAAACTAATGCGACAAATGTGTGCAGCGACCACATAAATTAAAATTAACATTTGTTTGTTACTGTATAGTGTACACTGTACACATATGTGACTGCGGGTGTGTGTGTGTGTGTGTGTTTGTAAGTATGTGTGTGATAGCATGTGAATTAGTAAAATGAAACCCCAACATGATGACCACAAGCTGCCACAGCATCAACGGCACCAGCAGCAGCTACAGCTCTACAATTTAATGAGTTCAGTTTTACACACACCCGCACAGCTACACCCACACACCAGCACCCATACACCCACACCCACATACACCCGCACATGCTTTTGACCTGGGAAAAACTAAGCTTGATAAATTTAAAGTTTGGCCAATTTGATGCCAAATTAAATGACAACAAAATGAATGGCTTGCGAATAGCTAAATATATTATAAATTATTTATGATAAACGTTGCAAAATGCGCATTTCAATTGACGCTTTTCTACCCACAACAAAAACAACAACAATAACAACGGCAACAAAAGGTTAAGCCTAAAGCAAGTTGACAACATTAAGAATGCCGGATCCTTAACCCTTTGGTGCACCTGCCAAAGCCAAATACCAAAGCGGCAACTAAACAAATTTTTCAGCCACAAGGCGACATAAATTTTTCTTATGAATAAATTATTGAGCTCACTGCCTTTGGGCATTGAGTTGGGCCTCTGGTCCAGGGCTGCTTAAGTTCCCACTCCTTTTAGTTTTTGGAGCAAAAGGCTACTTAAGACGTCGGTGTGTGTGTCTGTGGGGGGTGTGGGGGTGTGTGTAGGTTCAACCACTTGACTTGGTCCACTGACTTCAAGCGGACTGTAAATATCTGGCTTGTCTCAACCAACAGCATTTACACATATTTGGTCCTTGACGGTACAAGCAGAACAACGAAGAGTATGCCAACAACGGTGACAACAACGACACTTAACACTTGCTCTTCTCTAGACCATAAAATGGTTTTTATATGTTTCATCTTATGTCCATAAGAATGTTTATGGAGTCTTTCAGATCATTTATCATCATTTGCTCGCCTAGAAGTAGGCAATAGTATTCTCTTCCCTCCTTTATGGAAGCAAGAGGAGTACGCACTTTAGTTAATGTGGTTGTTCTGCATTCACTATCTTGAAAAAAGTTGATATTATTCATTTTTAATGAAAAATTCACTTAATAAAGCCCTTAATGAACTTATAGATACACTAGGGAATCTATATTTAGATTCAGTTATTAGACTTTGTAAGATAAAACCTGATACATATCCCATTTTACTCCCATTTGTCTTCCACCTATTCAAGTTCTAAGTCTGTAAATAACTGCGTCTTGAAAAAAATTTGTTTATAACATAAAATTTTTCAGTTATTCGTTTAATGTTTGTATCAAAAAAATAATTTAAATGCAAATTGGTAAATATTTAAAAACATTAGAACTGAGAAGAGCAAACAGTTCTGGTTTGTGGCAAAATTTAATACAATTTGTGTCTCTTTATTGAATTGAAAACACATATAGATCAGTCAACAAATGGTTATATCGTTATATGTACACATAATCATACAACGAACAACGATTGCAATCAAACTTCAAATAAATGATGCATTTTAATGTTCATTATCGTATATTTTTTTTGTAATTTAAAACTCATTTGAACATTTATTGGAATTTCTAAATTGCATTGATTGTGTGCGTGAGAAACCAATAAAAGCAACAACTACAACACGAAGAAGTGCAATAAATAAATATGCAAATATGAAAACTGATTTGGCTGACAGAAATGATTGCATTGAACCGAACGTTGTGCACTTTTAATGCTAATTTAAGGGAATTTAATTGATATCGATTTGAAAGGGCATTCTTCAATTCAATTACTTTCATTAGGTTGATTGGAAAATTCTTGTGAAAGTTATTAAATTGTTATAAATAAATATGAAATAAGTTTGGCAAACAACCAAAGGGCATGAAAACGAGAAAAGTTGCCAAAACATATTGCAACTTTCTTATCCCTTTTTTTGTGCCCTACTTACTTACTACAACTTGAAGCAAATCAAACTGCCCTCAAGCCAAACATCAATCAATCAAGCGACCCCTTCGCTTTTGGTTTCTTCTCCCTCCTTCTCCCCCACGGAGCAACTTTCCAGTTTGCGGCTTGAGTTAGTCCCAAAGTATTTACAACATATGCAACTTGTACAACGTGGCGTATGATGAATACTTAAGGGCAAGCATTTCATTATTGTTATGCAGGCCTCTCTCTCGACCATTGGACTTAAGCCAACAGACATACAATTATACAAGGAACACACGCACACATACACACACACATACAGATAGACATAACTACTTTGTGGATTCGTATCCTTAGAATAAATCCAATGGGTAAAAGTTTTTTTCTAGTTTGGCTTGGGGGAAAAACTTTTTCCTTGGCATCGGTTTGCATTTTCGCCTTTGCACTTGGCTTTTTATGCAACTTTCTATTCATGAATAATTAACGGCATTGTTGTTGCTCAATAGCGTCGGCGGTTTGTCAAAGAACGACTAACTCCAAACTCGGGCCCAAAGAGTAGTTAAGAATTTGGCTATCTGTGAGTGTATGCATGGGGTTTTGGGCTTTTATCTTTCAGTTTTCGGTAGTAGGTAGTGAGTAGTGGGTTTTGTAAGGCATCTTCCGGTTGCACGTAGGTTGATGCTTAAAGTTTTAACTGCGCCCGAGGGTATGCAATGGTTATGGTTGCGCTTGAACTTGTCAGCCAAGTTCGAAGTCCTCGAGCGACCAGCACTAGCATGGCTTATAAAATTTAATTGGATTTTGATGCCAGCAGCAAGAGAAGCAAAAGCAGTACAGAGTAGCACATAAATTGATTTGCCGGCCAATGAAGAAACGTTTCAGCTTGTAGAATGCAATCAGCTGTTCACTTTCTTACAACGATTTCATAACCATATTCTTTAACTATTTGCAACATACTTTGCACCACTTTGCCACTTGGCTAACTGACGTTTTTATAGCATTTCCATGTTTGACCAGCAACAAAATCGTTTAATTCCGCGAATGCCAATGACCCAATCCGTATGGTGCTCCTCCACTGTAGCATTGCAGCACATGCAACACTTCAATTCGAATGCGTGCACGTGACTTTAGTTGCAGCTGCCAGATTTGCTTCGCTAATAAACTTTGTAGATTTGGGTTCAAGAAACCCTACAATTGTTAATGAAACGTCTTCTCATTTCCATTGTTAATTAAATTCTGAAATCCTGTCAGTTATTTGCCTTGAATGTTGTAAGTTGATTGTGACTTTAATTCTGGCACTGAACTAAAATTTTTTTTTAACAAAAATATGTTGAATAATGATTTGTATTACAAATAGTTGAAGTATTATAACTAACGTTTTTAATAGTGACAGTAAAGAGTAAATAAATTAGTTTTTGTATCTATGTACTAAAATTCTATTATACAAAATGTATGATAATTAAATAAATTAAATATATCTATAAATGAATTGTATATTATTGCTGGAAACAATATTGTTTAAATGGTTGGTCTGTCTAAATAAGAGCATAAAATAGTAAATTGAATAAACTTTCACTTGAGTTGTCATTAATTGTCGGCAAGACAATTAAACAAGTGAGAAAATCGACAGTTGGCTTGAGCTGATTTTTTAATTAAATGAATTCAGACAATGCCCAAAAGACAGAAATGAGCAGCAATTGAAGCAACAACAAACTTCCATATCCGTTTCCGTTAGGTCTCAGTAACAGTTACAGTTACAGTTACAGGAACAGCTATGGTTACAGCTACAATTACAATTCGAAATTCGCGGCATTAAACAATTCAATTATGCAAGAGGCAAATCAGCAGCGACACCAGCAACATCCAACAAAGAATCCGCAGACAATTCTTGTTCAATTTAACTTTTAATTACTCGCAAAAAGAGGAGAAAGAATCGAATGGTTTACTCAATGAATACTCCGCTCTCTCTTTATTTTCTTCTACTATCTACTTATTTCTCTTTCCACCTCTTTTTCTCTGGCTTTGTCTAAAGTAAAGAGACACTACGAGACGAGTCTCACTACTGGTTTTCTCTATCATTTTATCTATGAAAGAAAGGTCAGAGGAGCAGCAAACAGGCGCCGACAAAATGAAGTCTTAAATCACAGCATGTTATTTCCGCTGCACGCGCTCCGAGAGTGCACCAACAAAAAAAACCAAAGAGTAGATGTCCTGGTCGTCGTCCTGGTCGTAGTCCTGGCGGGTGACGGCACTGAGCTGAACGCTGCTGGAACGGCGCATTTAACGTTCCGTTTCCGGCTGTGTGTGCGACTGGCGAGGACAACACGCTAAGGACGATTATGTCGCCCGCACTGAGATCAAAATCGCCAAAGAGAATTGTTTTCTCCTGCCATTTTTGTATTTTTATGTTTGTTTTTTTTTTATTTTCTTGGGTTTTTTTTTTTTTTGTGGCTCCTGCTGGTGGTGCTACTGCGCTGTTTTGCCTTTTGGGTTCTATCAGTAGCGCCTTTTATGTCATCATAACCGCATAACGCAATGGAGTCCATAACAAGGAGACTGTCCCTTGCCGAGCTGGAGCTGGACAGTCGCCATTCTAGCCATCCTGCGGAATGGCGAACGAGCAAGCGAATGTCCGTTTACATAAATTTCGTGGCGCAGCGCAAGGAAAACTGTCGAGCGTGCAGAAAAATGAGATGACAAATGAAGTTTGTCGGCTAATGGCAGCGGAAATGCGAGCGGGATAGGGACGAGCACGGAATCAGAATCACAACTCGGGGGGCAGAGTGAAAAGAAATGCGGAGTAGGGCGATGAAAAGGTTCGGTAGGTAGCAGCTTACACTTTTTGCGGCGTGGCAATGAACGGAAGTTGAAACAAACAAGTAAATAAATGGCGCCAATTGGGCGCCTCCCCTATATCATATCCTCTTACCCCTACCCCTATTTTCTGTCTCTCGCACTCTCTTCAATCCTTGCAAAACTGGCGAAACGAAGCGAATCATGGCGATCCACTGGCCACTGGACTAGTGGTGTCGTCTGTTATTTTAAAATTGCTGGGGACGTGGGGAATTTATTTGGTAATCTGAACTGAGTCAGACAAAGCGATTATTACGAGTAAACACAATCCATTTTCGCGTATGATTGGTGGCTCCAACGGGCCACATAATTAACAGCGAACTGAAGAGAGCAGAACTGTCCGCTTAGCAACGTCATCAGATTACCGGATTCTTCAGTCCTTTCCTAGAGTTTCAGCCGTAACTCTATATTAAAATCCAATATCTTCAACTTGACCAGCACAGCACATATCACCACAGTGGGTGAAGTAGTAAAAAAAGTAGGTAAATATTTGAAACGGAATGGACTTAGATATAGATATAGTGGATAGTAGATATAGATACAGATATAGATATAGATATAGATATAAATATAGATATAGATATAGATATAGATATAGATATAGATATAGATATAGATATAGATAAAGATATAGATATAGATATAGATATAGATATAGATATAGATATAGATATAGATATAGATATAGATATATATAGATATAGATATAGATATAGATATAGATATAGATATAGATATAGATATAGATATAGATATAGATATAGATATAGATATAGATATAGATATAGATATAGATATAGATATAGATATTAACAAACAACTGAATTTACTAACGTAACTGTCTACTTTCCCCACTGTGTCACACCCTAAATACAAGCAGTATCCATTTCGAGCTGCATCTCCTACGAAAACGACCTCATTGTTGACCAGTGACTGAGAGATATCGGTTGACTAACCCCTTCCAGTAACAAATATATACATGCTAAAAATCTAATCGCCAGCTACAATCAAAGTGTCCAGTTTTGATATTAAGTTGAGCATTAAATGTGAGCTAAGTAGACAAGTGTCTGGGCGTCGGCCATATTCACTAAATAGCACAGATACGAGTACAATTTCCAAGCACTGTAAACGACAATGTGGCGTATACGTAATTTTAGGGGCGTCATGTGGTATAATGTGCCATCAGCTGGATGTCGCTACGTTATAACTGCGAGGCAGTCAACGCATTTACCACTAACACATAAAGTCAACTTTGTCTATATACAGAACATACTTGTGTGTGTGTGTGTGTGTGCTAATATCTGTGTGTCGTGGTGTGTGTGTGTGTATGTAACCCCTGGGCGTTGTAAATATTATTCTTATCTTACACTATAAATCTACATATGACAATTTTCGCACAGCTGCCTGGCCAACGGGCAGTTGCCACATGGACTAACAAGCCATCCAGTTTTGGTTTACCTTAAAGTTGCCACAGTTCTTGATTTGCAGCTTTATCATTCAAATATTTTGCTACAATTTCAATTAGCATAAAGTTGGGTTTTTAACATTTTTTTCTGACAAGCAACAAAAACTAAAAGGAATGTTAAAGTTGGCCACACTCAAGAATTTATACTCTTCCGAAGGTTATGGAACTTGCGACTAATGACCAGTTTGTGTAAAGGATTATGAGAGAAGAGGACATTCTCTTTAGAATTAAAAATGCTTGGAGTTTCATAAGAAACTCTAAGAAATAAGTCTTCCATAGCAAGCTTAGTAAAAATAATATTTTAAATACCCAAATAACATTAAGCTATCTAAAAATAGTCTTTATTTATTTCAAAATCATTGTAAACCTAAGTTAAAACATACTCACGAAAAAAAAAAAAACCAATAATAGGCAACCCTAAAACTAAATTCTTTTACAAAGTAACAACTTTAAGCATCAAAACTATAATCTTCAAGAGCATCAGTCAGTCGAGCATACTTTAGTTTTATTTTTATTGCAAATTTAATTGGTAACTGCCCCTAGCTGCTCCCTAATTAACAATTTAGTTTTTTTTGCCAACATTCACTACGAAGCATTTACAAAGGCCACAAATGAAGTCAAAGGCATTGCTGAAGCTGCAACTTTAGTGTTGCAACAAAAAATGGGTTAAGAGTTGAGCCAACGGTTATCTCGGTCTGTCTCACACCTGAATCCACTGTTGGGTGGTAGTTGGGAGGTGGAAAGCTTTAGGTAGTACCTAAAGAAAATTCAATGAAACTCCCTAAAGTTGTCATAGCGCACATAAGTCACTGCCACATGTTTCAGCTGAGCGTTGTGGCAGTTTTTGTGGCTGGCATGCCATGTGCGGCATGTTTTGCAGAAATGTGGCACATGCATGAAATTGCATAAATCAGGAAACTGGATACGAAAGGACATACAATTCTGCTGATAGCAGACAGAGAGAACATACAAATGACAACAGCAACAACAGTAGCAATGCCAAAAAAAAAATGAAAATAGAAATAAAAATAGAAATAGAAAAGGAAAAGAAATGTGCATAGATACAACATCCGGCTGCATGGCAACAGTTGCATGCTGCATGTTGCAGCAACAGCGACAGCAGCAACAGCAGCGGCAGCAGTAAGAATAGACGCCGTGGCAAGGACATTTCGCGAAACACAAAGCAAAACGCAGTGGACAATGGAGTGAAGCATCATAAAGGCAACTGCGATAGCAGCAATGTTTAGTTTTATGGACTGGACACAGTAATACTCAAACACACACACACACACCCACGGATACCTCTGTGACGTTTCAGGTAAAATAACTACCATGTGTAGAGTATACACGTGTCAAAAAGGAACTGCTTTTTAAACCAAGAAATAAGTATTTAAATTGTTACAAAATATTATAAATAATTAAATTTAAGAACCACATTTCCCAAAATAAATTCTAAATTCAGTTAATAACTCAAATATAGCCTAAGTTTTTCAACTATTTCTCACAGTGTAGTGACCGCAGTGAAGACTGGCAAGTGAATCTGAGGCTGATAAGATGTGGCTGGGGGTATTACCACTACGAAGGAGGCATGACTGCTGATTGCCTCGTGGTGGCATCAAAACAAAGCAAGTAACGTTGCGGCAGAGAGTTCACAACAGGATGAATGTCACTTAACTTTGACCCTAACGAATACGCGATAGTTAGGAATATCCGCTGCCTTCGAACGTATGTGTGTATGTATGCGTGTGTGGGTGTGTGTGGTTGGGTGCTGTGTGCTGTGGCTTGTCGGCCATTTTGCGTTATCAGCGGTCAATGCAGCAGCATCCACATTCACATCCACATCCTTTCGTATCCTGTCGCTTCCTTGGCCAAGAGCAAGTTGTTGACACTTTTATGAACTCCACAGATTGGCCATGTTGTGTGTGGCTTTTGTTGCGGTTTGCTGGCCGGACTTTACTGCAACCGCTCACGCAATGTCTGCCTGACTTTTTGCAGTCACTGTAGGTCTTTTTCTGCAACTTGCATCCGACCATACACTCACTAATTTGAGGCGACGACAATGAAGCCAACTGAGCTAAAAGACCAAATGCCAAATGCAGTAATCTCGTACAAAGTCACAGACAACAAAAAGTAAAATAAATTCAATTGCTTTAAAAGATTAAAATGTCGAAGACTTAGATAAAGTTATTTTTATACTCTGTTTTATTAGTTATATTATTAGTGTGTGTTGCCTTCATGCTTGCAAACAAAGTAATTAATATTAATTTGACGTGTCCTTTGAATGTTATTCTGATAAGATCATGAACAAGTTTTCATAGGTTTGAATTTATGAAATGTTTGAGTTTCAAATATATTAAAAACTGATAGTAAGAAATGCTACAGCCGAGAGAGGGAGGAGGGAGCTTGGATTAAAAATTGAAAGACTTTCCACTATTAGTACGGGCGGACAGAAGAGCATTGCTATATCTATGCTGATCAAGAATATATATACTTTTTGGGGTCGAAAAAGCCTCTTCCCGCCTCTTCGCTTCTGACGCACCTAGTACACCCCCGTATTTTCTTGGAGTACAGGGTCTAAAAAGGCTACACGATAACTTAGAGTAGGGTTTTTATAGTACTTTACTCTGCTTCGATGTTTTTTACATTTTTCTACTACTTTTTTTTATAATTTTTACTACTATTTCTAAAATTCCTGCTACTACTAAGACAATTTCTACTACTATTTTGAAGTTAATGCTACTGTTTCTTTTGGGATGTCAAAAAGTATTTAAAATTATATTTAGTACTACCTATATTTCTACTATTTAAACTATCTTTTGTTGAATTTCTACCTCTCATTCCATTCTATTTTAGGAATTTCTCTCCATTAGATTTGTCCTACTTTAAAAATACGTTAAAATCTGCCCCGTTGACCAAATATCTAACTGTATCAACTAAGGACATTCATGCGCTCTTTGCATGTTAGTGACATCCTCATTGTTCCTGGCTCACGGCCATTTTGAGTGGTTATAAAGTTATGTCATGCGATTCAGCCGCATTCGGTTGACTGTGTGCGTTGACATTGTTAAGGTGTTGTGGCTAATGTTGTCAGCGAAAGTCTTTGACACTCGACAAGGTGAGCCTAAAATCCTCAACCACCCAAACAGACCACAGTGGGACCTCCGTGTCTGTGCAGTGGACTGAGAAAGAGACACGCTGACCATTATTAAAGATCAGGGAATGGAGAGCGGCAATGGCTTTCAAGCACTTAATTGCAATCGTGATGGCTCGTAAAAATGTCAATTTTAATAAATTGTCATAAAAAAAAAGATGTTTGCTGCTCATTTGCATTGGGCATTGGCCATTGGGTTGGGGAACAAAAGACCATCGTGACATTTCCATTATGCACAGCGACAATGAGCCATGCACTTGGTCACAAGGACGAAACCAGCTAGTAGAGAGGCCACTCTGGACCATCAACTGTTTATTGTTGTAACTGCTTTCACAATTTCTATCTCCCTCATTCTCATTCGCATTCGCATTCCCATTTCCCTTTCACATTTTCACAATTTTACTCTCTCGCATTCTGCATAATGCGCTCGAGCAATATTTTAATTAAAAAATTTTTGCAGTTGATTGTTGTATGTTTTGGGTTCAGTTCATTATGCGCATTGCGTGTTTGTGTCTGACTTTTTTTTTTATATTTTTGATTTGATAGCGCATTAAGTTAAACGGACTTTTGCTGTTCGAATTCCTTGGCCAAGTGACAGGCTGACAATTGTCAGAGCAGACACTGACAGCAAGACAAACAGCCATTATGCAATAGAACAATCCATAATATGCTTCACTTCACTACACTTCCCTTCATTTTGCCTTGACTTTTGTACATTTAAAGGATGCAACCGATTTGTCAGGCTTGAGAAATGACCACACAAAAAGACGCAATAACTTGACCAACTGGCTGTTCAGTTTTAAATTAATTGTTGTGTGCACAAATTGTACTTACATGTACAGCTACAAGAACGAATACACTGAGAGTTGAGGATAAGTAATAGATGGCCATTAATACACATTTATCGAGCTATCGAAAATTGTAGCTGCAGTAAAACATTTCTTAAACAACACAAATAAAAACACATTAATCGTTTTAAAGCTTTATTTAAAAAGCTGTAATAAAATCATTTAAAAAGGAAATATTTTATTAAAAATTCTTTTAGATTTGTATAAACAACTCTTTCTCAGTGTACGCACAAGTGTAAATGAATTGGAAAACTTTAGCTGTTTTCCCACATGTATGTAAGTGTATGTGTGCCAAGCTACACCCTCGCACAGCAGCCCAAGTGATGGGCCACATGGCGTATGCGTGCTGCCAGCTGTCACCAGCTAATGGGATTCAAAACAACTAGAGTCCTATAGAAGGCCCCGTTTTCTCTCAGCTCACGCTTTTTTCTCTGAATGCTTTTCTGTATGTTCTAGGCAAATATAAATAATGAAACATACCACACTTGATTATAGCTCCAAAGCGACGCAATGTTAAAAAAGTAATTAAAATTTTGTCAACATTTTTTTTTTCCAACTGTTTTCTATGAAATATTTAAGCGCCTGGTTTTAGCGAATGTTTTTGTTAGCGGGTGTGTGTGTGTGTGTGTCCAAATTTGTGTTTATATCTATATGTGTGCATAACTGGAAAAACTCAAATACCGCGTCGATGGCTTAACACCTAACCAAATAGAATTTAAAACCATTAAATGCTAAACTTGTTGCAATAATTGTGTGGGCATGGCACGGACCACAAAATACTTAATAATAATGTTTTAATGTTAATAATTTAAATTTTTACTGGTTTTTGGCTGTCAAAGCAAATATTTGTTTATCTAACAAATGTTTAAATGTTTTGCATAATTGCAGAATTAACAGCTGTTCAATTGCACGTTGCATTTTTGATTTGCTCTATTATACCCTATAGTAAATGAAGTTTAAGCGAAGAGAGTATATACACTATTTGTGGAAAGTATAAAAAATACACTTCCTATAATAAACTTTGAGTAAATCATTAAGATACATTTCTATCTCTATAGCTTTCTACTGGGTATCTTCCAGCACAACCCCCCCTGTGACTCTTTTATAAAATCTCATTAAACATTTAGCGAATTTGTGTCTTTAATATAAGTATATAGAAATATAGTATTCAATTGCCAAAATGGAAATAAAAGACTCGTTAGCGTTATCGGCGTCTATTATTTGCATAGAAAATATATAGAATAGTATATAATACGACATATTTATAAATGTAGGTATGTGTGTGTATGTGTGAGGGCGTGGCAATCAATTGTTGTCGTCATATTTGTACGATTATCGGCTTATCATTATTTACATACGCCGAGCCTCAATCGCTAATAGCTAAACTATTCTAATCCATTGTAAATATTTGCGCAAATGCCAAACATAATGGCGTCCCACACATATCTATCTATATCTAAATACATATGTATGTGTGTGTGAGTTATTGTGTATCTTGATACGTAGTGGACCACACAGCTTCATTAATATTTTGGACTGTAGCAAATATATGTATATATACTGTCATCGTTTTTCACCATACGAGTAAAATAACGTATTTGATTTCCTTAAATAGTACGGAAATTCGATAGACCGCAAATAATTAATTCTATTTAATTTGAGACACAGCAAGCTCAAAACTCATTAGTCTTTAAATGCAATCAACTTTTTGCCGCATATTTGTTATATCCTGTGGTCCAAAGTTTATTTTAAATGGGTATATTGATTTGTGTGAAACTGAATTTATACAGAAAATTCATTTAATTTTTCCATTTATCTACTTTCGACATGATATTTCAAATATTTGTTTTGAATATCAGTTTATCATATCAATGGTTGCCATTATTCACACCTGTTCAACAAACATATTATCTTAGAGTAGCATTCAGTCTAAATTTAATTGAGATTCTGTTCGAATGTCCATTGAATTATTCAGGGAACTGGCAATTAGCAGCGGCAGCAATCATTTACGACTGCGACAAGAGTCTTTATATTTGTGTATACGTTGCGTATGCGTATTGTAATAATTTATAAATTAACAAAACACAACTGTAAAATATTTGGAGTTGTGTCAAAACAATCGTTCGTTTATTATATTCTATAAGAGATTTGACTAGATTCTGAGAAGGGATTTGTTGAGGTTTATGCCGATTTATAACTTAGTTTGATGTCGGATAAGGCATAAAGTCAAAGGTGAACGATATCTTTGATGTCAGTTGAAGGCCAACTACATATATCTAGAAATGTAGGGCTAGTCTAAGTATGTATTTGTTTAAACACTTTTTATTATATTTAGGCAAAAAGATTATTAAAATTTCTTTTTTGCATGTTCATATATAAAATCGAATTTGAATTTAATTACAATGCAACGAATTCTGAATTTATCTCCATGTATTCATTTGTTGTTTGTGTGTTGACCAGTATTGTAAGCCTAATTTAATTACAAATGCCATAAAATTTGCCAATACTAACAGCAGCCTGAGCAAAAAAGCTGAAAACAACAAAAAAGCTCAATACATTCGACAATAACTGCGAATTTTAATTAAATGCAAATAAGAGAGGAGATTGTGTGTGTGTGTGTGGGTGTGTGTGTGTGTGTGTGTGTGCGTTATTGCATATTAAATTTGCAGTATTTTGGTCTGTTTGATGTTTTGCAGTTTGCAGTTTTGAGGCAACACGCCGTGTGACTTTTCAATGTGAGCAGCAGCTGAGCGACCGCCGCCCAAAAGTATGCAACATTTTCAAATCAAATTTTTGCCATTTTATGCAATTATGCATGCAATTGTGGCAATGCAAGCATGTGATTGTGCATGTGTCTTTGTGTATGTGTGTAGCTGGTTGTGGTTCGGTGTATGTTTCTGTGTACATGAATTTGTTTGTGTGGTAGTAGTGGTGTTGCCTGTCTATTGCGTTTTCATTTGATTTCATTTGTGGCCATCTAAATTTGAAACAAATTTCTGGTTATTTTTTTTTTGTTCAGTTTCTCTCCTTGCTTTCTGGTGTTTGCCTGTCGGCCAGTTGGTCGGCCATTAATGCCACTTCAACTAAATTATGACAATTCAGGAGACAAGCATACGCACATACAGGATGCGGCATGCGGCATGCGGCAGCTGATGTTGTGGCAACTGTAAAACTTGCGAATAACATGAAAAAGTCCTTCGCATCCTTTTGCACATCAACATCAACGGCTGCTGGGCGCATGTTAAACACTCGAATGCAATTTGTTAGACAAGATGTGTGGCAAATGCCGCGCTTCCTGTACCCTGCCCCCATTTCCCACTATCCCGCCGACTTGAGGGAATCCCTAAAATCATCCCTACCCTATACCCTATGCCTGTCATACTGTCGGCTATGTTGGCAGCTGCAAAATTTATGCAAACACATGCGCCAGCCGAACGCATAATTCACATAATTTGTAGCAGTTGCATTTTTCGCCAAAATGCAACATTCTTCATCTCGTTGTAGTTG
The DNA here is from genome assembly GCA_018903735.1 of Drosophila cardini. NCBI lineage: Eukaryota > Metazoa > Arthropoda > Insecta > Diptera > Drosophilidae > Drosophila > Drosophila cardini. The sequence continues at coordinate 2,432,768 of JAEIGM010000013.1, forward strand.
TTATTGTTGCTATTGTTGTTGTAGTTGTTGCTGGTTTTGTAGCTGGTACAGCTGCTGCTGCGGCACTTTGGAGTGTTTGATATGTTTTGTTGGCTGTTGTGGCAAGTGGCAAGTGGCAAAAAGTATAAGACAGCAGTCGCCACACTGATGCATTGCTGATGGTCGAACAATTTAGCATATAACAAAATTGCATTGCAAATTATCAACATGAGAAATAGCATTCCCCGTCTCTGACAATCTTGCAACATTGAGGCAACTTGAATGTGCCACAACTGTCACTCAACTGCTTGGGATACGCTTTATAAAGCTTGTTTCCTGCCGTCCTTTATTCTTTTTAAAGCGATTCCAATTTGAAGGCAGCTGCTGTCGACAGGCAGACAGAGACGAGTTTATTAAAGGAGAAGAAGAAAATCAACAAGAAAAACGAAACGATATGAGAAAGGCAGCAAAAGGTCTGTTGATGGCTTAAAGATTTTGCATTTACCAAACAGCACACCTGACACACACCTCAAGGGCTATAAATTAAATATCCTGCCATTTGACACATGGCCACAGTAGGGACTGGATAAGGATAACAGCTGTGGAACCCTTTAAGGTGCTGCTACTTAATAAATTGAGCTCTCAATTAGATAGCTAGGGCCAAAGACTGACTGTGTGTCAATACAAATTACTCCTCATTTAGCGTTAAAGACACTTTAATTGTTATCGAAATAAACAATAATTTTAAATTTTGTAATCTTTTATTTAATTTAAACAAAAGAGACTTAAATCTAGCCATATTTTAACACTTTTAAACTCCCAACTCATACTATTATTTTGAACAAATTTCTGGGTTCAAATACAAATTTATGGCCGCTGTATTGAGTTTTGTAATCAGCAGAAAGAAAATGAAAGCAAACGTTGTTCCTTCAGTTAGAATGAAACAGGAGGCAATGGCTAAAAGTTTTTAATTAAAAATCTGCCAATAAATTATTTGTCACGCGAACACAAAGAGAGACAATGCCAGGCCAGCTACAATAATCATAATAAGCAACCGCAACTCAAAAGAAAATTCATTACAACAAATATTTCTCATTAACTGATTATGCAAGACATTAGCATAGACAACAGCAGCAACAGCAACAGCAAGTTGTTGCAACCTTTCCCCCTCCCCTCTCTTTCACCACTCACCCCTCTGAAAATTCTCTTCCTGCAGACATTGCGCACTTCTTGTCAGGCGTCTTTGCGTTTTGCAAAGTTTTTCTAATTGAAAATGCAAACGGGACAAGACGCGGAAAGACGCACGGATGCAGGGCAGATCAGAAGGGCCAAAAGCTTCAGCTGCATAACTTGGCCACGTCTCTGGCCAGTGCCTTATGGGCCGACAACAGCAAAAACAAAGCTCTACACAAAATACAAATAATAAATTTAAAATAGCCACGAAATGGCGTCGGGGCAGCATACAAAAGCGTAAAAGCGCGAAAATACAAAACAATGCCACCCAAAATGGAATGGGGTATGGTGAAAGCGTTGCAAGGCCACAAAGCTGCCTTTAAGAAGAGGGGCATAGGGGCAGGGAGAGGAAAAGAGGAGGCTGCGAACATTGCGTGCAGCATTTGCTGTGTTGGAGGCGAGTGGCAAGTCAAAGTCTTAAATTGAAAATGAAACTTAAATTAAAATGCCAACTGGAGTGGAACGAAAATGATATTAAAACCGAAGCAGCAGCAACAAAAATGCATACAGCAATAACAACAAACTATGCCAACAACAATAACAGCAACAACAACAACAACGTTCAACAATAACAACTAACAGCAACAAAGACAGAGAGAAGGAGGAGTTAAAGGCGCGTCAGCCTTTCTGAGTGTGTGCGTGTGTGTGTGTGTGTGTGTATATATGTTTGTGTTGTCTGTCCGCCTGGCTGTCTATCTGTCCGCCTGCATTGGCATTGATAGCTGACAGTTTTGCAGAGCAGAGCAGAGCAGTGCAGAGCCGAGCTGAGCGTGCGACCAAGTGGCATTTTGTGGGATGCCACAACAACCACAAGTTTGTCAACAACAATGAAATTGTCGCATTCACAATGCAACGAGACTTTATAGTTTTCTAATTAAGTAGCAAAAAGGTAATTTATACGCACTCGAACACACACACACACACACACACACATGTGTACATGCCCCACATATGTACGATATGTGTTCAGTTTCCCATACACATATGTGTGTGTGTGTGTGTGTGTGCAGCACAAAAGTTTCTACTCATTTGTGCACTCTTCGATCGTTAAATGCATAACTAATGTACGGCATACGGTTGTAGGATGCTGCAGCATTTGTTTGTGTGTGTACAACTCGGCGTATGTGCAATGTTTTACCTTTATGTTGAATTATGTATTTTACTTTTTGTTGTTGCACATTTCTTCGTATGGAGCAAACAGGATAACGAACAAAATTTATTAGAGCTCGGAAAAGTGTTAATGATTTGTTTATTGATAACGATTAAATGTCAAAATATATGATTAGTATAAATAAGAAATGAATTTTAATAAGTTAAATTAAAAATACTTACTTGGAAAAGCCAAAGAAATCTGAAATAATAAATTATTAAACTTTAAAAACTTGATTTATATTTTATAGGTATTTAAAATGATAAATAAACCCAATCAGAAACTAAAGCAAAAAGAAAACTAAACCCCAATTATAGTTATAGTCATTATAGTTATAGTTATAGTTACAATTTTACCTTGTAAAAATATTAATATGAAATAGAATAACATTCACGTTCTGAAAATATGAAAATGTGATAAAAGATTAAATTCCATATATGCCCTATTTAAAGTATAATAACAAAGTGGCAAGCTCACATAGGAAAATAAAAAGATACTCATAGATAACAACATAATAGAGACATTCTTTGCATAGCAGAAAGAATGAGCAGTGCCTTATCGTCCAGTTGCATCTCACAAGTATGTGACTTAGTAAACCAAAGGAAAACGAATGAGAATTCTCTTTAAATCTTTTGCAAGCAGCTTACGCAGCAGCAGTAGTAGTAGTAGTAGTAGTAGTAGCGACAACAGCGACAACAACGGCGAATAGAAAAGAGCACAAACAGTTTAGAGAATTTGAAAAGGCATTTCATGGTTGCCTCACTGCAGTGTTTTCCGTTGTGAAGTCAATAAAAATAAATGTCATAAAGTGCAGCTTAAACGACAAATGCGTCAGCGTGCAAATACTTGAGCATAGAGAATGGCACTGGTAGCATGAAAAGGCAATGGAAATGGTTGTGGGGGAAGGAAATGGGAAATGAGCAAAAGGAAACAGAACAGTTGCAACTGGTAATGCTTTGAGCTAGCAACAGGCAAACAAAAACGCTCACATTTGTTGCTCCGTTCTGTTCAGTTCTGCTTTTCTCTGGCCAAGCTAGAGCTGTGGCTGCTTTAGTCAGTGGAAAGAGATAATCATGAGAGCTGAAATTACTAGAAAGTAGTTTGAATTTGCCAAAGGAGTGTTGTATAGCAACTAATCAAACCATCGCCACTTTAGTGCAAACTCAATTTGCAGGATTAATAATGAAACTGTTGCATACTTCAAGGCGAATGGCGCAAACTCCACCGCAGACGCCTCTTTACATACTAATGATGTGCACTGCACATGAAGCTGATTTAATTTCCGTTATACCTGCCATCGCTGCTACCCCATACCCCAATCCCCGCATTTCTACCACAACACGCATACAGTTGCAACGGACACCACCGCAAGTCGCAACGCAGGCATAAAAGTCAACGGCAGCAAACGCTCTGGGAAAGAAACTTTTGCCAGCAAATACAGCTACTTAGTTATAAGTGTGTATGTGTCTATACCTGTGTGGTTGTGTATTTGTGTGTGGGTGTGTGTGGGTGTGCGTGTATATTTGTGGGTGTATGTCATGCATCAAACTTTAACATAAACTCGGTTGCCGCATCCGTTTCCGCTGCCTTCACGACGTAGTACCTAGTCTGTTTCAACTTAATTTTCTTCTAGGAACTTTCTGCCAAGTGTGTGAGAGACTCTCCCTCTCTCCCTCTCTATCTCTCTCTTTCTGTCCGTGCATACACACATGCGTGTATGTGTATGTGTGTAGATGCGCCTTGTAGCTACTCAACCACAGCTTCAGCTACTGCTACTGTATATATACAGGCACTGGCACTGCCTCAGTGCTATCGCTGTCGCTGTCGTTTTGTTGTAATCTAGCGTAAAAAATGAATTATGTGCACATGCATTTCTTATACTCCACAGCGAGAAAGCAACTATACATATATACGTGAATGTATGTGTATATAGAAGTAGATGCCGAGTTCTCTCTTTCATTTTTGTACTTCGTTGTAAATCCCCCCCACCGCCATGTTACTCGGTTGCCGTTTAAGCCGTTGAGTAATGAGCAAATGAAATCCGGCTGCTTATCTTTCTGCATACAAGGCAACGGCTCTTTGTGGCCGCTTTGTGTGGCTCAGCGGCACATTAAGCTCTCATCTCAGCTTTTATGTGTGTGTGGGTGTAAGCTAGTACTTCTTTCATTTTGACCCACTTTTAAAAAGACTAAGCAACTTTCTTGGTAATTGCTCAAACCAAAGTTAATTGCATTTATAGTATGAGGAATGACCCTTGTGACATCCCAACCATAAAGTGTACAAATCATAGAAATACACACCTCTAATGTCACACATTAGTCACAACTATCGAATGCGAATCAATCAATTCACATACGCATATAATGCCAGCTATCAAAATCAATCAGTGAGCCTCAAATATTTCTCCCTTTGCGACCTTAATCAAGGTCATTAATCGCTGGATGAACTTAGACAAATATATTACCAGCACTGACAATACAACGTTAGACAATCAGTAAAAGTTATTTGCCTAAACACATTTACCATTTTCAGCTACAAAAGTGATTTATTGGGAGGAATGGCCAGTTTAAATGATGCATAACTGGAAGCAGTAAGTTCAAGTTCACATATATATAAGATAATTAAATTATAGTTTATAATATGCGAAATACTACTCTAAATTCACACTCAATTCCTATGTTTATACGCCCAAAATGTTCAGTTCCTCTACATACTTTTTTAGTCGTTTGACCATTTGGTTTGCTATATCGAACAATAAATATTCAATTAACTTTTCGATTTATCATGGCTCAGCACATAAAAGTGCGCAGAACGCTAAACTTTTGACACATTCACCAACAAATCCATTGAAGAAGGGAAAGAAAAATTTTGTCTAACACCAAACTGACAGTTGCAACAATTTTGTGATTTTCCAAAGCTATTTTTATATACATTTTCCGAGGACATCCAATCGTATCGAAGCGATAAAAAACCTCATACTCTCTCAGCACTCAGGCCGCACATTTTTTGACAAGGAAAAAACTGCACTCAAAATCAATAAATCATATGAGGGCAGTGGTAAAGCTCAAACTATATGCAATCGACCGAACCATTGTGGGGGATTCATGGAGTTAGTTGTGGGACGATTAGAGGGTGTCCAACATATTGTTTCAATATTTGAATTCAATTTAATGGCAGCTAATTGAAAAAATAGCGATCTGAGCCCAAAATGCGGCAACAATAATACATCAGAGTTTGCTGAGCGAGTGGGTCACATTTGTATACCCTGTAAACTGTAAATATATGGCATAGTGTATGCTTAAGTTTAATTGTAAGCAAAAGTTTTAAACAAAGGATGTAAATTATTGACAGAAAAAAGTGTCTTAGCTCGAAAGCAATCTTTAAAAAAATGAAATTATTCAAAAAATTATTTTAATCTGTTAAAGAATTTAATAATGAAAGTATTTTTTTATTTTATTATTTAATTTAATCTTATAAATAAAAAAATTAAATTTTATTTTTATTCTCTTTTAAATAACACAGCTTATTTTTAAGCCCATTCCAGGGTAACTTAAGTCGAGCTTTCTTATCAAAAGCAAACTGACTTCTTTTTGTTGGAAATGACAATAGTTTTTTTTGTCTTTTTTTGAAAACTAGCCACTGGACACGCCTCACTGGGTTATGTGATTCAATAAATGTGTGTGCTTGTCGTGTGTTGGTGTGATGGTGCGTTGTGTGTATCCCGGGTGTTGTTTTTTTTTGTAGTGATTTCATGCAAAACATTGACCGACTGAGGTCAGAATCTGAATTTTTTTATGGTTAGTTTTGTGCAATTTTCTTTTTAGAAATCTATATATATCAATCACAAAATCACCATTTCTTTCAACTAGAGTTTCATGAAATATATAATTCAGTTTAAAAGAAAAAACATTTAACAAATCAAACCATTTACAGGCAAAAGAGTTGAAACTTACGAAAAATAATTATTATAAAATTGGTAATTAAATTATTTATATTTTTAAAAAATTTAATTTTAAAAAATTTTACATTTTACTACCGTTGAGAATCATAAATAAATGAATTAAAATACCACTCTAAAGCTAGCACTGTAAATTTACAACTTTTGTAAAAGTTTCATAGACAATACCTACAATAAAGTAAACAAAATATGAACTAATTGACATGACCCGACCGAACATACTGTTGGAATCCAACTGAGTTTATTATAAAATATGAGCACATTATAGCGAACAAATTGGCAACACAAACAATGCAATGCTTGGTATTGAAAATGGACCGTTTGCCTGTTGCCATTTGAAAATCACACAAGACGTGACCAGAAATTAAATGTTTTTAGCCCAGATGAAGCAGCGTTTGTGGAAGAATTTTATAAAAATGAAAAATAAATCCTCTGTTAAGACCCAAACATAATGGAAGCGCACATATAAATAAATGACATACATATATATTTGTGTGTGTGTGTGTGTGTGTGTTTGTGTGTTAGCTACGTTGGCAATTTAAAATCAAAAAAAATGGTGTATATTTGTAAAAAATATATATTTTAATATGTTTTATGAGCACAGTTTAAAAAGGCCGCAGGGCAACTGAGGCGGAATTGCCAATGGCTGTTGCCATTGCAGTTGCCGTTGCCATTGCCGTTGCCATTGCCGTTGCAGGTGATTTATAAATTCGTCAAAATGCGCCAACTACAACTGTTGGCTTTATTGTTAAACGACAACTGCACATACTACCATTAGCCCTTTACACTTGGCCATATCCCAGTTGCTTGGCCATGTTCCACGTGGCCAAGAAATAAACTCTCGTATAGCCAGAGCTGGAGACGAAGCTCGGAATAAGGAGCTTTTGTCGTATTGTCGGTTTGTAGCATTTCGCACACTTCAGCGCATAAATTGCTAATATTGCTAAGTGCGTAACACTCACACACACACTCCCACACTAGCTCAACACACACACACACATGGAAGTGCATTACATGCAATCAAAAGCTGAAAAATATGTGCACTTCTCGAAGAAAATTCATCAAAGGAAAATGAAACATCGCTCAATGAAATTTAAAACATATTTTGCTTATAATAACTAATAGAAGCACAAAATAAATCATCAACTTATTTAAAATAATAGACTTTTAATGGAGTATTTGAGTACATTTTGATTTGAATTTATTTAATTTTAACAATTTTTCATTATTTATTTAGCAAAAAGTTTTTTTTTTTTATCGCACTACCATACTAACGTTACACTGACAATAACACTATCAGTAAATTCACTCGAAAAATAGACAAAAATTTAACAAATTTGTTATTCTCTTTACATTTTGTTTTCGCGGACAAAGCATGAGTTTGCATAACACTAATGGTTTTTTATCTTTCATTTTTTATGCAATTTATAGCGCTTTTAAAGTGAAGCTACAAATTTGCATTCTTTTTTTATAATTTGTTGTCCATTTTATTTGGCATACATAGTACGCAGTAGGGCAAAAAACTTGTAGGACAGTTTCAGTAGCTGTTTAAATAAATTAATTCATTTAAAAACAAATAATTTATTTTTTAAAACTATTTTACCTCCGACATTGTGCCTCTGTTTATCTCCATAAAAACTGTAGCCTTGAGAAAAGCAGGTCTTTGTGCTCGGGAAATAATAAGAACTAAGGTCTTACGATAACGTAGGTCTCCTTGGCTCCAGTCCTGTTTATAGGCAGCCAAGGCAATACCAAAACTCTAGTAGGGACGACCAAAAGGTTCAACTACTAACCACATATTTTTAAGGCCATTCACACTCACCGCATCGGCTACTAGCTGTCCATGATGGCAAATCAAATACACCTGACTGAGAGAGGAGACCAGAAACAAGAATAGTTTGATCAGCAAATCTACAGGGCACTCCAATTGTCATTTGGAAACCCACAAAACAGATGACAAATGATGAAATTAGAAAGTTTAACAACAGTGGCACTCCGAAGATCTCATTTAGCTCCGACGAGATGCCCAACAAACGTTCATGATAGTGCACAATGTTGGCCAGGAATTTTGCATCCTCAGACCAATTTCCAGACAACTTTTTGAACTCAATGGTCCTACTCAAATAGTCATAGTGCATGATTATTAAGGTGACCACAGCACAGAGTAATAGATCCGTTGAAACCTGCCCAGCTGCCGAAGTGTATCCAGCAAAATTCTGTGAGACGAGCAGCAGGTAATACGACCAATTACCCTCCCAGTTCCAGGGTATATACATTGTGTAGGGTAGTGTCAGGCCCATTACGCGTATTTTCAGCCACCACTCGTAGATAAGATACTCAACCACATTGAATAGATTGTAGGTCAAGATAAGCACCGAGTAGAGCAGCGAGAAAGTGAAACTTAATTTGGAACAAGATTTTAAATACTTATCCAACTGATAGGCAGATTGATCTTCCCTTCCTGCGAGGAAATAGATCCTCCAGCTCCTGCATAACTCCACTCAACGCCGCCTTTCTCCACCAGACAAAAACCATTTTTGTTATGCTAACGAAGATGAATCCAATGTACGACATCACCATGATGGCCTCAATGATATTCTTTCCCGTAGCAAAGGCAATCACAACATAAACCACCTCAGCAGACACCATTACAATCAGATTTATGAGATTCGACCAAAACACTAAGTTCTTCCAACCATTTGGAGTACTCGAACTTGGATCTCTCGTATATGGCTGAATGCCTAATCCCGTGTAGAAGAAATTCGCGTACTTCAAGAAACTATCCATTTTGGTCAACGGCATTGTGAGTGCGTAGTGCTAAGAACTTTTGAAATTTAAAATCAAGTATACGCAACTTTTATACCTTTCCGAATTTCGGTGTGTTTTAATTATGCATTTAAATTATAGTCTCAAGCCAACAGTCGGCAGTTCGAAAATCGGTTAAACAAATGTATAATAATGGGCTTTGAATCCTATTTAATTATTGTTTACAATCGGATTGAGTTCGCCACGCCCACAAAAGAAAACAAGAAAGAAAAAACATCGAACACCCCCCACCCTAAAAAATCCTTTTTTTCCAAAACTTCATAAAAAATTTTTTCCATTTTTTAATTTAAAAATTTTTTTAAAAAAAAAAAAAAAAAAAAAAAATTTTTTTTTTATAAAAACAAAAAAAAAATTTTAAATAAAAAAAAAAACCAAAAAAATTTTTTTTTTTTTTTTTTTTTAAAAAAAAATCCCTCCCCCCCCCCCCAAACCCCCCCCCCCCCCCCCCACCCCACCCACCAAAAAAAAAACCCCCCCCCCAATTTTTTTTTTTTTTTCCCCCCCCCCCCACAACTTTTAATTTTTTTTTTTTTATTTTTTTTTCCTTTTTTTTTTTTTTTTTTTTTTTTTTTTTTTTTTTTTTTTTTATTTATTTATTATTTTTTTTTTTTTTTTTTTATAAAAAAAAAAAAAAAAAAAAAAAAAAAAAAAATTAAAAAAAAAAATAATTTTTTTTTTTAAATTTTTTTTTTTTTTTTAATAAAAAAAGGGGGGGAAAAAATATAAAAATTTTAAAAATATTAAATATATTAAATCTTTTTTATTTCACAACAAAAATTAATTTTTTTTTCTTAATTTATTATTTTTTTTTAAATATTTTTTTTTAAAATTTTTTTTTTTTTTTTTTTTTTTTTTTTTTTTTTTGGTTGTTTGAAAAAAAAAAAAAAAAAAAAAAAAAAAAAAATTATATTTATTTTTTTAAAAAAAATATAAAAATTAAATATTAAAACCTTTAAAAAATTTTTTTTTTTTAAAATCTTTCAAAAAAACAAACAAAAAAAAAGAAAAAAAGACAGCAAAAAGAAGAAAAAAAAATAACTTTTTTTTTTTTCTTTTTATAAATTTTTATATATTTTTTTTTTTTTTCTTCTTCCCCCTTTTTTAATAAAATCAATAACAAAATCACTCACACAAAGGCATTAAGGAAACTGCTAAATAAAACCCAAATCAAGCAATTGAAACCCTTAAATAACTTCGAAATTTGATATTCTATAAACAGTTGAAGTTCTATGCGAAATAACGGTATGAGTTCTATGAGCACATTGCGTCTCAAGTCCTCTTATTTTAATTCCTACAAAAGTTCTTCTAAAAAATGTTAGTTTTTGTGGAAAATTGTGATATTTTTTGTTATAATTCTTTGGATTTTGCTGAATTAACGCACAGGACATGCGTTTGCATAATAAATCGCTTGGTTGAGCCTTTGAAAGCATGTGACGCAGACCAACAATAAGAAGCAAAGTGCAGAGGATTTTAAGCAGGAAATCCTATTTTTTCTGTTCCTTTTTTTACAATTTGTTGTCCATCCTGATGACATACATACTCCGTAGTAGGACAAAAAACGTGTAGGACAATTTTAAAAGCTGTAAAACAATCGCAATCCATTTGGAACTCATTTAATGCCTAAGCAAAACCTTATCACTAACATTCTGCCTGATAATTTAATGTAAAATCGAGTGGCTTAAGATAAGATAGCTCTGTAGTAGCACTTGAAATTAACTAACTAGTACTTTAACTAGTAGCTAACATGTACTTGAATTAAAAGTTTGATATTTTAGACTGAATATGTGTAACTTTAGTAACTACTTGCATTTGCGAATGTTTTACTTATTGATTTTAATGACAGTCTTAAGCTAGCAATTAATAGTTCTGAACTCGAATAGTTAGGCTCAATTTCTTCATAAATTATTAATTTAGAGTAGTTTATGGGAATTTGTGTATAATTGTTTCTAACCACTCAGTTAAATAATTGCTGCAAAATACTTTCTCAAATGTCATTCGCTAGTTAAATAGTTAGAAATCAATACGATACGTATAAATTTTGCAAAACTCGTATTGAACAGCTGCTGTATTTACAAAATATAGGAGAGTAATTAAATTCTGCAGAACTATTAAATAAATTACTGATGAACTAACTGAGAAAAGATTAAATACAGTAACTGAAAGCATGGATATCCCTTCGAGATTCATTAGAATATTATTTTAATACAATTAATCATATATTTTGACCCTGTCGATGGTGGAATTTTCCTAATTGCCAGTTTTAGTTTCGCACTTAAAGCCAAATTAATCAATTCTTCAATCGCCCCTTGGACTATTCTTTCTTTTCTTCTACAACTTAGCCATCTTTGAGCTGGCTACAGTTGATTACAACAAAGACAAGACTACAGTTTCAACTCCCCAATACATTTACAACCTTCTGCATATGTGTTCTTTCTCCCTTCCTTAACGAGGGAGAAAGTTGCGCTCAAAGGAGTTACAAGCAAAGCGGTTAAAACGCGGCCAATTCAGATTTGGGCCAAATTGAAAGAAAAGGTGTGCCGTGTAAAAAAAAATGGGGGAATGAATCAAAAGAAAATTCGCAATCGCAAATTTTCATCATTTAACGCGCAAGAAAATTCAACGTGCTGCTATGCATTCCATGTAGTTTTCCACGTGAAATCTGGAAAATACAATTAAGCCATTGGGACGTAAGTTGTTCAAGTGATGGTCCCTCAGCACAAAATTGTTTTTATATGCACATACAAGTATATGTATATGTATTTGTGTGTTCGTGAGTATGGGAGTGTGTGTGTGTGTGTGTTGCACAAATCAGTGAGCCAAAGCAAGTTGAGAGTATTGGCTAGAGGAAGGCGACCGAAAACTTTTTGCCAAACTTTTATGAGCAGCGAACGAAATTTTCGTGTTAGTTTTCTCTGTGTTATGCTTTGGATATTGCGCTGGTGACTACACTAGCCCCTAGAGCGGGAATTGATTTCAGATATATGTGAGTGCACATGTGTGTGTGTGCGTACACAATTTGCATAAACTTGGCCAGCAACAACTACAACAAAAAAAGGCAGGAGAATGTGCAAAAGTTCAATGAGTAGCCGATGAGTCCGACAGCTGCACTTTATACTGTCACCTGCTACTCTTATTTTGAACTAAACGTTTTGTCATCTTGTTACACTTCATTATGGTAATTTTAGTAGGACAGTGCCTCAGGATAGTATGCATACAGACACAGCCTTTAACTTCAATTACAGTGTCTCAAATAACTGAACTATCACTTTTGAATACGACAATTCTTTTGGTAATTTTATCACATTTAGTAAGTTAGTCTTGGTATAACGGGGACAAAAAGAATGTGAACACAATTGACACATAATCCATTGTTAATTTTGCATTTTGGTAACAACTTCCGCTTGATACGGCATTGAGGCTTATAGAGAGAGGGAGGTAGAGAGAGATACGGCATTGAGGCTTATAGAGAGAGGGAGGTAGAGAGAGAGAGAGAGAGAGAGAGGGAGAGAGAGAGAGAGAGAGAGAGAGAGTTCTCGGCCATGTTCAAAAGTAATGCAATTCTCATTTTATCCGTATGTGTGTGACATTTGACACATTTGTTGTGCAGCATGTGGGTGTGTATCTGTGTGTAAGTGTGTGTTTGTGTGTGCCTGCGTTGACTTTCGTTTGTTAGCACTAGCCACAAAATTTCTATTTGATGTGAAGTCTCTGTGGTCTTGGCCACAATTTTTGGTTATGCCCAGAACTTTTGCCACTCCAACACGCTTCGCTTGCGTATCCATTCGAGTCCATTCTGGTCCTTTCAGCATTTTTTTTTCTTCTTTGGCTTTAAAGCCCCTGAATTGTTGACTTGTTGTTATTTACTGGCAAAGGACAATACTCAGGCTATTGATGACTTTCGGCTTTTGTTTTGGCAACCAACATTTTTGGTTAGCCAAGAATTGTTTGTCTAATGCCCTGTGTATTGATAGCTTGACTTTTGGTATTGGCCCCAGAATAAATGCCGACAAAATGAATGCAGCAATTAATAAAATAACAACTTTGTGTTAAATTAATTGTATTTTATGCCAGTCTTGTTAATGGCAGGATATGCATCAATGGCACAATGTCGACATATCGCACATATTGAGCTTATCGGCCCAAAATGCTGGCCTAAAGCCTCATCAACCACCCTCCCAGAAATAGTAAAATATATGGATGTATGAGTGTATATATTACAACAAGGACAATGTCGCCTGCTGTGCTGTAGTTGCACCGGATAATGTTGTTGTTGTTGTTGTTGTTATATCCATGCGCACCACTGGGCAAATGAACAATTTATAACCGCTTAATTGAGCACATTTAGATGCAAGCAGGAACCACAGTAAGCATACTGTGTGCGTCTATGTATGTGTTAGGGAGTGTGTTAGTGTGTTGTGTGCATCCAGGAATTCTGGAAACAGCTAAACATAAGGTCAACCAGGACGACTGAGTATATGAACTGTCTTCCGTAGTGTTCGCTGCACGTCTTAGCCCATGACATGTCTACAAATTCAAAGGCAACCGAGGTAAATGAGCAATTGTTGCTGCAACAACATCGAATTGGCAATACCCCACTCCCTCTTCCTTCCCTCTGTCTACTGCCAATTCAGTTTCGAGCGGAACTAAGCAAGACTAAGTTGATCAATAGGCAAATCATTTAATAAACACCCGTTTGGTGCTCCTTCAATTAGATGGAATCGTTCGTATGCACATTAGATCTACTTAGATTGAAGAGCGCCTCGCTGAACAAATTAATTAGCAGGTAATCTATACCAGGGCTACATGCAAGACAAGACATATCCCATATTCGATTTAAAATAAATTAACAATAAATATAAACTGGTAGTTTTATTTAATCTTTATTATCATTAGTTTGTGTCACACACCCTCAGCCCTAGTCAGCAAACATTTCCGTACTACCCCAACCCTGGCAACTACCACCAATCTTCTACGGCCTAGTATGTTTTGATTGTTGGCCAACAACCCGTAGCTGAAAGTTTCATTGGGCTAACTGGTACAATTGAAATACGACTCGCATAAGCCTGAAAACCCCTTACCAATGCCATGATGCTATTAACTTCAAGTGCGTATTTAGCGCCAAGTGGCATGTCAAAAGCAAAGATTCATTTACACACAATCTTGTATCAGGTAAGGCAAATTAAGTGGGTGCCATGATATTCATTCGCACTCTCTCACTCTGATATTAGCCTGGTTTTGGCCATGACAACCGTCTGCTGTCTGTCGTTCGCCTAAGCCCCAAAAGCAACCACAATTTTCTTAAGCAGCTAAAGAAAAACAACAAAAGCTCTGTTAACGCAAACGAGAGTTAAGCGTCTTCTTAACCATAGTCTGAATGGAACTACTTAAGCGCGTTGGTTTTACGTAATAAGCCAGGACACAGGTTAAGGTATAAACAGCCTTTTTTATCTACATTCCCAACGCTCGCTGTTACAAACAATATGGTAATATTGTGATTTCCATAGTGAAATCTTATAACACGCTAAGAGCGGACTGAACGAAAAATTAATATTTATTCATGTTTAAGTGATACACTAATTATCAACTCATATGGAATTTAACATTTAAGAAATGTATACTTATAAATGTCTAAACGATTTAAAAATTAATATTTTACACAATTTAAATAAGCTGTAGTTTGGCGGCAAATCGCATATCGTGCAATAGCTCGAAGACTGAAGCTAACTGCTACGTCACGCTTATCGATATATCGTTCAAGTAAACGATAACAAGTAATGAGAGCGGCAAAAGGCAAAGACCCTTTAATTTACCCCAAACTTTACTCGTAGTATATTAATAAAATAAAAATAAAGTAAAAGAGGTATAAAAACCTGTATTGCAACATTTTTTAATTGCTAGACTTGTGTTGTCAATGATGACAAAGAGGACAAAGTCTAAATACGCGCTTAAATAGTTAAGCTGGCAAAATAAAAAAATTCCAAACGGTCACACTGCGCACAGCTGTTTTTATTGTTTTGTTTACGTTTTGTTGTCGGAATCGGATAAGAGAACAGTAGCAGTATCAGCACTTAGCAGTTCAATTGACACATCTGTACAACAAATGTAGTAGGCATTCAATAATTTAGTCGTTATTCCAATAGAAAACAAAGAAACAGTTTTCCTAGAGTTCGGAAAAAAATTAATAGCCTGCATTTAATAGCTCAAGTGAAAGGAATTAACAACTGCTTTAAGTGTAATTAAGTGCAAGTAAGTACGACGTCACAGCAATAGCTAATTACAAAAGGCAAATAAACAAATCGAATAAAGCGCGTAAATTGTTTGTAATCAGTTTTTGTCTGAGTTTCTTGACCCATTGCGTGATAAGCTACTGAATATTTAATTCAAAGCGTTTGACATGTGCCAACAACTAGATAAACAAAATTAATTATAGATAATCTTTCGATCTAAAACATTATTTAACCTTGGTACTATTAAAAGCAAAAGTGCAAACTCCGATAAGGTGTAAACGCATAGAAACAAACTGTGCACTTAGCTTTGATAAGATTAAAAGCCGACTCTCTTGACTTCTGGCCCTGGCCCTGACCTTGGCCCAGACCCACACGAATTTCATCGCAGTAAACAAAACTTATTCATATGCTTAAATCTCTTGTTGTATCTAGATAATGACGGTGCAAAGCAAGCTTATTGATCCACTGTGCATCACATGTCAGGAATTCCAACATCCATGGACAGATAAATGTGTTAATGCCACGGCCGGTATATTGCTATCGGCCACGCCCTACTGCCTACGTGTCTACACAATAGTTTACGCCTTCTCGCTCCTCATGCGCCATCGTGTGCCAACTCTGGAGGATTTGAAGCGCACTCTTCTGGGCATAATGCAATCCACCGCCTTTCTGGTGACCAATGCTTACACATTTATACTCTACAATTGCCTGATACGCAACCTACTTGGACGCTATTACTTTGGCACAGTGGCCTTTATACCCTCATTCCTATCGTCGCTCACAGCCATTGTGGTCGAACGTCCGGCACGTCGTCCACTGCTCACACTCTATGTGGCCAATGTGGCCACCGAAGCACTCTGGAAAATGGCAGAGGCACGCAACTGGGTGCATTCCATATCACATGGCCAAACATTGATTTTTGGTGCGAGCATCTCGTTATTGCTTTACCTCTACCGCAAGGGCACAACAACAGACTCCATTTTCAACATTTTACGCATCTTTGTGGGCAAAGAGGAGGCGGGCCCCATTGCCATACCCGAGCCTATTTCGGGCGAACAACCGGCGCCACCCGAACGCCGTCCCACTGTACGATTCTCCACCGTTGCCGATTTGGTGAACGTCTATAGCAATCTAATTCGTGGCAAACACTCCACCTGTCGCCACAAGACAAGCTGCTGCAGTTATGCCATATTCGGTGGACTACGTCCGTTTATTGGAGGCGTGGGTCTGCAGGTGGTACTGAAACTGGTAATGAACGTCAAAACTATCGTGAATGGTCGTATGCTCTGGCGAAAACAAATCTTCAATCGTAGCACACTAAAACTGGGCATTTTTATGGGCAGCTTTTCATTTATATACAAGGTGGGTTGTCGGGGATATCCTAATAATTTCCTTAACTAATCTAACCTATTGAATTTCAGTCCATTTCTTGCTTATTGCGACATTGCTATAACCGAGATGAGGCGTTGTTTGCCATTCCTGCTGGTCTAATCGCTTCGATTACCTTCACCCAGTATCCAGACAATACAGTCGCCTTGTACGTCATGTGGAAGGCCATACAAGTAAAGATTAGCACAATTTATAACTCAATATAAATTATAATTTCATTTCCATTGTAGATACTCTGCGGCATCGGTCAAGAGAAGGGCATAGTGCCGCGTATACCACACTTTATGCTGTATCTTTATGCATTCTTCACAGCCGTGCTCTTCCATGTGGGCATTGTGGAAGCACAGTCGCTACGACCCAGCTACTATAAATTCCTACAGGCCATATCGGGCGAGAGGCAAGTGATAATAGTGCAGTATAGCACTATAATGTTAACAGTAACACTTTCAACTTGTATCTTTTGTAGACTCAACAAGTTCAATTTGAGCGCATTTGATGTGTTCGGTCTGAATACTCAAGCACAGACAACGGAAGTACTAAAAAGCCTGAAACTTCTGGATAAGGCCGCATTGCCGGCATACTCGTTTGCCTCCTGAGCTGAACGACGGAACAAACCAAACTAAAATGTGCCTAACAGAAACAAAAAACGAAACGACAAAAACAAAAATTGAAAGTGTCTAGAATAAGTCTCTCAGCACTCAAAGTGCGCATATCCAGCGTTCGATACGCCTCTCTATATATATTTATATATATCTATATATAAGTCAGTCTATGTTATGGCCCCACCCACTGGCCGCTCTCCGGTTATCTGTTGAATGAACTATTTGGTAATGAGGTGTATTGACTGTTTTGTTTTTTTTATTTTTTTGGTATCAGCTTTTAAATAAAACTAACGAAATATACTCAAACTCTTTAACTGATTTCAAACTAAGAGCGTCATGCTAATAATAAGAGTTTAACTAACCGATAAACAAGGGAGTATTAATTTTGTGATAAGAATTTTTACTCATGTTTCCACTGTTCAGCTTGCGTGACAGATAAGAACCAATTCCCAATACTCTCCCGTAAATAGTTTCAGTCGATTTCGGAGTGTTCTACCACATGGTTACTCCATAACAAAATATTTTGTATTTATATATATATTTTTTACTAGTGGCAAAAAGGTTAATCGTCGTCTGAACTGTGCACTAAATAGACAATTACTTTAAATTCGGATTGCATATACTACGAACGTCAAGTAAACAGTGGAAAAACTTTCATTTGCACTTTGTACGGACTACGGATTCCAACGATAACCTTATCATTTTGACCACGCACAGTGTGATAATCTTAACAACACAACTTAAGCCTTAATCTATCGATAATTTATTATAATTAAAAATATAACAACAATAATAACAACATGGCTGTACAAAGTAAACTTATGGAAGCGGCTATTAACTGCAGCTGCCAGGAATATCTTCATCCCTGGACTTCGAATTGTGTTAATGCTTCTGCTGGAATTATGCTCTGCTGCTTACCAGTCGCACTTCGCACCTACACCGTAGTCTACCTGGCGAGTACATACCCATTAATGAAATTATCAAATAGATTAAACCTTTTAGAGTTAATCTTTAATCTTGAAATTCTTGAGATTAATTTTTGAGTTGCCATAGAACTGTTTTTAGAGTGTATTAAAGCTTTATGTGTAACCTTTTATATAGTTAAAGGTCGTACTTTCTTCTATAGCTTAAGACCTAATAGAAGATTTAATGTTAAATTAAATCTAATTCTGATAAAAAAACATTTCGATTAGCGCACTCCATTCATGATTAACAATTTAAAGTTTATAGTCACCATTATACATTATTTATGGCCAGTTTAACAAATTATGACATAAATCAAACTGTTTTTGTTATCAAACTGATATGTTAAACATGCGATTGCAAAGAAATATTTAGGTTAAGCTAAAGCTTAAGTAACTGCTGATCAGATTAAAGGATTTGCTTATTAAAGCTAGTTCTATTTCTTATAACATTTTATATAGAAGATACTATTTAAATTCCCTTATCTTTTTTAAGCATACCGACACTTATCTGAGCTGCCTATGCAGGCATTAGTTAAGACAATTAATACTAGATTGAAAGACCGGTAACTAAAACTATTAACTAGTTGTTAAGTATGTACAAAAGTACTAGGATAAGTTCAAAGTTGACATTAAGCAAATCGAGAAGAGTTTTAAATATATTGTAGCTGATCAGTTAACTAACAACAATTGGTTAAATACCCATACAATGAAAGCCTTGGCCGGACGGTCACGGTTCCAGTATTTTTGTCCACCCAAGGCAGATGTCCGCCCAAAGGAACGGATTTTGTATAAAAATCATGCTCATCCAGCTAAGGGAGCTGTCCGCAAGTAGAGCTTACACTGCTTATATGTATACTTCTAGTTAACAACAAAGTAGATTAATTGATGACTTTCCCTTTTCCTTTGACAGTTTGCGCTTCTCATGCGAATGCGCATTCCCACGCTCCAGGATCTAAAACGGACAATAATTGGAATTTTTAAGTCGACCGCATTCCTAACGACAAACGCCTATGGCTTCAATCTGAGTGTCTGCCTATTCCGCATGATCTTGGGTCGCTTCTACTTCAGTACACTTGCCTATCTTCCAACGGTTTTCGCAAGTATTATTTCCCTAACCATTGAGCGCCCTGCACGACGTACTCCATTGGCTCTCTATGTGGCAAATGTGGCGACAGAATCGCTTTGGAAAATGATGGAGGCACGCGGATATGTGCGTTCCATACCCAATGGACAGGTTCTGGTATTGGGTCTCAGTATTACGGCCCTGCTCTATATGTATCGACTTGGAGTCCATCAATCGAAGGTCAAGGATGTCACCTTCAAGGCGCTGCAGATACTGATTGGCAAAGAGGAGCAGGGTCCACTCAAGGAACCCATAACGGATTCCCCCACCCAGCAATCTAGGCAGCAGCCACTGAACTTTTCCAATATATCTGGATTTGTGCAACTCTACGATCGTCTACGCAAATCAAAGCATTCCAGTTGTCCGCATCGTCAGGGTTGCTGCACACATGCTCTGATGGGTGGACTGAAGCCCTTCCTTGGCGGTGTCGGCGTACAAGTTGGTCTAAAACTACTGTTGAGCATACCCAAAATTATCAAACAAAAGATGAACTGGCAAAAGGATATTTTCAACAAAGGAAACCTAAGAATGGGATTGGCTTTGGGAAGCTTCACGCTACTGTACAAGGTAAGATGAAAGACAGATATAACAGCAAAGGTCAAACTTCGATCCTCGTACCTAAAAAAAAAAACTATAAACCATTTTTTAACCTGTAGACAGTAACAGAAAAGTATCTATTAATGTATCTTAAATATTAATTTATGCTTCTTAGATGATTTCCTGCTCTCTACGACACGTTTGTAACTATGACAGTCCCCTCTTTGCGCTACCTGCTGGACTATTGGGCTCAATAGGGCTGCTACAATTTCCCAACATTACAATTTCGTTGTATGTGATGTGGAAGACACTGCACCTGCTCTACACTTGGGGACACAAAGAGGGTGTATTGCCAAAAGTGCCACACTTTGAGATGATTTTGTACTCTCTGTGCACCGCTCTGCTCTTCCACAGCGCCATTTTGGAGCCCAAGTCGCTGAGAAGCAGTTACTACAAGTTCCTAATGGAGATCTCGGGCAACAGGTGTGTGAAAGTATTAAGTATTTCAATCGTATATAGTAAATAATACTTTGCATTAACCAACAGATTATGTCACTTCAATGTGAATAAATTTGATGCCTACGGTCTGGGAACTCAAGCTCAAGTGGACGAAGTCGTTAAGAGACTCAATATAGTCAGGTCCCAAGTACTTCCCAAAATAACATTGTCTGTTTAAACGAATTTAGCTAGTAATATTAATTAAAGTGGTAGCTTGATATTATTGTTACCATAAGCGTCAGTTAAGGATAGTTATTGCAATTATTTGACAGACCAGTCGGAAATAAAATTGTAACAAACAGAACAAAATAATATAAAAACAAAAATAAAACAGTTGAAATTAAATGTTTGTGCATGCTCCCAAAGTGGCCATAAAAGGCGTTTTATGTGAGCCTTCAGAAAGTGGGTGAACATTCATCACAGTGGGTTAAAAAAGGACGACGCATATCCGGCTCATCCTGTGCCCGGATCCTGGAGAAATGTAAATGGAATATGGGCAGACAATGGCGCCGAGCCTAGGCGCTACTCAATTATTTACATTTATATGTCATAGAAATTTATTGCCCAACATAATTCACTCGGCTAGCCGAAAGTGCAGCGTTTAAAATTTTACTAAAAATAAAAACAAGAGCTATATATATATATATACATATACATATACATGTATAAAATAAAATACTATAACGCGCGCTGTCCTTGGCCAGATGATTATCCTTGGCAAAGGGGAGGTATGGTAAAGGAGACGGGACTTAACAAATGAATTATTGGCCTGGGTCAAATTTAATGTGGCACTTCGTTATGTCTCCGAATGCGAGTATGCTTCCTGTTTTAATAAGTCTTGTACAGCCTTGTGTCTGTCGGTTTGTCTCTGTTTCAGTCAGTCAGTGAGTCACCCAGTCAGCGTAATGGGTCTGCTTGTTTTGTTGATTCACATTTTAAATTGAGCTGAAAATAATGAAAATGCAAATTGGTCGCTTCTGTTGGTTGATGTGTTGCTTCATTCGACCTCGCTGACAACAAAGTGTAGCATACTTTTCAGTACAATTGCAGCAAGACCATCTCCCCTCTCTCTCTCTCTCTTCGACTTTGTTAGTATTTATGAAATTTATATGCAGGCTACTAGACGGACTTGGCCTGGACACAGGCACAGTCACAGTCTCAGTCTCAGCGCCAAGACAAGTCAACAGCATGGAAAATACAAATGAACCAAGTGACAAATCTCATTAATCACAACCAAGATTTTATTTGCGACGAACGAGATGGCACTACTACTCCCTCCCTCCCTCGCCCTCTCTCTCTCCCTGTGTGTGTTGGAAATTATCAGATTTGCAGTTGCAATTGTTGTTGCTCTTGTTGTTCTTTTGTTCACTCTGTCATCCTTGAAGAGAGCGAGAGTAGAAAAAATGCATATAAATTGAATATTATAAATTGCCTTATGCCAACTTCTGTTCTTCGTGCCACTCACTTAGCGCCTCGTTTATCAGCTTGCCTCTGTTGCTTGTTGCCTTGTTGCAAAGTCGTAACTTCATTTAAGTCAATCACAATTCTCTTCTTCTTCTTCTTCTTCTTTTGCCATTGCCACTGTTGCTACTATTTCTGCTGCTCAAATTGTAAACAAGAAAATTATGCAAATAAATTAACTCGCCCTAGTTCGACTTGATGCAACAACAGGCAAAGCATGCCGCATGCGGCATGCTGCAAGTGTAACCCAATGAAAAATTATGGCCTGATGCATAAATTGGCACTCGTTGCAGTGTTCGGTGGTAGTAAACAATTAAAAACAAGTAAGCAAAAGCTCACTAAAAATAAATAACTAGCTAGATACCCTGTAGCATATGAACTTTTAGATGGAACGGACGAACGGGTGTTGGTTTTAAGAGGTATTTCCATTTAAATAGCCCCTGTAAAAGTTGTAGAGCTTTTAGTATCTATATTAGTAACAACTTCGACTCTGTCTTAAGCTAATTATACTCTGGGTTGTCTATTTTATTTCCATTCCAAACTAATCTACATACAATTTACATTTCTATACTTCAAACTCTACAAACAAATGAATTTTCATAAATTTCCACTAGGGATTTATTAAAGAAATAAATATAACATGCATAGTTATCAGAATTCTGCATAAAGGAAATAGGAAATGGAGAACACAGCACCATTCACTCAAAAGCAATCTAAATAAAATGAACTTTGATGCAAATCAAATTGCAGCTGTCTAATAAAACAAGATAGAGAGTAAATGGCAATAACTTCTACCTCAATCTATCCATGTACGTGTATGTACAGTGTACAGTGTACAGTGTACAGTGTACAGTGTATACGTGGTGTATAGTATCCTGTCTGCCTGTTTGTTAAACTTTTCTTTTTTGCAGTAAATTACATTTGATATTTTTACGAAGACAGGCCAAATGACAAGGTATGTCAACGTAAGATAAGCACTAAGTGAAAGGCAATGGCGAAGCCCAAGTCGAAGTCGAAGGCGAAGGCGAATACGAAGGCAACTTCAGATATTCCCCTAAGGGGCAACTTACACTGGCTGGGAGTGTCCTTGTAACAACTATGAAAACTGATATAAATGACATTTTAGCTGTGTGTCTGTGTCTGTGTCTGCTTTTAGCTGTTGTGTTGAGCATTTTTTAATTAAAATCTCCTGGTCACTCTTTTTTTTTCGGCCATTGAAATGTTTCAATGTGTCATGAACATGAAATCGAATGAGACAACATAAGAACAAGATACAATTGGGTCACAAGTTACATTATCTTAATGTTGTTAATGGACAGCATCTAATCTTTGACAATTTAACCACATCGTAGTAGCGTAAGTTGAACCAGTTATGACTGACTAATAACTGTAAAAGAATTTAATTCAGAAGCAACACTGAAGTGCTCTGTTATTAAGCACTTCAAACTGGAATATACAAAACAAGTAAGAACCGAAAGATAGACAAAAAATTAACCTCATTTTAGAAATTAGTCATCAAACTTACCAACAAAATGGCAAGCAGTACTAAGTCTTATCAGCAAAAAGTTCATTACCTTCCCTGATCAGATAACAGCACATTACAGCACTGATAACAGCGACAACCTTAATGTATATAAACAACTCTATAGAATGTTAGCAATAAAGTTGCACAACATTTCCGTGTCCACACTCAAAATGTGCTCGAACCTTCCAACACGCTCGAACATTGAGTGAGTTATTGTGCTGTTCGGCAAGGACTTCGGCTGTGGGATGCGTCGTGTAATCGTCGCAGGAGTCGAATGCATTCGTAACTGCAGCTAGGCGTGTGCCATTGAACGTATCCTGTAGAACTATCCCTAGTCTAACTGGGTTAGTGGTACAAGTTCAGTTTTCTCTTGGCGCAGCGCATGTGTTTCATTGCCAGAGTTGCGCATGGAATTGAAACAGGATTAAATGCCATCGTCCTTCACTTGATGCTCGGAGTGGCCCAAGAAATACCGTTGGGAATACAACGGCTCGACAAATTACGTTTAAATAAATACTACAATACGTAACTAAATGTGGTTACTAACGAGCTAGAGTTTATCCCACAATTGCACTCAAAAATAATTCTCTCGTTCAGCTTGTCATTCAAGTTGTGAGAACAACTTCAAAAACTTGAAATTTATATATTTTTTTATTTTACTTAATAACATTTGTTGCCGTAGAAATAATTTAAGTGGATTTCAAAATGTTCTTAAACAAATGGAAGTTTCTCAACATAAATTCGAAATAATATTTTTGTTGCTTCAGGTAACAAAAAGTTCTAGTTCCAAAACAAAAATATAAAAATAAATTTTAAACAACTAATAGTTTTGCAACATTTAAAAATTTTTGAATATTTTCAATTTGCTTAAGGTTAAATTCATAGTTTACGTGACCAAAAAGAAGTTGTATTTAATTAAAGTTTCTTTCAAAAAACTTGCTTAGTTAAAAGGTGTTTAAAATAAGTTAAGTAAATATTTCTGTTAAATATTTACATTTAACGTAATAAACATAAAACAAACTATCTAAGAAAATTTAAGGATTTTCTAAAGAGTTTTAATAACATTTCTTATACTTGTTAGATTAAAATTTTATTTTATTTTAGAGGCTGATTTTTGTCGTCACTGCTCCATTTTACAGCTCCTTGGGCCCTAATTGAAGTTACAAGGTTTACCAATTTGTAAGCCCGGCTATCATCATCCAAACGTCCCATTTGGATCGTTTGCTGGTGATTCGTTTGCTTTTCTTTGTCTTTTCAGCTCTTTTTGAAATACTTTTGTTTGTTTTTCCTGCAGTCTGAAGCCAGCAGCATCAGCAGTAGCATCAGCAGTAGCAGCAGCAGTAGCAGCACTTCGACTACGAGTATCCTGGCGTTGCAAGTTATCTTTTGCTTTTGCTTCCTGCGCGAATGCATCATCTGCTGCCCAGTTATTGGCAATGGTTAAATGTTCTCATTCTCAGCGCCAGCTCGACATCGACATCGACGACATCGTCGTTGTCTTTTGTTCGTTTTTGGTGGCAATGTTTACCTTCCATGCCAAACCCCACATGGCGGTGTGGCAAGCAACTACACTTATCAAAACAGGCAGCTCAAAGATAAAAATTTTTCAAAATTATATTCCCAAACATAACACTTATATGGAATATATATTTTTTCAAATATTTTGAATGTTACTGTTAAAACTTTTAAAACTTCCAAATAAATTTATTGGTGTCAAATTGTAGATCGTTTAATGGACTATTAAACCGGCATCACTTTTAAAACTTAGTATAGTATTAAAAATTATTAAATTATAATTAAAAAAAAGAGTATTTTTTTAAATGTATTACTTATTTTTATATAAATTTAAATTGTATTTTTTGGTCTCGTAAACGCGGGTTTTACCTTAAATATTAATAAAAATAAATTTTATTAATATATTTTCAATTAAAATTTTTAGGCCTTTGTTATATTAATTTAGCTTTAATTTTCCTTACCAAGTACTTTTGTAAAGACTGATTTTTTATGCATTTCTTAGGGAACTATATTTAGTTTAATGTTTTTTTCAGTGTAGAAGTGCCACTTCTGGTTTGGCCAGAAGAACGCGGTGTGCCAAGAGCATCTTTCCTTTGTTATGCTTTGCCGCTCGACAATTGCGCCGCTGATTGCCCTCATTTCAGACTTGAAATAATATTAAAAAGTTTTACTCAACTAAAGCTGAGATCTATATGTTGGTTCCTTTATCTCTCTCTCTCTCTCTCTCTCTCTCTCTATCTCTTTCGTTTTTTCTCACTCTGTCTATCAGTCTTTATAGATGTCTGTCTGCCTGTCTGTCCGTCTGTGTCTCTTTCTGTCTGCGCACCGGATTTCATGTTCCGTCGCTTGCTTTTGTGTCTTGTCTTTCCTTTGTCTTGCTCAGTGCGCCTAAATGTATGCTTTAACCGCACTTTGTTGAGCTTGTAGATACCAATATTAATGCAGCTGCTACTGCTGCTACGGCTGCTGCTACTGCTACTGCTGCATGTTGCAGTTGCCGATGCAGCTGCAACCCGTATCTGTGCGCTTTGATTCTCATTTGTGTCTGCCTTTATTTACCACATAAATCACGTGCTCTGTCCGTTTCAAAAAAGCCGGCAAGGACACATTTCTATCTATCTACTTAGCCCTGTAGCAGTGCTTCAAGCCACTTCCTTTGCCTTTGCCTTTGCCTTATCTGGCAAGTACAGCAAGTTGTTGTTACTTGTACTTGTTCTTCACGACTTTGTCCCATACAGTCTCACCCTCTCACTCTATTTCTATCTCTTTTGCCTCCTAGCAACTCTCTACTTCTCATTGTCGAATAAGAAGAAGAAAAAAAAAAAACAAAAACAAAACTACTTTTTGGCTGTTAGTTGCTATTTTTACGATTGCCCATTTTCTTTTCATTTCATAGAATTTTCATTGTCTACTTGGCATGCTTTCCATCTACCCATCTCTTTCACTCCCTCTTTTCCGCTCTCTTTCACTCTGTCGGCGCGATAACACACGTATTCGCTTTTTCGATTTTTCAGCAATTGCAGTTGTTATATTTGTTGCTGTTGCTGTTGCTATACATGTTCTTGCTGTGAGTCATACCACTCGTTGCTAGCGAGTGTGTGTGTGTGTGTGTGTGTATAGGTGTCTGCTCTTTGGGTAATTGATGATTTACAACTTATTTACGCTTCAATTGTGCAATAATTGAAAATTGCTCCAAATTCATTTGGGCATTTCTTGATTTCTTGTTTCCCTTGGCTGGTATTCCCCCTGCTTTTCTGTCACCTCTGCCCCTCCCGGTACAGTATTGCCACTGGCAACGCATTGGCTAACTTACAGGTCAGTGCTGCTATCGATTGGCCAAGCTTCCCATGCGGTCAATAGCATTTTTTTATTGCCAAAGGTTAGCTCAAGCCAACAGCTACTTGAGCATTAAAGAGAGCTATAATGGTTACAGGTTACCCTGTACTTGGCATGAATTTTAGGTGCTTAGAATATAACTAATACAAATTTTAATAAAAACCATTATATTAAGATAGATCAAAAACCAAATAAATAACTTATGTTTGCATAGATTTAAACATTAAGAAATTAGGCCACTCAATTTCTAGTATAAATTTAAAAATGTTGTTTAAATTAATTTAATTAAAAAAACCATTTCATTATAAACATAAGAACTCTTAATTTTCTTTAGGGTTCTGCTACCAAAGGGTATGATTAATCAGCTTTACGATCGCGTTTAGTTTACTATAAGTGCTTAAGCACTTGGCTGCCGCCTGGCACGTCTTGATATGCAGCATAAATGGGGCATGGCAAATGAAAATGGGTAACGGATTAAACAGCAACAAAACACAAAAGTCAAAAAGGGTGTGGCAGGAGTGAATGGAGTGTCTGGAGTGGCTGGTGTGGCTGGTGTGGCTGGTGTGGCACCGCAACAGGAAGGCGGCTATAAATATGTGATAAAACTGTTGAAATCTCTGTGCGAAAAGCAGACAAAGAGAAATGTTGATCCAAAGGCGAATGGACAAGCTGTGGCAGCAACAACGGCAAGTTGCACTTGCAAAAATTACAAAAGTTGGCATTGGGCCACAGTAAATTGAAATAGATGCAGCAACGTGGCCAAAAACACTGGCCAACACTGACTGGACCAGCCTTTAAATGCAATTCGAAATAAATGAAGCAGCTCAAGCAAATTTTCACTGCGCAGCAAATTTAATAGCTTTCAACTTGACTGCGGCAGGCAAAAGCAGGCAAAGGCAGTAAGGCAGTAAGGCAGCAGAAGCAGAAGCAGGCAGGCAGCTGCGCCAACAATTTGTGGATAGCATATGGCTGTGCCTCGTTTCCCAGCTGCCTGCCACGTTTGCCAAGTTGCCAGTTGTGAAGTGGCCTAAGGCAAGCAGTCGGCCAGCCAGCCATCCAGAGCGTTGCCTGCAATCTGCAGCTCAAAACATGGCGTATACGTAATGTCGACACTTTGACAATTGGCTACAAATTTTGTGGCAAAAAACACAGCTTTGCTTTATACCCAAAACGCAAAAAAAAAGTTATTAAAGTCATTAGCAGCTACCATAAATTGGAGCCTGTGTAACAGTAAACACATGGTCAGGTAAAAAGAGACAAATGACGAGACGACAGCAAAATGTTGCCTAATTTTTTGTTTGACGTTGGCCAAAACTCCACCGCCAGTGCGACAGTGATAAAGTTGCACTCAACGCTAAGCGTATCACATAAATTTCTGTTGTTTTCCAACGTTTTTTTTCCAATGGGAACGCCTGCTAATTCGTGGGCGTGGTCATAAATAAAAATGAAAGGCGTAGAAAAGGCAAAATTGCAAGCACAAATTATGCCTAGGAGCGAGGCAAACAAATGCGTTGCTGCATTAACAGCAAACACACACACACACACACACACACACACACACACACACACACGTACACAGCTTGCAGTGGTCTCGTTTTAGCCAAAAGGCTAGCGCTGGCTATTAGATTACCCAATGACCATTTAACAAGTCTCTCTGTCCGTTTTACTCCCCATCAACTGCAACTCGAAAAAGTGCTACCATTTTGCATTCACGCTGTCATGAGCCCATGATATGTGTGTGTGTGCAGGGTATGCTTGTATGTGTGTGTGTGTGTCTGTGTGCTTGTGGTGCTGATTATTTTGTCGGGCAGCGAAATGAAATCAGTTTCTGGTTGACTTATTCCTTCAATGCATCAGCTTGTAGTTTTTAGCTGTTTGCCTACAAATTCCGCATGAATTTTAGTCAAACATTGCGTATACGTAATATTTGCAACTCTTATCTAAGCTGATCGTCTCATCCCGTTTCGTCTAGTTTAGTTTAGCGTAATTGCTTGGCGTTGCAAAAGTAATTAAATATGCGGCATCCATTTGGACAAAGTGCGAAAGCGGAAACACTCCAGACGGTTTAACGATTGGGGCCTAAAGCTCTACTTACGGCTATAACCTTAACCCGTTCGTTGACTGGCAGACAGTTAAAGAACAGGTGTCAGTGCTTGACTAACAGATACCCTGTGATAATGTCTTACTTACTGATTGAAAGATGCCCTGTCTTACTGCTAAAATCGTGAAAGCTTTGCTTATTTATTGATTACAGACAACAACAAAGAGTTGGAATTAAAATGGTCGACAAACATTTGAACTGCTCTTATCACTTAAACGAGAGGCATCATGATGAGGCAATGCGGCAATTTTCTAACTAACGAAACGTTTGCAAAAATCGTTGTCACTTGATGGAGTACGTCGATTTGCCTTGGACCGATTGTTATGGCAGCAATAGCAAAGGAGCGAAAGGAAGAAAAGAGGAAAAGGAAGAGAGAGAGAGTGCGACTGTACCCACAGCCCACTCAATTTCAAAGCACTTAAAACGGAAACGGAAGCGGTGAGCAGTCATTGTCAGGCTCAGGCGCTACTTTGTTTGCCCAGCGCCATTTGCCATTTCCCTTCCGTTTACCAACATTTCTAGCCCAACATTTCTTTCTATTGCCATCACTTCTGCTAGTCGGTTTTTTGGTTTTTTTTTTCTGTTTTTCAGCTATCGGTTAAATACTCAGCTCGAGCGTGTTAAAGTACATTTGATTTGATTTGTTGTTGATGTCCCTGCCGCTGTTTGCCATTGCCTTCTGCTACTGCTACCATTGCTATTGCTTCTGCTGGTTAATGGACACTCGCTTGTAGCAGTATTGGTCTGACACTAATCGCTCAGATAGTCGACTATATTCTCATACCCCATACCAACTGCCCCTTCCCTCAGACTATAGACTAGAGCTGTCCATCAACAGACATTCGAGTGCCATAGCATTTTTAATGCAATTTGTCTGATTTGTTGTTGACATATCTGATTGTTGTTGTTGTTGGTGTTGTTGTTGGCTTGTTGGTTGTCGTGATTTGTTGCTGATTTTGTCATTTAATGATTATAACGTTTTACTCTACACATTGATAAATTTCTATGCGGCTATGTAGCGACTGCAATCATCACTAATTGTCGGAAGAATTAAGTGAATTTCGCGTTTTAATTGAAATCCTTTTTGCCTTTAACTTGCTAACTCCCTCCCTCTCTCTCTCTCTCCCCCACTCTCTCTGTCTTCCTCTGTCTGTGTTTGCTTTAAAGTTCAATTAGTGCGAATAAGTGGCCAAACAATTGTGCAAATCAACTGAAACGACACGATGTAACCTCTTGGGGAAAGGAGGAGGAGCAGGGGTAGGAAGTGTATAACCACAATCAATGCTGTCTAATTGTTTCCGAAAAGATTGACCGACCCACGTTGGGCGCCAACGAACGCACTGAACTTGACCAAAAGGTCGAGCCAAAAAAAAAACAACAACTGCAACAACTGCAGCTACTTTGATCCGATTCGTCGAGTCGGTTGTCGGTTGCATTTGTGCAATTCCCTCAGTCATGTCCTTGTCTCAATGATGTCCTGTACCAGCACATCCGGTACCAGCCTCATCAGCATGGGTATGTGTCTAAAGAGTGTTTTTGTGTGCGTGTGTGTATATGAGTGTGTCTGACAGACAATTACATGACCCAACTGACCCGGCTAGCTGACTGGCTGGCTAAGCAGCTCTGATGAGGCCAGCTCCTGTGGTTGAAGCACAGTCATTTACAGCCCAGTCAAGGTACCATACACGAGTATGGCATTACGGCATGATGAGCCTCATTCAAAGTCAAATCTGTGCAGCTATTAAGTGACTTCGACCAAAGGAACTTTAAAAACTGCATTGTAATTCGGACACACACAATGAATTTAATTGGTCAATGTCTTAAAGTGTGGAAATATTGAGTAACACTCCTATCGAATAAGAATCACTCACAAATAAAATACAATTCTGCTGACTTTATTTAAATAAACTTCTGAAATTTAGTTGTCAGTGTCAGGCTTCGAGCACTTGTGCCGTTCATTCAGTTCAAGTGAAAGTAATTTACTTTCACCTGTGAATACATCACAATATAATCAACAAACTATCTACTGTATCTCGCATACACAGTAAAGTAAAAGATAACAGTCACTTACTTACAGTTGCTCCATCAAATTTATTGATACATAAAAACAAAAGAGTCGAGCGACAAAATTTTAAAAGCAAACACATTTCACTTGACGAGCTTAACACACGATTAAATTCTAATATGGATTTTATTATAGGTACAAATGACAGGTGCCATTAACGAGCATAAGATCATTGAGAAGTTAACCGTTAAAAGCGTTTATTGTCTTTGCAATCGCAGTGCAAAATACTTACAATGATAATGATTGTGTGTCGCGGGAATTTCATTTTATTAATACCGCTTAGGTGCCACGTGGCAAAGCAGTTGATAATGATTGATTGATTGATTAACTGATTGAGTGATGGATGGACTGCTGCTGCTCCATACAGTGACATGACAAATGGTACTGTCATAAATTGGCATACAATTGCCACAAAGATTTTATAAACGCTGCGTATGAGTAATCCAATATTACGTATACGCCAGCAAGACATTGGAATGCATCAGTTGAGCTACCACAGACTTACACACAATCATCAGCATTAAAAACAAATAGTTTTACAGAATACACACACACAGTAATACACATAACCACACACGCACTGAGATAGTATCAGTTAAGCTTTAATTTTGTGCTGCCATATAGAGGATTTTCATACCAAATGAGTTTACTTAACGTGCCGCACATATACACAGACACAAACAAACACACACACACACACAAACACACACACACTCACACAGACAAGCAGACGTTTAACGAGCACACGTACACGGCTGTGCGTGTGTGCACAGTTGATGAGCTAAATTAAATATTGCAACATAAATAGCAATAAAAACATACGCGTAATTGCATGCATTTTATCACACAAACACATCGTATCTCACATACAGCATATTTCAAGAAAACTCAAGGCTTCAGGTTGCAACTAAGAGAGAGAGGGTTGTATGTGGCACACTCTGCGCACATTTAATTAACAACTGTAGCATGCATAGCTGGACAGTCAGTCATTGAATCAGCCACTGATTGCATGCTGTCATGTTGCAGCTATTTGCTTGATTAGCGCAACTTTGTACTTGCCACACGGTGGCACAACCAACCATATGCCGTCTCATTAGGCGTTCAAGTTGAAAGTGATTTCTTTATGACTGCAACTGCGTGCCTCAAAGCCAAAATCAAAGCTAGCCAACAAAAGCCAGACAATGTTGTTGCAGTCTGTCGTTCTCGTTCTCGCTGTCGTTGTCGTTTGTTCACTTGCCACTTGTCGCTCCCATTTCGAAAGTGCCAAAAAAAAAAAAAAGCAAGCTAAAACAAAGAATGGTTTATTGTCTTCTTGTGTCGCGTCTTGTTGCCTGTCTTGTTGAAGCGCCACGCCTTTTGTTGCAACTGTCAGTTGTCAGTTGAGTCGGTTTTGCCGTCGCTTTTCCGTCGCTTTGGTTTGCACTTTAAGCTGCTCACACACTTAGCTGTGCGCCGTCTTCCAACTTGATGTTTCGATTTAAAACTTTGCCACAGTATCAACAGTACTAAAATGATTTATTCTTATATTTGGCTTACAGCCAAAATTCATAACTTTTAGCTGTAAACTCTTGAAAACGTTAACATTGTTATATTTTTACAATTTTATACCCAGTACCTATAAATTATTTTTGAACGAATGGAGGAGAATTAGTTGAACTCTACTGAAGACACTCTGAGTTAAGCCTTCAATTTGTTTTCTTAAGTTTTTTAATTGTTAAGTGAACTCTTTTTCGGGTTTTAGTTACTTTTGTTAATGTCTAAAGTAACATTGTCTTCTAAGTTTTTCTTTACTTTCTTCCAAAATTTACATAATTTGCTTTATTATTTATTCACTTAAGAATTTTTAGCATGAATATTTTTCTTTAACTAACTTTAAAATGTATTAAATTTAGTTTATTAAAATTAAATTTAAAATGCATTTGGAATTCTCATTTATCTCAGCATTTCAGCTCGGTTTTTCTGATCTCATTCAACACTTGGTCTTCATGTTCTTCCACTGTGCGTTCCTATGCTCTTTAAGTTAACTTTTAGTACTGCACAGTGAGACAGTATTTATTTTCATTGTTTTTTTTTTATTTTTTATTAAAACAAAATCTGTTTTCAGCTTGCACTTTGCTAATATTAATGCCAAAGTGCAAAAGGTAGAAAACTTGTTTGCCGAAATGGACTTAAGCTCCGGCAGTTGTCTCAAAGTTGACCCACGCATTCACACACACACACACACACACCACACACTCAGACTGTTTGCATATGTGTGTTATATTTAAATACACACACATATACACACATTTAAAATAACTTTTCTTGCACTCTGAAGTGCATTTAAGCTTTTGGTTGTACCCAACTCACAGTCTCCGAGAAAAGTTAGTAAACCACAGTATGTGTTTGTTTGTGTGAGAAAGACAGATAAGAGTTTGCATGTACATGTGTGTGTGTGTGTATTATTTTGTTGCTTAAACAAATTTGCACCTGTTTCCATCAAATTGAAAGCTGAGACCAGCTGACGCCTCACGTACGCTTCTCTTTTGTATTTGAGGTATTAAGTTACCCATTTTACACACGTATACATACATGAACATGCAAACACACACACACGCACACACATACACACACTGGTTATTAATATTTAACATTTAATTTATCAAATTGTTGAATTTTCCTCTGTCAGGAGTGCAAATAAACAGTTATTGCACATATCTTGTTGCATAACTTGAGGCGCACAACAATTTTAATATGTCTTGTTTTCCAATACAAACACACACACACACGCACACCAACAAATAGATAATCAAATTGTGCAAATACATAACAGTCAAGTTGCAAGTTTCGAAGCTCGAACTTTGCAATATTCTGTACAATGTGGCCATTTCCAAAGAGATCCACCCAAAGTGCTGACCACAAAAAGCCAACTTGGCTCGCAAGCACAAATACTCACTTATAGCCAAGTTGCAGCCACAGAGCAGCAAAGTTAAAACTGGAGTTAAGTGCCAAACCTAAACATTGATACAATACAGCCCCAAAATAAATTTATATATAGTAAACTATATACTATATATTGTACGATATGTAAACCAGCAAAATCTATCTTTGCATCTCTCTCGATTGTGGCTTTCAAACGTGTTCGACTTTTTGTTTGGCTTGGCATTAACATTACATTTAACAACATTTGTGGCAGCTTCACATCAAAATGCCGCAACCAACTTTGCGCGAAAATTGTTTATGGTTCGTCCTTTTGAACTGGTTTACACTGAAATGTTAGCAACATAATTTTTTTTTTTTTTTTACGCCTGGCCCAAAGTTGTTGCTACCAATGGGGAAAACATGGGAAAAACCGCAATATCATAAATATTTTATGTTGCGGTATGTTTTTCAGTTCGTCGTTTCGTTATTTCGTTGTGTTTCGTTTCTGTGGCTCAATTTTTTAAATGCTTTTCAAATAGTTTTGTTTTTAGATAGAAAAAAGCCTTCCTTAAATCTCAACCCCTGAGGAGACAGAGGAAACGCCATGCTATGTAGATACCCTGTTGAATGTTCAAAAAATTTACAAAATCATTTAAAAAGTTGTAATTTTTTTCCGAAACTTTTACGTCTTTTTTCAGAGTTTATTTAGTTTTTATATGGCCATGTTATTTTAACTAAAAATTAGTTATCAAAATGTGTTTATGAAAGCTTAGATATGCAGAGTGTGTTTGACAAAAAATATCCGTTTTTACAATCTAAAATAGTAGTGCGTTTATTTTATTAAAAATTATGCACCGCTTAATACCCTAGATGCGTTGGAATTTGGAGCCATAAAGAACAACTAACAATTCATTTTATAAAATTTGTTTGTAGTGCATTGCTCGACTAGAGGATACCTTACTACAATAACACTGCCCAGCAAACGTAGTAAGGTTTGTTTGCTTCTAGGGTATTAAATGCCAGACGAGCACTTAAAACTAGCAACGCATTATGGTAAAATCTCTTCTTTTCCCCTCTTTCCCTCTTCCCCCTTTCCTCTCTCCCCTTCTCTCTCTCTCTCTCTCTCTCTCTCTCTCTCTCTCTCTCTCTTTCGGTGTGTGCTCGCCTAGCGAATTCATCTTTAATTACACAAAGTGCTCGGCTCTTCATAATTAGCCCACTGGATGCAATCGCGAAACTAGCAGCTGCAATTGTTGCCTCATTCTAATCCTGGCAATATTTTGCTACGGCACGCTCAACGCTTATGTCGCAGCTCATTAAACAAGCTCCAAGCGAATTTGAAAGCATTTGAGAGCCCAAGTTAAGTCCGATAGCTTTATAAAGAAATTTAACTTGACCTCGTTTGTAATGGACCATTGTACTCGTCAATTTCCACAACAATCATCGATTATTGGTCTGGGCCTTGAATCTTTAAGGATAACCGGGCCAATTGTCCGGCATCCGGCATCCGATTGTGAGTTGACTTGCCAATTGAGAGTACACAGGAACTACAATGCTTTGGGGGACATGTTGCATGCCCCATATTGCACTGGCCATGGTTGTTCCAACTGCATTCGTTGCATCAGCTATTGTTACTGTCCTACCTGCAACAGCTGCCACAACTGAGACTCGAGTCCAGTAGAGTTGAGTCGAGTCGAGTCGAGTCGAGTGGACTCAGCGACAGTGGCAGCAAATGTTGCAATTACTATGCACCATCCAGAAGGCATATGACTGTGCTGTGTTTGTGTGTGCAACGCATGCAAAAGTTCAATATGTAAATGGACATTGTGTGCGTGAACTGTCAACACATGTGCAAACGAACGAACGGACGAAAATGAAACAGTCAACGAGGGAGTCATCAACATGAACAATGAAAATACAAACACGTATACCAATACATACAGACATTCATACACACATGAGACATGAGCGGAAAATTATTGACCACAAATTCAGTAACGATTGTGACACACATTTTGTGGGTCACTAGCACAGAACCAATAGAAAGATGAGTTTACAGTACCAAAGTACCAAAAGTAGCGAGTACCGAACTAGCTCCAACTGTAGAGTAGTTTCAACAGAGAACTATATATATAACGAGTAACTACTAAGATATCACTAATGCAAAGTAGGCATTAACTATTAAAGAGAAAGATGTAGACTATTACCAAAAGAGATAAAAGAGTTGATTGTTAGTTAAGAGTAAATATTAGATCTCCTTGGAAAGTAACGAGTGAGAAAACGAACCAAATCAGATGACAGCAATTTTGCAACTCAACAACATTTGAATTTTTTTCACTTTAAATTACCCCGAGTTACGTCGAGTACTCCGTAATGCGCTGACACACTTATGAAAATGGTTTCCCCCCCTTCAGCCCAGCCCACCCATTGCGAAAATGCAGTAAATGATTTGCAAATGTTTGGCACTTGTATTTTCATCAAGTATTTTCAAGTTTAGCTGCAGGAAAATGCGCGAAAATTTTCCTGCCACGTTGACATGTTGCCACTTACACGCGATACACACACAATCACATGTATGCAAGTGTGTGTGTATGTTCATGTATGTTCATGTATTGGTGCACAAGTGTTGTATGCATTTGTTTTGAAGGCATGCGCTTAATAATTAAGCATAGATGCCACACAAACGCTGGCAAACAGTAGAAGCAGCCAGAATCTTGTTGAGATACCCTGTAAATTGTGAAGGGATTGACTTTGAGAGAGTACAAACTGTATATAACTTTTGAAAAGAACAAAAACTAATTTCAGTTATTACCAGAAATTAAAAAATTCCAATTAATTCAAAAATTAAAAAAAATTTTACAAAAAAAAAGAACTTTTCAGTAGTAAATTATTTAACAAAAAGTATTTGAAGAAAGTGCTGTTTTAAGATAAAATTGTTGCTTAATGACTATGATTTAATGTTGAAATTTGTATAATTGTATACTACTTTATCGTTCATATAAATTTAAAAATATTTTTTAAAAATTACAAATTTTATTTTACTACAGGGTAACCCCTTAGTTCGTATAAAACAGCTTCGGCTGAAGCATTTGTAATTGTGTAACAGTTGCTGCATCCTGCTGTGAGCTTTTGTGTAGCCACGAAGCCGCCTGACAACAGTTCAACGTGGACTTCGACTGCCATTGCGATTTTTCACATGTCGACTTAATTAAAGAAAACTTAATTAAATGATAACACAGTGGCAGCCAACAAAGTTATGCGAAATATTTCATAGTATATGAACACTCATGAGATGTCTGAGTGTTTGTGCTTGTGTGTGTTTGAGTGTGTGTGTGTGTGTTTGCCACCAATAAGCAACCAGTTGAGAAAACTGAAACAAAACCTTTTTATGTAACCATTTGTAAAATCGCTAAATCAGATTGTTGCCTTAGCAACTTTAAAGAGGGGAAATCCCTTTACCAATGAACTTTTATGGCAACCTATTCATTTAGCCTTTTGTAGCTAATTGCCATAGGAATCGGCTAACAGGTGTCTGCAAAAGTCTAAAGAACTTTCAGGGCCACTTAGCACAGCAGCAATTATTGGCCTGAATAGCGAAGATTATCAATGGACGGCGAATGCTGTTTGTAATTGACGTGGGAACTGCATAAAACAGTGCACGACTATGGATACCCTGTAAATTTAAAGCAATTAGGAATAGCATAGGACACAAAGATGTCTTTACAAATTATGAATTCAGCTCTCAAACTGTCCTCAACTTAACTTAAATTTATGTGATATATCTCTTTATCCATCAATCTTTTTATCTGCTTAGACTTTAACTATTTTAAGTCCCTTATACCTAAATTGAGACTGATACTAACAAATAGAAATCTTAATTAAAGCCTTATTTCTTTAAGACACAGATTTCAGTGTTGAACTACATTTCAAGAGTATAAAATCTTCGGCTTTTCAAGGCTATGCAATTTTTTGTCATAAAACAGCAACCAGTGGAAAATGTTTTCTGTCGAATGAAAAGGCACAGATTTTCATTCGTAAAAGCTTCAAGTGCTGGGACATTAGGACACGGGGACACGAGGACACGAGGACACGAGGACACAGGCGTCCTTGCATTCGTCCCTGTTGGAACACACAAAACAGATACATTAGCGGCCATAACATATGAGCAAGCGCCTCTCAAGTGGGCGTACGTGTTGGGTGTATGTGTGTGCGTGTGTGTGTTTGTGTATGTTTGTGTGATGTGTGAAGGGTGTACATTTTGGGATATGCTAGAATGCGAGTGCTTTTAGATGACTATGCTGAAATGGTTCTATAAGTGTTTATGCAACTGGGCGTATGACTGCCTCCCTGCCTGCCTGCCTGTTGCCGCCTGTTGCCAAGAAAACACTGACACTTTTCCGCATGTTATGCCTGTTGTTGCAATTGTTTGCATTCACATTCACATACACACACAAACACATTCACACACGCACATGCCACACTGCATTGCATTATGGCATTGTCTCTGTCAATATTGTTGCTATTGCTGTTTCGTTTCTGTTTCGACAATGCACAACAGACCGAAAAAAACATTTGTTGCAGACTTTTAGGCTGCTTTGCAAATTCGTGAACCACTTTAATATGCTCCGTTTTCGAAATGCACAAATTGTATGCAAATTAACTGCCTTATTGCAGCATCAGTTTCTGAGAAAACAGTTTAAGAGTTCCACTTCTAAATCAGTTTAAAAGCAAGCATAATTAGAGCATACTTCTTAATTGGAACATGCAATTAAAGACAAAAACGTATTTCTTTAGAAAAGTGATTTAAGTTTGAGAAGCAGAGTTCAAAAGCATTCAAATATACTCTACAGGTAATTACTAGTTCGATAGTTCCAACATTCCTGTTTTTAATTCCTGTTGTTAAAAAAATGCTAAGTAATAAAAGTATTTTGATTTTACCACCTCAAAATGCCTAAAAATGTTCACACATGGAAATTCCATAGTATATAAAAATATATTGAATTTTTAAGGCCATAAATAAAGTATTTTAATAAAATAAATGTTTCATCAAAAATTAACAAAAAGTTTTATATTTGTCTGCTACATTCAGTTCGATTTAGAGAACGTAGAAGGTATGTGTGGTGTTGAACTCAATGCTGCACGCCACATCAGTCCAGTCAGTTGCATGTCCACTCAATTTCGCACATACACATATACACACAAACACATACACAAACACACACACAGGGAGCACACAACATCCGGCGGAATAATGCTTCTGTGCACACTCTACAGCTGCACATCCTGCCCCAAAGGAGGTGCCAGCGATTTCTGTATTTTCGTTGTTTACGCGCATTGATGCTAATGCCAACTTTTGCTGTCACTACCACTACGGCCACTCCTGCTGCCAATACCGCTGCTGCCGCTGCTGCTGCAATACCAATTTTAGGGTCATCGATTTAGTGAAATTGTACTGGTTCTTTCGTGTCGGCTGCTTTTTATGGCTGTTGTCAAGTTCCATTTTATTATGATCGCGAGCACGTGACTGCAGCCAGCGAGACTGCTAAAATTGCAGCAAAATCAAATACAAAAGTCTCCGGCTCCAGTCCCGTTTGGCTGTAGTTTATAGAAACTGGCCCAATAAAAAAAAAGAAAACAAAAGAAAAACAAATGGAAAACTATACTTTCATTCACTTTCGACTACAGCCATATGAGTATATCCTTATGCATGCGTGTATGTGTGTGATTCTCGCTTGGAGACCGTTTTACAATTTTTATAGCATACTTTTCCGCGACAAAATAAATGACAGAGTTTTCTTCTCTTTGAATATTTGCATGTGTGTATAGTTGTTTGTCTGTATTTGTGTTTGCTAGTAAATTACAACTGATGATTTTCACAGTCTCCTTTGCGTCCCCTTCTCCCACCCCACTCTCTCCCTCGGATTCAATGCTATTTGTTGGATTGCAGTCGTGTCAGAACGTTTCACTGCTGCTGCAGTTCCGCATATTTTTTTATACCCTATGATATAAAAATAACAGGGTAACACTGTCAATTTATAAAAATTGATTCAATTAAAAATTAATAGAACCGAAAAAACTTTTCTCTTCATTTTTAAAACACTGATAACATATTAAAGTAACCATTACAGGGTATCCCCTTGACATATTTACAGCACCATTTCTCTCTACAGCATGTGGAAATTAGAAAATCATTTTTGTTTGGCTTGGAAATAAACGTTCTTCTTTTTTTTGTACGAACTGCATAAAAAGCTTTTTTTGCCAAACGAATATATTCGAAATTAAACTTCCTGTCACACAATTAGTGTGGCATCCGTTAGCTAAATGAAATCAATTTCAAAATAAAGAGAAAATAAAACATGGAATCGAACTGAAATGACTGTATTTTGATTTTATTTCCATGCATACATTTGTGAATTGTTGATCGATAGTCTGTGCTTTTCGAAACGACCAAATACATGGCTCGAAATAGCAATAAATTTCCTGCTTCACTGTTACAGTTCAATGTTGTGCAAATTGATTTTTGATAAGCGAAACAGCAAAAATTCGCAACGCAGTGGGTAAAAGTCCTTAACCCAACGAAACGATTAGATCAGTGTTCAATAAATAGAGAAATAACACAAAGCAAGAGTGTGACAATGGATTCTGTGCAAAACCAGCGTTAACATTTGTGTTTTACTGAGTCAAGTTTACCAATTCCAGTTCCAGTTTCCGTTTTCACAACAATTTCCACAATTTTCTAATAGTCTTTGATACTAAAGTGAAATTTGACAGAGGCAAATGTTATACTTAAACCTATTATATCATACCCTTGACAAGAGAAGAGAAATTCCTTCCTACCACCTTCATAACACCCCTTTGCAAGTACACAAAAATCACCATATTTTGAGCTAGCCACAACATGACATGACCAAGGGGCTTGTGTCAACGCACAAGTTCGTAATGAAAATCAGTTTTCATGGAATACAATGAGTATTTGTGCGTGAAAGAGAGATGGGACGGGAGAAGAGCGTGATTTGATGTTGATTGATTTCGCGTTTGGTTCAGCTGACAGTCGAGACCAGGCGCTATAACTATAACTTATGTTAGGCGATTGCTTAATTAAAACACCCAGCGACAACAACAACAATAATAATGACGACAAAAAATAATTTACTAGCTACAATCGGTGACAAAGAGTGAGCGAGAGAGATAGCGGTAGCAAGAGAGTGAAAGAGAGAGCTTACGGGAATCAAAACAGTTTGGAAAGAAAACTTTTTAATGAGTTGTGGTAGGGCCAACGGCAGAGTGTTGTTGCCAGCTGTTTTACCAATAATTTAACACACGTTACGTATACGCACACGCCACTTGCTGCACAATCCAATCAAAAGTTTACAATTCACGCTCGAAATATCGCGCCTCGGTTGACGCACTCCGGGCCCAATTGAGTTACCCATCTCTCTGACTACATCTCTCTCTCTCTCTCTCTCTCTCTCTCTCTCGCCTTCTACCTTTCTCTTTCGTTTGATTTAAACATGATATGTAAAAGGTGTCGTTCTGGGGCATGGGCTGTTGTCAAAGCTGCTTAGCACAATGGCTTTAAGTGTCTGCGCCCATAAGTATGCTATAAAAGATAGCTACTCGTAACATTAAGCGCATACCGCATTGTAAAAAATTAAGTACCATGTGGCAGCTGTGTGCGCTTCTTATATATAATAATAACTGCCTACCAATGTTTATCGGATTTATGCCATGTTTGCGTAAATCTTCATTTTACCAAGAACTCTTGTGCTTATTGTGATTTAAGCCGTCTTTTGTTAGCATTCCTTTGCTCAAAATCACTGAAATATGTTTCAATTGCGGAAATGTTATTAAAAATTTAAAAACTCTAATTTATTGTCGATTTTCAGTAAAGCAATCTAGTCTGTATTACTTCAAGAAAAAAGCTATTCTCTTTTCAAAGATTGCAAATGAAACTATTTCTATTTATAGTATAGGTTTACAAAAGTTTCAAAATTTATACCTACTAAAAGTATAAGTTACTTGTACTCAGCTTAAAGTTGTTAATATTTAAGTTTATTGTATTCCTGAACTTATTATATAACTAAAGTATTCAGAACTTTATCAGTTTACAAATTACATAACATCTTATCGACGACAATTGTAGATAACACACATTTAACTAAATGTTCTGCCAGTTACATTCAATTTAATTTGCACTATATTACCTGCGTTATATATATATTACAATAGACCTTATCACAATACATACTGCTACACATATACATATATATATATAATATAGTATATATGTATAAATTTATGTGATTCGCAGTAGCCGCGTTTGCAGCTCACGTGCTCGTTATTCATGACTTGCTTACAAATTCATTGCACATTACAGCAGCAGCAGCAACAACAATAGCAGCAACTCAGACAGCAGCAAGTGGCAGCCTGGGCAGGGAGTATGAGTTATGCAGAAAAAGAGAGGGGAAGAGAGACACAGCGAGAGAGAGAGAGAGAGAGGGGGCGCTATGTGTGAGGCAATAGCATCAGCGACTCTATTAGGATCCATCAATGTCAGCCAATTTATGCGCATATTAAAAATGCGGTCTGCCATTGACAAACACAGCGGCTGGCGACCCTTCATATGCGCAGACACACACACACGCACACTTACATATACTTACACGCACGCAATAGTGCAGACACACACAAGAACGCACATTATATGACGTTGCCTCCCAATGCAATCGCGCAAAATTGAGGTACAAGTCAAGAACGTGTCAAAAGGAGGCAGGATATGGATCGAAACATGATGAAATTATTAGCAGGGTGTCATGTCTAACTTATAGTAACTTATTTTAGAAAGGCATCAAGTTTTAAGACATGAATTTAAAGTTCTTCTAGACACTACTTACTGGGTCTGGAGGCTGATTGGAGTAAGGACAGATTAAATGTAATCTAAATGGAGTGCGTAGGTGTGAAGAAGTAGTCGGTCTAAGGATAATCAAAGAGAGAGAGAGAGAGAGAGAGCATACTGCCCACACACTAACATCAATTATGACAAATGCATTGAATTAAGTTGAATTGCATTGCTATATCAGAGTGGGACTCGCACAGGGATAAACTCGTGCCCTAAGAGGAAAGAGCATAACTATGTTACATCCTTTGGTTTGAGCAGACGACGAGCTTATCGACCTATGCATTTACATGTCTATGCGTCACTGTGACACCCATACAAACGCCGTAAGACACAAGAACAACTCCTGCTCCATAAATAATCACAAGACAGAGAAGTAAGAGATTAGGAAGTGTGAGCTAGAAAGGAGCAAGAGTAATATCATATCTGTAAATGGTTTTGGTTTAATGATTTCCTCTGCCAATATTGAAGTAGGTTAATTATGTGACTTGAACTTGGTAAGAGAACTTTTAAATGCATCTTAAATATATATACTACTTAGCATTTGCAACTAGTTCATCCATTCCAACACAATTCATTAGCTTCTGACCTCAACTTCGGTTAGATTAAGCACACAGAAAACACCCATAAAATATTTACAAAAGGCGACAACCCTATTAGTCGAACAATTACGTAGCCAAGTGCTCTAAAATACTCTGTGGTAAGACTTTATGCATCAATTGCTAACAAAGCATATCCACAAATAGTGAACTTAGATACACACGTTCATACAAATGTATCTTTAGTTCTGTGTCAATATTTATGTGAAGATATCTAAATACTTAGTTTTGTAGCAGGCAGATATCTACTAAGCCACAATAGTGTTTATGATAATTATGTACCGTTTATTAATTTCAATAAATTTCACATACAGATACACACACTAATAAGCATATCTCAAATGGAAAGATACACTGCGAGAAACAGAGAAAGATACACTGATGTCAATTTAATAATTCAAAAGCTAAAGACAACTGTCGATGACCTATGCGCTATTTAGTGTTAAAACTGAAAAAGTGTTTTAAATTAATTTCACTTTTTTAAAAGTAAAAATAGTTTTTACGATATTTTTCCTTTAGGTTAACTTTATTATTTTCTATTCACTTATTTTCTAAGTAAACTAATATCTTTATATATCATAATCCTTAAGGTTATACTCATATTATAGTAATAGTTAGTGTATAAAGTCCTTATTTGTACAGTTGAATAGAAAATTCTATTAATTGTAGTTGTTTGTGCTGAGAATGCCGTTGAATTTAGAATGTGTGTATTTTATTTATTTATTTTGCATAAAAGCATAATACGATTCGGTATAACAACAAATTCAAATACACACACATACAGACACACATTCATTCATGCACTCACACACACACACACACATGTATATGCCCGTTGGTTTTTAATGTATGCAAATGTTGTTGGTCCTCCATATCCTTGAGATACTGCATTATGGCCTTGTACTAATGAGCTGTGAAATATTTTGTATTTATATCCATTGCTCGAATTGTTTAATATGTAAATAATCATTTTCTATTCAGTCTTTGGATTATGCATTCAACAATTTGAATATTAGAAGATTGTGAAATTATTTCGACAGAAAGTTGTTTTTTTTCCTAAGCGAAAAACTAGATTAAAAATGCAGATGGATGTATTTTCTAAATGTCAAATAGTATTAGGGCAACAGATAATTATTAAATTTTTATACTTCGAAAAAGTATCTTAATAAAACAGTAGTTACTTGTACTAAAAGAGGAACAACATAGTTAATCGAACTCTACACTTTAGAGACACGCAGCTATAATCAAATGAACCAGACTTGCTTATTTGGAAGAGAACTCTGTTATCTGAACTCCTTTCTCCTCAAAGGTAATAGTATCGAATGATGCAGGTGCAAAGGAGTTACGATCCACACGCAGCAAGTAGGACAAATCAACAGAAAAGTTTGTGGACTCAGCAGTGGTATGCAAACATATTGCGAATATTAACGAA
Source organism: Drosophila cardini (assembly GCA_018903735.1). Classification (NCBI taxonomy): domain Eukaryota; kingdom Metazoa; phylum Arthropoda; class Insecta; order Diptera; family Drosophilidae; genus Drosophila; species Drosophila cardini. The sequence continues at coordinate 2,477,586 of JAEIGM010000013.1, forward strand.
ATTAGTAAAATATCAGAAAAATGCATTTAAAATTGGACTCAGCCGTTTTTATACTCTGTAATTTTAAAACAACGGCAGAGGGTAGCATCAAGTTCTCTAACTTTTCAACAAAAACTCTTTTAAGCTGCTGAATTCTAAGTTTAAGTTAAGTTTTCAATTTATTTAAAGCCAGCAGCTGTTCTACTTTAAAATCGAGTTAGGAAACTATTTGAAGGAAAAATACAAAAATTGACTAAACTGTAGGTACAGGGTATTTCCTACTAGAATACTTTCAACTAGAAAATCCAACTTGTTCCTTCGCAGACCACGTAAAATGCCAATAAACTGCGAATGTGAAACTTTCGGTTTGTGCTCTTTTCGCGTTCGCAAAAAAAGAGAAGAAAAAACTTGGCCGCTTTTGTGAAAGGCAGGCAAATGGGGTTCGTTTTTCGTGTTCGTGTTTAAAATTGTTAAAACAGACTTTATGCAGGTGTTGCTGCCTCTTATGCAAAATGAATACGGCAATTATAGAACACTACGCAACTCTGTGTGTGTGTGTGCTAGTGTGCGTGTGTGTGTGTGTTTTATAAAAGTTACTTTTGCACGCAATGAAAGTGTGTAATCAATTGTAATTAAGCAAGAAAGACGCAAACTGACAAACTCAACTGTTGGCGCCAAAAGATATGCAACAGTTTTTTTCTTTCTTGGTGTATATAAATTTATATATATATTTTAAAGCGACTTTAGTTAATTGAGTAGGTTCCCATGAAGGAGCTTTAAGAGGATAGACCAACAACTAAAATGGCCCAATGCCAGTTTCTGGCATCAGGCAATGTTTGCTCAGATATGAATGCACACACACCCACACTCATATAAACATGCATGGCCGAAAATGTGGGCCAACAACACACACACAAACACACATGGACATAGACATAGACAGTGCGGCGTTATCATTGCACATTTCACTGTTTGGTGTAACAATTACAGCAAAACCAACAACAACACAACAACAACAACAAACTGCATTTGGCACACATTCAAAATTGCCAGCAGCCAAAAACAAGCATATTTCCCCACCACGCCCCCTTCGCCAACCCATCACCGCCCCTGTCATAAGTTTGTTTTTGATAATATGAAACAACACACATACATGCATTTACAGCCGTGTGTTAGTGTGTGTTTTTGTGGGTTTCCGGCCAACAAAAATGAGGAAGAAAAAAAATACAAAATTAAGGTTTATAGGTAATTACTTTGTTTTTCTTTTTGGCTGCAGAGCAAACGGAATAGAAGAGACGAGTAGATCAAGATTTTTAACTTATTTAGTGACTGGTAAAATAAAATATGTTTCTATTCTTTACTCTGCTACACTTTTTCAAAACTTTTATTAGTAAGTTATAGAAATGGAGAGCTAGGCGTAGCTACACAAACACACCAAAAAGCTTCAACATATATTTGAATTTAATTTATAACTTTTCAAACAGCTAAAGAGACGTCAAACTAGACCAATTACATTTTTGTTTCATTTATATTCCTCTAATTATTTTTTAAACACAGCTTTTTTACAGTTTCCTAAAATTTTCCAACTGTTTCTACTCATATACAACCATGGAAACTGCCCTCGCACCACAATAGTTACTAAAATTGAAACTTTATAGCAACAAACAGTTGCAAAGTAAACATTTAGTCAGAATGAGGACAACATTTTTATTAATTAATGTTGATTTTGTATAACAAAACTGTTATGTATACAACACGTATACGTATATACTATGTGTGTATGTGTATGCATGTATGTGTGTGTGTGCGTCTGATGATAAATGGTGAAATAAATTTAAAATGTTAATTGCATATGAAAATAAATCTCAAATGACAATATATAGTAATATAAATACACAAATGCACTTCATTAACGATGCCCTAACAAATGTGAAAATCACTCAATCGCACACACAAACACACACGCACACACACACATACAGGCACACATGCGTGTATGAAACATAATACAATAATAATAAATGAGTTAAGGTTTTAAAATCAGGTCAACTTAAGTGAATCTCAGAGGATGTTAAGTAAACATATTTTGCTTTTATGAAATTATGCTAAGAGCAAAGGGAAAACAAGAAAATTTAGGCGGAAAAAAGAAAGATTTTAAGGGGTAATTAAACAGAAAATATTTTTAATAAAGAAGGAAAAGGAAACAATCTAGCTACAGGCTATCAGTTAAAACCTTCACACAAGTGACTTTCATATGAAACAATCTTAATCAGAAAACAACGTTGCAGTAGGCAACAGGCAAAAGCCTTTTGACTTTGTCGTTCTCTATGACTTTGGCTTAAGCTTTTTTGCCTTGACTTTGTCTCTGACTTATGCAATGGCACATTAGAAGCAGCCAAAAGCTATGGAAGAAAAGGCAATACTGTCAACGGCCTGACATTGGATAAAACAGATAAAAAGATAAATGACAACTCAAAGCTATTTCTGCTAAAAGAGAAGAGAACTTAAATACTGGGAATAAATGGAAGGTCAACAAAGATAAAGGATTGCAACAAAAAAAAAATGGTCAACTGCATGAATTGTCTAATAAAAATTGTTGGATTTCAGAGGAGGAAAAGTGACAAATAAAATCTAGAAAATGCTCACACAGAGATTTGAAAATACTTCCAAAAAGAAAGTTTGAATTAAGGGAACCTTTAAACAATCCCCTTTTCTGCAGCCTAAAAAATAAAATAATTTAAAATTTTTTCACTTTTTGTCTGAGATTTAGTAATTTTTAAACACCCAATTCCGAACAACAGTTCATCTTCAGTTGTTTGCTTGAATACGAGTACATTTAGTCGATTAATAGCTGTTCACTTAACTAATTGAGGATGTCATCGATTTGATAGTGGCTAATTTATTTCGACTTAGGCACAATTAGACACGCCCACAAGACCAAATAGCCAACTGTTTCTGTTCACAGAACCGAATGCTAATTGAGAGATTCTTGGGTCAAGCCTAATCAAGTGGGCGTGGCTCTGCTCTATAACTGTCAATTATCAAATCGTCGTGGCAGCTATAAAAGCTCCTCAAGTCGCACAAATACACGACACACATCCATACACAGGCCACGAAAATGTTCTGGATATTCGGGAGACATTCGAGGACAAATTGGGACAAGTGGAAAGACCATTTCATTGGATAGATTTTTTCGTTATGTTAACATCTTTTACTTATCCATCGGCATGGTGGTATACGAGAGAGGCGAGAGGAACAACAAACAATTTTCCGAAGTGCGTAAATGGACACGATTCCTGTTGAACTGTTACTTGTTCTGTCAGGTAGTCAATCTTAATTTTGTGCTCCTCACTGAGTTAATCTATGTGGCTCTGGCTTTTGCCAAGGCCAACAACTTTCTGGAAGCCACCATGAACCTCTGTTTCATTGGCTATGTGGTGATTGGCGTTGTAAAGATTCGACACATCTGGTATCTGAGATCACACATCGGTAGAGTTGTCGATGAACTGCGTCTGCTACATCCGGGAAGTGCATCCCAACAAGCGGAATACAAAATGGCTGAATATTTGCGTGGATATAGACACGTTAGTATCTTCTATTTCTCCCTCTACTTGGTGCTCATTTGGACCTACAATCTGTATTGGGCTGTGTACTACTTAGTCTATGATTTCTGGCTGGGTATACGGGTATTTAAGCGCATGTTACCCTATTACTGTTGGACACCCTGGGATTGGTCAAGCAACTGGAGTTACTATGCCATGTACATTTCTCAGAACTTCGCTGGACAGTCCTGTGTCTCTGGTCAACTGGCAGCAGATATGTTCATGTGTGCTTTGGTCACACTGTTGGTTATGCATTTCAAGCGACTGGGCACACAGATCGAACAACATGTTGCGGGTCAGCAGACACCTGAACAGGATTTGAACTTTCTACGAAAAGTCATTATTTATCATCAGCGTTTGCTGCTTCTCTGCGAGGACATTAATCAGATTTTTGGCATTCCTCTGCTGTGTAACTTTGGCAGCTCGTCCTTCACTATTTGCTTTATGATCTTTCAAATTACCATCGGTGGTAAAATTGATACTCTGATAATGCTGGGCTTCTTTCTATTCTGCTCCATGGTGCAAGTTTTTATGATCGGCTCATATGCACAGCGACTAATCAATGCGGTGAGTAGTCAAGGGAGGGGGTATTTAAATAAGGCAACTAAATTTGTTAACTACAGAGCGAGGAAATTGGACAAGCTGTCTATAATCACGATTGGTTTAATGCTGAAATTCGATATCGTAGAATGCTACCTTTGATAATGAAACGTTCCCAACGTCCCAGCTATCTCAAGGCCACTACTTTTATCAACGTATCACTGATCACCGTCACTGATGTAGGTTTATGTTTGAACAGAAGTTTCATATACTCTAATAAATTCATTTTTCTTGCAGTTACTGCAACTTTCCTACAAGTTTTTTGCCCTGCTGCGCACCATGTACGCCAAATAAGATGGAAATCTGTTCAACAGTTTATATATTTGCATAGCAATAGTCTTTCTGCATAGCTGTTAGCTTTTTGTCACTCACAAGAGTTAGGAAATAAATCTATAAGCTGCTTGTCAAAAGTCATATTTTGGATTTGTTTGATTAACTTAGTCAAAAGCTTGAAAAGGACATGTTTGATAAGTGTGTGGGTGTGTGTGCCCAACTATTAGCTTTTTGTCATACATCATTTTTGAATATGAGTGGATTACGATTGGTAGTTAAGGGTTGAGGGTTGAGGGAGCACGTCGTGTGCAAGTGCAAATGAAAATGATAAAATGTTTGCTGAATGATTACTAAAATTGGCCAATCATGGCACAGCAATCATTTACGCCAAATCCACAACAGTTTGTGGCTTCTAATTAAATTAAAGAACCAACAGATGTTGCTTCAGTTACAGTACAAAAGTGTATCGCTAAAAGTGTACAAAAGAAATAAAAATAATTAGCGATGTAGAGAGCATTGAATGCTCTTTTGAAAACATTAACAAAAAAGGTTTGAGGCAATAAGCTAACCTCAAATCAATTAAATTAAAAGTTTATACTACACTTTAGTACTTATATGTCACACAAAACTTTAAAAGTGTAACAAAGTTCGTTTGATAATTGATTAAACTTTGGGTTACTTTTTAAAGGGTATCAGTAGCGACCACTGGTCATAATAAGTAGAGAAAATGCGCGCTGATTTTCCTTTGGCTCGCGTACAGCGCAGCTTGGCTACGACAAAAGAGGAAAAGGGGAAGAAAAACGGGGAACGGAGAACGGTTGCTTCTGACTGTGTTACCACAAAGGCTATGATTAATTATCGCCATTTCGTTTACACAAAGAGCGCCTGAAATGCAAGACACATCTTTGATGCTGCTCTAAAATTTAGCAAAAGCGAACAGAACTGGCACCTTGAAGAACGCATCATTTGCACAGTTTTTTCATTAAGCCAATGTGAGACGGCCATTTTTAATTAAAGTTGTACTCCACACACACACAGACACCCAGAGAGAAAAGGAGAGAGAAGGAGAGACAGCGAGAGCGTGCGAAGCGATTGGCATTTAGGCGTGGCGCCTGAGCTTATGCAACACTTAAAATTAATTGCAAAATTGGCTGGCAAATTGCATTTTTATGACTGTAAAATTGAAAAGTTGACATAACACACATACTCACACACACACACACACACACACACACACACATAAACAGTCAGACAGTCGAAAGCAAAAGAACGTGGCTAATTACATTTCTACGTCTGTCGACCAGAGGCGTTTACAGTGGGCGACAAAAAACGCCCAACAGTCAGATAGATGGCAAAATTGAAGAATTTTTTCAATTAAAATTAGAACGAAAAAAAAAAATACGTAAAAATAAACGCAAACAACAACAACAACAGAGGCTAAAACGACGCAAGAATACTCGCGTAACCAAATGGCAATCAGTTGGACACGGACAAGTCCGACAAGTGGGCGTGTCTGGTAGGCGCTGCCCTAATCTAATTAGAAATACGCGCGCCACGAACTTGACTTCAACGAATCCCTTCCACTTAAGTCCCCTCCACCTCGCAGAGCCCCCTTTGGGCTTTCAGTTAAATCCAGAAAATATGCACCATGGCGTATGGCAAAATAGTTTCGACTAATTTCATTTGCGTTTGCAGTTTTCATTTGCAAAAGTTGGAAAAAGTTCTTCCAGAGTCTACCATTCCACCTGACCCTTATTTTCCACGTATTTTCTTACAACCTACTCCCCGATCAGGGCGTAGTTCCTGTCGTACTTCAATGGGTTGTGCCAAATGGCAGCGGTAAAAGCAGTGGAGCAGCTGCATTTGCCCAGTTTGCACCTGTGTCTTAAACCAAAACCTATCAACAGCTTGGTTCTATTGCACATTAGATACAGAAGTAGTTCAAATTGGAACTAAAAGATAAAGAAAAACATCATATTTATTAAATAAATAAATAAAAAAATTTTGTACTGTACTAAAAATCAAATTCTTCACTTATTTCTAAAAACAAAAGCTAAAAACTCAAGTCAAAAGACTAAAACTTATACAGTTTAGTTGATAGTACTTACCTCTAAGTCCCATCAAATACTTACTAAACAAAATGTTTCAGACAAAGCTAAGAAACGCAGTTTTTGTATAACTTTATGTTCCATTTCTTACTTTCATACAGAAATTGTTTTTAAGTAGGTCGAAGTAGTCCATCAACATTTCATTTGAAAGCAACAACAAAACTTTTGCATTGTGAATGATATTTATGTCTCTGGACGTATTGTTCGAATAAATTAATTTCAAAACAATATTAACAACAACAACAACAATAAGGCAAATAAAACGCAAGAAAGTTTAAATATGTATTGAGAAAGTTTTTGCTAGAATTGCTGAAGGCAGTGGTAATTCAATGGCTTCGAAACGAGTCCTGTTGCAATTCCAGGATATATATTGACTTATAAAAATGTCAATATCCAAAAGGAAGCAACTCGCATTTTCTGAGCCAAGCAGAGAAAATTGCAATTGCAACCAAGTTTCCATCGCTTTTTTTTTTCGTTCGTTCGCTCGCCGCTCGTTGAGAAAAATTGTATTTCATTTCATCAAATGAAGAAAAATCGTACATTCTTGTAAGGTCAGCGAAGTGAGCGACGCCCATGGAAAGGGGGGTCATGAGGGGACGGGGGCTACAGCTATTGTAGAGTTCTTGGCGCCGCAGTTGCTGCACGTCACTTTGTCACATTCGCATTGAATTTGACATACGACTATGTACAGTAAACACACACTAACGCACACACACACACACTCACACACACTTTCTTGCAGTTATGTATTTGTGTGTGACTTCTAAAGGATTAGAGCGAACGCCAATTTTGAAGCATTTTTCATATGCCTTAAGCTCGGGTGACCCACTACTAAGACTTCGCTATCCCCTACTCCACTCTCTTCACTCTCTCTCTCTCTCTCTCTCTCTCTCTCTCTCTCTCTCTTTCTGCCTTGTGACTCCCCTATGGACTGCATTTGTCAATTCTCACTTACTTCATTTGAGTAAACACATTTGCTGCATTTCATATTTCCAGTCACGTTCTTAGCATAAATAACACACACACGCACACTCTTATATATGCACACACACACTAACACACTCACACACACACACACACACTTATGCATGTGTGCACATTTGTTGTGTACATCTTTTTCGACAAACATATTTAAATTTATACTCTTGAGCTTTAAAAATAGCATTTAAAGCGCCTTAAATGTTGATGAGACGACTATTAACCTTCGACTTAACAAAAACTGAAAAATTCAAAAATCTCTTTTAAACAAAATGTGTATCAAATAAAAATAATGTATTAAATTGAGGACATCTCGGTAGAACTACATAAAAGAGACATCATAAAAGTGTTATTATCTTTATCAACTTTTACTTATCAATAAATTTTGTATCTTCTGTAGCTCAGCTCAGAAATAGTTTCTATACTATATACTTCTCTACTCTTTATACATGAAAACTAAAAAATTTGAAGCTTGTTTTCAAAAATTCCATAAAACAAATAAAATTGGCTGACGCCACCGCAGGAATTTAAATTAAATGAAAATCGCATGGCCGAAAACAACAACTCAAAAAGCCGCGAAAAGAACAGTAACTCAAAGTTTGGTGCACAGCAATTTAAAGTAAGAAATAACAAGTGAGTTCTTTATTTAATATTAATACTAAACAAAAATAAGGCAAAACTTATCAAAAGTTGTTGAATACTTTCGATACGCGGCTTCAAACTTATAATTTTTAGCTCGTGATAATGGATAAAATTTGTAATTAGATACAAAAATTTACAAGATGGCTTTATTGGTATGTTACTCTACTAAATGGACCGATTTTAATATCTAATAATTTGTAAATGGTTAGAAGATATGACTCCAAATGATAGGAAATTTAAGAATCAATCTTTATAACGGTATTTGAGTTCATTTAAGAACAGAATCTTTTGCAGAGTTCATAAGTTGCCATTAGTTTTAGAGCATAAACCAAATAATAGCCACACTAAATATTGACTTGATACACTTTGAATGGGACTCGGGTAACATTACAAATCCAAACAATAAATATGAAACAATTGCATTACTAAATAGGAAGCAGCTACAACCGCACACACTCTTACACACACGCACACACGCACACACACACACACACACACGCACATTTCAAAGGCTTTGGTAGCAATAACAAGTCGCTATGAAAATAACAATGTAAATTTACAGTTGCATATTGCACAAATGAAATCGTTCAACGTTGCTTACAAAACTCACACACACACACACGCGTGGCCCACAACCACGAACACACTCGCACACACACAAGCACACAAATTTATTGAACATAAGCATCAATTGTTGTTCAATTTTCAACCTATTTTGCATCGGCTTCAACGTTGGCATTTATTTTGCAATTTATGCAAAGGATTCAACCTAGTTCGCATACTGACCAAACACACTGTATGTTGGGAAAATCCAAACACACACACACACATACACGCACGCTCACACACACGCACACAACAGCACTGGCAATAAAATGTGTTGCATAAATAAAATGTAAACAGTTGTAAACTAACAAATAAATAATCATATTTTTGACAACAGGCAATAAACAAGGCTTCAGGCTAAATATGTTGAAATACATACAAAACCGGTAAAGAAAAACAAATTCTTATTTTTTAAAATATTCAAAACAATTCAGTTAAATCTACTTTAATCCCATAAAAAGTTGACAGGTTTCAGTGAGTCCTTGATAAATTTAACCTAAATTTGTGTAATGTCAGATAGCTTAACAAATATTAAAAAAAGAAGACGAAAGAAAAATACTAACGGGCTGCGAACGTGTGCTGACGTCATGGGGCTAACTGCTGCATATTACAATTGCTACTACGCGTTGTCTAGCGCTAACTCTATCTCGCTCCAACACACGTTAGCAAAGACGATCCTGACGAAGTATTCACAGACACAAGCATACACACACACACACTTGTTGCTGTAGTGACTGAGTAAAACAGCGCAACTTAACGAAAACAAAAATGGGAGACGCTTCTATCTCCTTCACACACATGGGGCAAATCTGATCCACTCTCGCTGCGAAAAATGTACACATAAATAAAAGGGAAGAACGAAACAACGAAAGATAAAACAGGTGACAAAGAGAGAGTTATACACAAATCAACATAGAAGTCATGAAAATAAAATTTTGATTAAGAAGGCTTTGAACTAACATATATTGTAAATAACTCAAATTAAACTAGATACTCGTAAATTGTAGACCTGCGCAATAAATAAATAAATATGACACTTGCGAAATGCATTTGCAATAAAGTGCATATTTTACAAAGCATTGTAGATTAATATTGTATTTTTTGACGGACAACACAATGTGTACTTGATTTAAAATGCTATTATGACAGAATTTCAAAAGGTGACTAGAATAAAAAAATTGTAATTTCAAGAACTTTAAAACCGCGTTTTTGGTTAAACCATAAGAGACCCCCAAGAGTTTTTGATGACGTTTGTCTGCAAAAGTCGCGGTCCATCGAGGATTTTTTTTCATAATTTTTGGGGTTAAGGCCCGTATATTAGACATTTACCGAAAATCGAACTGGATCTGCTTGGTCGATCCAATCTGCGTGAGATGAAAAAGAAGGAGGAAGTGCATCTGATGCTACGGCGACGTTTCCATCAGCTGTCCAAGAAGAACAACGAACTCACCGATCGCGGGATTGTGCTAAAGTGAGTCGCAGAAGTATTCATCCGCCTTACAGGTGTTTTACTGTAGTTCCCGCCTTTAGAAATATGTTAACGGCGACGGAGAAGAAGTTAACACTAGTGACTGGTCAATTAGATGACGTCCAGCGGCAAAAAGATGACGGGGAGCGGGCTCGGGACAAACTACGTGGCGAGATCGCTGGCATGAACGATACGTTGGCCAGTCTGAGATTTGATCTCGTGGCTCAGCGTGGTCGCACACAGGACGTACAATACCTCTTGGATCGGGCCAATGTCCAGTTGGATGAGAAGGATGTAAGCATGCACAAGATTACCAAGGAGCACAACGATTTGCTTATGGAAACCAATGAGCTCAACAAAACCATTGAAACCCTCGAGGGTAAGTTATCGCTAGCTACTCCAAAGCATCTCCAAAGTAACCAAAGATTCTCCCAGACAATGTGTCCGGTAAGGCTCAGAAACTGGTCGGTTTACAGGAGGAGCTTCAGCGCAAGGTGGCCGAGTTCCATGAGGTCAAGCAGCAATTGGAGTCACTGCGCTCGGAGAAGTCCATACTGCAGAAGAGCTACACAGAGAAAAAAAATCAAGTATTTCGTACTTAAAAGGGCACATTTCAAACTTGATATCTGCCCGAGAATGAAAATACGAAAATAGAGAATTTCATTCTCAATTTAAGTACGATTTTTTAAGTTCGGAATTTTTGATTTAAGAATACTTCATACTTAAATCAAGTTCTAAAAATTCTTGGAACAAGTTCAGCTAATCACGATTTGAGATCATGTGTACTTAAAATATAAGTACTTTTTACTCTTAAAATAAGTTTGGCAAATTTTGATTCAAGTTTTCGAGAACTTAATTCAAGAATGCATGAACTTAGAAAGTAAGTACAGAAAATTCTTAAATCAAGTATTAACCATCTTGATTTGAGTTTACTTGAAACTTGTTTCAAGATCTCACATACTTGAAAAAGTTAGTACATAATATTCTTGAATCAAGTATTTAATACTTAATTTAAGATGTTATATACTTAAAAAGTAAGTACATAATATTCTATATATAAGAATGCGCAAACTTGATTCAAGTTTACCAATACTTGAATATTATCTCCCAATATTAGTAAAAGACATTTTTGTATTTCTATTACATAGTTTATTTATTACAAATTTTTTTAAATATATTTTATTCGTACATATGTTTGATTGTTGTTTAAGGGATACAAATAAAGAGGAGTAAAAAAATCTTTAATTTTAATTATTTCAATTTCTCTTAAAATATGTTATATTCAATACGCATGAATATGACGTTAAACAAATTAGGGAAAGTATTGTCAGGTGTAATTAATTGAACATTACCTTATTCATATTTGTCATCATTGATGCTTAAAAAGTTGTATAACTAAGCACTACCGGGCATCTGTTATTATAGCCTTTCTATATATCTTGGCGCAGTCAACATTAAAGCGTGCAGTTGGCGGCAGCACAGCATTTATTAGTATCGAAAGCAAATAATCCTGTGCATCTATTATGTAAAAAAACACAAATATTAATATATATATTTTTTCAATAAAATTTGTAAAAATATGTACCTTTTTTTGTTGCTGAGTTTGCTTAAGAGTAAAGTTGTTAAATATATCCCGCTATGAAAAAAGCATCAAATCCTCTGGTGAATACATCAAATCCAAATCAATTTTTATCTGAAAAAAAAAAAAAAAAACAATTATAAGTATATATATAAGTATATAGAATTTTAAATGAACTTACTATGTCAGAAGCTTTTGCATGAGCCAGCTTTGACCAAATTTTTATAAAAATCCGCTGCATTCAATTCTTTTTCATTTTCCTGAAAATTAAAGTTGTTTTTCACTTTGTGGCATACCTCTTCCCAATTGGCGCAGACCCTGTTTAAAGCTAATGGAGGAATTTCTTCTACTTAGTCCGATCTTTCCAAGCACTGGAGGCTCTCATAGAACAATATAAGCTATTCAGGGGAATCAATTGTTAAATACAATTGTTAAATAAATTTATTTATATTTACATGCATTTGTTAATGTATATTTGCATATTACATACATGTGTGTATATGTTTGCAAATATATGTATTTTGTGCGTTGAAGGGTATAGTTATATGCGTGCCTTATCATAACCGCCAATTAATTGACTCAAGCCGAAAGCAGCAAAAATGTGTTCACTATTTCCATATATATATACGATTATTTAAACGCACACATCTACATATATTTGCCCTTGAATACACACAATACATATGTATATACATACATGTATGTAATTAGTATTTTATATATGCTTGCATGTTTATGTACATACATATGTATTTTCTATTCTTCTATTAAACATTCTTTATTTGCTGTAACTAAAAAACCTTAAATGTTTAAAGTTAGCAAATAAAAATGTAAATTAGAAAAAAAGGAAAAAACTGTAAGCCACTGCACACATATATTTTACATGCATATATTTTATTATTTCACTTTTTTGCACTTTTTACTTACCTGACACATAAGACAGCACTTCAAATAATTTTAATTCATTTAATTAAAAATCCAAATCGTCACTCACAATATTATTATTAGTTTCCGCACTCCGACATCCTACTTGCAACAATGATAACTCAATAATGCAAGCAAACCAATTTCATACACAACGATGTGAAACAAAGCGAATTGTGAAATTATCCAGAAAAGGCACGAAAAATGCTTCTTTCTCTTTCCCACTTTATAGATTCCTATACATGTTAAAGAACAGCGACAGAAATTTACCGTTACTGTCGATATTCTCGCTTCGCATTTTACGCGTATAGAGACAAACTGTACGCAAAAAGAATAGAAAATTATTTAACCCTTGCTGGACCGCTGTCCTTAAATGTTCCAATGATTTAATCTTTGCCCATATTATTTAATTGTATATAAAATTTTTTGATTTGATGTAACTCTATAATTATGAAGGAATGTTTTGTTATATATTTAACCATATTTATATGAAAAAATTGTTAACAAATCATATTATATAATATATAAAGTCAGAGCTAAGAAAATAAGAGTTGCATAGGGGTTAAGCAGATCTTCAATTTTTGTGCCTACCAACAACATGCATAATTTTTGTCGCGACGGTCGGCGCGCAGTGTTGCCATATTAGCTTATTTTAAGCTAGATTTAGCTTATTTTAAAATCAAATAGCTTGCAAAATAAGCAAAATGCTTATAGCTTGAAATCTAGCTTATTTCAAATTTCATTTAGCTTTTTTCAGCTTAAAAAAATTTAGAACAAAATAAATTTTGTTTTTTGATTGTATTGTAAGTTTTGGCCATTTCAATCGATAACTAGGACTTAAATCATATTTTTTGTTTGTATTTTGGTCATTTCTCGCTTATAAAATTCGTCTTTGAACTGAGAAAAATGCCGAAAGGTTCTTATAAGCAAAATTTCCCGCGATTTGTGGTTAAATTTCGACGAATTTAAGCGTACTCCTGATTTTGCAAGGCATTGAGGCATGCCAATACCAAAAAACATAAAAGTAGGAGACTGCACTTTGTTTGTACATTGCGAAACACTCGGCCATAGCACCTATTGACCATTTGTCCCAACTTTGTGTCGAACAGTTTAAAGCGTGCAAAGCCTCTCCCAACAAATAATTGGCACTAATAAAAACATCCGCCAAATACATGGACTCGAATGATGAAGCTGATGGAATCATTTCATTTTCGACTATATTACAATACTGAAATGATTCCATCAGCTTCATATATATATATATATATATATTTATATATATATACATATATATATAAATTCAAAAAATCGACTATTTTCGTGTTTTTATGACTAGCTTATTTTTTAAGCTTTATTTTTTAATTTTTAGCTTATTCTAGCTTATTTTTGTCTTCAATCTAGCTTATGGTGCTTCCCAAATTCTGGCAACACTGTCGGCGCGTCGAAAACCAGCAAAAATTTGTACATGTATGTGTGTTTACTACATGTATACTTGTAGTATAGGCATATGCATATGTTCGTACATTCATAAGTATATGTATAGATATATATGTGCCTAGGCTCTAGGCTTTGCTTTGCCGCAGCGCTGCCTTCACATGTACAGTGCGAAGCAAAGTAAAGCAAGAAAATATAACAATCTTTTGCGTGTATTTTTGGACACACAAGCGGTTAATGCAATTGTATGCGTGTTGACCACTGATTTACACACAAATACTTTTTGGGTTTATTTGTATGTTTTTATGTGTTGTTTTATTTTTGTCATTGAGAAAGAACATTCTTATTTTAAGTTTGATGTTCTTAAATTTAGTACTTTATGATTTTAGGCTACTTGTTATAAGATTTGATAAATTTAATTTAAGTTAGAGAGACTTAGATATAAGATTTAAAATTCTTGATTTGAAGCTAAACAATCTTGTCTTTTGGTAAAAGCTGTAAATGCTATTTAAATATGTTTATACAGCATTTAATTTGAATTTAATAATATTAAGCACTTAAACTATTTTAAAAAATTGCAAAAAAAAAGGAAAAACGAAAAAAAAAATTTTTTTTTCATGTCCATCAGCGGATTTGAACCGTTGCCCCGAACTTAAATTAAGAATTTCGTACTCAGATCGAGTAATTTCATATTAATACTTGATTCAAGATCGTTTGCTCTTATAATAAGTTACGTTGCACTTGTTTCAAGTATTTTCATGCTCATTTTAAGTAATTCACACTTAAATTGAGAATGTTTTTTAAGAATGGAAAATTCTTAAATCAAGGTCATTCGAACTTACTTTTAGAACGTCATTTTTTTCTCTGTGTATGCAGTGTGTGGTCAGGATCGTCAGAGCTTGCAGAATCTGAACAGCAAACATGCTTTCCAGATAATCCAACTGTGCAATCAGGTTGCCGCCCACGAGAAGGAAGCCATCACGATGAAGAATCAAATTGATCAGCTGCACAATCTGGTCAAGCATAAGCTCTCGGAGATTCATTGCAAGGAACGGCAACTGAAGTCCGTACGTACGGAACTCTAGATGAGGATACGTGCCGGGCAGTTGCAGCATACAATCGAGGAGGACGAGCGGCGGTTTAAGCAAATCACCATTAGCTTGGAGGAGGAGCGCAAGGCAAAAGATCTGGTGGGACAGCAAATGATGCGTCGCAATGGTGAACTGCGTCTGCTGCAGGAGAAGCTCAGTATGATGCAGTTGGCTCTCAGTCGGGGCACCATACAGTATAATCAGCGTATTGAGGACATACGTCTGCTTAAGACAGAGATTACCAATTTGAGGATGTCCAAGGATTGCTTGGAGCGATCCGTTGCCAGCACGGCCAACTTGCGTCACGAGGTTGTGCGGCTCGAGCTTCAGCTCATCCGTGAACGCCTGCGCACGTGGCAGCCTTTACGGACGAGATGAAGCATCCGTATCGCATACATCGCTGGCGTGTGATACGCGGCAAGGATCCACTCAAATACGAGCTCATCTGCAAGATTCAGGTGCTCCTCAAGCGCAACATACGCCTTAGAGTGGAAAGAGGCAATCTGGAGAACAAGGTGCAGGAGGTGCAGCGTCTCTACGACACCCTCAAACAGCAACTTCAATACGCAGCCGATCCCAGCACCAAGGAGCGTCTGTGGCTCCAGCAGCGGATCAATCAACGCCAGAGCCGCAAGGTCAAAGCCATGAAGGCTGAACTAGCCATTAATGAGATTGATCTACAGACGCGGGATGTCATCATTGGCGAGTACCAGAATGCCCTGAAAAAGCAACAGAAACCCAATCCCGTTATTGTGCACAACCACGAGTCGGAGAGTTCCCACAACTCGGTCAAATACGTGGAACAAGTGTTTCCAACTAGCACCAGGTCATAGCAAAAGTCTTGGTTTATTATCGAATCTAGAGCAGTGTGCTGACCATCTTGAAGCCGGCGCCCAAGGTGCGGGGCAGCTGGGCAGGAGCTGAATAGCAGTGGGCCTGCATCTGTTCCAGCAGCTGACGCTCCTCCAGTAGCTTCTGTTTGCGCCGCTTCTCCTCCAGCAGCTGTGTCTTGGTCTGTGCCAGACTACCGCGCATTTCCTCCAGCTTCAGTGACTTGGACTTGTCCTCAGTCTCACGGGCACTTAGCTCGGCCATGAGCACCTTCAGCTTGCGATCCTTGGCGGATAAACTGGCCTGAAATCAGCTAGCATAAAACACGACATGAAAATGTTTTAAACTTAACTTTTTTTATATAAACAATATATTTTAAAATGATATTAATTCTGGAGGGGATTACCTTCATGGTGTTGAGCTCCGCTTGCACCTTGTGACTGGGCAGCTTAAGCATAAACTCCTTCAGGGCGGCATAGAGCTGCTGTGCCTCGTGGAGAGCACGCTCCTGCTCCATGGCAGCCACATTCTGTCCCAGGACCTGTTTGCGCAGGATGTGAATGCGCTCGAGTAGATCCATTTTTTCGGGATCTTTGCCGCGTAGCAGACGCCAACGATGTATGTTCATGGGCGTCATCATTTCATCCTGCAGAGCACGTGCCTTGATGCGCTCCTGATTGAGCAAACGCTGCATCTGCAGCAACTCCTGGCGCAGATCAGCAGCACTTTCCCGATCTGCACGCAGCACATTGCGTTCGGTACGCAAATTCTTAATCTCGACGGCCATCAGACGCATATCATCCTGGCACTGGGAACACTCACGCTCCGTCTGATCATAGGCAGTCTGAAGGTTCTCCAAGTTGTGCTGGAGACGCAGATACTCCTCGTTCCGCTTGGTCAGTGCTGCATTGATGGAGTTCTTCTCGTTCATCAGATTGTCCACATCCTTGCGCAGCCGGGACAAACGCTGCTCATCCTCCTGCAGGGACTTGGAATGCCGGTCGTTCTCCTTGCGTTTGTCCAGCAGCTCCGCCTTGGTGTGCTGCTGTCCGAGCTGGGCATGGCGCACATCATTGCGTAGTAGACGACGTTCCTTCTCCATGCGATCGATCTGCAGCTGCAACTTGCTCAGCTCGCCATCCCGATAGGTAATCTTGCCCTTGAGGGATTCGATCTGGGCCAACAAATTGTTCAACTGATCACGCAGTTTCTGACGATCCTCGTCGGCGGATTGCAGGGATCTCTGCAGGCTCTGCCGCTCGTTGGTCAGCAGATCGTGCTGCTGCTGAAACTTGGAGCACTTGGTTTCTAGATCGCTGATCGTTCGCTTCAGCTCGATCTCGTAGTTCTCCTTGAGGTGGATCTCATCTGTCGAAAGGAATGAAATGGGAGTAAGGAAGGTGAAGGATTTTTAAGAGTTCCACTTGCTCACTTTGCAGCAGATCGACCTTGTCAATCCAGTGCTGAATCTCGTCCAGCTTCTTGGACTTTTCCTTCTTGTGCTTCTTAATGTCCTCCAGTTGCTTCTTGGCCTTCAGATCCATGCCACTGATGATGTCCTTGAGGGCACGCACCTCATGCTGCGACTCCTGATACAAAGCATTGCTTTGCTCCGCATTCCGATGCTCGGTCTGTAGCTCCCGCTTCAGCACATCCCGCTCCTTGGTCAGATTTTCGTTGTTCTTCTCGAAATGATGCACCACACGTCGCATCGACTCCAACTCCTTGTCACCTTGAGCAGATTAATGCGTTGGGTTAATGCCCGCTTGTTCTTGTCTCTCTCCTGCACCGTGTACTCCAGATCCACTGTAATCTTGGCTAGCTTATTACAGGTGCTGTTGTGTAGCGTATTCAAATGCTCCAGATTCGTTTTGAGCGACAGAATTTGAAGATTCTGACGCACCTTCACCTTGGTGAGATGCTCGTTCTGGGACTTTATGTGAGTTATTTGCTCCAGATACTTGGTCTCATCTGGGCCAGTTCCTTGGCGAGAGCATCGCTCTTGCGCTTCAAGTTGCAGGCATCGCTGGAGGTTTCCTGGATGGGAATAACATGTATTATATTGGGGAACTAGAAACTCCTTTGTTTCCTTAACTCACATCCAGAAGCTTGAGCAGCTCCTTATTTTTGCCCTCTAGTCCCTGGATGGTGCCCTCCATGTCCGTTGTATAGACGCGCTGCAGCTGCAGACGTTTGTTCAAGTCCTTGATTTCACCATTGAGTCGCTCGCACTCCTTGTTGTCCTCCCTTTTGTGGCTCATGGCCACGCCCTTCTCGGTGAGGAACGTAACCATCTGCTCAGCTGACTCCAGTTTTTGTCGCAGCCTCAAACCTTCGTCCTGTGCCGTCTGCTCGCGTATCTGTGCTGCATCCTTCTGCTTCCAGGCGCCCTTTGTGTATCAAAGGATGGCGGAGTTTTAAAAGCACTTCCTTCACTGCTCCGACATTTACCTATAACACCACGCAGCTCCTCAATGGTGGCCATATCCAATTTGCTCAAGCGCGCTGCATTCTCCAAGCGACCTTCGAGTGCAGCAATCTGTTCCCGCAGCTCCTGCGATCGTGTCTCCTCCATGCGCAGATCATTCTTGTAGCGAGTGCCGCAGATTAACAGACGTTGCACATTGTCCGCATTGTTGGGAGTGTCCTTCTGCCGGAGTGCCTTGGTGGCCTATAGTAAAAGAATGAAGCTAATTAATTGTTCTGGCCAAATACCCAAAGGGTGCTTACCTCTGGCATCTTCTCGCTAAGCTCCCTGAAGAAGTCATCGTCAAAATCATCGGGTACCAATGGCTCGTCCTCGGAACCAGAAGCCTTCGACATCTTCCCAGAATGTGCTTACTTTTAAAAGTGAATGTGATTCTATTGACAAAACCCAGAGACCTTCAAAATCGGCGTCCTGGCAACAAGTTGCCATACCGGCACCACGTTCTATAGCAACCATGCCACTCAACAGGTTTAATTCTAGTACATGGTTTATTTAGAAAGTTGCTAAGTCTTAAATCAAGTTTATGCTTATCATCTCTATGGAAACGCTGACTTGAGTCTTGAGCTATGAAGCCTTTTATCAAATAAGTATCAAAATGAGCTAAAAATTGGAATAAATAGTTCTAATCGTTGTACTTAATTACTAACTATTAAATAAACTAATTATATTGTTAAAATGAAATCACAAAGAGCTTCAAAGGCTGACTAAGGATTATGGCCACTCGTCCTCAAAAGGCACGTCGTGCACAGTATGAAAGCTGAGTCCATTGCCTTCTGGTTTGTGCCAGGATGGTAGCAGGACTGTGCGCCAAAAGGATCTACAAAATAAACAAGAAAGTCAGGAAAGTCTATAAAGAGTTAAATAATCTCTGTTAGCTGATTTTTACCTGCCGCGCACAAGGCCAAGAAAGAGTTTCCAGTTCTTTTTGGTGCCAAAGTTGTAAGGATTGATGTAAATGCGCTGTTGCTGCAGCAGACGTTTCGTCTCCGCTTGGTTAATGTGCGCCTCGACGCTGGTTTCGCCACATGTCACCAGCTTGGCATGCCAGATGCACAGACTGCCCAGAGCCATGACCACAGCCACGTTGGTGAAGGCCATGAACCACAAGGCACGACGACGTGTGGGTGACGATGTTTCCGGATCCTCAACGGGAATGGGTAGATTGTGCACAGCCGGTGGCAGCAAGATGTCATCATACTCGTTTGGGTGTGTCTGTTTCAGGATGGGATTTGTGTTAAATTTAGCAATTGAATGATTTTAAAAAAAAACTTACAACACTGGGTGACCTACCAGTGGCTCCAGCTCAGTCCAGTTCTCGCTGTGATCCAACCAAAGGTATTTGTGGCCTATCTCCAGACCGGCCACAATGAGAAACAGGCAACCCACCGTTGTATATATCATATATAGGAAGAAGTAGCGATGATTCGCATAACCAACACAATTATTAAGCCAAGCTGCAACCAAATTAGATTTATTGGGTCGGCAGGCTATGGAAGATTTTACCTACGACAATGATGGTCCATTTTCAGTATGCAACGATTGCACACGGAACAATGATGAGTCCTCGGCGGCTTTGGGGCAATGCACTTGGCGCACATGCTGACTGCCTCCACTTGGGAAACACCTACCGGCGGATGACCAGCGGGCGTTATGACAGCCATCACGTAGTGATATATTATGTTTAACAGCAGCCAATTGCCAAAGATGAGCAGAAAAACGGTCACCAACGGGCTCTTGGCCCACCAAAACGGCAGGCCAATCCAATAAGCAATGCTGACAACGGCAGTGGTCAAAAGTGCAACACCAACAACGAAAAACTAATAAAATATAGATTAATAGGGGTTGAAGTGTGCACATATATCGCTACTTACTGGGCCAAGACAATATGTATAGTTGTCCACAATCCAAAAGATCGGAGTCATGCATACGTCGGTCGCATAGCCAGAGTTCATATGGGCGTTGAAAGTGAGGGAGTGCCAACAATGTTTCATGTACGACCAGCGAATCCGAAGCTTTGAGCTGTCGGCCAATATATTAAAGTCTTTGATGTGTTGGTAAAACTCTTCGCATACTTACATTAAACTATAGGCAGAGTGAGAACGCCAAGTAATTCGTGCCATTTTTAGTACTTTTCTCTTACATTTATGTATTTTATTATTGACGTGCAATTTGCATCCATCTTTTTGTTGTTTATAATCAGCTGTTTGATAAATGACTCTCCAGTGTTGTAAAATACCATCATGGCGCTGTTAAAGCTCTCATTGTTATTTTCGCAACGAAAGCTTTTATTTATCGATCAGCCACCACAATTCTGAGTTAAATTTTAAAATTCTGGCGTTTGGTGATACTTGCTTAAAAATAATATTAAATATAAACAATATTCAACATATATGTAAATACTTTTAATAATAATCATATAAAATAGTTTAGTGCAGTCGAGCACATCCGACCGTAGAATACTCTCTGCATTTTGTTCCTGATTATATGATTATATTATTAAAATGGGTATTGGGGTATTACATATGTATGTGTGTATGATGTATGGATGTATATGTAATACATATACCATTGGTCGGCACAGCCAGCGTCCGCGGGCAGTGCTGCCGCCACACTAGCAGCGTAAACGTTTGTTCATATGTCTGTCTGTTTCTATCTCGCTTGCACACATGCATTGGCTCGGCGTTTGCGATTCGGCTTGTGATGCTGATCAAGAATATATATGTACTTTATGGGGTCTGCCATGCCTCCTTCTGCCTGTCACATACTTTCTACAAAGCCAAAATACTCTTCCAGAGAGTATAAAAAGTTCGTTGCTTTGAGTTCTAATACTCAAGATAAGCGCTCAGAAAGCCAAACCAGTAATTTGTGCGGGAAAGAGAGAGTGTGAGAAATAACTGCAAATGACTCTTCGCTTTGAAGCGTAGCAAACGAAAACAAACACCATATAAGGTATAAAGAGAAGTAATGGGACGGTCATTATATGTTTTATAAAGAGAATAGGCTAGGAACACCGATGACAAAATGAACTCTTGCCGGTGGTAATATTGAATAAAAGCTTTCATCCAAATATGGTAAGGAAGTAAATATCTAATACTACGAACTATTAATATTACTATGTGTTATTATTTTTATAAAAGAATACAAATTTCTGGAGAATGGGAAAACTACTTGGAGTGAATTCCGATGAACGTTCACAGCGTTTAAAGACACGGTTAAGGGATTTTCAAAAATTAAGAGCTTCAAAGCCAAGTTTGGTGCCAAATCGGTTGAACGCAAGGGTGCCAAGGCAGACTATGTCTTATAGGAAGATCGGACGGACTAGACGAGGTCCACACGGAAGGCGTCCTGGCAATGGCACGCTGCCTCAGTGGCCCGGGTGGACTCTACCCTGAGAGGTATTCTGTTGGGTTCTTTACTGAGGCAAACCGTCCCATAATCATGGAGATGAATAAGGGACTGCAACAGATTTTTTTTAGTTGCTGTGAAAAGGATGAAAATAACGAGGAATACCTAGAGATAGTGGTAAGTTTATAAACATAATTCTTTATGCTGACTTTTATAGTTTATATATGTTATGTTTATTTAGAGAAAAGTCGTGCCTAAGGTTACGGGTCAGTGTTTCAATTTGCAACATACCTGACCGATTTCCAGCTTCTAAAGTACGGAAATGTCCCTATATAACTTTAGTTGTTTACAGCACAAAATTATGGCGTAATTTTACTAAACTGACATCCATTTCAATAGTATGGAAATATACAGGAACGCAGAACTATGGATATATTAAGCCCATTATTATAGTACTGAAGTATATATTGCTTATAGAACACCAATTAAAGAGCGCGAGAGAGCGAGTGTGTAAGAGTTGAAAAAAGCTTTCAAAGCTTTTTAAGAGTATTTCAAACACTTGTTGGTTTACCACTGACTATAAATAAGTGCGTTGTAAAAGCTAAATATACATTAGAATCGTGTTAACAATAGTGGCAACAACATCTATGCCAATTGTGGAAACTTGTTATAATTGATAAATTACCCGTATTAATTAAAAATGGCTACCGATGGATCTACGAGTAAAGTACCCGATTGGGTTCAGGCTGACATCTTTGTAGACGTATTGAAAGAATCTGTTAAGGGATTCTCCAAAATCAAAAGTTTCAAGGCCGATAGCGGATCAGCGGCAGGTGAAAACTATGCCACTATCATGCTGAGAGTCAAAATCGAAGTTGAGTTGGAAGGTAAACGATTTCATCATCTTTGTTATTCAACTATGATAAGATAACACCCTTTTTTCAATTAGATGGCAAAGACAAGTCCGTTTCCTATATGCTTAAACTGCCACATCAATCGGAAATGTATCAACAAATGATGAAGCGAAATAATATCTTCAAAACCGAGCAAACTGTTTATAGTACAATTGTCCCCGAAATGGAGCAATTGTATCGAGATGTCGGCGTTGAGGTCAAGTTTGGTGCCAAATCTTATGAGCTGAAGGGTGCCAAAACAGACTATGTCTTGTTGGAAGATCTGTCGCCACAGGGATTCAAGAACATGAATCGCTTGGAAGGACTAGACCAGGTCCACACGGAAGCCGCCTTGAGAAAGCTGTCTCAATGGCACGCAGCTTCAGTGGCCCGGGTGGCCACCAAGGGACCCTACCCAGAGAGTTATTCTGTTGGATTTTTCACAGAAGAAAGTCGGCCAATGATAACGGAGATGAATAGGGGAATGCAGCAGAATTTCCTTAAATCCTTTGAAAAATATGAGGGGACTGAAGAATATGCAGATCAAGTGGTAAGTACAGAAAAAGATATTGTTTCGAAGTTCTGAAATTCTATATATGTCTATTGATTGTGTAGAAAGCAGGTTCGACCAAAACCACTGATCAGTGTTACAAATTGAGCATACCCGATACCTGTGGCTTAAATGTTCTGAATCATGGGGACTTCTGGAGCAACAACATGATGTTCGCACACGATTCTTTTGGGAAATTAAAGGATATTTTGATGGTAGATTTCCAGATGCCAAAGTATAGTAGTGTAGCACAGGATTTGTACTATTTTCTGTTGTCATCCACCAAATTGGAGGATAAAATTGAAAAGTTTGACTACTATATCAAGTTCTATCATGACAATCTTGTGGAGAATCTAAAACTTTTAAAGTATCCGAAAGCTATACCATCTCTGAGGGAACTTCATGTGACACTTATCAAAAATGGTTTCTGGGGTAAGCATAAAACCTTTAAGTCAAAATGTTACGAAAATTAATTATCTTTTGATAAGGTTACCTTACTGCAACTGGTGTCATGAGTGCCGTTCTGTTGGATCCTACGGAAAACGCTAGTTTTGACAATTTTATTAACGATTCCGCGGAGGGAAACGACTTTAAGTCGTTGCTCTATTCCAATCCCCGTTATCAGAAGCATATGAAACTAGTTTTGCCTTGGCTAACCAACCGTGGTGCATTTGGAGACCTTTAAATTGTACAGTGATATTCAAACCTATAATGTACTGAATACTTCAAGTGCACAAATAAAATGTTGATAAGTTTTTAGCACAATCAATTTGAATGCGTCATATCAGATAAATTGAATTTGAGGTGGAATAACGTGACCAATAAAAATATAACGATAAGACAACAATTTTCAAGCTTTGTTAACACTATAATGTGTTTGGGAACATGGAAAACTGATTTGTTCAACGGGGTCAATGAACTTTCAAAGATTTCGCTCAGTGAAACAAAAAGCATTCTTTTTTGGGAGAGCATCACTATCACACATTAAATTACACTACAAGAAAGCTCGTCAGCAAAACAAATATTAATTTTGTTAAGAGAGAATAAAGCGGCAAACATGAAAAAAAAAAAACACACACCTGCACACTGTGCTCTCTCTCATACACAGAAATCCATCAACTTGAATGCAAGCGCAAAAAACGTCAGAGAGAAAAGAGCTTCAAATATAATCTTTAACAAACAAGCTTTTACTGAGCGAACTATAAAGCTCTGCTTATATATTTATAGGGCCGAGCAAGCTAGAAAACCATTAGAAATTAACTGAAGTTGGAGTAGCACACAACCTCAGCCGAGACCAGACTTATTTGAGTACCAAATAAAGATGACGAACGAGACAAAAACAGAGGTAAATGCCAGCAAAGTACCTGAATGGGTGCAGGCTGAACTCTTCGTTGATGTGCTCAAAGAATCGGTCGAGGGATTCTCTAGAATCAAAAGCTTCAAGGTCAACAGTGGATCAGCAGCAGGCGAAAACTATGCGACTGTTATGCTGAGAGTGAATGTAGAAGTGGAACTGGAAGGTAATTTTACCGAATTTATACGATTAGTTTTGTATTTGAATTGATTTGCAGATGGAAAAGAAAAGTCTGCTTCCTTCATGCTCAAGGTGCCGCATCAACAAAATGTATTCGGATCTATTGAAAAAGAAATTTTTGCTGCCGAGCGTGGTATGTACAAGGAAACTATTCCCGAAATGGAGCAAATGTATCGTGACGTCGGAGTGAAAGTTAAGTTCGGAGCACAGGCCTATGAGGTAAAGGGTGCAAAAACGGAATACATACTTCTTGAGGATCTGTCTCCCAGGGGTTTTAAGAACAACAATCGACTGGAGGGTCTGGATCAGATCCACACCGAATGCGCATTGAGAAAGTTGTCCCAATGGCATGCTGCCTCTGCTGTACGTGTGGCCACCAAAGGACCATATCCTGATTATCTTGCCGTTGGGTTTTGTAGGGAGGAGAACCGTTCGTTCCTTGTCGACATTAACACACCAATAATTAAAGACTTTGTTACGTGGTGTGCTACATACGAGGGAAATGAGTACTACATTGAGCAAGTGGTAAGTCTTTACGTGCACTAAATGAGTTGAGGAGAAATTCACTGATTTATCGCAGAAATCCCTTGAAACAAGGTTCATCGATGCAGCTATGGAACTGGTAAAACCAGACCCAAAAGAGTTTAATGTAATGAATCATGGTGATCTCTGGAGTAATAATATGATGTATTCACACGATTCTTTTGGCAAAATCAAAGACATCTATTTTGTGGACCACCAAATGCCTAGATATGGTTCTGTGACTCAGGATTTGTACTACTTCCTGCTGTCTTCGACCAAATTCGAGGATAAGCTAACTAAATTTGATTACTACATCAAATTCTATCATGAAAATCTTGTAAAAAATCTGGAACTGCTTAAGTATCCAAAATCTATACCCACTTTAAGGGACATTCACCTCTCGCTGTTTAAGAATGGGCTTTTAGGTGAGTAAACAGTCAAACTGCGTGTTAGAATAAATATTTTACACATAGAGTACATCTAAGTAAATTGTTGAAATATTTGTAGTTGGAGCTTTTGGCTCTTGTATGAAAATGTGCTTTACTCTCTTTAATTGATAAACTTAAGAGAAACCTGCAAACTACGATTATGAATGGTTAAGTTTTTTTTAAAAGCTCGGGAAAAATTAGAATTTAAGCTTTCATTATTTTATTTCATGTATTCAGTTTTTCTTGAACAGAGTGAAATATACATAAATGAAACAATATAAATATTAACAATTGGTAAATCCGTTCACAGGTTACATAACTGCGACGAGTGTAATGAGCGTAATTTTAGTGGATCCCGCAGAAGCTGCCAAGGGCGAACGATTTCTTAGTGACTCCACGGAGAGCCAGGACTTTAAAAGTATGCGATACTCCAATCCTCGCTATCGCAAACATATCCAAGCCGTAATGCCCTGGTTACTGAATCGTGGTGCCCTGGAACTCTGAAGAAGTTTTGAAAATTTGTACACAATTCTGATACGTAATCTATAATTTTATTATTGATTTAAGATTATTTTTGCAGTAATGCGCTTATAATTTGCTGTTTAATAAAAGCCGAGGTATATTTCTAGTTAAAGGCATTTGTATATATGTATATTTATACACAAATCTTCTGATGTCAACATTATAACAAAAAGCATTAGATAAATTAAATAACACAACATTTATCAAGTACATAAAATTGCAAAGTTTATTAATTTTCTGAAATGTAAATAAAAATTTTAAATTTACTTAGCAAAATTTGCTGAGTTTTAAAGAATTCTAGCCTTTTCCCGCCAAGTAAGTAACAATTCAAAAAAAAAAAAAAAAAAAAAAAGCAGACCCCCCCCCCCAAAAAAAAACCCCCTTTTTTTTCCCCCCTTTTTTTTTAAAAAAAAAAATAAAAAAAAAAAAAAAAAAAATAAAAAAAAAAAAAAAAAAAAAAAAAAAAAAAAAAATTTTTTTATTAAAAAAAAAAAAAAAAAAAAAAAAAAAAAATAAAAAAAAAAAAAAAAAAAATAAATATAAATAAAAAAAAAGGGGGGGGGGGGCCGCGAAAAAAAAAAAAAAAAAATTAAAAAATATTTTTTTTTTTTTTTTTAAAAAAAAAAAAAAAATTTTTTTTAAAAAAAAAATTAATTTTAAAAATATATTTTTTTTTTTTTTTTTTAATTAAAAAAAAAAATAAAAAAAATTTATATTTTTTTTTTTTTAATAACGAATTTAAAATTACATTACTGTACGATAAGAACATATGCCTTAAAATCGGCATTGAAGTTTAAAAATTATTTTATTTCTTGTGAGAAAAGGGGGCGTGGCAGCCAAAAAGTTTAAATAACATTATATTTATGCCTTCACTAGAAACCTGCTTACCGAAATTGGTGTTCCTAAGTGCCATAGTTAATGAGATATTCGCCGAAAACATCAATTTTTTACGAGGTGTTTCAAGTTATTTGCTCAATGTGGGCGAACGGGGCGTGGCATCGAACAAAAAAAAAAGATTCTTGTATTGACTGACTTAATATCGAGTCGATTGTGATTAAATTCGAACTTGTAGCTCTTACCATCTCTGAAACCTGTTTGTTCATACGGACAGACAGACGGACAGACAGACAGACAGACAGACGGACATGGCTATATCGACTCGGCTTGTGACGCTGATCAAGAATATATTTACTTTATGGGGTCTGCCACGCCTCCTTCTGCCTGTTACATACATTTTTTTTTTCACAAACCCAACATACTCTCTCTTGCAGAGAGTATAATAAAAGAAATTTCATTTGTTTTCGCCAGTGAATAACAAGCACAAAGTGGAATTTGAAATTGGGTCAAATACGAACGAGCAAACAAAACAAATGAACACATCAGCTTAATGACGTCATAAAAAAATTCTCTTTATTTCCAGAATTCACCTTGAAAGCGCTCTCAGCAGTTGAAGCTGTGAGGCAGCCAAGCATTAGAAAATTGTATGAAGTTTAAAATCCAAAAGGCGGCAGTATAAGAGAAAACAACTGCATCCCACTTTAATGCATGTAGCTAGGAGGAATTTGCTGAGAGAATTTTAAGAGCTTTGCTCACTCGTATTTCTATTTAAAGAGTTGATAAAGCTGGATAGCCCTTAGAAGCTAGTTGGCTACTACCAAGAGCAATTGATCATTTATTCAACAAATCAACAAATATGACGAACGAGACAAATATAGAAGAGAAGCACACTGAAATCCCTGATTGGGTGGAAGCCGAAATCTTTGTTGATGTGCTAAAAGAATCTGTCGAAGGATTCTCCAAAATCAAAAGTTTCAAGGTCAACGTAGCAATAGCCGTAGGCGAAAATTATAATTCTGTTATGCTGAGATTGGAATTAGACGTCGAACTAGATGGTTAGTTATATTACTGAATTTATACAATTTGTTTTGAACATGATTTTATTTGTAGACGGCAAGGAAAAGTCGGTATCCTTTATGCTCAAGGTGCCGAATCACCGATGGCCCAAAATAATGTTTGCCATCGAGCATGGTATGTACAAGGAAACTATTCCCGAAATGGAGCAAATTTATCGTGACATCGGAGTGGAAGTTAAATTCGGAGCAAAGGCCTATGAGGTAAAGGGTGCAAAAACGGAATACATACTTCTTGAGGATCTGGCTCCCAGGGGTTTTAAGAATATCAACCGTCTCGAGGGTCTGGATCAGATCCACACCGAATGCGCACTGAGAAAGTTATCCCAATGGCATGCTGCCTCGGCTGTACGTGTAGCCACCAAAGGACCATATCCTGAATCCTGCTACCAAATGGAGAAAAACCATTCTATGGACAATAAAATGAATATGGGAATGATTCAAGAATTTCTCAAAAGGTGTGCACCATTCGAGGGAACTGAGTATATTGAGCAATTGGTAAATATGCAAATTAAATTATTCTGATGATATAAAATTTATAATCTATATTTTACTTCTTCGATATCTTACAGAAAGCTATTCAGCCAAATTTCACAGATACACTTAACAAAATTTATGAACTCGATCCAAATGAATTTAATGCTTTGAATCATGGTGATTTCTGGAGTAATAATATGATGTATTCATATGATTCTTTCGGTAAAATCAAAGACATATATTTTGTGGACCACCAAATGCCCTGCTATGCTTCAGTGGCTTTGGATTTGTATTATTTTCTGCTGTCTTCGACGAAACTCGAGGATAAACTAACTAAATTTGATTATTACATCAAATTCTATCATAAAAATCTTGTACAAAATCTTAAATTACTAAAGTATCCAAAAAATATACCCACTTTAAGGGACATTCATATTTCACTCCTAAAGTACGGTCTTTGGGGTAAGTATCTAATATTTCTGTGCTTCGAAATATATCTGATAGTTGTATGTAATTTCAAGGTTTTAGCATTGCGGCAGGTATCATGAACACCGTTCTATTGGATTTCACTGCCAGTGATCCGTATTCCAGTCCTCGGTATCGCAAGCATGTCCAAGCTATTATGCCTTGGTTACTGAATCGTGGTGCACTGGAGGTCTAATAAATGGGAATATTTGTATAAAATTCTAATAAATAATTTTTCTGTCAATAAGATTTGGCTGTGAAATAAATCGATAATAGTACAACTGAAACAAGAGAACTCTTTCGAGTGTGACTAATTGCATTTTCAATTTTTAAGCCTTCTGCGGCCAAGTTAGTGGCTTTTTAAAAAAAAATATTAGACCAAAAGTTTTGTTAGCTTTCGACAGTAAAAATGAACAGCAAGACTGTATGACTTCATGTATATACTGAGTTACACAACACACGTTGATCTTTTCAGCTTGTTGACATCATCAAAAATCGAATTTATCCCAGGATGTGACGCTTTTAGTCTAATTTCACCACTGCGCGGTTATAACCAAGAAAGCCCTTAATGCAAGCTCTATATGATAGCTTTAAAATGACAAAATAAAATGAAATATTTAAGTGACTTATACAGCGTCTTATACAGCGCCAGTTTCATAGTGTTCGCAAGAAACATATAAGAGCAACGAGACAGTAGAATATAAAATAACTGCATCTCATTTGAGAGCGTGTTACTAATAAGCATTTGCTGAGAGAACTTTTAGAGCTTTGCTCACTCGTGTTTCTATTTAAAGTGCAGATAAAGCTGGAAAGCACTTAGAAGCTAGTTGGTTACTACCAAGAGCAATTGTTCATTCAGTGAAAAAAACAACAAATATGATGAACGAAACAAAAATAGAAGAGAATCGCATTGAAGTCCCTGATTGGGTGGAAGCCGAACTCTTTGTTGATGTGCTCAAAGAAACTGTCGAGGGATTCTCCAAAATCAGTAGTTTTAAGATTAATAGAGGAACAGCAGAAGGCGAAAATTTTAGTTCTGTCATACTGAGATTGGAACTAGACGTCGAACTAGATGGTAAGTAATATTACTGATCTTATACGATTAGTTTTGTATTTTAATTTATTTGTAGACGGCAACGATAAATCGGTGTCCTTTATGCTCAAGGTGCCAATTGACCCCTCGCACCAAATCGACAAAAACATGTTTGACGTCGAGCGTTGTATGTATAAAGAAACTATTCCCGAAATGGAACAAATGTATCGCGATGCTGGAGTGGAAGTTAAATTCGGAGCAAAGGACTATGAGATAAAGGGTGCAAAAACGAATTACATACTTCTTGAGGATCTGGCTCCCAGGGGCTTTAAGAATATCAATCGCCTCGAGGGTCTGGATCAGATCCACACCGAATGCGCACTGAGAAAGTTATCCCAATGGCATGCTGCCTCAGCTATTGGGCTAGCAAAAGAACCATATACTGATATCTGTGACGATCCCTGCTCTCCTACGGAGGAGAACCAACCTATGAACAGTGAAACAGACAACCAAATGTTTAAAAACTTTCTCAATTGTTGTGCACCACTCAAGGGAAATGAAAACTACATAGATCAAGTGGTAAATATGTAAATTAGATCGTTCTGTTGAGAAGTCATTAATTTTCCTTCTTTCTTGGATTCTTACAGAAAGCTATTCAGCCAAAATTTACAGCCTCCATTCAAAAAATTTGGGAATTAGATCCAAATGAATTTAATGCTCTGATTCATGGTGATTTCTGGAGTAATAATATGATGTATTCATATGATTCTTTCGGTAAAATCAAAGACATATATTTTGTGGACCACCAAACTGCCTGCTATGCCTCAGTGGCTTTGGATTTGTACTATTTCCTGCTGTCTTCGACAAAATTCGAGGATAAACTAACTAAATTTGATTATTACATCAAATTCTATCATGAAAATCTTGTACAAAATCTTAAATTACTCAAGTATCCAAAATGTGTACCCACTTTACGGGACATTCATATTTCACTTCTCAAGAAAGGTCTTTGGGGTAAGTATATAATATATATCTCAGCTTAAAAAATATTTCTGAAAATTGTATGTCTTTCCAAGGTTTCAGGACTGCGACAGGTGTCATGAACGCCGTTCTATTGGATGCCACTGCCGGTGATGAATATTCCAATCCTCGGTATCATAAGCATATCCAAGCCGTAATGCCTTGGCTACTGCATCGTGGTGCACTGGAGATCTAAAAATAATTTTCTTGTCAATATATGTGAAATAAATCAATAATATTAATAGTTTTTTTTAAAAGAAAAGGGGTAGACCAAAAGTTTTATGTGTTTTCGGCAGTAAACAACACCCACAAAAATGCATGACTGAATTTTAATAATGGGTTTCACAAAACACATTGATCATCTCAGTTTGTTGACATCATCAAAAATCGAATTTATCTCAAGAAGTGACTCTTGGATACAGATTTCAACACTACACGTAAGTTATAAAAAAAAGTCCTCTATGTAAGCTCAATTCGAAATCTTTACTTAGACAAAAACCTAAAAATGTGCAATTGACTTATACAGCGTCTTTCATGCCGTTGAAGAGAGAAACTGCCAGTGTCTTTGTGCAAAAAACATATAAGAGCAAAGACACAGTGAAAGAGAAAACAAATGCATCTTATTTAAGAGCTTGTAACAAGTAAGCATTTGCTAAGAGAGCTTATATATGAAAGCTTTGCTCATTCTTGTTCCTATTTAAAGAGCTGATAAAGCTGGAGAACCTTAGAAGTCAGTTGGCGACTACCAGGAACACATCGAAGCGATCGTTCGACTTTTCATAGTGCGCTATTTATTTCAATTGTTCATTTATTAATCAAATCAACAAATATGGCGGACGAGTCAAAAATAGAAGCAAATTCCAGCAAAGTGCCCGAATGGGTGCAGGCTGAACTCTTTATTGATGTGCTCAAAGAATCTGTCAAGGGATTCTCCAAAATCAAAAGCTTCAAGGTCAACAGCGGATCGGGCGCAGGCGAAAACTATGCGACGGTTATGCTGAGATTGAATATAGAAGTTGAACTGGAAGGTATATAATAAAATACGACTGATAATTTTATTTATTTTTGTATTAATATGTGTTTGCAGATGGCAAAGAAAAATCGGTTTCGTATATGCTCAAAGTGCCGCATCAACTGAATATGTTTGGAAATATGGAAAAAGATATTTTTGCTGCCGAGCGTGGTATGTACAAGGAAACTATTCCCGAAATGGAGCAAATGTATCGCGATGCTGGAGTAGAAGTTAAGTTCGGAGCACAGGCCTATGAGGTGAAGGGTGCAAAAACGGAATACATACTTCTTGAGGATCTGGCACCCAGGGGTTTTAAGAACAGCAATCGGCTCGAGGGTCTGGATCAGATCCACACTGAATGGGCACTGAGAAAGTTGTCCCAATGGCATGCTGCGTCTGCTGTACGTGTAGCCACCAAAGGACCATATCCTGATAGCGTTTCGATTGGATTTTACAAGGAGGAGAACCGTTTTATGATGATTGAAATGGGCAAACAAATGGGTCAAAACTTTATTAAATGCTGTGCAACATACGAGGGAAATGAGGAATACATTGAGAAAGTGGTAAATATGTATACAAACTAGCTCATTCTGTTGAGAAGGAATTAACCTTAGTTGTTCGATTTCTTACAGAAAGCTATTCAGCCAAATTTTACGGATGCCATTCTAAAAATGTCCAAAGTCGATCCCAATGAATTTAATGCTTTGAATCATGGTGATTTCTGGAGCAATAATATGATGTACTCGCATGATTCATTTGGTAAAATCAAAGAGATTTATTTGGTGGACTTCCAGTTGCCCAGATATGGTAGTGTAGCTCAGGATTTGTATTATTTTCTGCTGTCTTCGACCAAATTCGAGGATAAACTAACTAAATTTGATTATTAAATCGATAAATATACAATAAATTATTTAATACTTTAATTATTCCAAGGTGAGTGAAAAACTGCAAAATTAATTCATGAAAATTTACGCTTGATACAAGCACAATACATGTATATACATATTTAATATAATTAGAAGGAAAAGCTACACTCGAGCGAGCCGACTGTAAAATACCCCGTAATCGTTCTACAGTACGTTTTTTCATACCAATAAGCAGATTTTGACCGATGCAACCGACTGTAAAAGACCCCGTACTTTTGCACTTGATCTGACAAATGCATAATCGGACTTTCAGTCCAAATTTGGAGGCTCTAGATTTTTAAGTCTCTGATCTGCAGTCGTTCACAGGGCTAGACAGACAGACGGGCAGATACTGATCAGGAATTTATATACTTTATGGGGTTAGCCACGCCTCCTTCTAGCTAATATGCAGATTTCGCATTTGACAAACCTTATATACCCATGTACTCTTCTAAGTACATGGTCTTAATATTTAAGTTTTGCTGACTAGTGTTAACAGTCCGACATAAACAGAAATAATTAGGGAGCAAGAGAGTAACACAAATATTTTTAAACAATCCAACAACAAGTCTAAAACAATAAAAGTTCATTGCTCTAAAAGTAATCGACTAGAAAATACTCTGTTCATAAGCTTATTTCCTGAAATTATGTGACGACTGATAAGTCCAAGAGCTGCTAACAAAATACCCTATAGCTAAAGTATAAAAGCTTCCTGTTGCCTTCTCTTTCATCAACAATTTCATTAAATGTTGTAATGAGCTAAGAAATAAGAGTCGAAAAGCTTTATAAAAGCTTTCAACAGTTTATATATTTCAAGCGGCATTTTGATTTAGCTTCAGTAGTTTTGCGAGTCAATTCAAGTTGAAAACTAGTTGTTTGTTATACCTGTTTCTAGAGATAAACTTTAGCTATAATGTCTACGAATGAGGAGAAACCCAAACTGCCCCATTGGCTGAAAGCAGAAATCTTTGAGCCGATACTAAAAGATACCTTCAAGGACTTTAAGGGAATCAAATCATTCAAGGCAACACCAGGAACTAAACCTGGGGACAATTATGCCACAATAATGCTACGTATTGAACTAGAAGTCGAGCTGAAAGGTAAATAGGAGAAAGGTATAACATAGAAAGGTTTTAAAGTGTTTCTCTTTATTTATATAGACAACAAATCCAAGACTATATCGTACATGCTAAAAATTCCTCACGAATCCCAGGCATATCAAGAAACCTTGGGAAGCAACAAGAACAATATTTTTGATATGGAACGCGACGTTTTCACCAAATACGTGGAAGAGTTCAAGAAACTATATCATGATGTTGGCGTAGAGATCAACTTTGGCGCCAAATGCTATAAACTTGATATTCCTTATGATCACGTGTTGCTAGAGGATCTCAAGGCCAAAGGATTCCAACCAACCCAGCGTCAGCCTGGCCTCGATGAGGAGCACACTCTGGCGGTACTCCAGAAACTGGCCCAATGGCACGCGGCATCGGCAGTTCGAGTTGCCACAATTGGTCCATATCCCACACAACAGATGGAAGGACTTTTCAGTGAAGACACCAAGTTTTTCATGAAAAAAATGACTGATGATATGGTAAGATATGTCCTTAAATCGCTATCAACAATCGAGGGACACGAAGACTATTACGATGATGTGAAAAACATGGAGGGAAATATTATGGAAAATGTTATGCAAGTTGGAACTATTGATCCCAATGAATTCAATGTATTGAATCATGCCGATTGTTGGCTCAGTAATTTGATGTTCCATCATGATCAGAAAACGGGAAAACTTTTGGAAACATATTTAGTGGATTTTCAAATTTGTAAATATGGCAGCGTGGCAATTGACTTGATATATTTCTTACTATCATCAACCATATTGGAAATCAAACTAAGCAAGTTTGATTACTTTATTAAACACTATCACGATGAGCTGATAAAACACTTGAAGCTATTAAATTACACTCAAAAACTGCCCAGTCTCATAGACATACACACTTCAATCCTCAAGAATGGCATTTGGGGTAAGAAAAGATTGAGAACTTTCCATAAAATAAATTTCTACTAAAATTATTGTTCATTTACAGGGTATGTCACAGTATGTGGTGTCATGGCTGGTTGTCAATTGGAGTCGACAGAAACTGCAAGCTTTGAGAATCTGTTAGTTGATACACCAGCGGGCGAAGAGTTCAGAACAGTGTTGTATAGCGGCAAAAAGTACAAAGAGCATTTGAAAGTTATTTTACCCTGGCTACGCAATCGGGGAGCATTTCAACTGCGCATCACAAATAGTTCAAAATAATTTAAGAGAGCATAGTAAATTTAAATAATAATTTTTTGTTTAGTTGATAATAATTTAGTAAAGTTGTTTTTATAAGTTTTAATAAACTATAACAAAGCATCGCCTAAACTTGATTATTATTTAATTTTTAAATAAAGTGTGAAACAATTTTAAATTGGTTTCAAATAAATACCACAAATAAGGTCAACTACACACTTCGAAGTTGCTTGTGCTGGGTAAGAAACTTAATTTCATTCAAACAACGCCCGCATAGCAGAAACGAAAATAGTGTTATGAGATGACGACTCTTATCTCTTATTTGCACTCGTTCGCTCTCTGTATCTATCCCACGCGCAAAAGAGACAAAATAAAAGAGAGAGAGAGAGAGAGAGAGAGATCACCAGCAAACAAAAGAGAGCGCCAAAAGCTTTTAGTCTTGTTTATGACAATATTTGGAGCTTTTGCAAGCTCAACAATGCAAACAAGACGCCAAAACAAATCAGTCGCTCGTCGCTGGCGTCAAAAGCAAAACAAATTTCATAAGAATTCAAGTACAAATTTGCACAGTTCGATAGACAATAAACCATACCTAAAAGTCATCATGACAGATGAAGTAAACGTTCCAGTACCCACGTGGTTGCACCAAAATCTCTTTGTGGATTTGCTAAAGAAACTGTATCCAAAGTTTCACAGCATTAAGAGCTTCAAGCCGGAGGCTGGACTGAAGCCGGGAGAAAACTATTCCACAATTATGTTGCGATTGCTTTTTGAGGTGCAACTAAAAGGTACAACATTTCTGTTTAAGTGACTCAGTCAGCAAAATTTTGCTGGAAATATTTATTTGGAGCACATATTTCTAAGCATGATATCTATGATTAAAATATACATCAAAGCCTTGGACTAATCCGGAAACCTGTCTTTTCTCTACTAGATAATTTTGTAGAGCAAATCAGCTTCATGTTAAAAACACCACATGATTTTGAGATGTACCGTGAGATACTCAAAAAGAACAATATGTTTGCCGTGGAACGGGATATGTTCCTTAATGTAAAGCCCGAATTGGAGCAGTTGTATCAGGATGTCGGACTACACGCAAGGTTTGGTGCTACGGCCTATGAAATTGAGGCACCCGATGAGTATGTACTGCTAGAAGACCTGCGGCCCAGTGGTTTCCAGAACGTTGATCGACTCGTGGGCTTGGACAAAGCCCACGTCAAGGGAGTACTCCACAAACTCGCCCAGTGGCATGCAGCCTCGGCGGCACGTGTCGAGTTTAAAGGTGCCTATAAGCAAAATTATATGTCGCCAAATTATTCGGATACTATGAAACCAATGCTCACACAGGTGGTGGAAACCCTAGGCAAATATCTGTTCAAGTGTTTGCCGCAATACGACAATCATGAGTCTTACAGCGAGGCGGTGGTAAGCTATATAAATTATATATATATTTTCCCGATCAGACATTAATTAAACTTTCATCTCTTGCAGCATAAAATACAACCGAAAATCGCAAACCTTATGCTTGCTATAAACAATCCTGATCCAGAGGACTTCAATGTGCTGTCCCACGCTGACTTGTGGACAAACAATATACTCTTTCAGTATAATAACAATAGTACTGGACCCAGTGAGACCTACTTTGTGGATTTGCAACTGCCACGATTCTGCTCAGTGGCCTTTGATCTGCTCTATTTCCTGCTCTCTTCCACGGAATTTGAACTTAAGCTTAACAATTTTGACTACTTTATTAAGTATTATCATGATCATCTTGTGGAACATCTAAAGTTACTCAAGTATCCAGAGGAGAAGATTCCAACACTGCGCTTTTTGCACCAACAGCTGCTCAAACATGGATATATAGGTAATGATTGGGTTTTAGTCACTCCAAAATTTATTTAACATAATTATTATCTGGTTATTATTTAGGCTATCATGTAGTGCTGATCTTGTGCCCGCCAGTGCTGCTTGATCGCAGCGATGATTCCAATCTGGAAGACTTTGTTACTGAGAGCGAGGATGGAGACGGCATGAAAATGCAGATGTATTCGAATGCTCGATACCGTAAACACGTCAGTGCAATTCTGCCCTGGTTACTCAACCGTGGAGCTCTAGATTTTTGATTTCAGAATTAAACCTTATAAGCATTGATCTTTCAAAACGGTATTACTAAAATTTTATCTTATTTTTATAGTCTATAAGGACAACGATTTTGTTTGATTCATAAACGTAACAAACTGATATCAAAAAGTATCACAGATTGTTGTCTATCACATGTCCAAGTGAATCACACCAGCGATATGAGCAGAAACAATTACCAAAGAATCACAAAATAATTATGGCGCAAAGGAAAATGATGAAGAACGAGTACTTCGAGTACTCAAATGGAAGTGTCAGAGTAAATAGTCAACCAACCCCACGGAGCGACCCGCCTTCCCCGCAATCTTATCAAAAAATAGGAACGATTGCCGTCGATGGCACTACGTATCAAATGTTTATTTAAAACTCATTCTCAAAGAGTTTGTTTCAGTGTATTTGTGTGTGAGTGTGAGTGACGCTTTTTGCCGGTTTTGGCGAATAAAATTACAAAATAAACTTTAATTGAACATAAGCGATAAGAAATTTCTCTGTGGCTAATACCAAATCGAGGCAACAAAAATTCCCACCTATCGCACCTGCCATCATTTAAAGAATAATCGTTGACCGAACTGCATTCAATCGTTCACACAATTTCAATCAAATTCGAGTCTCAGTCTCTTTTTGTCAATTAAGGTAAAAGGTTTGTTGTTCACTCGATATCGAAACAAGTGTTAGAATAATTGTGTGCGAACGTTTAAGATACTAAAGTATCTCAGAGATACTTTACAAAAAACTCGACTTGGTGTGCCTAAAGGGGAAACTCAGCTAAAAATAAATCGATTTCAGTTGTAATTTAATCAAATTAACTATTATAATTTATAACTAACTAATCAACTATGATAAACTCTTCGTTATGTACTGCTTAAATAATTTATGTTTTAATTAATTTATGCCAATTTAATGCTAAATTCACTAGCAATGTTGTAATAACTGACATGTGACCTGATTTATAAGTTTGTGTCCGATATAATTATGTGGCATTTGCACAGTCCTCGATAATAACCTAATCAATATTCGATGATTTGTGAAAGCAATTAATAACAACGACAGCCACAAATTTTCCCATTTGTGTTGGCAACAATTGATATTATTGGCATTAAGGGATAAATAGCCGATAAGCGATATGAAATCAAAGTAGAAATTCAACTAATTTATTTCCCCTTTTCTCAAAGAAAAATTCATCAAAATTCTAGAGGGTATAAAATAAAAGTAGTAAGTTAAAAGTGGTAGGTTTATAGTCCAGTTAGGTTTATAGGCCAGTTCAATACAATTTTGATTTTCTTAAAAAAAATCATTTTAGGGATGTTCCACTAGATTACCGTTATAATCCAATTAAAGTCTCATTAAATGAAAATTATCTTTATTTAAAGCTACTTGCAATAAAACTTGTTTATATTGTACTTATATCATGCAGTTTATGGCGTTATCGATTTCCGTTTGATAATTACAAGCTTGAAGACCCTGTGTCAAAAAATAAAAAGGGTTTACTTGGTTCAAAAATAGAGAAAAATGGGAAAAAATAAAACATTTATAGACCATGGAACATATAAATAGTTGATCAGGGCCGATTTGAACTATATTTTAAATATATCATAACCTATATAATTGATTTTTTACATAGTATTTTATAGTTTCAACATTATTACAGGGTATTTCAATGTCGTTCTACTAGCTAAACGTTTAGAAGTTAATTATTGGCTTCATTATTCTAAGGAATCCCCATTAAAAAAAAAATGTTGTTTCCCATGGCCTGAAAGTTAGTTAAGTTATACCGAATTTAAGACGATAGTTTCTGGGAAAAACATAATTCCATGGCTGATAAGTAAGTTTGACGTCTGCAAAATAACGTATAAATTCTATTGGTACAGTAAAACTGGGTGGAACATAATGGCAAATACCGTAAGATTTTATTTAAATGAAACAAGGGTGCGACAATGGGACAAATCTGCAGAACAAACATTTGCAAAAAGATAATTAAAGGAAGAAGAAGCCGATAAAAGAAATACTCTTATCGCTGCTTTGGAGTTACCGATTCCATATAACTGATAAGAAATACATTTTTTTTTTCCATTTTGTTACATTATCAGAAGCTAAAATTCTTAAAACACTTTATTAGTCACAATCTGGAAAGACATTGATTTATAGTAACAGATTAAATTTGGGAGATTTGATTCTGGTTTATACTAATACCCTGCAGAACCAAAAATGTCGGAGTCCGTGAACGCCAATGGAAATGATCATGATTCAAATCTGCCGCCTTGGTTACCCCGACTCTCCTTGGAGAAAGCCGTGAAGGCCCAAATCGGGGACTTTGAGAAGATACTCTCAGTAACGCCGCAGCGCATCAGTGCCGCGGATAATTACTCCAACTTGATGGTTCGACTGGAGGTGGAAGTGGAGCTGATCGGTAAGTGTTATCACTTTTTATATATATCTGACTTAAAATGGAGTTATTCTTGATCACCGTCTCGTACAGATCACAGCACGAAGAGCGTGTCCTTCTTGCTGAAGACACAGCACAATATGGAGGTGATGGCCAGTATTCTTCAAAAGCTGAAGCTCTTCCAGAAGGAGGAGCAAATGTATCACAACATTTTGCCCAAATTCGAGAAACTCTATGCTGATGCCGGCAAAACCATACAATTTGCACCGAAAGCCTATCGAATGGATCAAGATTTAGGCGTTGACTATGTTCTGCTCGAGGATTTGCGTTTGAAGAACTTCAAGAACGGCAATCGCTTGGCAGGATTGGACATGGAGCATATGAAGCAGGTGCTGGAGAAATTGGCTGCTTTCCATGCTGCCTCAGCTTGCTATGTGGAGCATTATGGCATGTACAGTGAGGATTTCACAGTAGGTGTCTTCAGTGAGAGCAATCGACAGCTCCTGCAGGAATTCAATGCATCCGGAGCATTTCTGGCGCAGCTCAAGAAGTGGAAGAACGCCGAAAAGATTTACGAAAAGCTGGTGTGTATAGAATATTGTAATATATTTAGTAACTAACTAATTCAAATCACATTTTAGGCCAATAGCGATGAGCATTTAGTGGATCGTCTGCTCCAGAATCAGCAGGTCTCCATGAAAGAGTTCAATGTGCTCAATCATGGTGATTGTTGGAACTTTAACATCATGTTTCAATACGACGCCTTTGGCAAGATCAAGGAAACACTTTTCGTTGACTTTCAAGTGGGAAAGTATGGCTCTCCAGCATATGATCTGTATTATCTGATACTTTCCTCAGCTGCACCCGATATTAAAACAGCTCAATTTGATTATCTGGTGCGTTGCTATTTCGATCATCTGATTGAAAATCTTAAACTATTGCAATACCATCGTCCCTTGCCCAAATTAAAGAACCTTCATGCGGCTCTATTCCGCAATGGTTTGGCTGGTAAGTAGAACCCTTCAAAAATACACTTTCCCAGAAGGAATTTTTTAAATTTTCTTGACTTTCAGCCTACATGGTTGTGTCCAAGGTATTACCAGTGGTAATGCTGGACAAGAGCAACAATGCTTATCTAGAGAATTGCCAAAACGATGACTCCAAATTGAAGGCTGACATGTACACAAATCAGAAGTATGTTCAGGTAATGACAGAACTACTTCCATGGTTGGATAATCGCGGTCTACTCGACTGGAATTAATTATAATAAAACACACAAATTTACGCTCATTAACATCAAATGACAGCATATTTCCACATAAATAATGAACATAGTATTTAGCTTTTTGTCACGCTATGCAAATGTATTAAAATTTTCAAATTACCAAATAAATACGTTCAGAAATTTTTGATTTGTTTACATCCGCTGAGTTTCTCTTATAAATCCCCAAAAATTTATAAAACGTGTGCAAACTACTAAATAATTATTTAAATATAATATTACAGCTTTATTTTCTAATCAGCTGATCAAATCTGTATGTACAAAAAGTATATACACAATTTCTTTCAGATTTGTAACTTATTTTCTCTTTTAAGTAAAAAAAAAACTGTTCAACAGATTTCTTTAAATTCATTAAGTACTTTATTCTAAATACTAATTATAATATTTCCAGAAAAATTATTAAAAAGGCAACACTTTACAGTTAATTTCATAAAACAGACTTTTGCACATTCAAAAACACACAGAAGTTTGTCGGATTGAAACTTTTGACATACTTTTGTAATATAGTGTAGTTATAAGCGAGTAAGAAAGGCTTAAGTCGAGCGAGCCGACTCTAAAAGACCCCGTAAACATTCTAGTGCGCGTTTTAAGATACATTTCAAAAATTTTCGACCAATTGGTCCGATGGTAGCTATAAGCTATAGTTGTCCGATCCGAACCAAATTTGGTAGGGATTTAAAGAGTAATCATATACACATAATGTGTGAGTTTGGTTGAGTTCAGTTAAATTTTTTCATACAAATCACCAATTTTCGACCGATTTGCTCTATGGGAGCTACCGGCTGTAGTTGTCCGATCCGAATCAAACTTGGTAAGGATAGTTATAATAGTACTATATACATAATGTAATAATTTGGTCTCTTTAGCTTTAGTCGTCTAAAAGTTATGTTCTTATGAAAATGTTTTTTTATAATTCGCTGGGGCGGTTAGGGGCGTGTCAAAGATTTGAAATAAATTTGATCTGCTTACACCATAGACGAACTTTCATTTCAAATTTGGTGGATCTAGCTCTTATAGTCTACTAGGTTCAGATGTTCATACGGACAGACAGTCAGAATGACAGACAGACAGACTGACATTACTATATTGTCTCGGCTGTTGATGCTTATCAAGTATATGTATACATATACACTTTATGGGGGGCCATGCCTCCTTTTGTCTGCTACCCACATTTCACTGCTGACAAACCTAATAGACCCTCTATTCTTTTTTAGAGTACGGGGTCTAAACAGATTTATATATACAACTTATGAGCAAATGAGCTGAATATATGCCTCTTCAGCTGTTTCATTTTTGCATTTCTCTTAATTTAACACTTTTGTTTTGTTTTAACACTTGACTTTGTTTCTCAGTATTTGTTGTGCGCTTGGGAACAACGGATCTTATGTGTAAAACTATTTCAGATAAATCACATATTGTTAATACGTACGTATAAGTTGGCCGAAGGTAAATAAGCAAGCTTAATGATAAAATCAACAC
Organism: Drosophila cardini; assembly: GCA_018903735.1. Lineage (NCBI taxonomy): Eukaryota > Metazoa > Arthropoda > Insecta > Diptera > Drosophilidae > Drosophila > Drosophila cardini. The sequence goes on from JAEIGM010000013.1 coordinate 2,520,369, forward strand.
TAATTTTAGCGGTCATACTTATTACTAGTGTTACTAAAACTACTGTTAGTTTAAGTGAGTTAAGTGAATTTAAGACTTGTTTTTTAGAAAATTAATATTAGATTACTAGAGAATGTATATAAATTAATTTATTTAAATTGAATAGTTCTTTAATTATTTTGAATAGACTAATAAATTATAGTTTCCATATCTCAAAACTTAGTTTAGTTCAATTTATAGTACAATTACCTGTGATGGCCGATATTTCCCTTATAATTTGGTTGTCCAAGGGTTTCGTTTTTGCACGATCGATTTCATAATACTTCAATTTAATAGATTAAAAGTAAAATGTCATGCCTAACTGCCAATATAGTAGATAAAGTCCTAAATTTTATTTGCAAAGATAAATGCCGAACGAACTTTGAATTTTATAATACTAGATTTAAGCTAAACAATGTACTAGTCATTGTTAGCCATGTAAAAACCGCTAATTACTAAAAAAACATATATATTATATTACTGTATGTAGTATATATAACATTAGTTGAACTACAGAAAACTAGGAAACACCGACTTACCTATGAAAACTACACTTTTTAATTACCTGATCATTTTTATAACCCGTAACAATTGGCCTTGTTTTAAAAAAAGAATTAATAATAATTAGCACTATGATCTAAGAAAATTTAATGCTATGTTATATATATGTATATACAGATATACATATGCTCATATATATATATGTGCACATCAATTAAATTTTGTAATCTATGTGACAAATGATTCGGCATGCGCCCAATTGATAAACTGGGCCGACGTACACCCCAGCCCCATCCGAAAGCAAACCCAGTTACTATTTGGGCTTTAAAATAACTATGTTTGCGTGTGTGTGTGTGTGTGTGTGTGTGTAAGCGAAAACAGCTGTTTTGCACAGTTTCTGCTATCAGTTAAGCTATATTTATACACAAATTCCCACACATACTGTACAAGTATACATATAGCATATAGGTATACATATATACTATGCCTAATTTTCACATAGTCTGGCCCACAACCAGTTTGTTTGAATCGCTCGTCACAAATCAAAGTCTCGGCCATAGAATTGTTCATACAATGTACATATAAACCGTCATCGGATGCGATCGCTCAGTATATGTTTAGTGTTTGAATACGCCGGACACTTTGCTGGTCGGAAACTCAGTAACAACCGTGAGTGTAAATCAATTAAAAAGTGAAAAGTGAAAAAAAGAAAAGAAAGAAAAATTTGATCAAATTTATAAAGAATATTTATGTTAAAATCTTTACAACTTAAAATTTTATCTTTTAAATTTTTAAAATAAAAGTTATTTTAACTGTGCTTTTGTGGACTACCTAAGTTGACTTTATATAAATAAATTAGTTATGACAAATTCCCTTCTCTTCTTTAGAAAATGTCACCGAATAACAGCAAAGAATCAAGCAAGTTGGAGAATCCCAACGAATTTCTCGCCATTCCCAAATGGATAAATGAGGAATACTTCCGGCCCATCTTAGAGAAAGATGTGAAAGATTTTGCGAGCATAAAAAACTTTAATGCCATCGCAGCAACACAACCTGGTGATAATTATACATCGATCATGGTGCGTGTACATGTGGATATCGAGCTCAAAGGTCAGTCACGAAACTTTCACCTTTTACGAATCTAAAGTGATCAAGAGAATCTTTAATTTAGATTGTACGGAACAGAAAATGTCTTACATTTTGAAGACATCGCTGCCAATGGATAATGGTGGCGCTCTCATAGCGGGAATGAACCTTTTTCCCAAGGAAAAGCAAATGTATCAGGTGCACATACCCAACTTTACGAAGCTCTACAAGGAGGCAGGTGTGGATATCGAATTGGCACCCAAATGTATTCACATTGATGAACGTCCAGAGGGAATTACCCTTGTGCTGGAGGATCTGAAGCGACAAAACTTTACGAATGTCGATCGCCTCAAGGGATTCGACATGGAGCACATGCGTCGTGTGCTCCACAAAGTGGCTGAATTACACGCGGCCTCTGCGGTGGCCTATGAGCAGAATGGACCCTACGATCACATATATAGCGAGTCCATGTATAAGGAAAGCAATCGCCCGATATTCGAGGCTATGGGTAAAATGCGACACGATCAATATGTGAAGGCAATGAAGGAATGGGGCCTACCGGATGTGAAGAGTTATATTGAGAATCTTCCCACACCAGAGGAACATTTCGAGAAGGGCATCCAACTAAATATTGTGGATGAGAACGAGTTTAACTGCCTAAATCATGGTGATCTTTGGTGCAATAACATTATGTTCTCTGGCGATCGGACGCTGCTTGTTGATCTGCAGGTGGGCAGATGGGGATCTCCAGCCCAAGATCTTTGGTATTTTATAACAACATCGCCATCGCTGGACATAAAGGTCAAGGAATTCGATCATTTCCTACAAATCTATCACACACGTTTAGTGGAATGTCTGAAGCTACTGAAATACTCCAAACCCATTCCTACACTGCGAGAATTGCACATTATGATGATCAAATACGGGGATTGGGGTAAGTTGGTTGTACTTTAAGGGTGTAACCATCTGTCTAACTAATTGATCAATTTCCACTGTTAGCTTCAACAACTGCGGTTGGTGTTTTGGTGGCCGTTTTAATGCCCTCGGACAAGGACTCCAACATCAACATGATGATGGCAGAAGGACCGGAAGGAGACGCTTTCCGATACAAGACTTTTGTTAATCCCTACTATAGAAATGCTATGGTCCAGCTCAGTCCATTCCTCAGAAATAAGGGTCTTATATAAGCGTTTATAATGGTATTCACTTACTTGTTTATGTTGTAAATATCAGTGTGTAAAAAAATATTAAAAAAATGTCTATAAATATAATAAAGAAATTTATAATAGTAACGATGACTGGCAAATTTTATTTTAATTGACCACAACTAAGACTAACAAATTTTAATTGAACCACAAAATATAATGATACGGTGTCATTCATATGTACAATAAAAATATACACTTGATCAATCGGAACTGACGACGGACTTATATAAATAACAAGTGAAAAAGATTACAGTCGAGCAAGCCGACTGTAAAAGACCCCGTACTCATGCTAGTGTTATGTAAGTTATGTTGACCGATTGGTCCTATGGGACCTATGGGCTATACCTGTCGTATCCGAACTGAACTTGATGAGGATAGTTATACTGGTACCGTTCACACAATATGTGAATTTGGTCCCGATATCTCTAATCGTTTCCAAGTTATTGTGATATTAACTAAGTTTTTTACATTTTGCGGAGGCGGTAAGAGGCGTGGCAACAATTTGAAATAAACTTGATATGCTCCCGAAATAGGCGGACTTTCATTCCAAATTTGGTTGCTCTAGCTCTTATAGTCTCTGGGATCTGGGTATTCATACGGACAGACGGAGGGACAGACGGACGTCGCTATATCGATTTAAAATACGAGGTCTAAGAAATAATTTTTAATAATTTTGACACACGCATAAATTTTAAAACTCGATTTGCAAATTCACAAGACTGAGCCACGATGAGTCTTAAATTTTTCATTCATATACATATATTTATACATATACAAGCATATACTTATATACATACATGTGTTCAATGGCAGCTAACGACTTGTTGATTGCTGATGACGTCACTTATTTGATTTGTTGTTCTTCACATTTTTGTGTGTTTATTTTCATCTTCGCTTTCTAAACAGATTGACACAGTTCATAGAGTAGAATTTGAGATGCGCAGTTAAAAAACCACAGACCACAGAAATTATTCACAAATATAGGGTTTTACTTCTACTAAAATACCAGGCATAAAAAAAAAAAAAATAATTTAAAAAAAATGTTAGTTAATATTTATTTAAAGGGCACCACATCTGCTAATTAAAGAGTTCGCTATTAATAAAATTGAAATTATTTTTAATTTAATTTCATTTGTTATATATTTAAAATATTATGTATTATATTATAAAATATTATTAAAATATATTGACACATAAAAACTTTAAAACAGAATCATTTTAGTATCAAATTTATATTAAAATTACAATTCATAAGCAAATCGTTCAATTTTTGACGAAGTTATAGCCGATGGAAGTTTTTTTAGGGTATGCAATTAGTATATGGCATGTGCTAACCGATATCTGTATATATAAAATGCATTTAATTGTCATGTGCACATAGTTAAAATAACTTTGATAACTAAATTCGTACTAAAATCCATCTAAAACTAGATATAAAAATATAGTATACTAGTCTGTATAAGAGTATTTAATATTGCTATACATCAAAGAAAGCTTTGAGTACGTACATACATATATATATATATACATTCTTGATCCGCTTATTTTGCCAAAAATATACAGATAAATGAAGCTTAATAACTCAGCAAAGAGAACTTGTTTTCATTGTATTTATAAACATTCAATTACGTTATAATTATATCTAATTGCTATCTGAATAGTATAGTATATCTATGTAATTAGTATACAAAAGTTGTTGTTATAAATTAGGTTCATTGATAATAGTATTAACATAGTACATCATGAGTTGAGTTTTCTTAAAAATTGTTTTAATATATGAAACAACTCTGATACGATATCAGTTAACTTTTGATTACGACAGCCGAGAGCGTTATATTGAAATACTCAAACTTTGGCGTGCAATAGAAACACTGGGTATATAACAGAGTCGCAAAACTGGTATAGATACGTAGTACTGTATAAGTCCATTGACCACAATAGTTCAGTATTTGTTGAGCGACTGCACTGAGCGGTTAGATACAGATATAAACATTCTTCAACGACGTAAGTTGATCAGATACAATTAGTTTTAATTGATGGAATAGAAATGTGGGCTAAAAACTAATCAAAATAAATGTATTTTTTATGGCTTCTGTAGGAAATGTCACCCAAAAACAGCAGTGAAACGAGTGAGCATGAGAATCTTAACGAATCTTTTGTTATTCCCAAATGGATAAATGAAGAATACTTTCGACCCATCATAGAGAAAGATGTAAAGGACTTGCTAAGATTACAAACTTTTTACCGATCGCAGCCACACAACCTGGAGACAATTATGCCTCAGTTATGGTCAGAGTGATCGTGGACATTGAGCTCAAAGATGGCAGCAAGCAAAAGGTGTCTTATATTCTCAAGACAACTTTGGAATCGGATAAAGGAGGAGATTTCGTAGATGGAATGGGTTTGTTTCCCAAGGAGAAGCAGATGTATCAGGTGCACATACCCAATTTTATCAGACTTTACAAGGAGGCAGGTGTTGACATCAAATTGGCACCAAAATGTGTTCACATTGATGAAACTACAAATGGCATAACCCTTGTGCTGGAGGATCTAAAGCAAGAGAACTTCAAGAATGTCGATCGCATGATTGGATTCGATATGGAACACATGCGTCGGGTGCTCCACAAAGTAGCTGAATTCCATGCTGCCTCTGCGGTAGCCCGCGAGCAGAATGGACCCTACGACAAGATGTACTGTCAATCAATTTACAATGAGGAGAACCGAAAAATGTTTGAGGGATTAATTGAGTTACAAAATGCTCAGTATATCAATACCATGCGGGAATGGCAAATGCCGAATGTGGAGCACTATATTGCCAAGATGTCGAATCCAAAGAAGTTCTTTGATAACGGCATAAAGCTTAACGAAGTCGATGAAAGCGAATTCAATTGCCTGAATCATGGTGATCTATGGTGTAATAACATAATGTTCTCCGGTGATCGGACGATGCTTGTGGATCTTCAAGTCGGCAAATGGGGATCTCCTGCCCAGGATCTTTGGTATCTGATCATTTCGTCTGCCTCACTGGATATTAAAATCAAGGAATTTGATCAATTCATTCAAATCTATCACACGCGTTTGGTGGAATGCTTAAAGTTGCTGAAATACTCAAAACCAATTCCCACTTTGAGGGATATGCATACCATGATGTACAAATACGGGGATTGGGGTAAGTTCTCAAACAGTTTTTATAAATAGCTATTTATATATACATATATTCCAATCTTCTGTTCAGGCATGTTGACAGCAAATGGTGTCCTGGTGATCGTAGGTCTTCCACCCGATAAGGACGCAAACATGAATAGTTTCCTGGAACCGGGTCCAGAGGGCGATGCTTTCCGCTACCGTGCTTTTTCTAATCCCAACTATGTCAAAACTATGCTACAATTGTTTCCCTTTTTCGATAACAAAGGTCTGCTATAAAGGTGTACATAAAATAAACATATTTATCGTTAAATCAAACAAACCTGTTTAAAATCAATAATTAGAATGACTAGCAAAATAAAAAATACTTGGCACGTGTCTGTGTATATAATTATGATTTCAGTCACATCGATTTATGGTAGAATCGTATTCGCATTCGTATTCGCATTCACATTCGCATTCGTATCGCTGGGCGTCTTATCAATGGGTGTTTTAGCAAATTCCCTCTTGATTATTTGCTTGTGACGTCATGATTTCGGGTTTGTTTGACTTATTGCAACATATAGAAATTTTATTGATTAGCTTTATTTCTATCTAAAAGTAGCTACATTTTTGCAAGTTGTTAAGATTAATAGAATTTTTGTAGATTACTATGGATTACTTAAACCTTTATTCAACAAGTATTTGCGACTTTTTTCCACTTTAAATCGGAATTTTAGTTTGAACACTGGTATTTTTTTTAGTATTATTTTTAGTATATAGAATATAAAGCTCCTCTTTGTTCACAGCTATAAACTTGGTATAACACAAAGCTTCATCTTTGAATTCAGAGCTTTTTCGAACAGATTAGTGACTTAACAAGTTCCACAAAAAATTCCTTACGTTATAAATGAAAATAGTTTGCGTAAACTATTTAGTATTTTGTGAAATCATCTTTCTCTATACTACCAAAAAAAAACAAACCATATTGCCTAATTGTGTTTAGAATTTGTATTAGTTTCATTCCCCGCTAAGCTACGAGTGGGACGCAATGGTATAAACTGATAACGCTAATTGTTTGATAAAGATTTGTAGACCTCGTACTCTAAAAAAGAATAGGGGTATATTTGGTTTGTCAGAAGCGAAATGAAAGTCCGTCTATCGTGTACCCAAGTCAAGTTTATTTCAAATTCTTGCCACGCCGCCTACCGACCCCGCGAATTGCATATCATATCACTATTACTTGAAAACGACTAGAGGTAGAGAGAGTTCATACATTATGTGTATGGTAATATTGCAACTATCCTCACCAGCTTTGATCCAGATCGGACAGCTATAGCCTAAAGCTCCCATAGGATAAATCGGTCGATAACTGGTGATTTGTATGATTACATGTAGTTGTAGTTGAGCGATCGCAACCAAACTCACACAATATGTGTATAGTACCATGAAACCTATCCACACCATGTTTGATCCAGATCGGAAAACTCTAGACTATAGCTTTCATAGGTCGAAAATTGCTGTTTTTTATGGAAAAACGCTCACTAGAATGAGTACGGGGTCTTTTGCAGTCGTCTTGCTCGACTGCAGCCTTGTTGTCTTACTTGTTTTCTTACTTGTTTTTTATATTTTTCAAAGAGATCTGCTATAAAATAACAATTCAGTGCGAAATTTGACTTTGCAGAAAGCAGTTGTGTTCATTAACATGGTCGATTCAAAGGAAATTGTGAACCCAAATGAACATCTCATCATACCCGATTGGATAACAGAAAAGTATTTTCAGACTGTGCTCGATAAGGATGAACCAAATCATGTGAAAGTGCTCAAATTCACTCCCGTTGCGGCAATACCTCCCGGCGAGAACTTTACCTCCATTATGTTAAGGATTTACATCGATTTGGAAATGAAAGGTACGAAATTTTGAGCTCTGAATTTTAACCAATTGATTATAATCAAAGATTTGTGCTTAAGATGGCAGCTCAAAAACAAAGACCTACATTTTCAAGACGGTTCTGGCCAGTGATCGTGGTGGCGAAGTGATCGATATGTATGGTTTATTTCCCAAGGAAATGATCATGTACAAAACTTATCTACCCGCCTTCGAAGAACTTTACAGGGCTGCGGGGGAGAAGATACAACTGGTGCCCAAGTGTCTGCACACAGAGGAGCACGAGGGTAAAATCCACTTCATCTTCGAGGACTTGGAGGTGAAAAATTTCAAAAATTTGGATCGCATCAATGGATTGAACATGGACCAGATGAAATGTGCCCTACACAAGTTGGCCGAACTCCATGCAGCTGGCTCCGTATATCACGAGCAAAACGGTCCCTATCCCAGTGAATTCGATAACGGATTTGTGACCCAAAAGGCTAAAAACTTTACAAAGCAATCCTTTAAAACGAGAAGTGTGTCCTACAAAAAGTCTATGTTAACTTGGGGCATGGCTGATGCCGAAAAGTATATCAAGAACTTCGTAAGTTCTAAATCGCGCAATAAAATTAATAAATTTAAAATAAACATTTTGATATATCTAGCCAACTGAGGATCAGTACTGGGCACAGGCTCTCAGCACACTGGACGTGGATCCCAAGCACTTTAATACATTAACCCATGGAGATTTTTGGTCGAGTAATTTGATGTGCAACTTTTTGCCCAATGGAGAAGTGGATCAAATGATATTGGTGGACTTTCAAATGTGCAAATGGGGAAGTCCCGCCTTAGATCTGCTATTTTTCCTTACGTTATCCGCTGCAAAGGATTTACGTATTAAGGAATTCGAACACTTTGTCTGCATCTACTGGGAACGTTTGGTAGAGTGTCTCAAGCTCTTGAAGTACAAAAAACCCTTGCCTCAGTTAAGGGATCTACAGTCATCCCTCTACAAGAAGAACAACTCTTTCTATGGTATGGTTTAAAAATACTTTGTTATAAATTTCGTTTAATTAATTATCATTTTGCTTTATAATAGTTTTCTATGCGCTGACAAATCATTTGCCCATCATTTTGTTCCCGCGTGATAAGGACAGCAATTATCACTTGATAAAGGGCGAGACCGAAGAGGCTGAAAACCTGCGACTTCGCCTAGTGACAAACCCTAAATTTGGAGAGGTCATGAAAGATCTTTATCCATTTTTCTATAATCGCGGTCTGCTCAATTTTGATGACTATAATGTGGCCAAAAATGTTGCATAATTTAATGATAAACATCGTGTATTAAGGCGTAATTAAAATAAAATGAACCTTAAAAAAAGATTAGTAATGGATGTTTTAACAAAAATTCCGTTCTGCTTTGAGTCAAGATTTCGGGTTTGTTTGACTTATTGCAACATATAGAAATTTTATTGATTAACTTCAATTTTTTCTAAAAGTAGGTACATTTTTGCCACTTGTTAAGATTAATAGAATTTTTTGTAGATTACTTTGGATTACTTAAGCCTTTATTCAACAAGTATTTTGCGGACTTTTTTCGGAATTTTTATTTGCATTTTGATAATATATTTAGTATATACCAAATAAAGCTCCTCATTGTTTACAGCTATAAGCTTGGTATAACACTAAGCTTTATCTTTTCGTCCGGAGCTTTTTCGAACAGATTAGTTATTTGGAAAGCTTATTACACTGTGACTTAACAAGTTCCACAAAAAATCCCTTACGTTATAAATGAAAATACTTTGTGTAAACTATTTAGTATTTTGTGCAATCATCTTTCTCTATACTAATCAGATCTAAGCACAACATAGCATATTTTAATCTATTTAGGAGATAAATATGTGTAAGTTACTAGACAGTCCCAGTGTGTTAAGAATTTAAATTACTGACATTTCCCGCTAAGCTGCGAGGGGAACACAAAGCGCTTTGTCACAACATTGGACCGAACTGATAAAGTTAATTATTTGATAAAGATTTTTTTTTTATTTTTTCAAAGACAGCTGTGAAAAAATTACAATTTAGTGCAATATTTGACTTTGTGGAAAACAGTCGTGTTCATTAACATGGTCGATTCAAAGGAAATTGTGAACCCAAATGAACATCTCATCATACCCGATTGGATAACAGAAAAGTATTTTAGGACTGTGCTCGATAAGGATGAACCAAATCATGTGAAAGTGCTCAAATTCACTCCCGTTGCGGCAATACCTCCCGGGGAGAACTTTACCTCCATTATGTTAAGGATTTACATCGATTTGGAAATGAAAGGTACGAAATTTTGAGCTCTGAATTTTTACCAACTGACTATGACCAAAGCTTCGTTCATTAGATGGCAGCTCGAAGACAAAGACCTACATTTTCAAGACGGTTCTGGCCAGCGATCGCGGTGGCGATGAGATCGATATGTATGGTTTATTTCCCAAGGAAATGATCATGTACAAAACTTATCTACCCGCCTTCGAGGACCTCTACAGGGCCGCCGGAGAGGAGATACAACTGGTACCAAAGTGTCTGCATACGGAGGAGCGCGAGGGCAAAATTCACTTCATCTTCGAGGATTTGGCGGTGAAAAATTTCCAAAATGTGGATCGCATCAATGGCTTGAACATGAACCAGATGAAATGTGCCCTACACAAGTTGGCCGAATTCCATGCAGCTGGCTCCGTATATCACGAGCAAAACGGTCCCTATCCCAGTGAATTCGATGATGGATTTGTGGCCCTAAAGTCTGAAAACTTTATTAAAGATTCATTTAAACTTAAAATTAATTCCTACAAAAAGTCAATGGAAACTTGGGGCATGCCAGATGTAGAAAAGTATATCAAGAACTTTGTAAGTTTTAAATTACAGACCGATAGTTATAAATTATAACTTAAACTTTGACATATTTAGCCAACTGAGGATCAGTACTGGGCACAGGCTCTCAGCACACTGGACGTGGATCCCGAGGACTTTAATACATTAACCCATGGAGATTTTTGGTCGAGTAATTTGATGTGCAACTTTTTGCCCAATGGAGAAGTGGATCAATTGATACTGGTGGACTTTCAAATCTGTAAATGGGGAAGTCCCGCCTTAGATCTGCTGTTTTTCCTTACGTTATCCGCTGCAAAGGATTTACGTATTAAGGAATTCGAGCACTTTGTCTGCATCTACTGGGAACGTTTGGTAGAGTGTCTCAAGCTCTTGAAGTACAAAAAGTCCTTGCCTCAGTTAAGGGATCTACAGTCATCCCTCTACAAGAAGAACAACTCTTTCTATGGTATGTTTTACAAATACTTTATTATAAAATTTATTCAATCAACTGATCTTTTTTGCTTTATTATAGTTTTCTTTGCGCTGACAAATCATTTGCCCATCATTTTATTCCCTAGGGACAAGGATAGCAATTTACACTCGTTAATGGCCGAGACCGAAGAGGCCGAAAACCTGCGACTTCGCCTAGTGGCAAATCCCAAATTTGGAGAGGTCATGAAAGATCTTTATCCATTTTTCTATAATCGCGGTCTGCTAAATTTTGAAGACTATGATGTGGCCAAAAATGTTGCATAATTTAATGATAAACATCGTGTGCTTAGGCGTAATTAAAATAAAATGAATCTTAAAAAGATAATATTTAACTACACAATCTTATCACTATTTGAACCGGTTTGAACCGGTTACTAGCAGGAAATTGTTATTGCAATTGAAATTTAATGAATTGACAAGTGTTGAGTATCGAAGATCGTGTAAGAAATGCATTTAATAAATTGATAAATTGATTTGGTTTAACTTAGGTACCTGAGAACGAACTTCTTGACTGATAGTAGCCCCATTCGTTTCAGAATTATAACAGCGTTACAAAGTGTATAACAGTTTAATTGACATACAAGGTGTTGTCATCTGATATGCATACATATATACACATAAATGTTTTGTTTTTTTTTTTTTGTTTTTATGAATGCTAAATAATGCACAAACACAGTTAAACTTGCTTATAACCGAGGTTAACAAAAGCCAGACAGATTAAAAGCCAGTAGACAATGACACAGCTTTATGATGCACTCTCCCAAACTCTCGTGCTCTCTCTCGTACTCTCGCTGTGCTGCCTTTAGTCAGACACATCCTCTCATTCCCGCTCAGCTGTATCTCTCTGCTCTCGTTAGCACTTGACGAAACGATTGAATTGAACGAATGTTAACGTCGTTAAGTGAGAAGTGTTAGTATGTGATAAGATTTCAAGTAGACTCACTGCCCGTCAACGGTGACACCTTCTCCAACCGAATATTAACTAAGTATATAAAATATATTATGCGTGCAGTGGAGCCAAGAAACAGGGGCCTCTAAATTTGCTTGATAAGAATGCAAACAGTTGCGACTCGCTGTTCGTTACGAGCAGATCAAAACCGAGCACAGACAAATCGAGTGCAATAATTGTATTGCAGTATAACAGTTTCGGTTATAGCAGAGCAAACGGCGTATAACAGTTTGTATAGAATTAAGATCTCTTTGGCGTCAATATGCCCGATAACAGTAACAAGTTTTGTGTATCGAACGATATACAAGTGAGCATTCCGGGATGGATCAATGGCACATATTTCAAAAAGCTGTTAAAACGTGAACTCAGCGATTTTCGCAAAATATTGAATCTCTCGATAATACCCGCCACGCCTCCGGGTGAGGGGGAAGGTGAGTGCACCACCTCTACGTCGTTGTTAATGCGCATTATCATCGACATTGAAATGAAAGGTGAGCAAAGGTAAATTTACGAGGAATACATATTAACGAAGCTGACCTAATCCCTGTTACGTACGTACCGCTCCTAAAGATGGATTCACCCAACAAAAGTCATATATTCTGAAAACAATGCGATCCGGTGCCGAGGGCATTGGGTATATCAATACTCTGAACATCTTTCCCAAGGAAAAACAGATGTACGAACTGATCATACCCCAGCTGGAGAAACTCTATCAGGAGCAGGGCAAGACCGTTAAGTTTGCACCAAAATGTCATTTAGCGGAGAATATTAATGGACGTATCACACTGGTCCTAGAGGATTTGGGTACCAAAAAGTTTGTGAATATCAATCGTCTCAAGGGCTACAATCTGAAGCAAATGCAACGAGTGTTGGAGAAATTGGCAGAATTCCATGCCGCTAGTGCGGTGTGGCATCAACGAAACGGTTCCTTCCCTGAGGACTTTCAGCGCATCTATTTGCCGGCCAATTATCACAAGTCCAAGACGTATCAGGCGCGTGTCCAGAGCTATAAGACAGCAATGGCATCCTGGGGATTTTCAAACCCCGAGCAATACGCCAGTCGCATTGTGAGTAAAAGCACTTACAGGGTATCACTTAGTCGTTATAACCTTGGTTTTTCTTTAGCCCACAGCTGATCAGTTTGTGCAGTCTGCGGCACAATGTTTTAACAGCGATCCACAGGAATTTAAAGTACTGAACCATGGAGATTTCTGGTCTGGAAATATTCTATTAAATTCTACCTTAGCCTGCGATATCAACGATTCACGTTTTGTGGACTTCCAGCGCTGTCGATGGGGTCCACCCGCCCAAGACCTCTGGGAGCTGATTATTTGTTCCGCCCATCATAGTATACGAATTAAACAGTTTGATTACTTTATCCGAGTCTATCATACCCATCTTATACAATGCCTCAAGCTGCTCAACTATGCCAAACCTCTGCCTTTGCTCAAGGAACTGCACATGAGCATGATCAAATATGGTTTCTGGGGTAAGTTCATCAGCGGAACAGCTAATCTCTAAAAGTACTCTATAAAACACTCTGATTTCTAGGTTACTTTACGACCTTTACGCATCTGGTGCTCATTCTGTTGCCCGTGGATGAGGATGCCAGTTTACCAAAACTGATGCAGCCTGGCGAGGATGGGGATCGGGTGCGTGCCAAGGTCTATACGAATCCACTCTATGTGCGCTCTGCCCTAAGCATATTTCCGTTTCTGCATAGACGGGGCCTACTGGAATTCTGATATTTTGTTGACTTACCCACTGTTGACGAATTTGCTCTAACTGTAAATAGAAGACACTTTGACTATCTTAATTTTTATCTTTAGTTACGCTGCGGCAAAGTCATATCGAACGCTTCAAATGTGAGCGACTTAATAATACCCTAGACATATTTACTAATGTACTTATAGTCGTACTTACTCAAGTTTCTTTATTTAGAAATAAATGAACATGCAAATATGTAGGGTATCTGCTAGTTCAGTATGCATAATTAGTTCGCTTGTTATCAAGCACACTTGTAGCAGCTTATTAAAATCCACTGGCCGTCAGCTGATAAGCTTGACACTCAAAAGCAAAACAACAGAGAGAGCTTTTCACTCTCTCACTCACCACTCACACAGTTCACTCTGTCACTCTTCCACTCTCACGCACTTGAAGCAAAGCAAATGCTAAAAGCACGTGAGCTGATGGCAGCTAAAGCTCTGAGCGCTGACACCTCTCCCACTCGCACTCTCTCTCACTCTCAGTTTAACTGTTTAACGCGACAGCCGCAAACGCTCAGCTGCTTAGCTGCTGTTTATTATACACTACACAAGTTGTATTTTTTCCCCACGGTCAGGTGACTTGGAAAAAGTTAAAGAAATCGAAAATGGGCACCGGCAAGAAAAACTATGTAACACCCGAGTGGCTGACAGTGGATTTCCTGCAGGATGTGCTCAAGGAGCACTTCAAAGATGAGCAGCTAACGGTGAGCGATTTGCTGGTGAAGAGCGCCAATGTGGGCGAAGTCGCTGCTGGATTTGCTAGTGAAATGCATAGAGCATGCTTCAACATGCAGCGGGGTGAGGTTAAGAGTAAATTCTCAGTGTTTGTCAAGGATCATCCCAAGGGACAGACGGGAGCAATTGCTCTTCGGAGCAAGCTCTTCAAACGTGAGATTCTGGCCTATAAAGAGGTGCTGCCCCGAGTGCAGGCACTGCTCGCTTCCATTGGTGACCAGACGCAAATCGCTCCCAAGTGCTACTATACGACTGAGAGTCCGGAACCCTTTCTCATCTTGGAGGACATGCAGCTAAGTGGTTTCGAGAACTTTGAACGTGGTCGTCTGCTTAATTTGGATTATGTACTGCCCACCATTGAGAAGCTGGCGAAGCTGCACGCCTGCAGTGCCGTGATTGCCAAGGAGAATCCCGAAGTACTTGAGTTCTTCAACGAGGCTCCCATTTCCCGCAATCCCGATCGTCGAGATTTTCTCAGTTTCTTTCCCGTCAACATTCGCTGTGTGGCTGAGGAGATTGCCCACTGGAAGGGCTTCGAGGAGATCACCGAGAAGATGTTTAAGCTGGCAGAGAACGTGCTCCAGAGCGCAATCAGCATGTACGAGGAGCAGCAGAATGGTTTCAAGGTCTTCAACATGGCAGACATTTGGATCAACAATCTTATGTTTCACATCAACAATGAAACCAAAGATCCCGACAATGTTATCGCCGTAAGTTCTTACATATAACCTACCAGTTATTCCTTGATTTTTACCAAGACGTATGTATCTTTCAGTTGGACTTCCAGTTGGCCTTTGTGGGCTCTCCAGCTGTAGACCTCAACTACTTCCTATTTGGCTCCTTCAATGAGAACGTTCGCAAGGTCCACTACAAGTATGTTATCCACCAGTACCATAAGGTACTCCAACAAACCCTGGAGAAATTAAATTACCAGGGACACATTCCTACACTGAAAGAAATCCACATTGACTTGATGAAGAATAGCCTGATCGGTGAGTACTTTTTTCCAATAATTTTCTCTTCTTTAAATCTAAATCATCTCTTTATTTTCTTAGGTGTCATTGGAGCCACTTGTCTAACACCCCTGATATTCAGGGAAGAGGCTGGCTTTGATAGTCTGGAGGATTTGAATTCACGCACTGAGAATGGTGATCGTTTTCGACGCGAAAATGTTGAAAATCCAAAATATCGGGCATTTCTACAACGCACCATTAAAGAGTTCGAGCTATCTGGATTTTTGGATACTTAATTTCCCAAGTTAGGTCAAATAAAGACAAGGGCTTCCATATAGACAAATTAGTTTTAAATAAGATAATATTTATGTACACAAAATCCATAAATAAGCATATTGAAATAGTCTTTCAAAATCATATCAAATATATTATTACTGTTTGTCAAATCTATAAATTCTAATTTATGGTTTAATACTAATTATTCAGGAAGTTACCCAAAGAACACAACGCTTCTGTCGATAGTGTCATATCGATTTGACTCCCATCTCTACTTAAAATAAAACGATAGCTTTTCACGGAGTAAGCTTTTGAGCAGTGTTGCCAACTTTTCTTGAGCAAAAAAAGCTGTTTTTAGTGGGAAGTTACAAGAAAAAAAGCTGAAAATTCAAAGAAAAAAGCTGTAAAAAAAGATGATGTTTTAGGCCGCTTAAGGGTTTGTTTTTACAGACTATTTATTATTTCTTCTATTTTAGTGGCCTATATCAGTTGACTCGTCTATCAAAAGGCTATATTTTGTATCGCCAATATCAGAGCAAAGCTCCTCAGAAAAACTTGGCACCAAAATATTTTTTATAATGCTCGAGCATTTTGTTCTGTGTAGCCTCAAAGAACTCCCAGAGTCATCAGAAAAATGTTTTACGCACAAACTGCTCATTTGGTCAATTGGAGAAACAGCCGTATGTTGAGCAACGAATAAACAAAGCGCCGCCTCCTGCTCCTTGGTTTTGGTTGTGATTCCAAAAAAGGTTATCTTGTTTTAAGTTTCAACACACAATTAATAATTTGCAAAAATTTGTTATCGCAAACGAACTTTAAACTAAAGTTTTATCGATCCGTTTACAAGAAGTTCAATTGAACAAACTAGTTCAGTCATCTTCAGTAATGAATTGTTTCGTTTTAATTCAACCAAAATGAACAACTCAACACTGGATTAATCGAAAAAAAAATGATAAATTGTTCAGTATAACAAAAAGCGAAAAAAAAGCAATTCATATTTAAAAAAAGCCAGATTTCCCGCTGCCCGCTGATTTGGAATTTTTCCCGCAATTGGACTTTAAAAAAAGCCAGATTTGACGGGAAAAAAGCTGATTTGGCAACACTGCTTTTGAGTCTTAACAACAAATGAAGCTTTCGCTAAAAGCTCTTACAAAGTTGTTACAACGATGTAATCTATTAATACACAAGGTACATTTATATTTAGCACGCAAATTACGCACAGCGTAATTATTTGTCAACAAATATGTTTAATTCTATCACCAACCTAACAATTGAATGATTTTTGGCTTATTTCAAATAATAATTGAAACAATCATCATGCTTATCAGGGAGAAGTTTGCTTTAAAAGCTATTATCTTTTATACAAAATAAAAGTAAGTTAATTATTAATTGCTTTATCTTTAATTTAAACTTATAACAATAACATGGAAAAGTAAAACTCACAATTTGCCTTACTCAAGGTAGCCGTGTTCCTCAAGTCGAGGAAGTAAATACTTCATCTCCTCGACGAAATGATCTAAAAAGTAGAGTTTTCTTCGGGCTTCTTCGTTTTGCATCAGCTCGGCGGGATCCATAGCGTTGTCCTTAGCTGCGTACATCATTGGCAAAAATGTTGTTATCAGAAAGATATCTAAGAATACAAAATAATCCATTAATAATATTTCATATAGTAGAAACTAAAGCTTACCGAATGCTTTATGTTGTGACATTTGCTTCCATAACTCTGTCGAATTTGGCAACTCCCCTTTGTAGCCAATTTTTTGTAAAGTCTCAATAAAAATGGAGAAATAATAGTTTATATATTCTTTGTAATTATCCTTACGATCCTGCACTCCCAGTAGCATATAAATGCTATAGATCAAATCGACTGTGATGGGACAAATATTGCTAATTTGGAAGTCCAGTAACATGCAGTCCTCGAATGCTCCAGTAACTGGATTGTGCTTGAACATCATGTTGCGTAAATGAAAGTCTCCATGACTCAGGATGTAGTATCCATTTGGACGAGGATCTTCTCGATATTCCATTAGCGCAGCCCTCAATCGATCAAGATATACATTTTCCATTTTCTTGAAATGCGGTATATACTTTGATAGTTCAGGAATCTTTTCCAGCATTGCAATGAATGCACTCATTCCAGTTGTTACAAGGGGATCTTGCAAAAAATTCGGAATTTCACATAATCCATTTTTGAATTCATCCAAATATTCCGGTTGCTGAAAAGATAGATCTACTTAAAGATTTTGTCATAAAAAAAGTTATATTTCTTTAGTTCCTACCTCTTTAATGATTTTAAAGCTGATCGCATGCCATTTAGCCAGTTTTGCAAATGCAGCTTTAAGCTCCTCCATAGTTGGATCGCGATCTCTCATTACAGTATAATCCTGTGGCACCAGATCTTCAAAGATCATCACCTTTCGCGGCTCCAAGCTGTGATACAAACAGGGTGTATATAATCGGGTCTCATCGCCCATCTCTCGCAATATCTGCTCAAACTTGGGTAACACTTTTGTGTACATTCCAATCTCCGTCTCAAAGATATAGGAGTCACCGAGCATGTCCTTCTTGTGGCCCTCTTCTTCGGGCATTGTCTTTACGATCAGTGATTTGGAGAATTCCCCTTTGCTTGTCGTGTAGGTTATGTTGCCTCTAAACATAACACTCGCATAGTGATCTCCCCTAGCACTTGCTGGAGACATCTTAACTCCGATGACTTTCAGTTCTGGCGCCTTTTCGTGCTGACTGAGTACTTCCGTAAAGAACTGTGCACTTAGCCACTTTGGTGCCTCCAACTCATCGGCATTATAATTATCATTATTTGTTGACGATTCCATTGTTTGCAATTAACTAGTTAAATAGGCTTTTATGTTAGTAACTGAACTGTAGACACTCCAACAAACAAATGAACACTAGAAACGTTCAATAGAATCGTCTGCTTTTTATAAAAACCGTCGCGAAGCTTTCAAGCTTTTCAGTAGTCGAAAGCTTATTATGCTCTCCGAATTTGTTGGTAATCAAAAAACTTGATGAAATCATTAAATGTTAAAGCCAACAACAGAAATCGATCTACGTATACTTCGTTATCATCAATATCTGTTGTGTTTGAAGAGTCTAGCAAAAAACAAGTAAAAAAGGCTAAAGTTGAGCGAGCCGACTATAAAAGACCCCGTACTCATTCTAGTGCGTATTTTACTAGACAAATGACCTTTTATACACAGATTTGTTCTATGGGAGCTAGAGGCTATAGTTGTCCGATCCGGATAAAGCTTGGTGAGGATTGTTATAACGATATCTTACCCATACTATGTGAATTTAGTCACGATAACTTAAGTTGTTTCCAAGTTTTGGTGTAATAAAAATGGTTTTTCACAATTTTTCCTTTTTAGCTCTTGTAGTCTCTTAGATTCTTTTGTTCATACAGACGGACAGCCAGATGGATGGCTTTATCGACTCGGCTTGTGCATATATATAATACATGGTGTTTGGCACGACTCCTTCTGCCTGTTACATACTTTTTACAAATCCTTCTCATAAAATCTATTAATACACAAGGTACACTTATATTTAGCTCGCACATTATCTGTATCGCTATTATATGTGATTCATTCAAATAATAGTTGAAACAATCATGCTTATCAGAGGGTATAAAGATAATAGTTTGTTTTAAAAGCTACTATCTTTTATAAAACAAAAGTTAGTTAATTGGTAATTGTTAATTGCTTTATCTTTAATTTAAACTTTTAACGATGACATGGAAGAAGTAAAAGTCACAATTGGCCCTACTCAAGATAGCCTTGTTCCTCAAGTCGAGGAAGTAAACATTTCATCTCCTCGACGAAATTATTTAAAATGTATAGTTTCGATCTGGAATCTGCGTTTTGGATCATCTCGGCGATATCCATTGCGTTTTCCTTGATTGCGTGCATCATTGGCAAAAATGTTGTTATCAAAAAGATATCTTAAAAATTAATTATAACAAGATAAAAGGTAATTAAAAACATTTCATATTATTGTAACTGAAACTCACCGTATGCTTTATGTTGTGACATTTGCTTCCAAAACTCTGTTGAATTTGGCAACTCCCCTTTGTAGCCAATTTTTTGTAAAGTCTCAACAAAAATGGAGAAAAAATAGTTAATATATTCTTTGTAATTATCCTTACGATCCTGCACTCCCAGTAGCATATAAATGCTATAGATCAAATCGACTGTGATGGGACAAATATTGCTAATTTGGAAGTCCAGTAACATACAGTCTTCGAATGCTCCAGTAACTGGATTATGCTTGAACATCATGTTGCGTAAGTGAAAGTCTCCATGGCACAGGATGTAGTATGTATCAGGACGAGGAGTTTCTCGATATTCCACTAGCATAACTCTCAATCGATCAAGATATACATTTTCCATTTTCTTGAAATGCGGTATATACTTTGATAGTTCAGGAATCTTTTCCAACATTGCAATAAATGTACTCATTCCAGTTGTCACAAATGGATCTTCAATAAAACTTGGAATTTCAAACAACCCATATTTGAATTCACGCAAATATTCCGGTTGCTGAAAAGATAGATCTACTTAAAGATTTTGTCATAAAAAAAGTTATATTTCTTTAGTTCCTACCTCTTTAATGATTTTAAAGCTGATCGCATGCCATTTAGCCAGTTTTGCAAATGCAGCTTTAAGCTCCTCCATAGTTGGATCGCGATCTCTCATTACAGTATAACCCTGTGGCACCAGATCTTCAAAGATCATCACCTTTCGCGGCTCCAAGCTGTGATACAAACAGGGTGTATACAATCGGGTCTCATCGCCCGCCTCTCGCAATATCTCCTCAAACTTGGGCAATACTTTGGTGTACATTCCAATCTCCGTCTCAAAGACATGGGAGCCACCGAGCATCTCCTTCTTGTGGCCCTCTTCTTCGGGCATTGTCTTTACGATCAGTGATTTGGAGAATTCCCCTTTGCTTGTCGTGTAGGTTATGTTGCCTCTAAACATAACACTCGCATAGTGATCTCCCCTGGCACTTGCTGGAGACATCTTAACTCCGATGACTTTCAGTTCTGGCGCCTTTTCATGCTGACTGAGTACTTCCGTAAAGAAATGCGCACTTAGCCACTTTGGTGCCTCCAGCTCATCGGCATTATAATTATCATTATTTGTTGACGCTTCCATTGCTTGTAATTAACTAGTTAAATTGGCTTTTAAGTTAGTAGCTGAGCTGTAGACACTCCAACAAACAAACGAACACTAGAAACGTTCAATAGAATAACGTCTGCTTTTTATAGAAAACCGTCGTGAAGCTTTCCAGCTTTTCTGTAGTCGAAAGCTTGTTATGCTTTTTGAATTTGTTGGTGATCAAAAAAGTGTCCAACTTGGTGAAATCATTAATTGTTGAAGCCAACAACAGAAATCTATCTACATATGCTTCGTTATCATCAATATCTGTTGAGTTTGAAGAGGCTAGCAAAAAAATACAAGTAGAAGGGTCTGCAGGCGACTGTTACGTACCCTGATCTATGATAATGATTGTTTATAAAAAATTTCGAAAGCAAAAATTGACTTATTTAACTTGGTATTGATTTTGTCTTATAGTTTATATATACTACTTTTCCAAATTTATTCAATATAATGTTTATAATGCTTATTTATAAATTTATTAATTTCAAAATTTAATTTACTTTTGTAGACCGAAATACTATTTATAACACGGGGTCAAAAATCACACTTGATACTTAAGCTAGTTGTCGTCAGTTATCACTTTGGTAATCTATGAATCCCAAAAGCGTTGTAAATTAATAAATAATATTTTAGAAACCCCAAAACCACTAAACCACACTCAGTTCAATACCTTTAATATACAAATTTAAAGTTATTTGCAATTATTCGTAGGAGCACGACAAACACAAAACCGAGCTCTCAATTTTGCCGCTCTCTTTCACTATGTAACAAAAATTCCCCTTTCGTTAAAACAATTTGTGTTGAAAGCTTTTGTTTGTTTGACGCTCCAACTGAACTAGAAGACGGAGAGAGGAGAGAGAGAGAGAACAATGCTTTCGTTTCGTGCTAGAAGCATTACTCTTTGTTTGTAAAATTGGTATAAATAGTTAAATTGGCCGAGCGCTTAAATTATCTAGTAATGAGTTCTCACTAATAAAATGGGAGATTTCGAAAGCTCCGAAAGCTAGAAGAACGCTGCTATAAATTGCGAGTTGATGTAAAAGAGGTTTCAGTAACTACGCTATAGACACTGATCATGTCGTCGAGTTACAATTCGGATGAGCTAGAAGCTCCGGAATGGCTGAACGAGCAGTTCTTTACAAAAGTGTTGGACGGGTATTTAGAGGAAACCGGTCTGCGAGTACTTGACATCAAATTATCTCCGGCGAGTGCGAAGGGAGATCATTATGCCAGTGTAATGTTCCGCGCAAACGTTGAGTATTCAACGGAGCACAAGGCAAAGTCTAGTGTTTCACTGATTGTCAAGACGATGCCGGAACAGGAGGGTCACAAGAAGCAAATGTTGGATGATTCTCACGTTTTCGCCACAGAGATTGCCATGTACACGGATATATTGCCCAGGTTCGAGGCAATCCTTCGCGAGGCGGGCGATGAGACCACTTTCTGTGGTCGCTGCGTCTATCATAGCTTGAAGCCGCGACAGGTGATGATCTTTGAGGATCTGGTAGTCAAGGGTTATGCCGTTATACGGCAGCGTTCAGCCAACAATGAGGAGCTTAAATTGGCCCTGGAAAAGCTAGGCAAATGGCATGCAGTGAGCTACAAGTTGCTGAAGGATCAACCCGATTTATTTGACAATCTTAAATATGATGTGACCACGCTGCCGAACATGTTGGACCAGGATTTCATGGTCACATCGTTGCCAAACTTTATCGAAATGCTGGGAAATGTGGATAGTTTGAAATCCTATCAAAAATATTTTGAATCAATGCGCGGAAAGTTAGTTGATCGCTGGGTGAACGTGATCCGAGAATATCGTGATAATCGACAACAAAATGGATACTACGTACTCTGTCACGGGGACTTTCATCTGCGTAATATGATGTTCAAGGGTAAGGACTGCATGCTCCTCGACTTCCAGATGTCCTACGTGGGATCCATGGTCAATGATGTCACCTATGCAATATATATGCTCTTCAGCGGCGATAAACTTGGCGATCAGTGCAATGAACTCATTTACCATTATTTCAACACATTTTCGAAAACCTTGAACTTAATTGGTTTTGAGGGAACGAGACCAACCCTAGTCGAATTCCGACGCCAGATCTTTGATAAGAAAGATAATGGTAAGTTAATTTTTGTTATCGCCTTATCACAAATAATCAATAACATTATTTTGCAGACTTCTTTCTACTCAGCACCTTCCTGCCAGTAATTATATATATGCGAAACGGAGAAGACGCCTCTCAGGTAGCCGAAGATGCGGATGAAAGAAAACAATTGTGTTATCAAAAAGATTTACTGAAGGAACTTGAATACATACTGCCTCGTATGCTGCATCTGGGCTATTTTGAGGGGATCTAACTTGTCTGCTTGTCAATGAATTGCATAATTTAAATAAATAATTAATTAGCCCAGCAATTTGTCATGCAGTTGTTGTAGGAATTTCAGTGGGTGCTGCTGTTGTTGTTATTGTTATTGTTGTTGTTGCCTCAATTAGTGCTTAGAGTTACAATTCTTAAATTGTTGATGATTAGTTACACAACAAATACGCATTTATTTAAAACAAAGTGTTAGCATTTTATCTGAACTTTGATATCTTTGATAGTGAATGGAGTAAAATAGTAACTATCATTATGCAAATATTATTAATCTAATCTTAAAATAGATTGTTTATATGGTGATAGGCAAAAAATTTGATATAATTAACTAGGCATACTTAATATTTGAAAAAGAATCAACTGAAACTGAATGGGGTTCCATTTAATCAAAATATTTAGCTCATCAGAACAGAAATTTATTTGTTATAAAGCTACTAAAAAGCTTTCAAAATAAATAACCATTGTGCATTGAAGTTTGTCTGATAAGAAAAAATAATGGTTTTTGATCGTAGGAATGAGTGGTAATTAATGGCTGTGAAATAAAAAGTATCGTTCAATTTTGTCTGATTAGAACTTTTTTTAATCGTTTCAATTCAGCATCGATACATCGACCAGCAGTCAGCTGTTGAGTATTAATCGATAGGTGTGAAGTAAAAAGTATCGTATGGAAATGGATGTGACGCTGGACAAGAAATTGCAAGGTTTTCAGCTGGTTGCACAGGAAAAGGTAAGTGTGTGTGCATTGAACAATTATTAATAACAATTAAAAATTGTTGTGTTGTTGTGGCCTCTGCAGTTACAGGCCATATTATGCTCGATACCGGGCAAAAAGGAGTTGATCTTGGAGCCAGAACTCATCAAGCCGCTGGAACATGTTTGTACCGCTTCCTGGCTAAAGTGAGTTTGCATCTGTTAAGTGGGTCGAGAGTCATGATTACTCTTGCAGGTTAAAAGGCATACAGCGCATCTACAAACATGATGCGAAACAACGTTTACCCCGCGCCGCAGATCAGGTGCATATTTACATGATACGAAGTGTGCTGGGCACATTCCAAACGCTGCTGCATCAACTGCAGCCTGTGGCCATGTCAACGCCAAGTGATTCACCTGATCTCGCTCTGCGCATGTTTCACATCATCTGTGTGCCCAGCTGCTATGCCTATTTCCACGCCCTGCTTGAGCAGACCGGTCTGTGGGGCCTAGTTCAACTGCATCATTACAACTGGGATTTTATATATTTGGATCAGGGCGTGCTCAGCCTAGAGTTACCGAATGTAAGTGGGTTACTAACAGAACTTTCGAAATATCTAATTTGTACATGTTTGGTCCATACAGCTGTATGAGTGCCTATATCTACAGGGGAATACTTCGGCGTTACCTGCAGTAGCCCAGAGTTTGCGTCTCCTTCAAATGATCTGTGGTCAACCTTCAGTTACTCTCACATTTGGCAACCACTCAGCGCAGCTGCTACATGTGCTGCAGGCGCTGGGACCAGTGCCAGAGCCCAACAACCCGCCAGACTTTGGAGCTTGGCTGATTATAGACAGGGACAAGGACTACGTCTCATCACTACTTACTCCAGCTATATATGCTGGTCTGCTCCTGGAAGTCTTTCAACTGCGCGCTGGTGAAATCGCAATTGACAATGCCAACAACAAAATAAGCAGCCAAAAACTGCAGCTGCTCCAGGGTCAAGCCACCACAACCATGTCCAACAACACCAAGCCTAGCAGTATACGCCTTAACTCCGCCTGTGATGAAATCTACGGAGATAATCGCTACAAGCACTTCGCCCAGGCCAGCAGCTTCGTGCGTGGACAGGTGAAAGCATTAAGCTTGGAAGTGCAGAAACTTAATGACATGCAGCTGGAGGAGATGCACGACTATGTGGCACGCAAGTTGCCCAAGTTGACGGAGCTGAAGGCGAAAGTTTTGCGTCATTTGAATGCTTCAGAGATTGTCATCAAAATGCTCGGAAACTTTCGTCACTTGCAAACACTGGAAGAAGACATCTTAAACAATGTGTCTCGCAAGCGATTGCTCTCGGAGATTGATGAACTGCTTACAACGGACGGACAACGGTTCAACACGTTGCGTCTCCTTTGTCTGCTGCACTTGTGTGTCGGTGTGGCACCAGAGGAATTGCAGAGCTTTTCCCGCAACTACTGCAATATGTTTGGCCATCGGGAGCTGTGCGTATTCCAGCAATTGGCTCAGGCAGGTCTACTGCCTGTCTTGCAGCCGGAACGCAAGAGTTCCACCAAGCTGCTATCCAATTTGCCATTACCCAAGTTCCAGCAAACCGAATTTCAGGCCAACGCCAATCGCCTAAAGCTGCTGACCTCCTGTGCCGATGCGGAACAAGCTGCTGGTGCTGATCCTGGTGCTCGTTCAGCACTTAAATCCTGTCCCAGTTTTGTCTTCAACGGCACGTATATACCGTTGGCAGCCCAATTATGTTCCATACTCTTGAATGCCAACAGCGGCGACCAATTGGCCACCAAGCTAGCCATGATCGATGGTTTGCAGGTGCATGCGGGTGGCCAGGTCAGCACACCCAAAGCCTATGCCGCCCAATTGAAAATCGGATCAGCAGAAGGCACCGATCTTTTCCCACTGAAACAGCGCAATTTATTTGTGTTTGTAGTGGGAGGAGCGAACTATGCGGAGATTGCAGCCTGTGATTTTGTGGCAAAGCTAACAAACTCCCAAATAACAGTTGCCTCCGATGCACTCCTGGCGGGCAGCGATCTAATCGCAGCCGCTTTTAATAACTGAATCTTTGACAATCAAAATATATTCATATTTTTATAATAAACTTTTTTTATTTGAAATTGGCTCAAAATTTTATTAGCTATTGGTACGTGTCATGCCGGGCACACGATAAAGGAACTCTCCATCGTCGTCGTAGTATGCATCCTCCACTCGATATGTCGCTCCGGCACGGTATAATTTACGCGGTATAACTATGCGCTCCTTGACTCTGGTCATCTCGTATTTCTGTCGATCCGCAGCACTCACTACGATTTCGGTGCTCTCGAATTTTTCTACAAAACTGGGTAATGTACCCGTGCCCCCGGGATTGGGCAATGGCCTTTCAATCTCCTGATCTTTCTGAGGCACCAACTGTTGCTCCTTCAGCTCCTGCAAGCGCATCTTTCGCTTGTTCTTGACTTTGTCCATCAAATAGGTTTCCTCATCTCCCATTGCCTGTGGCAATTGATTTTCTCTTCGCTCTGCAGGCGCTGCCAGTGCCAGTTGCTTATTGCCGCCGCTACCCAACAAAGCTCGGAACTCATTTGTCTGAGGCTCTGGGAGCTCATGCCGCGTTGGCCACTTCTCTGGTGTGAATTGCTTCAGATCTTTTTGTTGGCGCTGTGCAAACTTCTGCAGATGCTGCATTAGATCTGTAGGTAAATCTGTATATTTTCCAGCCCGGAGCTGGGTCCAGTTACGCATTACGCTGGCATCGTGGCTACGTATACGTTCAACATTCTGAGGTCGCCACTTGGAGCGCAACACTTTCTGCACTATATCCGGTGTAGCCGGGAAACTCTCAGCCAATCTCTCTATGGTCCACTCATCCGCATCGCGTTCATGTAACAGACGCATTTGCTCCTTTTCGGCATACAGCAGAAAGTTTGGCAACTTGGCATCTCGAAAATATTTGTGCTTGATCATGTGTTGGCGCACCTGGTCACGTTTTCGCTTCGCTTCAGCTTCGTGCTGGCGATGTGTTCGATTAACGGACATGAAATCTGCTTCCATGTCGGCGTAATCCTCTCTAGCATCGCCTCTCTGCTCTTGTAAATCCTGTAGTTGATAGCCCATGCCAGGATTGGCCCGACGTGGCGCTCGGGCCAGAAGAGCCCAATGTGATGTACATAAGCTTCGAATAAATCGAACTCCACTCATTATACCTGTTCTGTTATTTAATTATTGTTTTTATCTAACGCACAAGCACAGTGCAATTAAATATCGAGTTATAAGCCTATCGATAGGTTCATCGTGAGGATATTCTTAAAATTTTCTTATCGATAGAAAACAGCTTTTGGTTAACGCATAAATTATACTTCGTTGATTTTGAAATTATAAAAGAAATTAGTATAATTCTCCAATTTTCTTTTTAACATTCATTTAAAAAATATAAATTTTTGGAGCTTCTCATGTCTGTTATTTGTTTAATCTGAAATATTCACTTAATTATTTAAATTTTCTTTTTCATGGCAGTTTCCTTAACTTCTTGGCGCTTAATTAGCAAAGCCCTGTGTAAAGAATTATAAATAGCATCGGCCCAGAAAGTGGAACTAGGTGATGTTGCACAGAGCTCTTTCAAAGCAAACATAACGTTGGCTTGTGGCTGACTTAACTTCGATTCGGAGAATCCAGAATTTAGCCAAAAAATAGTATTTTCCTGACTTACTGGTGTTATCTGAACACCAACATTCCGTGTTAGGTTACCCAAACGTCCATCTGTTTGGGTGGATAGACTTCTAAATAATCCATTAGAAAGCCCATCATCCACTGCTTTAACCGACGCCTTCTTTGACTGTTGCTGAAGACGCATCTTTGAGTTCTTAAGCAGTTCCATCAAACGGGTTACATCGATTCCGGTTAGACGCAGCAATTCAGTGGTCACATTTGGTAAGCGCTCCAAGCCCCATTTGGATATATTGATCTTCGTTGTTGTTGAGTTAAATGTATATTTAACGTTAAAATTGTTGGAGAGTGGTGATGGATTCTCAAAGCCCGACAACGACAGAGGATTTGATATCTTACGAATTGTGTCCACCACAAGAAACTCGGTGTCCGGAACTTTTGATGACTTGAGTTTACTTAATTTAAGAACGGCATTCACACGTTCCACTGCTAGTTTGCGTTTTTCCGCAATACTCAATGCAGGTGCAATTGGAACATGTGGGGCAGGAGGCGCTTCAACGCCTTGTTTTTCCAAATCTCGTGCTGGCACGCAGTCAAGCTCAACGGGTTCCATTTTAATCATGGACGTGGACGTACCGCTATTGAAGAATGTTTTGCGACGCTGTTTCCGCCTATTAGTCATTTTTTTGGTGGTTTGTTTTTCCGTGTTTTGCTCTTCCTTAACTTTTTTCGTAGGTGGACTGTGGATTTGGGATACATTTTCTATCACTTCCTCTAATTGTTCTCTTTCTGATTCATTAGTAAGCGATTCCAGCTTTATCTGCAAAGGCTCCATTTGATCTTCGACCTTTGCTAGGTCCTCGAATGTTAGTTCGTCCAGGAAATCCAATCCCAAATCATCTCGCGCCTCTTCCTTAAAGTTGTCTTCAGGCACAGAAGGGGCTCTTTCAATATTGACAAAATCCACTAAAGGAGATGGAGGTTCCAAAGTAGTTGCTTGATTTTCTACATCGCAACATGAACCAACGGCCGCAAAAGCGCTTTCGTTCTCGATATCGTTATTCATTGAAGATGGAAGCTCACTTTTTACTCTTATAAGCGATACATTATAATTATTATTTTGATTATTCATTTTGTGCTAAGTAACTACTTAGAAATTATTTTGATTGAAAGCCCGCGAGGCTGGATAATTAATTGTAAGACGCGCTTTGATATCGATAGCCCATCGATAAAAGAGTCATTTCTAGCGAACTGAATTTTTGGGATTTAATTTTGGTATTTTTTAGTACGTAACTCTCTTAACTGTTCGACCGCTTTTTCGCGAATTCATAAAATTGTTTACCATTAATTAAGTACGAATTAAGTAGTTCAATAAATAAATTCAAACACAATGTCGACACCAAATAACGAAGCTGGTGGCGGCAACTTAATGGATGAGTTTGAGGAAGCATTTCAGGCCTGCCTGCTCTCTCTAACAAAACAGGAACCCAATTCCGGCACCAACAAAGAGGAGATTGAATTGGAGGTTCAAAAGACAACAAATCGGTTCATTGACGTAGCACGTCAAATGGAGGCTTTCTTTTTACAAAAACGGTTTCTCGTTTCAACGTTGAAACCTTATATGCTAATCAAGGACGAAAATCAAGACCTGAGCATTGAAATCCAGCGTAAGGAAGCCCTGCTGCAAAAACACTACAATCGCTTGGAAGAGTGGAAGGCTTGCCTATCAGATATCCAGCAAGGAGTCCACAACCGCCCCACACCGCCCATGCTGGCTGGCCCGTGTCCTACAGGCATGCCACCAATGGGTGGCCCAGGACCGCGTCCTGGTCTAATGGGCGGCATGCCGCCAGGTGGAATGCCACCAGTGGGTCAGCTACCGGCAGGGCAACAGCATTTACTGCAGGCACAGCAAATGCAACAACTGAGGATGATGGGCAAACTGCCGCCCAAATGATGCCCAGATAGTAAACTTATATTAATCCCAAATCCTAAGCTAAACAAATCAATAATAAAGTGATGTCTAAGAAAACAAAGTGTGTTATGGTTTAGGGAATTGAAAAACGATCACAAATTTTATCATATTCTGTGCCATTTATTATTATTGTTATTTTCTTGCGTGTGTAGTTAAATTTTTGGTGATCTTTAATGAAAGATCGCGTATAATAGCTAATGTATCTATGTGTGTATATAACTCATTATATGTTTGCTTGTTTTAATTGTTGTTATCTGTATTCGGTATCTAGTATAATTCTACAAGTATTAGGACAGTTTTAAACATATGTAATTCTGGCATATAAACTATATAAACTTATGCTTGGGCTATATTTAATGAATAATTGTGTGAAATCGAATTTGTCGAGTGAGTTGTCACATTGATTTCAGTGAAAATATATAAGATAGCCATTAACTAATATTAATTCTGAATTGAAATTAAACACATATGAATTTATGTGGCTTTCGCAATTATTTCATTCAATTCTCTCTCATCATCAGTCACAGTGTGCGCATGATGGATTCCTCCTTCACCAGCTTGCCTAGTCAATCTCGTATACCTTGTCCGCCTCAAAGCCTGGTGGATTCGCATTAGCATTGGCGTTCGCATTTGCCCCGGCAGCGCCATCAGCCGCCGGCTGTCCGGTGGCTTGATTGTAGCCCGCTGCCGATGGATTTTGATTAGCATAGAGCAAGGGATTCATGTATAGGCCGCTGGGATGCACAATGTGCGTGTGCAGTTGTAGCAGATCCTTGTACATGGTCGGATCACCATTATTCATCTCATTATATAGTTGCTGCAGATAAGTAGGTACTAGCTGTATGACCTGATTTTGTGTTAGCTCCGGATGATCTTTGGATATTTTCATGTTAAGCAACTGCAACAGAATATCCGAACGGAAACCAAAGATCTTATTTGAGGTGACACTACCAGAGGCATTGCCAAACTGGCTAGCCACCTGGGCACCAAAGGCGTTGCGATCATAGCTCATGTACTGCGATGCCTGCACAGCACGTGTCTTCTCGGCTTCGTACTCAGCCCAGGCGGATTTACGCTCCTCCTCGGTGAGATTCTCGTGCTCCTCTTGTTCAAGCAATGAGTCATGCTCATGATATTTAAATATAAGCTTCTCATGCTCCGTTAACAATTCTGCAAAAAGACGGTCCTTGGGCAACAACGGCATCTCACGCTCAGCGCTTGGTTTTAGCTCATATGTGTACAGCTCCATTAAATCAGTTTGATTGTAATGCCTGGAAATCTGCTGCTCATCAATCACACGCTTGGCAGTTGCCTGCTTGGCCACCTGACGCTCGTAGACCTTTTGTTCCATGGTGCCCATGGCGATTAAACGATATATATAGCATGGTTTAACCTGGCCAAACCGATAAACACGAAAGATGCTCTGTGTGTCATGTGAAGGATTCCAGGAGACATCGAAAATGACAACACGATTGGCTGCCACCAGATTTATGCCCAATCCGCCAGCACGTGTTGAAATGAGAAAGAGACGTGCCCGCAAATTGGCGGCATTGTTGAACTTCTTGCACATGGCTTCACGCTGCTCCACGCTGCAGGAGCCATCCAACCGGAAATAGTCCTCGCCGGGTGTCCAGCAGCCCTTAAAGTTGCCCACATCGCCTGAGAATGATCACCAATTTAAACTAAAAACGGTAAAAGCTAATGATAAGATAGTTAATTTCACCTTCAAATTCGTAGCCCTTGGTGTTGCTGTCAACCAAGGAGAGGAAATGCTCGATGACGTCCAGGGATTGCAGAGATTGCGAGAATACGAGCAGCTTATCACCAATAGCCTCGCACTGTTGCAACAAACGCAGCAGAATGAGTAGTTTGGGGGAATGATTTACATTGTTTAGCTCCTTTTCCTCGACAAAAGGTTTCCACCATTCAGATGGATCATCCTTCTGCATCGATGGACCGCTCATAAGCTCAACATCTGAATCACTGTCCACCAATCCAGACCGTGCACCATTGCGTGTCTTGCGATGTTTTACTTTGCTGCCGCCAGCGGCATCTGAGGATACAAGTGTTAGGCTAGCATCCGATTTGAATGATTCACCACTATCCGATGAATTCGATACGGCTTCCTCTTCCTCGGACTCGTCACAGATGAAACCTTCCATTTCATCCGAATCATCGTTGCTCAGCAATCGTTTGGCAATGACATTGTCGCTATTAACCCGCAGATTCATCGGATGCGTCCAAATGCGTCGCAAGTCCTGAAAATCTTGAAACAGACGTGCACCCTTGCCGCATATATCGGAACTGGCCTGATCCCGATGTGTTGTCATATAATAGCCATACAGCTGCTGCTGAAGCTCCGACAACGTAGTGTACACAACATACTCGTGCTTCGGCGGCAAATAGGGAGCCAGCACAGAGTAATCCCGACGCTGGATGCAGCCCTCAAGTAACTTGTGTAGAATATGCGAGCGATGCTTCATCAAACGCAAATCACGATCCGTGGAATCCGTATACTGCCCGTTGCTGATCGGATTGACAAACCGATTCATATACTCCTTGTATGTACCTAGCAGATTTGGCTTCACAAACTGGATCATGCAATAGTCTACAAAAATAAAGATAGGTAACATTTTTAAAAACCAGTAAGTTATCATAGAAAGGGAAGCTTACATTCTTTGAGATTGTTTTGGAGCGGTGTACCGGTGAGGACAATGCGTCGTTTACTGCGCATACGTGTGACTGCCTTGCTAATGGATGTCTTCTCATTCTTAAGCAAGTGTCCCTCATCGCAGACAACCAGATCGGCTCCGGGATCGACAAGTGCCTGCTGCAGTTGTTCACGCTGTTTTTTGCGCAACCCTTTGGCCTTCTCATTGGCCAAAATTCTATACATATCATAGCCCAGAATGCAGACACCGCCCTCTTCGAACCATTCGTTCAGCTTGAAGATGCGTGTCGGCTTATCCTTATAGCGTGAAATGTCATAGACCTCAATGTCCTTGCGATGGGCAAATGCCATCCAGTGGACAAACTCACGTGCCCAATTGTTGACGGTACTAAGTGGTGATATGACCAGTACGCGTTCAACACCCGTGCGCCTAGAATTTGTCAGCAATGTGTGCGATAATGTGACCACCTGCAGGGTCTTACCCAGACCCATGCAATGGGCCAGAATGCAGCCAGAGCCGGGATTCTTTTCGCTCTCCTTGATCGTTTCAAAGCAGGCATCCCACATGAACTTCACTCCATCGACTTGATGGGGTTTTAGTTTCTTGAGCAGACCCTTGTCCACTTGCAGCAGCGCCTTCTTCGATTCCTCGTCAAAATCTAAGACCAATTCGCTTATTTCAACGCTTTCGGATTTGTCAAAGATTCGATTGTAGAGCTTTTGGCGCTCCTCGATACGTTTTCGTCGATCATCCTCTTCTTTGGCGGCCTCCTTGGTGCTCAAATCCAAATCTTTAGTCTTGATTATTTTACGAATATGCTTTCGTTTGTTCTTGTTCTTCTCATCATCGTCGCTATCGCCGCTGGAATTCTTTTTAATGCGTCGTCGTTTCTTCTTCTTCTTATCCTCAGGCTCAAAATCGGATGAATCTTGTGCTGAACCCGCACTTTTTTTACCCACAAAATTGCGACGCTTTCGTTGCGGCATCACCTCACTGCCACTACTGTGGGGATTTTCCTCTGCCTCGGCATCGGACTTTTTATCACTATCCTTTCCCGACTCCGCCGCCTGATCAATGTCTTCCTTGTAATCGGAATCGTCATCGCTACCGCTGCTGCTTTCATTACGCCGATTGCGCTTTGAAGTACTCGCCTTTTCTACCTCTGAATCTGAGCTCATCTTGCGCTTTTCCTTAACGTTTTTATCTTTTGTTGCAGTAGCCGAAACAGTTGCTTCAGTTTCAGGTGCTGTAGTTTTAGTTTCTGATTTTTCCGCTGTAGGTTTTCCTGGTTTTTCCTTAGATTTTGCTGTTTTTTCAGTAGATTTTTCTGCTTTTTCTGTATATTTTTCCGTTTCTTCTGTAAATTTTGCTTCTTTTTCTGTAGATGTTTCTTTAGGCTTTGCTACTTTTTCTGTAGATTTATCTGGTTTTCCCGCAGATTTTTCTTCAGCTTTTGGTGCTTTTGGTGTTTTTGTCGTAGACTTCGCTGCTTTTTCTGTAGGGCTTCCTGCAGATCTTTCCGAATTTTCTGTGGATTTTTCAGCAATTTTTTCTGTCTTATCTGTAGATTTTTCTGTTCTCTCTGTAGGTTTTGCTGTTGTTTTAGTGGGTAACAGAACTCGCTTCACCCGAACGACACAACGACGAACCACCTTTACTGGTTCCTCGTTAATGGTACTATCGCTATCGATCAGAAGTTTGGAGAGCAAACTCTTTTTAACTGAAGGCTGTTTCAATTTCTCCTTACTGGAGCTGGACGATATTGAATTCTTGCGTGCCTTGCGGATTGGATATTTCAGTATAATATCGTCTTCGTCAGTGTCCGTGTCCGTGTCAGCGTCAGCTAAAGAAACTTTGTTTCGGCTTCTTTGCGACGATCGAGCGGCGACAGTCCTTGAGTTTAATGACTTCTCTTGGTTTTTGCGAATCGGATTCCGAACTATTTCTCTTTCGTCAGATGCCGATTCACTTTCGCTAATTTCGACGATGGAGGCGTTATTACTCCGGCTTCTAGCCGGTCGAGCGGAGACAATCTTTGACTTTGTAGTTTTTGCTTGAGTTTTAACGTTGTTCAAGTTTCTTGTTCCTTTTGTGTTATTTTCTGGCTGTGCCAGCAATTTTTCCAGTGGTACAATACTTATTTTAAATGACGGCTTCTCTGTAGCGGTTTGTTCATCAGAGCTACCGGTTTCGTTTAATGGTTTGTTTTCCAAGTTTCCGTTTCCGTTGGTATAATTGTTGTCACTATTTGTGCCTGTGATTTTTGCTTCATTTGTTTTTGTTGAATTCTCTTTGACATTGCTAGTTTCTACATTTGCATCTTCTTCTTGTTTTGTCTCTAGTTGCTTTGTTCGCCCTCTTTCTGTACGTTTGATCTTCTTGCTCTTGACGTCGCTTTGACTGCTCTTGCTGCCTTCGCAGTCGGCGTCACCGTCCAGTTGATCGATCAGAGAAGTTGCAGCAATTGTCTCCCGAGATTCCGACTTTTCCTCTCCCATAGGTAACAGCGTGTACGTGCTTATTTGCGCAGCGTTCCAATTTTAAACAAAACTAAAAAAAAAATACATTTTATGTAGCAGACATTACCACAGACCAACATTTACTTTTTATTTCACTTTTGTATTTAACATTTTTTTTTTCCTCTTTTTCTATGTGCATTCGCCGCGCGTCCGCTTTCGGCGTTTTTGTTGCTCTCTTCTTCTTTAAAATTTTTTTTGCAAAATGCTATGGCTTTGTTAGTATACCATTGTATATGGAACTGTATCGACCACTAGCTTCTTGACAATTATTTACATAAAAAGCTCATTACATTTTTATTGTTCACAATATAAAATCACTTTAAATTAGTTAATTTTTCAGAATTCCACCGCCGCGCGTTTTGGCAGACGCGTACCACACGCACACGCACACAAATTTTAGTACTGTACATATACATGCAGATCTACCACTCACCTATTGCGGTTTTTCATTTGAGTTTTCATTTTGCATAGTATTTGCGATGTACTCACACTATATTCATTAATTAATTATGAATAACTATTACTAAGAGAAAAAATACATTTAATAACTAGGTGCCGAGAGCTGCCTACGCCGCCGCCGCTAAAAATTTTATTTGCTGGTATACACAGCACACAAGCACACAGATGTTGTTAATGGCAAAGGCAACTCTAGCGCCGACACTAGAGATGTGCAACATTACCATACGTGCTATAGGGATTGGCAAATATCTATGATTAATTAAAAGATTTCTGAATAAATAACTCTTTTTTGATAAAAATGAATTGTTTTTAAAAAGTTTTTAATCATTTATGCACTTCAATTCCCTGCTTTAACGCATCTGCAACTAAATTTTTAATTTCTAAATCAAAATGAAATTATTACTGCGATTCGGTGTGATTTTGGAACTTTGAAACCTCAAAGCTTATAGACAGTCTAAGAAGAAAATTAATTTAATATCCTAAACTCACTTATATTCATTTATTTATTTCAGTTTATAATAGTTAATGCTTTGCGCCTTTAGACCATGTCCCCAGCTGTTTGTCGTGCAGCGTTGCCGTACCTTTGGTTACTTCTAGAAAACTGCCAACCTGTGCCGAAAATACAAGTAAAGAAAAAGACCAAAAAACGCAGAGAAAACATGCTACTAGCCGAAGAAGCAAAAGCAATAAAAAAGAGGAAAACAAGCAGCAAATATGTTTGATATAACGAGGCAGCGGAAGAGACAAAAATTATAAATTAGTGTAGAGAAAAAATTTGCCCAGTGTGCGAAGAGAAGCAACGTTGCATTCACTAATTGAGTAAAAACGACAGAAATAAAAACTCAAGAAGCAATGAGCAACAGCAACAACAACACCAACAATATAAACAGCATGCCATACCCGGAATCCGAGGAAGAGGAGGAGGAGCTCAGCGGGTCTTACAACATCAACGACAATGGTAACCAGTTGAGTGACTGCAGCAGTAGTAACAGCAGCGCAGCTAGCAGTAGTGGAAAAACTGCCAGTAGTTCCACCAGCAACTCCAGCGACGACGACGACGAGGATGTTGATGATGAGGATGCCTCTGATCAGGACATAAACACCGAATCCGATTCCGATGATGCCACTACCACTCAATCGGATGAATTAGAGCTGGCTCAGCTCAGCAAAAGCCAAATATTTCGTTTGCCCCGCGGTCTCTGCGAAAGTCCAAGAATCTTTCACGAATTCTTCTCAGTGGACACCTGGCAAATGTTGCCCAACAATATTCAGGCCCAACTGCAGTCCTTGTTGCCAAGCTATTCCGCTTTACTCACTCCTTCACAAGCGGTAGCCGAACAGCAGCGAACGTTGCTTCAACTGTTCAACGGTGGATTACAGCGCTTTGGACAATCACCACTGCTTCGGCTACAACGACAGCTAGAAGAGGGTAGTCTCCGACCAGATGTCCTCCAGCTGCGTCTCAGCATCGAACGATCGCAACGGCGTGAACGTCGCTTCCAACATGCTGAACGTCTCAGTCGACTGGCCAAAGAGTTGTTTCTGTCCCGAGAGCAAATGCTGCAGCAAGTGTATGCCATGGCTCCTCCGCCAGATGGTGACTCCGACAGGTTTAAGATGCACTCGCGTCCGTCACGTAAACGTAAGACGCCCACGTTGCACAGAGAGAACAAATTCTGTGTTGAGCGTGCACGGAAGCGTTACTGTCAGGAGCTTTTAGAGTTAACGCGGGATCTGCAGTTGCAACCGGGGGATTTAAGTGCTGATGATGAACAGGATGAGAAAGCGGTACAATTGGCAATAATTGCCGAAGAGAAACAGATGAAAATGGAAACAACCACAAGGCCATCAAATGCGGCGGACAAGAAATGCATTTATAGTACCTTCTTTAAACGACGACCTGGCCTCGAGGATGAGCTTGTCCTGCGTAGCATGCAGTCGGATAAGATGCAGACCCTCAACGAGAAGAATTTCAAGAAATATTTGCGAGACTACAAGCGACGGAAACTGCAGCAACCGGTGAGTTTATATTCTTTTTTCTCTGACAAAGTAATTAGTAATCAAATATTGATCACAGCCTATCCAAACACTTTTATTGCTTTCTGTACATTCAAAATTAACAGTCTCCATTTTCTAAAACATTACCATTGCAATGCGTTCAGCTGATTTAACAAATGTTCAGTGTCACATTTCATTCAAAATGTAAACGATAAAACTTAGGGCTATAATTATTTAATTAGGAGTAAAAGTTTATTAAATAATAATTTTTTCCAACATAATCATGTCGCAACGAATACTTACTGATTAGCTGAACTTTATGTATTATTTAGGACGTTAGTGCGCTTCCTTTTTGTGCTGATCTTTCGATCTACTTTCGATAACGATTTTACGTTGATCGATAAATAAATACGATCGTTTGTTTGTATTAAATTTAATACGATAGAGGAATAAATGAATCAATTACACATTCTCATTAGAAAGTAAAATAACCCAAATTCTAAATTTACTTTCAGAAATTGCCGGACTTTGACACCGCGGACATTCGATTGCGTGATATTTGTACTCGCGCGCAGTTTGTTGGCAACTTTAAGCCAGGACGCAAACCAAAGGCGCTCACTGCGCGCTTAAATCACAATCACCATGTTAACGTTAACACTAACACCAATAATGCTAATGTTAATGTTAACGAGCCGCCAGCGTTAGTGCCCATCGGTGGTAGTCCGTTTAAAGTGGAACTAACAGCAGAGCTGCTGACGGATGAGCCACAGCAGCTATACGGACGCGCTGCTCTCGAACCAGATGAAGATGAACTAGAACAAGAGCTGCAGGAGCAAGTGGAGACAAAGATAACTACACCCGCACCTGAACACGTAGAGTTGCCCAAACTGGAACCGTTTGCAACCCGTGCAGTGATTACCAGTTCACCAAAGGCACTGATCAAAGCTGGTGCCCATATCACAGGCAGCCCGACCAGGGAGTTGATATCAACGACAACGCAACGAGCTCATGCCTGTTACTTTTCACTGCTGAGGGATCTCTTTGTGTCCACGCCACAGCATCGTTTAACCTACGCGGAACTGCAGAATCAGCTGGTGAAGTGGAGGGCAGAGAGTTGTAATTCCGGCTTGCCAGATTGGGTGCGTTCCCTGCCCTCCGACTGGACTCAGATGCTGCAATCCGCCGTGAACTTCCTGTCCGGTGACTTTGGCACGCTGCCTGCGGAATATGTGCCATATATTGAGCACAAAACGCTTTTGGGCATTTATCAATGGATTGGTGCTGGACGGGATTCCGATGCGCGTCTCCAAACGCTGTGCCAATATTGGTTGCAGCGTCGCAAGGAGGATATAGTGCTGCAACAACTGCCACAAACACAGCACACGCAATCGCAGCCACAGCAATTGAGTCCTATTATTGCTGTGGATGCCACGCCCACTCCCGCGCCCCGCTGTCCCACCAATTGGACCGTGCGTGTGGCCACCCAGGCGGAAATGCTGGAGTTCCAGCGGCAAGAGCGTTTGCGATTCGAGCAGCCACATCGACCGTTCACGTATAGAATGCACGGCTATGAGAGTGTCGTGGGTCCAGTGAAGGGCATCTATACCCAAAGTCTGGCCCTAAACAAGGCACGTGGTCATGCTGTCATGGTGGACGATCGACCACCATATGTTACCATATTAACGCTGGTACGGGATGCCACCGCCCGGTTGCCCAACGGGGAGGGTACACGCTCTGAAATTTCCGAGCTCCTAAAGTGCTCCCAGTTTATCAATCGTCAGGCAGCGGAGAATGTATTGCAGACGATTGTAAGCGGTGCTCTGGATCGGATGCACGGTGGTGTGGATCCATGTGTGCGTTACGATGCACGTCGTAAGATTTGGATTTACTTGCACCGCAATCGCAACGAGGCGGACTTCGAGCGGATGCATCGACAAAATCAATCGATGGTCAAGCAGAAGCAACAGCAGCGCAAGCATAACAAGCCAAAGAGGGACGAAACATGCGAGCCAGGACAGGAGCTACCGGCTCTTGTGGTGGCCACACCAACAAATCCTTCAGCTGTTACAGCGCCAACAGCGGCCACACTTATCAAGAAGCATCCGCAGACCCTGCAGGTGAAGTGTCCGCCCGTGCCACCGCTTAAGTACCACATACCTCCAAGCAACATCTCCACACCGCCCGCAGCAACAGCCACGCCCCCACACCAGATTGTGACCGCACAGAAATCCCTGCTGAAGACCACGCAACGCAGCGGTGTCGTCACCATTGTGGACAGATCCTCCACAGCAGCAGCTGCAGCTCCAGTCGCTGCCACAGTTCAGCTCTTAAAGACGTCACCAAAGCCCGCGGCGCAGCTACAACAACAGCAGCAACTGGGTCACAACTATAGTCCAACTCGCAATACCACTCCCATACTAGTGTCCACACCCACTGGACTGCAAACGGTACATGTTGCCGCCACACCCAACAAGAAGTTGGCCATCAAGAAGCCTATTGTAATCCATTCACCTTCAGCGACGACAGCAACAACAACCGGCAGCTTTATTATGCCCCTGGAGCAGCAGCAGCAACAACAGCAACCACAGTTGCAAACGTTGGGAAATAAACCATCAACAGTACGACAACAAATGCCCAAGAATATTATACGACTTTTACCCGCTGGCGGAGGAGGAACTGCATCGACTACGGCTGTGGCCACGAAACCATCGATTGTCCAGCTGCCCCACACGGTGGCTACAAAGCCCGCTTCAACGGTGCAAATACTGGGACCACGAATGCTCGCGCAGACCACAGTGCGGCCCATGCAGCAGAAGATTGGCGCCGTTTCTATTGTGAGCCAAGCCAAGTCCACAGTTGGCGGCAGTCCCATTGGCAATGCCCCACCAGGCAGCACCACTGGAACCATTGTTAAGATGTCGCCACAGGCATTTGCAACGCTGCAACAGCAGCAGCTCAAGCAGAAGGCAGCTAATCCTGCACAGAATCAGCAACATCAGCAGCGAATACTCGTGGGTAAGTCCCAAAGTTCATATCACAAGCTAGTCCCATATCTGTTGGTGCCTTATTAACTTGGAATTCCCTTTGATTGCAGGCAACACGGCAATATCCTCGAACAAGAACATTGTGTTCCAGGCTTTGCCAAAAGCTGCACCCAAAATACTCAGCACGGTGCCAGGTCAGACTAAGACGGGTCAGTTGACGACCGCGAATCTCTCGCCGCAGCAGCAGCGGATTGTGTTGCAGAGCTTCAAGCAGCCACTAGGTACTTCTACAGCTGCATCGCAATCAACAACATCAACAGCAGCAGCAGCAACAACAACGCGAATAATAAGAACAACGCCCATGTCGGCAACAGGCAGTACGTCGGGGACAGGAGCAGGAACGGGAACAACGACACATGGTGGTCAAATAATAACACTAGACAGTTTGCTGCAGAAATCCATGCCGGGCAAAATACTTGCGTCTGGCAGCAATATCTTTCAGTTGGCCACAACAAGTGGTACTGGTAATATTATCACGATGGCGCCAAGTGGCCAAAATCAGCTGCAGAGCACGCCGGTCTCTGTAGCCAAGCAGCTGCCAGCGACGGCAAGGATTGTGAGCGCCGGTCATGGGACAATGGTGCCAAAGATTATTGGAAAGACAACAGTTGTACCTGGTAAACCACTGCTGCTCCATGCCAAGACCCTTAAGCTGGGCACTAATTCAGTGGGCACAACACAAACGACAGCTTCAACAACGCTGTCCACGGGCGCCATGAAGACAACCTCGCAAAGTATTGTGATTGGCGGACAAACCATGAAGATTCAAGGAGCGGTAAGAATTTTAAAAAAGGAAAAGTTTAGAAGAATCCGATTTAATTATTTTTCAATTCCTCTCATAGACCATTCCAGCGCGAAATGCGGCCGGAGCACCCGTTCAGACGGTCATCATGGGCAACCAACTGCTACGACTGGCCACAAGCAGCAGCAGCAGCAACACTAACAGTAGCAATATCACAACCAGCAGCGGCAATAGCTTGCCCAGCACATCGAGTGGA
Organism: Drosophila cardini; assembly: GCA_018903735.1. NCBI lineage: Eukaryota > Metazoa > Arthropoda > Insecta > Diptera > Drosophilidae > Drosophila > Drosophila cardini. The sequence continues at coordinate 2,561,808 of JAEIGM010000013.1, forward strand.
ATCGCAAGCTCACCCAAAACTTTGCTCATTGGCGCTGGAGGGGCACAGACATTGCGAATTGGCAAGAACGTTCTGCTTGCCACCAGCAGTGGCGCTGGCAGTGGCCATGTGGCAACCACAACGACAACAACAGCAGTTAACACAACAGCAACACCTGCCAATAATCTTGTCTTTGCTGTCCAGGGCAATGGTGGACAGTTATTCTTCTCACCTGGTCTGCAGGGTGTCAACCTAAAACCACTGTCTAACATGAAGGTAATACCCATGTCCTCCGCATCCACAACGGTGGTCAACAGTGGCGTTAAATTGAGTAATGTTACGGGCACTGTTGATGCGGTGGTTGGTAAAACTTTGAACACCAAATTGTTGCCCACGGCCGTGCTCAAGACGGCGAGCGGAGGACACGGAAACTAAGCAGATGCAGAGGGCAGCTATCGAAGATGGCAGAGGCTTGTTAACTACATTGTTTACTTTATCAGTTGTTTGGATTTAACATTATGATATATCTATATATATGTATTTAGTAATTTAAGCAAAAAGTTTAACATAAAAATTTTGCTTCTTATAATGAAATTGGATCATGAGTTTTATTAAATATTTTATACAACTACTTTCGATCAGACAAAGAAACACTTGAATCGATGCGAAACTAAATTAAACTTATCTTATTTACTGTATCGCATCAACGACTGCAGTTACACACAATATTCGAATTATTCTAAGCTAAAAAAAAATAGATGAAATTATCTTTAAGGATGACATTATTTATAATTCTATGGCCTGTATGAGTTTGTGAATATTCCTTATAGTATTCATCATTTAAAAGGACGATTTAGAATGCTGCTGAAGATGACGATTCAGTTTGATCTTTAAATTGAAGGACTTTGCACAAATATGGCATTTGTACAAAACCACAGTGTTGCGATCTGCTGGATTGGAATGTGTGCTGCTATTGGAAGTGTTTTGAGCAGTAGTTGAACTAGCAGTCGTGCTCGTGTCTAAGGAATTAGTTGACATTAAACTGGTTTCAAGTGCCTCGGGATATACAGGCTCCGCTGGTGGCGTCGCTGACGTTGCTATATGCGCGTCCAGAACATGCACTTGCAGCTGCTCCGTATCGTTAAAGGTGAGATCGCAGAATGCGCATTGTATCAAGCAGGATTCTTGAATAGTTGGCGCAGGAGTTTCTTTCGTTTGCATTGACTTCAACTTGAGCGCCAGTTCCTCTTCATGCTCTGTGTAATAGACAAAAAAAAAATACAAATTTTTTAACAAACATGACAATATAAAAGTAATTAATTTAAATGTATTTACCCTTAAGATGACGATTCAAGTGCGCTTGCAGCTGTTGCTTTTTTATATCTGTCAAACGAAAAATAATGATGATTAATCAACTTTAGATTGCGACCACAATGAACTTACTTTTGCCACAAAATTCACACTTTGTTCGCGTATGGACTGCAAGTTTATGCTCTTTCAGTGTATCCTTGGAGTTGCAAAAGAAGCCGCAAATTGGACACTTATGGTGTTTCTGCAATTTATGCCACTTCATATGAAATCGAAGACGCGATTCGTGTGCATTAGTAAACTTCTTGCCGCATATGTGACACTCACAGTCCTTAAGCATATGCATGCGACTCATGTGCTCCGTGTGCTTTTCCTGTGTGGCCGACGCATGTCCGCATAGCTTGCAATACACACTAGTCTCCTGAATAGGAGTAGGCAATGTAGTTAACCCTTCAACATCGCCATCACACTCATCGTCATAGGTGAATTTAATGATATCAACATCTTCGTCAGTATCTTGACTCTCATTATGCTCGACTTCGAGCAGTGTGGAACTTAATCCATTTGTTGTGGCAGGCTCAATGGTCATTACTTGGGCGAAAGTAGCTTCCTCTGGCAAATTACTGACAGCTTGAACCTTTAAATGTTGCTGGGTCTCTTGTAGTACTCGAGCCTTGTTGTCCACTTGAATTGCTGGCTGGTATGGTGCCTCTTGTGGCACTCGCGCCGTGTGCTCCTCCTTAATGGGCATATGTGGTATATCTAAAGGTGCACAGACACGTCTACTCCCATCTTCTTCGCTGTCCTCTTCATCGTCTGTGTCAAGGTAGATGAATCCACAAAATGTCTGCTCCGGCTCAATTTCTCTTTTAATAACAACTCCATTCTGAGCTCTCCTGACGTCGAGGGCATCAAATTGCTCCTGGGTATCCAAGCAGCTTCGCTTGAATTTCAAAATCTTCTGAAACTCAGTTATACAGGCTCTACAAATGTTCTGGGGACGACCGTCATTCTCCTCCACCTACAAGATTGAATGTACTTTAATGCAATCATTTAAACTATTTTAATCACTTACCTGGAGGTTCCATTCGTTCATAAGTTTAATAATTTCTGGCATATTACCGTTGGAATTTTCACCGGTCTTAAGTTTTGTAAATATTGGTCGAATAATGTCATTGTTTGATATGAAATAAATGCCACACGCACGGCATGGCTCAATAATGTCGTCGTCTTCGAAATCGTTTAGATCTGAACAGTCCATATTTAAGTTGTTAGTTTGATGGCAATTGAACGCCACAAAGGCATTAAAAGAATTTCTGGAATTTTTAGCAAATAAAATCGCAAAGCTTCGATACAATAGTGGGCCTACTAACAAACTATCGATTCTGCTAGCGATACATTTTATATCGATAGGTGCTACGAGTATTTCATCGTAAAAATAACAGAATTAATTTTGCATCGTTGGTTATATATTATAACTTAAACTACTCAGCTTTAATACTGCAAACGCATGTTAGAGTTTATAAAGGCACTTCTATACAATTAATAACTCGCAAAGTTCCATATCTCAAACAAATGTTAAATTAATTTAAACTTCGCGCTATGTCAATATGCTAACCAATATACACAAAAAATAAATTTAACTGTTAAGTTAAATTGTATTCATGTTATTATCGTATATGTTAGATTCCGCCACTTTAACTGAATAACACTAACAGAATTTAGAGCTGCATAAAAAACGTGAAGTTGGCTGTGAGATTGTATCGCTACGCCAGCCCTGGTACAAATGTACAAAAAATAAATAAGAATCACTCATCACGCAGATTAAAATTTCGGGGTACAAAGAGGCGTTAATAAATTGCAAAAAATTGTGCGTGTGAGTGCTGGAAATTTAATATGAATTTAACGGATCAGAATCCGTATGGCAATGGCCTGCTTTACGCTGGCTTTAACCAGGACCAAGGTAGGTGTATACATGCACTTTGTTTGTTGTTTACATATTCATGAACATGAAGATTCAACGTGTTTAAAATATACTATATGTTTATTTAATGGTGTGATTAATAATCTAATTGCGCCGCAGGATGCTTTGCCTGTGCCACAGATACCGGATTTCGTGTGTACAATTGCGATCCGCTAAAGGAAAAGGAACGTCAATATTTCCCCGAAGGTGAGTGTGTGTTTGTATGTGTGTAAATCAGTTTACTTGCAGTCATTCATCCTGTTATCGAAGAAGTTAAATTTATATAAGTAGACCTACACTAATATGATCTCATTTGTTACTAATTCTATACAAAAGTTTTTATAATTTTAATATGTTTATAAAGTAAAGAGATTATCTTTATTGGGAGCTAAACGTTATCGAATTATCGTTGTTTTCCATCGTTGGGGTAGGAACGAGTTATCGATATCGAAGATAAACAGATTTGTCTTATAAATTTGAAATTTTGTGCACTTCGTTTGGGATTCGAATAGTTTTTGCCACATGGGAAACATTGTGGTAGAATGAAATTTAGATTAAGAGCAAAGCAAAAATGTGTGACTTCTCCCACGCTCCACTTGTAATCCATTTATAACTTGTGCATTGTTTTCTGCTCTACAGGTGGTCTAAGCCATGTGGAAATGCTCTTTCGTTGCAATTATCTGGCGCTTGTTGGTGGCGGCATTCGTCCCCTGTATCCGCCCAATAAAGTGATTGTCTGGGATGATCTAAAGAAATCACCGGCCATTTCATTGGACTTCAATCAGCCGGTGCGGGCCGTGCGGCTTCGTCGGGATCGAATTGTAGTTGTGCTGGAGGGCGTGATTAAGGTGTACACATTCACACAGCAGCCACAACAGCTGCATGTGTTTGAGACGAGCGCCAATCCAAACGGCTTGTGTGTCTTGTGTCCACATAGCAATAAAAGTTTACTTGCATTCCCGGGTCGACGAACTGGTCATGTACAAATCGTTGATCTTGCCAATACAGAACGTGCCCCATTGGAGGTGATTGCCCACGAGGCGGCAATCAGTTGCATCGCCTTAAACTTGCAGGGCACCCGATTGGCCACGGCGGGTGAAAAGGGCACACTTATTCGTATATTCGATACGGAGAATGGCAAAAAGGTGTCGGAGCTGCGACGTGGTAGCAATCATGCCAACATATTTTGCATCAATTTCAATCATCAATCGACTATGATTGTTGTGGCCTCTGATCATGGCACCATACATGTCTTCAATCTGGAGGGCAACAAGCAGCAACAATCGTCGCTTCCGATCTTACCCAAGTATTTCTCAAGTCAATGGAGCTTTGTGAAATTCTCCATACCACAAGGACCTCGGTGTATATGTGCCTTTGGCGCCGATTCCAATTCGGTTGTGGGTAAGTTAGATCACAAGCATTTCATTTTCTATGATAATTAAATATATTTTGAAATTTTTAGCCATTTGTGCGGATGGTCATTATTATAAATTCCTATTCAATAACAAAGGCGAATGCAGTCGCGATGTTTGCACGCAGTTTTTGGAGCTTCAGGATGACGAAACTTAAAGTTGAACAAATTTTACTCTGTGACGCCTTGTCCTGTATATGCATATTAATATCTACATATATGATAAATGTGTTATACAAAATTAAACTTAAGCATGCTTTAATCATACGTTACAAGTCAAAAGTTCACATAAAATGATAGTTACAAATGAAAATCATTTGAATGATTAACACAGCATTTAAATTAACTAATTCTTCTTCTTTTGCCATTCATTATAACGAAAGACAATACTCTTTTCAGATAATTTGTCACGAAAATTAGATACGCTTTGTCCAGAAAATATTGGATTAAATTGCAAATCTACTTCCCCGAGAACCTTTAGTTACTCTCAGTAAGTGAAACATTAAAGATGCAAGTTTCTATAGTTGAGTTAATTATACAGTTATTAGTTCTAATCACGCTCTATGCGATGGCCCATAAAAATTCAGTGGTTTTTAAGAAAAAAAAGCCAAAGTACAAAATACGCAGGGAACCTCGATGGCCAACTCCGCCGGAGGATTATTGCCGGAAAGAACTGTGTCCTCCGAATGTAAAGCACATTGCCTGCAATAATCCATTTGTAAGTTCGAAACGCATTTAAAAAGGGCAAAATAAAATTAAATTTTCTGTACAAGTGGGGACCAAACTGCAAGAAACCACGAGCTGGCGTCAACATGGACGTCCACCGTTATTACATAATTGATCTCCACAATAACCTGCGGAATCGTTTAACTTGTCCACCACCAGTGAAAAATCTACCGACATCCAACTATATACCAAAGTTGGAATGGGATCTTAAGCTCTCTATTCTGGCCATGCGTATTACCAACTTTTGCAATGACGAAATTGCCAGCCAGTGTGCGAATACGTCACTTTATCCGGACGTGGCCAAAAGCATGTATTCATTGAAATTGACTTCGTCACATGTCGACATCGAGGGTTTTTTGAAAAATGTAATTCTCTTCACCTGGTTTGAACATTACAAAACAATTGGACCATCTTTTGTATACAGTTTTCCCCTGAATGCTTCTAGGCAGGATCATGAATTCGCTAATATACTTAATAAGAGAGTTAAGAAGTTCGGATGCGGAATGTTGATACAGAAAGAAAAGATGATGTATTTAACATGTTTGTACAGCGAAAAAATGAAGCCGCTACGAATGCTGTACTCAGTAGCCGTCTACTAAATCAGACAAATAAAACAATATAAAATACACACGCTATATGCTCCTAAAGGAGTTCTCTTAGCGAATTTATAGAACTATAGTACTACAGTAGTATTCTTATTATATTGTCATTGCTCTACAATGAACTGCTACAAAATTTTAGTTCAAAACTGCACAATATTTAAAATGGTTTGGCATTCAAAACTTCAAACGAAACTTGCAGTCTTTGAAGCTTAAGTAATAATAACCATTGCATACTTTTGGCTGCTTTTTAAAATCAAAAGTAATGTAAGACCAGTGCATAGTTTTCTGCGCTGAACAAATCATTTCTAGTTTCAATATTCATTGTATGCTTTTGAGCTGCATTGTAAATTGAAATGCTGCGAGGTGAGTTCGATACTTTTGTAAGCAAACTTCTATCAAATAAGATTAAAACAACGAATATTGGTATGGAATTACTTTTTTGCTTATAAATATCACTGGATTGTCAAGTAGTTAAGTGAAATAAATGGTAAAATAGGTGGAATTTCAAATGTGTCTAACGTTAAGTAGAATTACAGATGTGTGGTATTATTGCTCTCCTCAAAGGCGAGATTCGTGGCTCCTCTGAGAGAAGAATTTGTTTGCGGCGCAAAATCGCTTTGCTGCAAATGAATAATCTTTGCCTGTTGCTGCGAACTGATCGGGACATGGAGATTCTGCAGATTATCCAAGTGTACTACATTGGATTGGCTCGGATGCTGTTGCTTCTCCAGCTCTCGGGTAGATGGCTGCTTGCGGAGCAAATTCATATCTGATTTCTTGGAGAAATGCGCCTCGATTTCCTGCAAAACAAGTAGCATTAGATAGTGTAAGTGATTCTGGTCCATGAATTAACTTACGCCCAGGGAGCGACCCTCGGTCTCGGGTAGAGTAAAGTAGAGGATAACTGTACCCACGAAAGCGACGGTGGCATAGAAGGCAAAGGTGCCCGGTAGCGTTAGTGTCGCCAACATGAACAGGAACAGTTTGTTGGCCAGAAATCCAAACACATAGCCAACACCACCGGCGAATCCCGAAGCGCTGTTCCGAATGTCGGCTGGGAACACCTCACCAATGAGTATCCAGGGTATCATGCGAATTCCAAGATGCGCAAAGAACGCGGAGAGTAGCAGGAGTATTAAAGGCACCCAGACCAAATAGTTGCGCTTCTGCTTGGGCACCGTCAGCAGCAGATCCTCCGTAATCGGTGGCTTTGAGGGCACCGATTCCATCAAGGCTGGAATGGCAGAAGACACGGGCAGCAGTGTAGTGATCTCCAATTCCAGCTCCTCCGCCATTGTAGTAGTGTCCAGCTCACGTTTGCTGCGATTCCATGGCTCCATGGTTGTGTCCAGCTCTGGCCACATGGTGGTCAATTGCAAATGCTGCTGCTGCTCATCCTGGCGTTCATTCTCGAATATCTTAGATATATTCGCCTGCGATATGATGCTCTCCTTGGGCACAATCGCAGAGGCATTAATGACCACATTGTTCACACCAAAGCCGGGCACCTCGTTGAGGAAATGGGCATAGGTTGCGGTGCCAAGGAAGCAGAGACCCGTGCCCACAGTGGAGACGAGCACTAATGGACGCTTACCAGTAAAATGTATGAGGATCACGCCCAATATGGTGGCCAACATGTCGGCCACGCCCAGCAGTATGGTGGCATGGTATTTATTCATGGGTGCCTTCAGCGTGTGAAAGATTTGCACGGCGTACGTCTGCAGCGGTGTCTTGCCGGAAAAGTGACCCGTAAAAAAGGTGAACGAGACCAGCAGGAAGGGGGCGATGAAGGTGCGCTTACGCCACATATGCAAACGTTGCCTAAGCCTTACCTCCAGTGTAGGGGATGCAGTTGCTCCTCCATCCACGTTAGTTACCTCCTCGATGGCCTTCTGGGTGATTAGCTCGTCGTACAGCTGATTAAACTCCGCCTCGACCATGTGCTCCGGCACCCATCCACGTAGCCATTGCAGTGATTTGACTGCCTCGTGGAACCTGTGCTCCCGTATCAGCCAAACGGGACTCTCGGGCACAAAGCACAGCATCACAATGGTCACCACCGGGAAGGCTGAACTCACCGCCGCCACACTTCTCCAGTCCATGAGTGCTCCAAGTATGAACTGCACAAAGACGCCGGTGATCACACAGGTGGTGCCCAGTGCTGACAAGATGCCTCGGTACTTTGGCTCCGTGATCTCGGCCACATACGTAAGCACCTTTAAAAGGTCAAAGGTAAGAGGTTAAAAGAGTTTCAAAGTTGCTACCATAAAATGTATTCGCCGCTGCTATTGTTGTTGTTGTTGTTGCAACATTAAGTGGCATCTCAAGGTAACCCACGACTGTGATCATGCGACAATGATTAAAGCAAGAGTGCTAGACTTGGGCATACCCTGTGTGGAGCGCTATGTAAGCTTTTAATTGGTAATGACATGAAAAAAAACTCAAATATATTCCAAAAATTGAGCCAAAAATGGTTTCGTTCCAAGATCTTAAACTTGTTCATTATTGGATTAAAAATAGATTTTTTGGGTTGAAGATTTTCAAATTAAATAGATTTTAATCAGAAATATTTGTATTTAAATAAGAAAAATTTGATTTAAGTTATGAAAGGGTATAATTTTAGCATCAAACTGTATTGGGTACATAAAATTTGTTCTTCTACATTGTTGGTCATATGGTTATTGTGATCAGAGCTTGAAGTAGCGAATCAGATATGGTAAATGCGTAGAAATAACTGTGCGAGCCTTATGAGCAACCACACGCTAAACTCTTATCTTGCATCTGTTTCAAATGATATCTGCTAATGGAGAAAATAATCTTAATTTTGTCATTGTACTAAATAGGTAATACAACTGAATGGGATTTGGAAAAGCTTCTTTATGGCTGTTAACAGAGATAAAAGAGAGTACTTTTTATAAATAAATAAATTCAGCTGGTTCTTTTTATAAATAAATAAATTCGCTTTACTTTAAAACCTCTAAGTTAATTAGTATCGCCAATTAGCTACGTTTAAGCCAATAAACTATGGATCCATCTGATTCACAAGTATCTGAAGTTAATGTTAGTTACTCAGTATAGATGAAAGATGAAAGTTTCATTGGTTGAGCTAATAATACAGTTTATAATTTTGACCACTCTATATGCCATGGCCCATTGGAATGTGGCGATGTTCAGAACAAAACGGCCAAAGTACAAAATGCGCGGAGAGTTGCGTGTACCAACTCCGCCGGAGGATTATTGCAAGAAAGGCCTGTGTCCGCCGGATGTAAAGCACATTGCCTGCGATAATCCCTTTGTAAGTTTAAAAAAGAGCTTTGAAAATAATCCAAAACGAAATTGAATTTCCTTTACAAGTGGGGACCGGAGTGCACGAAACCACGAGATGGCGTCAACATGGATGGTCATCAGAGCGCTATTGTGGATTTGCACAACAATTTACGAAAGCGTTTGACCAGTACACCGGTACTTTCGAATCTACCGATAGCCAAACCCTTGAAAAATTTGAGATGGGACGATGAACTCTCCGTTTTGGCCATGCGTATTACCAACTTTTGCAATGACGAAGAGATCAGCAAGTGTGTGAATGTACCTCGCTTTTTAAACGTCTCCAAGAGCACATTTTCCATGAAACCAACGAAAACCCTGGAGTTAAGGACATTTTTCAGCGACGTTGTACTTAAAATATGGTTTCAGCACCACAAAAATGTTGACAAAAATTTCGTATATCGTTTCCCAGCGAACGCCACTAAAGCAGATCATGAATTGGCCAATGTGATTAATAGAAGAGTTTTTTGCTTCGGCTGTGGCACATTAATACAGCCGTCAAAGATGATATATTTCACCTGCTTGTACAATACTCGGATGGAACCCAATAAAAGATTGTACAATATAAAAAAACCATTGAAATTGGAAAATACTACCCTTAACTAAAAAATATATGCAAATTTCCAAATAAATGTATAAAATTCTATTGAATTGTTGAGAAACTAAACGAATGGAATTTTTTGTTTTTTGTTCGAAGCCCATTCTATAGAAGAACAATGAATTGTGGTCAGAAGAGAAGGGAAGCGTAGCGGGAATAATTGCAAATCGAATTGATTGCAGTCGACAAGGTCGAGTCACAGAGATGCCACTAAAAAAAGTGCAGTTAATTAGTTGGTTAGTCGTTGATCAACTTACAGGTGCCTCCATCAAACCGCCGCCGAGACCAGCCAAGCAGAGAGCTGCATACAGGTGCTCCGTTCTCGTCGAGAAGTGAAACATTAGCCAGGCAGCCAGTATGGGTAGGTTGACAAACTGAAAGAGATACAGATACATTTACTAATTCAGATACAGATACATATTAATAACAATAACATAAACAAAGGAATCACGCGGATTACCACAGAAACATAACGTTGATAGGTAAATCCACGTGATCAGTATCCAATTTTGATTTCTAGTTTAGTATGTCAATGTTATTGTCGCTTATAATTATATGTAAGCAACATTCATATGTGGTTATTATACCCTTGCAGAGGGCATAGAGTGTGTCTCAAAGTAAACGACAAAGAAAATTTCGATATCTGTTTACAGATTTTTATATAATAATTATTATACTCTCTGCAAAAGTATATTGGGTTTTTTACAGCATTACATATTTTAAATTCATAGTTAAAAAACTTTTTATTTTTGATAACTTTACCCAATGAAATCTTTAAGATCTAAATGTATCTTAATCTCTACGACTACGCACCTGCATCGCACGACGTTTTCCCAGCGGTTGTGTAAGCATTCCCGAGAAGAGGCAACCCATCGGCACACAGATTAAATTGATCGAACCTAATGAAATTATAATGAGCATTCGTATAGTAGTTTATTTGTGCTTAACATACTGAACCACAATATTTCATCTTTGTTAAGCACTATCTCGCCATTATGGCCATCGCTGCGTCCCTCACCGCCCTGTATCGCGGGTATTACGATTGTGGGAAAGCCCAAGGTCATGCCATAGCCTGCACAGAAAATATTTATAGGTTAACCAGACGATTTGTAATTGATAATTTAATATCTAAAGCTAAGGAATAAAGTTGATAACATTCAAGCTCATAAACATTCAAGATTTAAGCTTAAACTTTTAGTAATTAATTCAACTTCATTCCTTATTTTTTAGTTTTTTTTTTACGTATAACATTTGTTACATTTTAAATTAAAGTATTACAAGTTATTTACCGAATAGCAATATGTTCTTAATACTAACAGCTAGAAACTGTGGCAGGGCCCGTCGAAAGTTGCTCACTTCTATGTCGGTTACACCGGAAATGCGTCGATTGTTGCCATTTTGCATAAATAACGGACGATCGTTCAGCGCACTATAAACGATAATAGCAAAATACAAATGAAATATTAAATTTATCTTATCTTAATCACTACTTAGAACTGGTATTTTGTAGGCAATTATTGTATTTTGTATTGGAAGAAGTGTTTACCCATTTTTCTTAGGCGGCGCAGCTGTCTTGCCATTGAACATCGTGGCGTACACTAATTATATTTGATAATATTTGTTGTCTGTCTTATTTGTTTATGCGTTTTTATTGCTTTTGTCTGTGTTTTCTCATTTGTTTTTTTATACAGCTAATGGGAATAACAAGATTAATTTGTTTTCGCTTTGCAGCCGAATTAACGATTTTAACGGAATCCTGTTTTTGGCGCACAACTTCACGTATTCAGCACAATGTGCCCAACTTCTCGCATTCAGCTTAATGTGCCCAACTTAACGTATCCTAACAAATGCGCCTAACTTTAAGCAGCCAGCTAAATGCGCCCAACTTAACCTATCCTAGCAAATGCACCCAACTTAACGCATTAGTCTAATGCGCCCAACTTAAAGCATTTAACATAACGAACCCAAGTTAACTCGCTAAGTGTCCTATTGTGAATTGTAAATTAACGAAATATTGAACGTTCAATTTTCAACAGATAATTACTCAAAATTCAAAAGGTTTCTTCACTTTTAGCGTCTGCGCTCTTTATCTCTTTCGTTGTTGTTGGCTTTCTTTTCCATATTTCTGTGTTATTTTATTATGCGACTTGAGAGCGTCGTATTTTTCGGCACAAATTATTGCTTCGCGTACGTGTGAATATGTTCAAAATTGTCTTATTTTCTTTTTGCCTTTTTAATGGCAAAAAGCTACACGGGCGTTTATTATTATTTGTATCAATTGATTAATTAAGCTTTTATATTTAATTGAAATGAACACATTTTTTATACAGTGTACAAATTGTGTTGATTAAAGCTTTGTTAACTATTTTGAAATGCCGATTACGTTAATTTCCCTAAATATATAACCATAAAAAAAATAAAACCGAAAAAATAAATGTATGTAGAGATATTTAAATCATTTGTCATTTGTTTACTTTCTTAACCAGTTATGATCGCAAGTTCGTCGTACTTAGGAGAATAAAATCAGGTTCAGTAGAAACAAGCTTTTTTTTTGGGTCATAGACGGAACACCGACCTTGATTGTGATCCAAGATGAGAGGCTTACCAACATTTATTGTTGTTCAATTCATTTAGCAAACTAGTCAACAATTTGGTATGCATCCATCTTGTTGCCACCGCACCTATTCATTTCCAGTGTTGAGGGAACCTTTCACCTATTACAATCTCTACCCAATAAGTATATTTTGAATTTTTGTTGTTCGTCTTCTCTGTTGAGTGAACCGCCGGCTATAATTGAAATTAATCTTGTTGTTTTTGGGGTCTTTGCGCTTTCTTTGCTATTAATGGACCTTAACACCAGCTGGTACGAACTCTGAGGTGTCGATGCCTTAAACAACACGGTTCGAATAAAAAAATATTAACAAACCATAATATATTTTACATATTTTATTAATTGTCTATGGAAACTGGTTTAATCTCTGGAATGTTAATTTATGTTTTGAAAATAAGCTTGATTATACCGAATATTTTAAAGATTCCGATTTCGAGTCAACAAGTTAATAACACTTGGAGCCGTGACAAAAGTCCGTATTTGATCTATAATACCTACACAAACAGGAATGTAATGCGATATGTGAATTGTAAATGCAAATGCCATAAAATGTCACAACCGGAATCGTGTAATTCTTCTAATTAGAAAACAAACTTCGAAATCGCATGTATTTCGAACACTTTAGAATTCGTGTCATTTAAGAATTGTTAACTTTTATTTTTTTACGTCACACTTTAATTTGAAACTAATATTTTGCAATTGTGTAAGACATTCCACAGTGTTTAATTTGCCGTTATATTCTAAATTTTACGCTATATTGTGTTTTTCGCCGATATTTTTTGCGCTTCGCTTTAGGCCAACATCAGAGCGCGACGCACGGTCAAAACAAACTGAAAACGGAAACCGAAAGCTAAAACGAAGCGAGCCCGAAGCTTGACTCGACACAGTTATACAGTGGAAAGCGAAAAGCACAAAATACAAATAAATGTGCAAACAAACAATAAAAAATAAAACAAAAGACGAGTATGTTTGCTTTTAAACACAGCTTACAGAAACAAAAACAATTCCACAGTTTCGTTCACTTTCTGCACTTGCAGCTGTTGATTGACGGCGCGCACAGCTTCAGCTTCTCTTAGCTTTGCATCTATTGTGAATGACTTAACGAAGCAATTACAATGCACTAATATTCAATAGCAAGTTTGAGTGCAAATCGCAATTTTTACTAACTGTGATTAACGCTAAGAGACTTTGATTTAATTCACCTTGTAAAAGTTAGTTTAATAGTAACCACAGTACTTGAAAATGATATTTCGTTTGTGTTTATGATCAGACACAAAAGAATAAAGCTGCACATAAAAACACACGTATGTACATTGTACATATGTATGTATGTGTGTACATATAGGAACTAAAAAGCAACTGTTAAATGTCTACATGCATCGCACAAACGTTTGTATAAATTAAACGCTGCAAAGGCATAAACCGGTATCTATAGTTATCCTATTGAAACATAAAATCAATTAAAGCTACGTTTACAACACACACATACACACTCACGCACCCATACACACACCTACGATCGTTAGTATTGTTTGACAAAGCAGCGACAACTCAAACAATGCTGCCAGACTGACGCAAAACTAATGAATCAAATTACCAATGCTCAATCAAATGACATTTTGAGAACACAATTGCTTAAAAATACAACGTGAGCGAAAGAGAGCGCGAGAAAGAGCGAGAAGGCTTGCGAAAAATTTTAACCGGCTTTAAACGTTCAAAAATCGCATTAAATCTGGAGACCAAATTAACTTTTAACTTCTTTTAAACGATTTTACAGGTGATTAACATTCCAGTTTTATTAACTTGATAATTTGGTCTGCGTCTCCGCTTTATTGACACATTTATCTTAAGTAATTATTGCATACTTTTTTTTTTAAAAACAGTACGCAAATTACAGATAAATATGAGGTACTTAATGCATTTATTTATTTTAGCATTAAGTTGCTAAATTTGACAATATAAAGTGCACTGCTGATTCATACAGAAGTATGTAGTTTAAAAATGTTCACTACAGTTTCCCATTGCGTTTTGTTTCCACTTAGAAAATGTTTGAAACGAGTTTGTTTTTAATCCGGGTGCATCATTTACCGTAGTCTTTATTACACAAGTCGAATTGCTGTCAATTTCCGAAGTAGCGTGCAAAATCAAGGTTATGGGAGACAGAAAAAAACAACATATCTACACACTCGACACAGATTTGTACATATTTAGCAAATATGTAAGTAATAATACACACGTGATCATTGGCAATGATTTATGTTTGCATTTGGATTTGCGTTTTTCAGACACCTGTCAGTCTGTGATTTTTCGTATCTATTTAATTGTTGAGCTCTATCAACAACACTTTTAAAGTAATCAGTTTTTCCCACTACACAATTAACGGAAATGCGAAATTTAAATAATTTAAGTCATCAGACGATTATATAAGTTAGCACGCGTAGTTTGATTTTGTACAGTACTGTAGTAGTACTAAGTAGTTAATTGCCAATAAACAATTTTGGCATGACTTTCAGTTTATTGTACAGATGTAATTTTGTATATGTGTGCATATCTATGTGTATACAATGTAGTAGTTATTTACGTACATCATGGGAGCTTGCCGACTGATATTTCGGCGTAATCGAGCTTCCGCCATTTTGTTAATTTTGTTAAAGATAAAAAATATGAGATACTTTATCCATGCGATGCTCTTGAAACTCCCCGACAAACTGAATTGCTATATCTAAATGCTAAGATTTTGAAAAGCAGGCCAAAAAATCGCATTAAGCGAACCAATAAAGTTTTTTTTGTATAACGAATTAGCTAGAAACTGTTAATTGCACAACCTAATATAAAAACACGCAATGGGCTGTGAAGAGGAAGTTCAGTAACGTATTACGTACAAGTCTGAATAACTTTAGATAAGTTAAAAGAATTTTAAGTGTGCTTTGTTGCCTTTATTTTAATTACGTAAACAATCCGTAAATCATATTTTTATATCACTTACATATGCATTTAACGCCAATTTCAAACGATTCAGTGTAGCCACACTCTATAAATTAATTCACAATAGATTGAAGTAGTGTGTACACACAGAAGTTGGCGCAACAGTTGATTACAATAATTTTACTTTCGTGGTGTGTAGTCACTGTACAAATGTTAACACGATTCATACCGCGTTTTTTACCAAAACTCCATACACAATTAAGCGTACTCAATCAACTTAGATATAATAGCAAAATGAGCACTGCCAATGGAGGAGAACCAACACCAGCGAAACGCAGTACACCACCCACTATTGGCACACACAATGGCACATTTCACTGTGACGAGGTTGTTGCCTGTTTCATGCTAAAACAATTGCCAGAATATAAAAATTCTGATATTTTTCGCAGCCGCAACGATAAAGAATTGCGCGAGAAATGCGATATAATTGTGGACGTGGGAGGAGAATTTGATCATGCCAAGAAATGGTATGATCATCATCAACTAACGTTCAAGGATACGTTTAACACGGTGCGACCAGAATTCAAAGAAAATTTTGACATAAGGTAAGAATTAAATATTGAATGGGTGATTGATTTAGTTTCTGATTTAATTAATATCTTAATTGCAGACTGAGCAGTGCGGGACTTATTTACTGTTTTTATGGCGAGCGTGTCATTCAAAGTATTTTACAACGTGAGCGAAATATACAATTATCGCCAGAGAATTTAAAATTGGCATTTCTGCAAATCTATCGCAATTTTATAAGTGAACTCGATGCCATCGACAACGGCGTGCCCATGTTTGAGGGCGGCGAGCCACGCTATAAGATATCTACGCATCTCTCGGCCCGCATTGGCAGGCTGAATCCATCGTGGCAGGATTCAAATGCAGATACAGATCAGCTCTTTCACAAAGCTATGTCCGTTGCGGGTAATGAGTTGGTCGAGAATATTTTGGAAGTCGCTTGTTCATGGATAACGGCTCGGGATCACGTAAGGCAGGCACTGGAGCAAGCAAAAACCATTCATCCTAGTGGTGAAATACTGTTACTGAGCACATTCTGTCCCTGGAAATCGCATTTGTTCGATTTGGAACAGGAATACAAGCTGGAAGGTGTGCCCAAATTGGTCGTATTCAATGATGGCTCCAGTTGGAGAGTTGCCGGCGTTCCTGTAACGCCCAGCAGCTTTCTTGGTCGCAAGTTTCTGCCCACACCATGGCGGGGACTACGCGACGAGGAGTTATGCACAATGGCAGGAGTTGACGATTGTATATTCGTGCATCACACTGGGTTTATTGGCGGCACGAAAACCAAAGAGGCTGCTTTAGCCATGGCCCAAAAGAGCATGGAGTTCACCGAGTAATAAATGTGCATAATAAATTTCAATCATTTGGAACCTTACAAATTTTATTTGTTTGTTGAATAATGTTTACAAAAAATTCCTAATCCATGCGGGTCTTCAGCGAGCGCTCCGTAATCTTGTCTGCTTCAATAATATAAACGGTGGCACCCCAACCACTCATAGCGTCACGATCAAAGGCATTAACCATCGACTGAGCAATCACCTCAAACAGCTGATCCGGTTCCAGATCAGGGCGCCATAGTGTCTCACACATGCCGTATAATTGTTCAGCACAGGTGCCAGCAACGACAAAGTCATCGGGCTCATTGGGGCAACCAATAAGATCCATATTACAGATGAACGGTTTCATGGTCTTGGGATCAAGACCTGCTACAACGGGCTCAATGAAGTATGGTCCAAAGCGATGCTCATACAGAAAACTGGATAACATGGCCGAAAATGGTTTGGGTGCCATTTCACGATTCTCTTTTGTTTCATATATATTTTTGCGGAACATTAGACGATCGCGCACCGTTAATATATCTGTCTGCAGTCCAGTGAGTCCCAGGAACATACGTGGGGCAATGTGAAACACCTTCTTGAAGTCTGTGGAGATGGTCTGTGCCTGCACACCAAAGCGATGATCCGTTGCAATGGCCACGCAGTCCTTACCACGCATGGCAACGACGCAACCACCATTATACGCCAGAATGGACATTTTTATTTTGCGTTATTATTTTATTAAGATTGAAGAGAAATGAAATTCGGAAAATGCTAAACGCCGCTTCGAAGATGACTTTTTGTTTCTGCCAATACGGTCAATGTTGCCAGACAGCTTTTATTGAAATATACTTTTTTAAACTTCAAATTTAGTGAACGACTGGTAACACTTCAAAAGTATCGAACTGACGTAGATAACTTCAAAAACAAAATAAATATCTACGGAAAGACAGAGACAGAGAGAGAGAGAGAGTCCCAAATATATTTATTTATTAATATTTACTTAAGATTGATAGGTAGCAATTTTTATAGTTTTGCGAAGCAATAGATTAATTGTTCAATTTCTCGTGCAACATTTATTTTTAATTTTGTAAACTTTTCATTTGAAGTATATTTTAAAAAAAGAATCCTAACGCAAATATAATTGCACTACCTAAAAAAAAATAATACACATTTTAACTGTTATTAAATAAATGTGCAGTTCAGGCCTGGCTATTGAAATAGGTGGCACTATTTGAAGAACTGTTATCGATAAGTGTGTATCGACGACTGTCATTATAATCGAGTAAATACAGCAGCACGATGTCCTCCTAAAATTATAAAATTCTACATTAAAAACAACAACACTAAATGTTTGAAGTAACGATTCTTGTGATTACATTGTTCCATTACACGCGCTTGACACAACTGCAACCTTAAAACGCATAACAGCAAGTAGAGCGGCAGCAAAATCAGTAAGACAATAGGTAAGCCGACTACAGCTTGCACAACAACAAATAAGAATTAGTGAAAATTTGCAAGTGCAACTACAATTGCAACAAATATCGCACATACAGAGAGTGACGGAACGTCGTTGAAATGGCTGAGGCAATGGTCGTGGAGGAGCGCCCCACAGCGCCGAAACGGTTTTTCTGTCACATGTGCAATGTGGAGATCAACATTCCGAATACCGACTACACATGCCCCCTTGTGCTCGAATGGCTTCGTTGAGGAGCTTCCAGCAAATGCTCCCGAACTGACGGCATCTAGCAGCAATGCGTCAACTGATACGGCTAATGCCAGCACCAGCTCTGGCAGCAGCGGAGCCGGTGGCAGT
Source organism: Drosophila cardini (assembly GCA_018903735.1). Classification (NCBI taxonomy): domain Eukaryota; kingdom Metazoa; phylum Arthropoda; class Insecta; order Diptera; family Drosophilidae; genus Drosophila; species Drosophila cardini. Next base: position 2,580,456 of record JAEIGM010000013.1, read on the forward strand.
GGACTAATCAATGTGGAATCGCTACGTAATGATATTGTTTCGCTGCTTAGCATGAGAAATGTGCCCAATTTGGAGATAACCATTGAACCGAATCGACGACACACCAGTGTTATGCACTTGGGTGGTACCGGCGGTGGTGGTGCTCTTGGTGCTCCTGTGTCTGGTGCCGGTCATATTGCCGGTGGACGTGTTCGACCGGCAAATTTAGATCGTTTAGACAATGTGCTATATGATTTCCTTCAGAGTTTGCCACTGGCCGGTGCTTCGGCGGAAATTGTAACCGGTTCTGGAGGTGGTGGTACCGGAAATTCGCACATGTTCTTCATGGGTAATCCGGGGGATTACGCATGGGGTCGAGAAGGACTTGATACGATCGTTACACAGATGCTCAACCAAATGGAGACATCGGGTCCACCTCCATTATCGTCGCAGCGCATCAACGAGATACCAAATGTGAAAATCAGCGCCGAAGAAGTGGAACGTAAAATGCAATGCTCGGTTTGCTGGGATGACTTCAAACTGGATGAAACCGTACGCAAATTACCGTGCTCACATTTGTATCACGAGAATTGTATTGTGCCATGGCTGAATCTGCACAGCACCTGTCCCATTTGCCGCAAATCGCTTGCCAGCGAAGATGACAACGATGATGCCGATGTTGATGAGGACTATGTGCTTCTAAACAGTTTTGTCGATGGCAATCGCAGTGCTGGCAGCATTGGGACACGGGACAGCAGTACAAACACCTCAAGAACTGTTGCGCCCACTAATAATGCATCTAGTCAAACGGCTGGAACACAGCCAACAACAGATTCAAGCACAGCCGCATCCTCAACTCGCAACAATGTGTTCACATTTGATGACGACAATATGTTTTTGGACTAATCAAAACCGAAACGGATTGGAATGGAACAGAACGAAACGAAACGGAACGAGTCAGATCGAGCATGGTTAAAAACTGATATTCAAAATTAATGCTAACGCATCTTGAAGCGTTGAAAAATTAGCACACAAAATCGATGCAGTTGCAAATTACACATACAAGCATATTTATAAATCTTTACATAACAAAAACAAACAAAAAATAACAAAAAAAAAAACCAACAAACATATAACAAATGTAGACACATGCTTTTCTTTTTGTTGTTGTTCAATAAGGGCTGGTAAACAATATTTATAAATTGTTACTTATTCTTTTGGCTCCTTTAATAAAAATTTTATAAAAGTAGTACATAATACTTATACGATTACCCACTTTTATAGGATATTATTATAAACAAATTATGTATAAATATCTTCAATTATATATATTTATTGTACTACAAAATCGGAAATAGACACATAATTATTGTACTTGCGCTTAACTCAAACAAAAACAAAAGTTGTTTCTTTTGTGCAATTTAAGTGTAGCATAAAATAACAAATTCAACTGTAACTAAAAGTACTAGTTATGAAATGTATTGTGTGAAACCAGGTTTTGTGCAATTCCCAAGTCATTGTCATTCATTATAAAATATATAAAAATGATTCATTAAATTCAGCTATGCTGCTAAACCAAAAATATCTAATAATAATAATAAATAATAATTAGTCAGCTGAAAGCGATTTTGCGACAGGGTGGCAACGCCAAAAGCAAAGTATTTATTGTTGTTGCGTTAAACGTGTATTTGTTGTTATACAAAGGCGCAACTTTTAAGTCAAAATAATTATATGGAAGTGCATATAATGCTTTAGACACATTACTGGATCAACTGGAGTTACATAGCGTGTTGAAAACATGGCAACTGCAGGCCTGAGCGAAACTGTTCTGCTGACGGATGTGGTAAGCGAATTAAATATGAAATTTACTGTAAATGAATAACAGTAAAAGTGAATTAACAGGTGCGAGATCAGTATGTGCGGTATCTTGAGCGACAGCTGGAGGAGAATGTGTGCGTGTGGGCTGCTACATCTAGAAACCATCACAAACCCACAGCTTGGTCCTGCATCGCGCACAGCCTAAGGACGCTGGAGACACGAGCCATTAAAGCCTGTCAAGCGGCACAATTGTATCAGCGTGCCATGGTCAAAACGGTAGCATTAAGTCTCCTTCAACTCCATTATTTTGTGATTAATTTGTGGTGTTTCGCAGATTGCTGCCGTGCGTCGCAATACACAGGAATGTCGTCTGGCGGATGCACTGTTCGATCACATGCAGCGACAGCAACTGGTCGAGGATGAGACGACAACTGCCGCTGTTTCGTCGCATAAAAAACAACAGCAATTTGTGGATAATTCAACGCAGACAACTGACGAGCAGAATGATAATTACACAAGCTATACGCTGGGACAAAAAATCGATTTGTTTCAAACGCGACTCGCTGCACATGAAACGGAGCAACAACAACAACTAGAACAAAAGCAAGAACAGAAGCAACCAAGCACACCCGAGTCCAGCACTGAGGATGCAGTTGCTCAGGAGTTGGCCAAGCTATTTGATGATGAACCTACCGATTTAAATGCCCTATTTGGCATTGAAATTGAGGCCACGTCAGCCTGTGAATTGGACAGCTCTACACAACTGCAACCAAAGAGTTCACCAGCAATCTCACAACCCCCCAACCACAGTAAAAACAATGCTGATCTCAGGCATAGTCGCTGGCCCTGTGAGCTATATGCCCAGCGTCGACGTCTTAACGCTTGTTTGGTGCGTTTACTGGACGCGGATTGGCGCTGTGAAGATACGCTTAGGTACAAATTCCATATGCTCTTTGGAGATGATAGTGACGATGAGTTTGCTACACATATATCCAGTCCAAGCATCGATCTAGTGGATGAAGTGCTGCGGGCCAGCTGTATATTACGTATACGTCCTTGGATTGTTCACTATTTAATGCGACCACTGCAAGAGGGACTAATTGCCAATCGATTTCTATTCAAGAAGTTGGCCAAAACTCTGGCCAACAATATTGTCCTAATCGATCCCTGTGCCAGCGAGCACCAGGTTAAGGAGGCAGTCGAGCAAGTCTTCTGTATACAACCGCGAGGTATTCAAAACGAATTTGATCTGGAATTACTGCCAGATTCAGTATTTTTCGAAAGATTTGACATTTAAAAGGATCGGAAAATTATCCAATTCTTCCTATCCTGAATCTCTATACAATAATTTAGTGTACCTAAATGACAAGAGAAAATAATAAGCAATAAAGTTTTAAGAATAATTCCCCCTGAATACTTTAGATAAAATTTTATGATCAGAGATCTCTATAAACAAATAGAACATCTAGTTGTTTCACCTATAGTTTAATAATCGTAGAGTTCGTGCAGATTTGTTACTATAATTGGTTAGGATTGGATGTGTAAGAAGTGATCAATCAATCTTTTTTTTTTTTTTTTTGATTAGATTTGACTTGATTTGATTGAACTACATCAATAGAACACTAGCGATTATTTTGCAATTTGTAGTTTTTTTTTTTAAATTATAATTAATTCAATGATTACAATAATTATTAGCTCTCTGCACATCTCAATGTTCATGATTTTTTGCTTGTTTTGTTTTTTATAATTATATAAATTTTAATATATTTAATAAACGATACATATAATATAGTTTTTGACGAAATTGCGGCTGCTGCTGCTGCGTTGGCGGCTGCGGCTACGTTTGTTGTTGTTGTTACTCTTACGGCTGTGTTTGTTGTTGTTGTTGTAGTTGTTGCTGCTGTGGAGTTGGTGGATAATGTGGTATTGTTGTTGATGTGATTGATATTGTGTTGCAGTTGTTGGCATATTGCTGATATTGTTTAGTCTGCAGCAGCTACAACCTCTTGTGGTTGTTGTTGTAGTGGTTGTTGATGTTGCTGTTGTATAGCAACTGAGACACTACCTAGTATCGGGTATTTGATTTGTGTTTGTCGCCGCATTCTGTTTGTATTTTTGTTGTTGTTGCTGCTGCTGCTGTGAACCCGTGGCAGCATCCGCTGTCTGTGGTCGAATTCGTCTTTCGATGCCACCTCGATCAGCTGCTATTGGCCTCCCGCCAGCACCAGCTGCACTTGCTGTTGCTGATGTCACTGTGCCACCTCCTCCACCGCCTGCTCCACTACCAACACCAACATTTCCACCACCAACTGTGCCTCCAGTGGCTGCTGTGCCGCTCGTTTGTGTTGTGCTGTTGGCCTTTTTGTTTTTGTAGCGATATTCGTCGCATACGAAGTCCTCCGGCGAGGTCTGTTGCATTTGATTCACCTGTCGCACCACAGCACGTTGCTGCTGTTGTTGCTGCTGCTGCTCATCTGCATTGTTATTGAGCAACGTTTCCTGCTCCTCCTGCTGCTGCTGTTGCATTTGGCTATCGCCATTATTTTGCTCCTTATTTACATTATCACTCTTGGCCAAACAATCGCTCTCATCATTGGCCGCATTCAAGTCCAATTCCTCCGTGCAGAGCAGTGACAAAAGCAGCGACTGCACAAACTCGGATCTAATAGGAAAGAAAGTAAACATTTAGTATCTCCACAGAAATAATCCTTTACTAGATTTACCGATTGGCGCGTTTGCGCTCAACATCCGCCCACTCGGCATCTGTCAGTGTGGGCTGCATGAATTTGGCCAGCAAGAACTGGGATTGCGATGACTCGCCAGCGGCTGCTTGGCCACCAGCCTGGCTGGACAATGGGCCGCTGTTGTTGCCGCTGCCACTGGATGCGACATTGCCAGAACCGGTGCCGACACTAATGCCCAATGCATTATTACTGCCACCGCTGCCACTGCTGATGCAACTGCTGCCGACCGCCTAGAAAAGAAACACAAGTATATAAGATTAATATTGTTTATAGTTAAATAAATAAATTCAATTCAATTGTTTATACTTCTCGGGCGTTGAGTGTATTGGCGGCCAGGCTGCTCGACTGTGTCTGCTGATGGCTACTGGTCGATGCAAAGATTGTACCCACCGGCCATTCGGTGGTGCGCAGGCTGGGAAGTCCACTAACACCGCCGGCACCGCCACCACCACCGCCGCCATTGCCACCACCAGCAGCATTGCCAATTGCACCGCTGTTGCCACCACCGCCATTGCCACCACCGCTGATCACCTCGGCCATTGTGGCATTCGAATTCGATGTTGAGACTATGGGATGCGTGCGTCTTGGCAGCCGATCAATTTGGCGCGATGCCTAAAATAATGAAAGCGTTTAAATAGAACCAAACAAAATTGTAAAACTGTTTCCCTTATATACACACATATATATAGATACATATATATGTATACAGATATATATCTACCTATATATATTTGATCATAAAAACAAACAATAATCGCGACTGCTGCTTACCGTTGCCTGCTGTCGATCCATTTGCATTTGCATCTGCAATTGTTGCAACTGCGATGTTGGTGGTCCGCCACGTCTAACGCCGGATAGCTGGGAGAGCAGCTCCGCAATGGGATCAACAGATTCTCGACCCGATGGCGATAACGCCGACAGTCCGCTCGATGAGCTAAAGTGCATATTGGTGCGACGTGTTCGTGGTCCGCCCAATGTGCGTCCCGGAATGCGACGCACTCCACCTCCATGCCGAATGGCTGAGGGCTCATCGTATTGTCTAAAGGTTAAGGCAACCAAGAAATCAATTGTTTATGCCTGAACATTATAAACCTAAACAAATAACAAGTAACAACAACAACAACAAAAGCTCTCTATTTGTTGCTTAAAATGTGTTTAAAAGTAACAAAGAAAAAAGAGGGAGAGAGAGAGACTGAGTAAGAGAATCTATTGGTTGAATCTCATTCTATATATGCTCGGAATAACAAAGAAATTCACAGTATAATGCAATTCTACTTGATATTTTGTTGCCATATTTTGCAAGATGACTCAATAACGGTATCAAATAAATAAACGTTTACTGAAGATAAATCTTGATATACGATTAATATATCAATAAACAAAGTAAAATAATAGAGAATGCTATAGTAGATAGAAATTCCTAAACTATTACTTAGAACCGATCGTTTCTATGACAGCTTAATGTAAATTTAGTTATCTTATTTTATTTTAGACATAAAAGATGACTATAAAGACAATTGTTGAGTTCTTTTAAAAGACTTTTTTGAGCTGCTTGCACTATAAAAGCATCTGAATGCCAAATTTAGTGAACCTAACTGTTTAAAACTCAGATATCTAGGTGTTCTTATGAAAAGAAAGTCGGATGTGTCTACCGATCAGCAATTAATACACATTTTTGGCTTATAAATACCTCACAGAGATACACAATCCTACTTAATACACCTTCGTACTTTCAAATACAGGGTTTCACAACTTTATCCTGCCTCCTATTTTAAAAAGACTACTTGGGAATGTTTTGTGTGTGTGTGTGTTTAGAATGGATATCAAAAAGGATATTAACTCTCGTGGTCCTTGCCGATGCTCCAATGTTAGATGACCAGCAAAATCATCTGTGACTAGATTCGGCTCACCGCCAGGCAAACCGGCACAAACGGGACAGACGACCTCCAAGCTGGTCTCCGTGTGTTCAGCGGAAACGTGCTCCAATAATGTAGCATCACTGAAGCCCATCTTTTTGCAATAAGGGCACGTAAATGATTGCGGTTGATCCGTTGTTAGCATCTCGCCGCCAAAATATAATTCAATATCGGAACGGGTAAGTATGCATTGCATTGGATGCTCGACCAGATGCCGAGTGGAGATAACGCCATCCTCATAGCAATCGGCGCATAGATCATAATCATAACAGATTAAACACTTGTATCGACGTCCATTGAAGTTACTTTTTAGACATGAATCGCAGCTTACACCTGAATTGATATTCATAATAAATAGCATGATGATGTTAGATTTATTAATATCATTTGAAATTACCTTCATGACGACTCATTATTTAGCAGCGGCAGCAGCGGCAGAGGCAGCAGCTGATGCAGCAGCAGCGACGTTTTCACGTCCACTCGATTGGCTCCGTTCCCTTTTGGGAGCAATCTACCGTTTTCGAGGCTGCCGGAAATTTCGTTTTGATTTGATTTTAATAAACTTTCGGTTGAGCTTTTATTTAGTACATATATATTCGTTTAGTCGCACTATATATCTTGTGTTGGAGACTTTTATGTACACATGTGTAGAATGCCAGAAGAGCTGTAAGGCGAAACGGAATAAGGCAGTCAACAAAATGTAAACAGATGACAACAAAGGAGAGAAAAACGGCGAAATTAAGTAACAAGCCTAACACGCACACGCATACGCAAACACTACTGCACACACACACACACACACTCATAGTCACTCACTAGCACATACACTCACGATTGCAGCCCGCCCTCGCAGATGCAACGTTTTTTCTTCTTTATGATTTTCTTTTCACCTTTCTTTGCAAAGCTCACAGAAGACGATTACGGTTCTTTCTCTTTGGTGTTACCTTTCGCGATTGTCGTCCGAAAATGAAATGAATAGAAAAAGGCAAAAAGGTATAAATCGCACACCTCCCCACCTCCTTCTTACGCCTTGTATTGACAGCGCACACTACCACAAGCTTAGGAGCAATGATTTTTTCAATACAATCGAAGGCAAACGCGCAGAAAAAAAAGTAAATACATGAACACAGTGCACAACAATATTTTAGCACTATATATTACATATTTTAACCATGCACAGTAAACATTTATTTTTAACTTTTTCGATTCGCGAAAATTTTCAACTCATTCGACCCGTCCGTCGCCGTCGTCGTCGTGTGCTTTTGTGTGTCGCTGCGATGTCTCCCCACTTCCCCTTTCTTAAAATCATGTGCCGAGAGCTGCCACATTGGCCAAATATTTGGTCCAACAATAAAATCTTAGTATACCGTGTCGCAACAGCTGCTTATCGTGGAAGGTATAAACAAATTGATTATAAACAATTTCATCAGTTTAACTATTTTAATTTAATTCAGCGCAATATGTGCTGTCCAATCAGCCTTTGAATCTGGCGTTGCCGTACTTTTGCAAACATCTGGCAGCACTGAATTTAAGTTCAAAAGCTTTTTGCTATTTTGTCGTAACACCACACAATGCTCGCCAATAAAATAGGAATTGCGATTTAAAGGTATAAAGCATGACAAGCTGATTGGCAGCTGATAAATGCATTTTAATTATTTTGGTGAATTGTAGTTTATTATATACAACAGTTATGTCGGATTAGGTAGGATTTGTTCTGTTATTCCTTTATATTCAGGCATACATAGGTGAAAATATAAATCTCCAAGTGTTAAGGAGTTGTAATACATATCCTTCAGTAGTTTGTTAAATAACATGCCCGTTTTAACGCTCTCGTGTTTGGCGGTTTGTGATTTATATATTTATTGCAGGGTATCTTTTTTATTATACATGACACTATTTATAAGCTTATTTGCGTTTTGTATTGCATTCATCGGCGCGTAATTATGGCACATTCATCTTTATATGTAAATTTATATGAGTGTATGTATAACACTTAAGCGAAAATACATATATATAAGTAAAGGCATATGTATTCAATCTACGCAATTGGAAATCATTTCAGATGAAATCTTTGCTCGCTGCGAATTTTCATTGTTACCAAATAAAAATAAGTAGCACAGTCTGTGTAGATATTTTTTTTTTGCTTTTTTGCACTTAATAGCGTTACACACTGACGCATGCATGTGCAAATGTACTTCGATTTATTTGTATTTGTTTTTCACGTAATATATTCATCTTTTCACTTATTTGCTGGCACACGTACTTATTATCTGATGTGCTGCAACATTGACTAATTTTCTTTAATATTTACTATATAAATAAAACACTATTTTTCAAATTAATATATAATTGAAATGAAAATAAGTTATATCGAGTTGAAAGCTTTCCCCGACTGCATTTAGGTGCGACCAGTTGCTGCAAACAACAAAATACCAACCAGTATCGCATACAAATCATCGCAAACTGTTGCCCGCGTGTCGATAGTACAATTTATAATTAAATTAGAGGTGCCCCTTATTTAAATTTCGAGTTAAGTAGCTAAACTAATATATTGATTAGGTTCGTACTGTGGGCCAGTGGTGCATAATAAACTACGATAGCTTCTTGCCAAGCTTATTCCAAATAAATTAAAACTTTCTTATGTTAAATGCTTGAATATAAACATCGGCACTTCTTGGACCATCCCCTTCAACAACCCAGTGAGTGTTGGACAACAACAGAAATAAAAGTAGTAAAATATGTTGATTGTCTAGATTCAATATATATTTATTAATCTTCTAATTTTTCTGGAGGCGGTCCACAAGGCTGCAGCATGCGTTCCATAAGATTAAATCGTACACGGGCCTTTGATTCGTTCTCGGCTATGGCAAAATAATTCAGCATGTCATAGTGTCCCATGTAACTGGCCAGTGAATCGCGGTGTTGATTTGTCAACCACTCAAATTTAGTTGTATCCGCGTGCCCGGTGCCAATATACTTGCTCTGCAGATGCTCCAATTGACTGTGTATGTTGTAGCGTTCACCCATATTGTTTTTTGCTGTTAATTTGTATTTCTTATAACTTTTGTTTGAGTAAACAACGCTGCGTTTGTTTTCTAGAGACGAAGCTATATTCGATACCAGAATTGAAGCAGCGATACTTTATCATTATCGCAATCGAGTAAAAATTAGAGTATCGACTCATTCGAACGATTAAGTGCTGATTCGATTTAAATGTCGAGTTCCGGCCAATAATCGATGACATGAACATCGATTTATGAACATTATGTGCGGTCGCACTTGTTTGTAAGTTAAGATACTTGTTTTATTCAATTCACAGCTAAATTAGTTTTCATATAGAACTCTGGATCCTGATGAGATCTTATGCGCGTGTAAATACCCAAAGGAAAAGGACAGGAAGAATGAGGAGCAGAAGGAAGAGTACACAAAGCCTGAGTGGCGGGCAGAGTTCAATTTGGGACGTCGTTACCAAGCCTCCTACAATATTGCACCCACCGATATAACTCCCGTTATGTAGGCAGCTGTCTCCTGAAATATATAGAAATTATAACAATGAAATTTAATTTCAGTGTCTCTGCAGCACATTTCTCGGAGGCTGTGGATCAGAAATATGAGCGCATTGTGATGCCCATGATGTGGGGCATGATTCCAGTGTGGCACAAAGGAGATTACCGCAAACATGGACTCACCACCAACAACTGTCGACTGGAGAATCTCATGGACTCCAAGCTGTATCGCGGTCCCTTTAGGCGTGGTCAGCGCTGTGTTGTTATCTGCGAAGGTTTTTACGAATGGCAAACTACAAAACAAGCCAAATCCTCCGATCGCGAGGCATATTTGGTCTATGTGCCACAAGAGTCTGAGGTCAAGATTTATGATAAACACACCTGGTCGCCATCGAATGTGAAACTGCTCAGGATGGCGGGATTATTCGATGTATGGGAGGATGATAGTGGTGATAAAATGTACAGTTATAGCATCATAACATTCGAGTCCAGTAAGATCATGTCTTGGATGCATTATCGCATGCCAGCAATACTTGAAACGGAGCAGCAAATGAATGTGACTATCTAAAAAAGGTCGCCTTCCATTACCTGTATTAACAATATTTTCCTTCATACCAGGATTGGCTTGACTTCAAGCACGTGAGTGACTCTCAAGCTTTGGCTGCACTGCGTCCAGCTACAGAGCTGCAGTGGCATCGTGTGGCCAAATTGGTGAACAATTCACGCAACAAAAGCGAGGAATGCAACAAACCCTTTGAGGCAGCTGCCAAGCCCGAAAAGCCCAAAGGCATGTTAGCCTGGCTAACAGGCTCCAAGCAGGTCAAAACTAAGATCAAGCAAGAGAATCAAAAAGAGCCAGAAAATGAAGATTCTGCGAAGCGCAAAACGTCTCCAACTGCTAGCGAAAGCGCCGCCAAGCGGCCACGCTCTGAACTACCCGAGGCAGCGCCTCCAGAGGTTAAAGTCGAAGTGAAATTGGAGAGCGCAGAAAGCTGACTTAACTCGAATTGTTTAAGATTAAAAGCCTACAAAATAAAGGGTATGTATTATTAAATAGTAATTAAAGTTTATTTTTGCATTTCAAACCAAAAGTTTTGTTTTCATTTACCCAATTCGATATGATTACAAGCATGTATGTAGGTTGTATGTATTCAGCTTAATTACAAAGGCTTAGCATATAAAAAATTGATTTAAATTGGTTTTTATATGATGTAAAAAGATGGATTCGTTTGCTATACGCTTAATTTACTATATTAATGTTAAAACTATCAAATGTTATGGAAATATATATGTCTGTGTGTATGTTATAGGCATGTGTATCAAACTGTCAACGTTATTTGAGCCGCGACTGTAAGCAACCCGTTTAAGTGAAGCTTTTGATTGCTGTTATTGTTATTTTCTCGCGTTGTTGCAATTTTTGTAGAAAATAAAATTAAGCAATAATTTTTTTTCAGTATTTGCACTTGAACTGCTTTTTCCGCAATGAAAAAAGCAAAACAACAAATTGGTGTCAATGCTGCACTGCTGCCGAGAACTGCGAGCACAAAGTGTTGGGAGAGGGGACGGTGTTGTGGGTGGACAGAGAGAGAGAGAGTGATCGAGAGCACGCGGACAATGATTTATTGCATTTGTATGTATGCGTGTTTGTGTGTGTCTGTGTGCAAGTGCTTAAAATTACAATTGTTGTTTATTAGTCTAGAAATTACACATGTAAGTTTTTAATTATGTATACATATATAAAAATTTGTGTTCTTTTGTTCGTTAATGAACTTTGAAATTTGCATAGTAATGATTTTGGACGATTTATAAATTGAAAAATACTTTTATTTTTGCACTGCTTGGCAGAGACAGAGACCGAGCCAGAAGTTTGGACTCTCTATGTATGAGTGTAGGTAAGTATGCATAAGTATATTTATACGCATGAATATGTGTGTATGTGTGTGTGCGGATTAGCGGCAATGATATCGATATCGAGAGCGTTACGGTACGTGACGACCGTTATGTACTTAAGTGCCTATTTACGAGATTGCAATTTTTACTTTATATCTGACTTCTGACATACAAATATTTCAACAATTTTGTGAAAATTATTTTGTTTACGTTTTTTTTTTGTTTTCTTTTATAGATTGCACTTGAAAATAATTATAAGTTGAGAATAGAGGCGTTGAGCGCGTGTCACAAAAATCAGTTGAAGTTTAAATAGAACATATTTAAATTAACAAAAATTGCTTGTTTTGCAAAAGCTAAATACAAAATTAGATGAGGAATGTTGGCTACAATTTTGTTATCGGCTTATCAAATTGAGAACAATCGATAACACGCGCTCATCGGTGATAGAGGAGAATCTTGAGTGAAAGGTTGGAGAGTAGGGGGAATGAGAGGGAGGAGATAGACGACATTACTCAAATGGTGTTGTGAACATGTTGATATTCAGGTCTTCAAATGTTGTTGTTCCACTGTGATCGAGCATCTGCAGCATATCAGAGAACTCCTGTCCCTGCGGCTGTTGTCCGCCCGCTGCGACTGCTGCGCCCGGATGTGCATGCGGATGCGGATGATGAGCATGAGGATGTGGATGTGGATGCGCTGGATGTGCTGCACCCGCATTCTGCCAATCCCAAGGAGTTGCCGCTGGCGCTGCTTGATATGCGCTCGCTTTGCTGCTGTTGTTGCTGCTGCTGTCGCTGCTGTTGTTGCTGCTGCTGTCCATTGCCAGCGCTAAGCTGCGTATACGTCGGACCGCTGGGGGACCGAGCCGGGCTGCTTTGCTGATACGCCGGATACGCCTCGGTGGCAGTCGGTTGTGGCTGCTGCTGGGACGAGGGACGCAGTGCACCCCATGCATTCGGAGTGGGTGAAGTGCCCGATTTGGGTATCTTGGCAAGCGGTGAGGGTCCTCCGCCCGCTGTGGCACCGTACGGTGAATGGGTGGTGTCATAGCTGTATCCCACAGGTGTGTTTTGCGCCGAGGCAGGACGTGGTGGCGGTGCCTGCATGTGCATCTGATATATGCCATCGCCAGCAGTGGGCGTAATCTCCCGACGTGGCTGCTGCAGTGTGTAGTCCACGCCAGGTGCCTGCACATAGACATGCTGCTGCTGCTGTTGTTGTTGCTGCTGTTGCTGATCTGCCTGCTGTTGCTGCTGCTCCGGCGTGGCGCCGTGCAGTGTCTTGCCGGAGCTGTTTGTGCAAACAATGTATTCCACCTCATCGGTGTAGGGATTGAGGAAGGCATACGCTTGGGTGCGCAGCCAAACAAACTCGGAACTCTTGGCCCGGGCACGATAGAGGAGCGAGAACATTTGTCCCTTCTGCTTGAGCACCTGGTCGAAACTCTCCTTCATGTGACTCTGATCCTCTGGATGAAAGAAGTCATAGCAAATCTTGCCCAGCAGCTCCGTTGGCGTATAGCCCAAAATGTGAAGCACCCGCTGATCCACAAACGTGAATTTCCCATCGAGAGCGTGGCGAGTTATGAACTCACTTTGATTATTGCTGCCAGTCATGTCATTGGCAGCCGTTGAGGTGACCTGCAGACGACCAATGGCCACCAGACAGCAGTGGGAGGCCATGTCATCTACATCACGATCCATGTGGACATTGGGGAACATATCTGTTGGTGGCCAGTTCTTGATATAACCCGTGCAATGAACTACGGCGTAGTTGGAGCCATCACGGGATGGTCCCAAAGAGTTGCGCTGCTTCAGGCGATTCAGGTGGCCAGAGACCATGGCATCGGGATTCACATTGCCCACACGCATGCGGCAAATAAAGCCACGACGTGCTCCCATGCTCAGACGCATGCTGGATTGATGACCCTCCTTCTTAACCGTTCCGGATTTCAGATCAAGTATGCGACCAGCATTCTGTGATTCCTGCGTGGACAGCTGTTCACGTATCTTGTCCCTGTCATCCGGATGAATATGCTCATACAAACTGGTGCCATACCAATCACTTTGAGTGTAGTTCAAAACCGGAGTCACCGAATCCGACACGTAGATGACGCGACCCGTGTCGCAGGAAACAACAAAGAGGAAACCATCGGCAGCCTCTAAGATCAAATGCTTCAATTCCTGATCTGTGAGAAATGATGGTTTGTAGGTGCCATCGCTGCTGGTGTTCCCAGTGCCACGCAGTGCCTTCATGTGTGCCACGGCCATCCGTAGTATGGTGAGTTTGTCCGGTTTGCGGGCCAATGCACTGCAAGTGGGCACCATATCAGATAGTTCCGTTATGTAGGCGGTCATTTTGTTGCGACGACGTCGTTCGATTTCACAGTGATTCTCGCGACTCGCGAAGCGTTCCTTGTCCTGTATGTTGGCCTCATCCATGATCAGAATATTTAATTAGCAATCTTTCTCTCTGCTTGCTTGAGCGAGTGTCAGTGTGTATGTGTGTGTATTGTTCTCTAGTTCTGCTTTGCTTTGCTGTTCGCTTTCTTTATTTGAGTCGTTTGCCGCGACGGCCCAGCGCACTGCTCTGAAAAACGATTGTGAGTGAGGGAGGGTTTAGTATTTTGTCTACGTTGTTTGCCTGTATGCGTGTATCTGTGTACAAGTGTGTGTGAGTGTACACACAAGTGTATGCGTTTTAAAGCCTTTCGGAAGACACAATATCTTTTCGCATTCACTTCAACTTTCACATTGTTTATGCAATGCTATTTAAATTGCTCATTTTTACGCCACATTTATGCACTTTTTATTGTAGTTTTCAGCAGTTGATTGGTAAATTACCAAATTTTCTTCCACGAATTGCGCACACACACGATAAAATCTGAAACTGTTTACTGTGTAGAGTGTGACCGTTTCAGCTACAGAATACCAAAGTCTTCGGATACATGTATCGCTGCAAATAAGCATCGATACGGTAGCTTGTGGCGTTGCCATACAGCTAAATTCGATGCTTGCTACGATAGTTCGATTCTTTTTATCGGCTTAGAATATGGAACGGTTTTTCAAAAACCCTATTCGAATTTTGGAACTCATTCCATCCATAACATTTGTTGACTTCAGTTAGCGGCTAAATTAAAATCTTGAGTTAACATATTGATCCCATTTTGAATTGAAAAATGCACTTTAATTTTCACTTTCTTGTTTAGTATTAAATGGTATTACAGCATTGCGTTTTCTTACATATATCATATATTATTTCCATAAATACATATATACTTTTTATTCATAACTAGGCATTTGTTCCATGTCTGTGTTGTTGATACGAACTAGTCTTCAGTTTAAAAAAATTAAAATTAATTATTAGTAGTGGCAAATAACAAATACACAAGTATTATATCGTTAATCCCTCTGATTTCGACTCTTGTTTCGAAATTATTTTTAACAAAAATAGTTAGCATGCGTTTTTGCATTTCTTTATTTTTAACATTAATAGTTTGTGTCTTTTTGTTGTTTATTTTAATACAATCTTAGGTAAAGTTTAGTTTTATTTGTTCTCTTTTTTGTTTGTTTGTTTGTCTGTTTGTTTAATTAATTATTGGCAATTCTCTAACTGCATGTTGTCCTTGGGTTTTTTGGATGGTTTTTAACATTTTCATTTCCATTTGTGATTTCAAGCAAAGTCTTTTGTTCTATTTGTTTAAAACTGTGCACTACTTAGTTCTTAAGTATTTGTAAAATGCGTTTCATTAAAATTGCATAGCGTGCATTAATCAATATTATTTAGTTTAGTTTAGTTTTAGGCTTTGAGTGAAAGTTTTTATATTAAACTTCAGCATAATTCGTTGACTAGAAATTAACTTAAATATTTTAAAATCAAACTTATTTTAAGAGTTCTTTATCTGCGTTTGGTGCAAAAGTAATTAGCTGAACAATTTCAATTTTTTAATTATTTTGTTTGTGCTTATCAATTAATTAGTTATATCTCTTGGTGTGATTAGTTAAATCGGCAGAGTTTTGGTTTTTCTATACGATAATTCTATTCAATTGATCATTCAGTTACAATTATATATATATTTTAACAATTTCCATTTAATACAAGTCCAAAATAACATTTAGCACCAAAATGATTTAATTACGCCAAATCAAGAATATAAAAATATTAATTTCATTTCATCTTTGTTGACAACAATTTTGATTGAATTGAATAAATTTTTTACAACAATTAAGTATTAAATGGAAATGGAAATAATGTAATTATTATAAGCTAAACAAATACTTTGGTTTCTAACTATAAAAATTGGTTGCAATTGAATTTGTTTAAAAAAATTAAAATGTAAATACATTAAATTTTGGCTTTGTTGCCGCAGCTTATCAACTTATCAATTAAAATCACAAAAAAATTAAATATTTCTATAACTATTTAACTCTAATGCTAGCTTAAAAACTAATTGCTTAAATAAAGTCAAGTTTAGTTTAGTTTAATTGTTTTGTTTTTTTTTTTTTTTTTTTCCAAAAATATTGATACTATTAGTAAATTGTCTTCAGGTTCGTTTTGTTTGTTGCTATCAAAACTAGTAAACTAGTTGCTAATACTACACTGCAAAAAATTCTTTGCGCATTTCTTCTTACAAAAAATCTCATAATTATTTTGTATACTATAATTAAATATTCTGTGTCTCATTGCTTAATTCGATTGCGAGTTGAAAGTTTTCTGGACTTTCAAGAAAATGCTGGAGGAGGAGGAGTTATAGGAGTCGGAGCAGCTGGAGCTGGAGCTCCTGCCCTGCCCTGCCAATCTACGTGGTGTAGGTGCGTATGACGTCACGGATAACAGCACGACAGAGCGGACACTGTCCACCGCCAGCTCCACGCCACTGCTCGATGGCACAGTCGTAGCACATGCACATGTGTCCACACATATAGAGCACCGAATCAATGGGATTCTCATAGCAGATAGTGCATTCGGCACTGGAGTCCGTGCTCTGCTGATCACTGAGACTGTCCTTCCACTTGCTGCCGTTCAAGGTGCTCGTGCTCTGTGCAATGGGCTGTAAGGAAGATGAAACCGTTAGTAACTTGGACAGGTTTATACTGTTTTCAAATGTGGACTCACCTCAATGTATTGCTGACTGCTTGCGGTGCTGATCAGTGTGCCGCTGGAGCAGGCGCCGGCCAAAATGCCACTGCTGGTCACCGTTGCCGTCGTGGCCGTCGCAGCGTTGAGATCATGCGAACTATTGCTGGCCGGTGGCAGATTAACAACAAGCACTGTACCACCACCATTCGGTTGGATCTGCAGTATATCCCCGTTGGATGGCATGCTGATCATGCGACTGCCATTACCATTGGTGGCCGAGGCGAGGGTGCTATTCGATTGCGTCATATTCAGTTGCATCTTGGCAGCTCCACCCAAGAGTTGGGCTGCATTTAGACTGCTCAGGGATTCGGCCATGGGCAGCAGACGAGAACCATTAACGGAATTGGCTGCTGCACTAATCTGTGGCTGGGAGGGATAAGCCACCATGTTGGGCAGCTGCTGGCGGAACATGCGCAACGATTGCGTCGAGCCGTAGACATCGAGGAAGGCCCACAGTTGTAGGGATTGATCCACATGCATGACCACAACGGCGGGTCCATTGTTCTTGCTGATGCTCACCTCCCCGTTGGGCGCCACAAAGAAGGCGATCTCATCGCCACGCTGTGGGGCTGCAGCAATATCCTTGCTGACCACCCAATACTCCGGACGATCGAGCAGGAAATCCGAATCATTAGGCAAATCATTGGGCTGCAGTACAGCCGGATTGCACGAGGTAAGTCCCAGCGCCAAGGCACCCACATACATCTGCTCCGTCTTGAGCACCTGAACGATCAACTTCTCCCCAATGCGTATGGGACGTGCGGTGAAGACATAACCCTGACAAAAGTCCGATTCGGTGCGTGTGGCCACGAAACGATCATGGGAGAGTCGCACATTGCGTCCCTTGGTGATGTGGAAGGGCACAGGGATGAGTCGTCCATTGGCATTATAGCGCAGCGGTGGCAAACCATTGGCCAGATCATGCTCCGCAATGCCAGCAGCAGCGCCAGTGCCAGCCAGATGCAGTGACTGCAGCGATGGCATCACATGACGCTCCAGTTCATGATCAGCAACAGCTCCGCCAACGACGACAGCGCCACCTGGCAGTGAACGACGTGAATGCTGCAGCGGATGATGAGCGGAGAGTTGTGATTGCTGTTGTTGTTGTTGCTGCTGCTGCAGTTTGCTGTGGTAATTGTTGTTGCAGCTGCTGCAGTGGCAACAGTTGCTGCTGTTGCTGTTGTTGTTGTTGTGCCTGCTGTTGGTACATATAAATGCGTGCATCCAAGAACTCAATTCCCGTGCAATTGCCATAGATGTCGATCACAGTCCAGAGCATGGCACGTGTATCGATGCCGCTTAAAATGACGCCCTTCTCCTCATTGTTGATGCCATAGATGACATCGCCAGCATTGTTCACATAGTAGTACAAAATGTTATCCTTCTCACAGTACTGCTCGTGCAGTGCCTTGGCCCAGAAACCGGGACGATTGGTTAAATCGGGACATGCGTATTTGGGTAGCGAACCCTCCAGCGTCGCCGGATCGTTGCTGGTGAAACCGAATCTTATGCCGCCATTCCAATTGTTCGAGATTTCGGCAAATTTCACACAAATCCGTTCATTGATCCTCACCGGACGTGCGGAAAATGTGATGGCGCGACAGAAGCTCTCAAAGCGACGGGCGAGGGTGCCATCCCGAGAGATCCTAATGTTGTCCCCGTGCACCTGGTGAAACTGTAGAGGCGGCAGATTGTTGGGACCCGGGCAGGAGGAGGGAGAGCGGCGAACTGTGGGAGAAAACAGAGGGGAAAGGGGGAAATTAGTTTGAAATCACAGTATTTTAACATAAATTAGTTTATTTTAGAGCTTTTAAGCTTTAGATGTGTGAGCTTTAAGCTCTATACTCTACCTAACCTCACTTTTCGACTAGTTTTCTTAAAAATCAAACAATTTCTTGGGTTATCTCCTACTATTTCCTTTCTTTAACAGAGTTCCTGCTGACTCCCTTGCTTCCTTGGAACTCTGCACTTGAATTTTTCCAGGAATTACGTTACATACAGCTATAATATATTTTCGAACGCCTGTTGATCAATTTTCGAACAGTAATCTTTAACGAGTTCAATAATCTGAGCATCAAAGTCACGTGCTCTTTGCTTTCCCCCGAATTGGTAAGGGTTAATGGACTTTTGTCGAGACTTGGAACTGATTTGGGGCTTCAATGGTAATACGAGCAGCAACACATGGTAAGTAGAGTAGTTTATATATAAGTATTTCTACCTGCTACGACTTCAACTCTGAGTCAACCAAGTGTAACACAATCTATGAGTTTTTTTTTTTTTGTAGTTTCTTGAAGGAATTTTGGTGTCGAAACAGTTTTTTAAAAGAGGAAAATCGAATAAGTTGAAATGTTAAACACAATGATTAGTGGATGTTTTAAGGAGACCTTTTAAGACAGCAGCAGCTGTCTCTTACCTGCGAATATAATTGCAAAAGAAAATACCTGTCGTTATTTTCTGCAGTTTGGGGCATATGGGAGAATGCTGAAAGTGTGGCTACGGCCTTCGCTGGCGGCATGCCAGCAGTTGCTACAAAATGTGGCAGACGACGATCAAACAGAAAGCAGCGACAGATGGAATAGTAGAGCGAAAGAGACAGAGAGAGGTAGGGAGAAAGAGAGGGAGACAGTTGATTACCATGTTGATATGCGGCGCGTGGCAAACGTCTCACAACAGGCGATCGCTTGTCTTAAGCATCGTCCTCGTCGATTGTTGCATGTGGCAGCTGTCTTTGTCGATGTCTCTGTTCCCTGCCCCTTCCACTGCTCCTTATTCCTGCCCCTTGCCTTTTGAGGCAGCTGCGCAGACAGAAACAGAGAGAGAGAGAAACGACAGGTAAAACAACCCTAAAGAGCCAGCAGAGTTAAGGGTAGTTCGACTGATCAACTCGGGGTTGCAAGCCAAATAAGGGAAGCAAAAAGACAACAAAAATTGTGGCAGCTGTTCAAATTTCCAAAAGAAAATTGAATGACGTTACAAAGTAGAGAACTGTGAAGGGAATGGGAAAAAGGTGAAGGTAGAGGGATTTTGGGTAAGGAACGGTACGGGAAAGGGAACTAAGTAACTTTGGAGTTGCAAGACTCAATTTTAGGGGTTGAAATTCAATGCGCCAAGATAACAGATAAAGGCAGAGGAAGGGAAGGAGAGAGGAGAGAGACAGAGAGACAGAGAGAGATAGCGTTGCATATAGAAATCTGTGTATGGTTGCAATACAAGAACCAAATCGAAGCAGACAAACTCTAAGTGCGCTTCCGGCCCATCCAGGAAGTCTGGGCCAAAAAGGAAGCAGATCAAGCGCAAGAGCAGCAACACTACTTCCGGTAGCTCCCATTCGAGAGATCAAGCTACAACAGAAGATGGCCAACTTTATATATATATATATATATACACTTTGTCCACTGTGTCGCCTGTAGTAGAATGCCAGGCATTAATATTTATGAAATGCCCGCAAACGAGGAAATCGGAAATCACGTTTTTCGCGGCTCCACTTTTTTTTTTTTTTTTTTACTTAGCCCCCTCTTTCTTCCTCTTCTCCCCACTTCGGGCTTATTAGCTGCAGGATGTTGGCGGCGACGCCAGCGACGCCTACTTTTTGCCCAGACACACATAGACCTCAATAGTGTTCAGTCCAGACGTCGTCAATGAATTACAAGAGAGAAGACAGCAAAGACTTTAGACAGAAAACATTGTCAACATCGACATGAATGAAATACTCGTAATACTCATGTATTTTCTCTCTCTCTCTCTCTCTCTCTTTACCCATCGCTTAAATCAAACGGTTAACGCGCTACGCGACAATCATTTCAATTAGTTTCTGAATTGAACATGGCCATTAAATTAGCCTGGTCAATGGCAGCAGGATTAATTTACAACGTTAACAACAGACTCATCTAATGAGGGATAGTTTTAATTGAAAAATGGTCATCGGGTTGATGCGACTAATGAATGATCGAAAGAATTTTTATGAATGATCCTCAAGTGAGATGTAGTTGAAGATTCTGCTATAGAAATCAGACTATATAGTTATAGTTACCATATGGAAAACCTTTAAATATAAACTCTGAAACAAGCAAGAGCGAGCCGACTGTAAAAGACCCCGTACTCATTCCTGTACGCATTTTCCATAGAAATAAGTCATTTTCGACCGATTTGTTCTATGGCAGCTATGGCCTATAGTTGTCCGATCCAGAGCAAATTTGGTGAAAATAGTTTTAATCGTGAAAGTCACCTAATGTGTGAGTTTGGTTGCGATCGGTTACCTAACACTACATGTCTTCATACAAATTTTCCATTTTCGATCGATTTCTCCTATGGGAGCTAAAGGTTATAGTTGTCCGATCCGGATCAAACTTGGTGAGGCTAGTTATAATGGTACCGTATACATAATAAGTGTCTTCTGCCTACTACACACGATTAGCTTCTGACAAACCCCTCTACAGGGTCTAAAAATAGTTACCATATGAAACCCCTTTGAATCCAATAATGATCGTTCTTTACTTCCAAAGTTTCTAACATCAATTTATCGACAATTCACATATATTACGACATTGAAAATCCTTTAAAAATTGTATTATTTAAATAACCATAAATTAAAATATAAAAAATGTTGATGAGTATATCAATTTCCTCATTTTTCTCACACTTAAAATTTATGTTGGATTTTTTTCTAAATTACTTCTGTAATTTCCTTTACTTTCAATTTGCTTTTTGGCTTTCGTGATCAGTTATTAGCATTGTTAAGACGCAAATTACCTGACAATCAGGCATGGTACAAGTTTTTGGCCATAAAATTGGACTTCAGGTTTTGGAGTTTCGATGATGCCCATCGACATCAAACGTGTCCCGTGGATTTGAGGGCTAAAACTGAACAAACCAAGAAGAAACTGAACTGAGACAAGGAAAAACGAACGATCTGCCAAACGATCAAATGCAGGCAAATTTTCGTATTTTCGTATTTTGGTTTGAAGGAAAAACCTGATTTACCGTTTGCTGAAAAAGACGCGCGTCTGCTGCAAACATTTCCCACGCTGGCCGTGAGCAAAAAAAAATACGAAAAATCAAATACAACAACAACAAAATTCCCACGACTCCAAATTTGTATATATAGAGATATATATAAAGTGGATGGCCAAAAAAAAAAAAGCGAGAGAAGAAACAAAAACCTGTAACAAGCCACAATAATTGCAACTGCAACTGCAACTACAACTGAAATGCTGTAGCAGCTGCCTCTTGCGGGTGGAAAGGAAAAGCTCAATATGAAAAAAAAAAATAGAAGCTAATGGAAGAAAAAAGATGTGAAAATCATGCAGGTGTCATAAAACTGTCTGAAGCAGCAATTGAATTGGTCATTTCGTTCATTGTTAACTTGGCTAACGATGAAGATCACATAATGATGCATCGACTGTTAACTGATCGTTGGGAAACAATAAAATGGAAATCAAAGAAAATTACAATTATTTTTATGTAAATGGGCAACTTATACCAAAGAGAGCAAAAGTCAAGAGCTTTTAGAGTACTTAATGTGAAGTGAGCTTAAGCTGTCAAATGCAATCTCTTTATTCTACAAAAAGCTCCGCTAAGCTTTTGTAAGAGCTGCCAAATTGTCAAGGCCTTTTCTCTGTTACACTTATCACATATTACACATATTATTTATTGCATGTTGATTGGCGCCATTGTGGGCAATTAATTAACATTAATCAACGTTTATTTGTCACGTTCCCAAAGAATTTAGCATATTTGCGACGAAGAGTTCATTGTGTGAATGTCTCTTTTATGGGTGTGAGAATTTTACCTGACAAGTGGCAACGCTACAAGCAGCGGGCGAGACAAGTTTGCCCACAAATTGAGTTATGTCGTCTACCCACATATTTATTATCGTTGTTATTGTTGTTGTTATATTTCAACTAACTAATTTCCCTCTAATAAATTGTGTGTAGGTTTAAACGTGTGCAGCAACTAAAAAAAGAGTTTATGTGTATTTATGTGGGCTTTTGCTTTTGGACAAGCCTACAAGTCGAAGCTTAAGCTTGTGCTCTTATCGAAAGCTCTAGCTTGTTGGAGAAAGAGGGACAGTGCGGAGGGTGTCACCCACTCAACTCAGTTGTCAATTGACCGCAGTGGCAGCGTGGGCAGCCCCAATTGATACACTTTGTAATCGATATACGCATGCATTTAGTGTCTGCTGCCTTGCCCCGCCCCGTCCGCCTTCGCTGTGACGGCTCTTTAATTGTCAAGCATTTCCGGTATAATTAAGCAGCCTTTGCTTTAATTGTTGCCACACGTTCCGTTTAACTCATGTTGCACGTGGGCAACAATAACAATGTTACGACGGCACGTGACCTATAACCTCAGAGACCGGTGCGTAGGCAAGAAGCCGACGTTAACCTCAAAAATTTCAAAACTTTCTATGCAAAGTGCGAGATGGAGTCACAAGGTTGTTTGATGAGAGAAAGAGAGGCAGAAGAACTTGTTGCAGTTTGTCTTTTTTTTCGCTCACACCGCTTCCGCTCTGCAGCAGCGGAAACCGCAAAAGCATCAGCCAATTACACATACATACACACACACTCTCACGTTGTCCAACATTCTCTCAACCGCTTACCCGCCCGAACGCCAGCGCTCTCAACACGTTTGACACAATGCAACTTTAGAAGCAGTTAGCTAAACGAGTAAAAGCACAACAACAACAACAACTACTACAGTGATGGAAGAAATTGTCATACAGCGCACAAATAAAATAATACTGGAAAAAGAAGAAATAATTGCACAACAAACGGCCGACAGTGACTGAGGGCCGTCGAGAGGTCAAAACTATTGAATGTTGTGTTTGTTGTTGTCTGCTGCCGGCGTCTCTGCCGCTGTCATGGGACAGTGCACTTTTTCATGCGATTAAGCGAAATCTGATGACACTACCAGGGATGCATTACATTTGTTATGTTATGTCTACTGTTTTTCGTAACAGCTCTGTCATAGGCACAGGGATGGCAACCCCTCAAGTGTTCACCTAATAAATATTGATCGCACCTTTGGGTTCAACGACTCCGAAGTCGTAATATTTCCTCATCTATCAATGTTCAGCTTTTCCTGTCATAAACACACAAATTTGTAGATACTTGCAGCGCTCATATAATTAGCTGCCGTTAGGGTGGCCAAATCAAATTTACATGGTTATTTTTACAAGTTTTGTTGCTGCTTCTGCCGCCCCCACCTCTTAGTCGCGTTTCGTTCTCCCCCACTCCCTCTCTCGCTATGGAGTGTCGGAGTCTAGAGCCTAGAGGGAGCTGATTGAGGCCCATATGTGCGTTGAAGCATGCGACCCCTACCAAGAAGCAGCGAGCATTGAGCTCAAAATAGCGATGCGAAGCGAACTGAAGGTATTACGTACATAAATATGAACCGATTTAGATACATACATATAGCGTATATAGTATAAGTATATACTTATAAATAAAGATAAGATGGCGACTTGGCTTTCTTCCTGTTTTGTTTTGTTATAGACAGTGTTGTTTATCGAAGCGTTGCAATTGTTGCTATTATAAAAGGGCTACAACAATACAGCTGCATCGAGAGTTGTCTATGTATTGTATTTCCTCACACACACACACACACTTTCATACTCATGTGAATAGCGAGAAAAGTCGGCGCACTTGACTGCACAGCGCACTGTGGAGAGCAGTAAGAAAAGTCCCGAAAACATTAAAAGACAGCAACGATTCAAACCATTCTTGTTGGCAGAAATAAATAAAAAATATTTAATGGAACAATAATATTTATTCATTTTTTTCTTAAGCAAATATATTTTCAAAAGCCATTTCTGTGACCGATTATTCCAAATACATTTATATAATATAGTACTTCGATACCTTTACCTGGCTAGTTTTTACTTTTTTCCCAAAAAACGAGTAAGTGCGCCACAGTGCAGCGCTCGGTCAGCCATCTTACCCTTCCCCCTCTCCTTCTTTTATTTCTCTTCATCTTCTGATCTCTCTCT
Source organism: Drosophila cardini (assembly GCA_018903735.1). Lineage (NCBI taxonomy): Eukaryota > Metazoa > Arthropoda > Insecta > Diptera > Drosophilidae > Drosophila > Drosophila cardini. The sequence goes on from JAEIGM010000013.1 coordinate 2,605,432, forward strand.
CTCTTTGTGTAATTAAATCACTCGAGCGTTGAGCGACGCGGCTTGAGTTGAATTACACTCATGTGTAGTAGTAGCAAAAGAAGAGGCACGAGCATAATAGCCGAAGTGGTGGGAGAGAGACAGCTGAAGAGGAGCTTACACATCATTATAACATTATTACAATGCATTTAAGTAGATAATTCAAGTGGCATGTTATTGTTTTATCGCGTCTTTATTGCATCCAAATAGTTGCCCCAACCCTCTATCCCAAACTGACTCCACAATTAAGTATATGCTTTAGATATAATCCAAATTTTAGTAATTTCTATTCTTTTGTTTACGTGATTTTTTAAATATTCCCTCAAGTTATCAAATTAGTAAATTTTGCATATATTTTTGGACAAGCGTTTGACATTCTTGTACAATATCAGCGAACAGCTGCAAAAAATCTAGTTTGGCCTATAAAATATATTTGGGTATGTGTGCTGGATATATTAATGGATAGCTAAGCTTTAATTTAATGCTAACGCAGCGACGCAAAGGCCTCAAAAAACATGACTGAGAGACAAGAAACCCGATCGATGAACAGCTGAATTTTTGTTTTGTTTTTTGGGATTTTTTTGATGTGTTTGTGAGTGTGTTTCAGTGTTGACCCGTAGGTAGTAGAAACAATTCTAGCGTTGATTTATCGGCTCAGTCGGCCGACTAGGCGTATATAATTGGTATGAGATGCCTTTGGATGCCGAGCAGTTACTTAATTGCCGAGTGCCAAGAGCCTGAAGGCAGCTGTCTTGGCTCGGCTTGGCTTGGTTTCGACCCGCATCTTGGCCTCCTTACCTGTTGCTACCTGCCTTTTGTTTTACAGCTGTTGTCTGTGCTTGCGACACCCAAGTCGCAGCAAGGCGCACGGAATTTTATCTCTCGGGTATCTGTGGGGTGCTCTAGCTCTAGTATTATCTATCTATTCGCCTGGCAAACTATTAATATTGTCTCATTTAGACATACCTGGCATTGCACGTGCCCAGCTGTCAACCTGGTTCATTAACTGATAAAAAAAAAAAAAACACCGAGAGAGACAACAAAAAACATTGTAACTAAAGTAGGTCGCTGTGATAACTATGATAAAATTTATATTACACTGCAAAAGCGCATCCAGAAAAAGCTTCAGAATGATCGAGAGCTTTTACGCCTTACAGTGATACTCAAAGCTCTAGGGCCTTTTAGCATATGGCTAAAAGTAGGACTTCTTTCTCTTTCTAAAATATCTGCGTACTTTTTTTTGTTCTATATTTGTCTTATCGTTATGAAAAGAAAAAGTAAAAAACATTTGTTATCAGTTTGACCACAATCAAATATTGTATCACAGAAATAACAATTATATATAATTCATACATTTGTGCACTGACCAATACAAAAGCTCTCAAGGATGACGCATGCGGCAAGTCGAACGCTCTCATGAGCTCATAGGCAAACTACGAACAAAGCATCAAAAAGCAACAGAAAGTTTTGCGGTTTTATTTATCGCACAAACACACACACAAGCATACGAACCCAAGTACATGTACTCACATACATATATGTATTTGTACATTTCCTTGTGTGTGTGTCTGTGCATTGGGGGAGTGTTGAGTAGCTTCGTTTTCTGTCGTTTATTTGCACTGAGCAAATATTTGTCTGCGCGTAACAATCGAAAGAGTCCAGAAAAAAAACTAAAATGAAATGAACTGAACTGAAGCCCGCACAATGCATTTGAAATTTGAGAGAAGTTGGCGGCGTCAGTTCGAACTTCGAAGTTTCAACTGAAACGAAGCATTGCGGCGAGCTCAAAAAGTAAACCGTGAGAAGCTCAAGTAAAAGCAGATAAACTTTAGCCAAAGCCAAACCGAAGTCTGCATGCCAACAGGCAGCAACAACAAGGCGAAGAAGACGACACAACAACAAACAACTACACAAAATGTAATAGAAAAACAAAGGCTAACAACAAAAAGCATAAGCAGCTGATTCCAGGCAACAACAACAACAATAATAATTACAAAAACAATGTAATTTCATTGATTACCGATACGCAGCAACAAACGCCGCACGTACGAACGAAGTAAAACGGAATGGAATTGGGAATGGCTATTGGAATGGAAGGGGAAGACAAAAGCACACTGCACAACTTCAGTTAAACTTCCCCTCCTCTCTTTCTAACCCACCAGCAGACTTTGTTTTTGTTGTTGCTTTCAAGCTTGTCTTCTGCCTACTTTTTTGTTGTGCTTTGCTTTGCTCAGTTTGCCGACGGCGGCAACGGCGCTTCGCGTACAAATCCAAGCAATAACAACAACAAAGACAAGATCAACTGCTGAATGGGGCATTTGGCCAGACCTGGTGGGTCTGTAGCGGGGGTGGTGCCACAAGAAGGGGGTGTGACCAAGACTGGCAGTAATGTATGCGTCATTGGATTGGGCTTGGTAAGTTTTTTTTTCTCTCAGTCATTTACCTTCTGCTTCTTCGCTAGTAGAATGCAATAAAGAGAGAGATAGAGTGAGGAAGAGCGCGATTGGGAGAGCGCAAGTTTTCCTCTCTTGGCTTTTCCAGCTGAATGCAATCAAAACAAAAAACGAAAAAGACCAAACCAAAGAAGTAATCGTTATGATAAACACAATCGTGTTGTCTGGAAGACTGTGTGGTATGTAGTATAAATAAATATAACTCGAGTTTTGGTTATTTCGACGTTTTGAACCTGGCAATTTGTAATTTGGTGAAGATCAACACACACTTCCGGCTTGTTTTTATGTATTTCATTAGAATTATTTCAATTCGTGGAAGTGTCAGCTTCACAGAATTTTCCTTACTAGTTTAATTTAATAACAATTTGTATGAAAATGCGCTCTATCTTTTGCCAAGTTTAACTAAATAATTTTAACCTCGCCCAAAACACTTTTTGTTTAATGTTTAAATAATCTCAAGAGGTTTTTGGTTTTTTGCGTATTTGCCTTGCTTTACGGCTGATCTTTCATTTTAATGCCAACAACAACAATAATACATAAAAAACGCTAATGTATTCCATAAAGTCGCAACTGTTTGCTGATATAATTATTGTTGTTGTTGCTGTTGTTTTTGTTTAACGCTTTAATGTATTTATTTATCTTTGCCGCATTCATTAACAGCACTGAAAAGACTGAGAACTGAATGAACGACGCGCGTATGTTAATAATATGTGGGAATTATTTTAAAGAAATGCTAAATTAATTCAAGTAGCTTTAGTTTTTTTTTTTCATTCAATTAAAACATGAATTATTTATGCAGTTTGGGTTGAAATTTTCGCACGCTGTAATTATACAGTTAGGTTTAGGTTTATTTTGTACTAACCGAGTCCAAAGCGTTTCTTGATCTTCTTGAGCAGATGCATTTTCTTTTTGCTCGACATTTTGTCCTTGGGACTCATCATCAGCTCACTGTTCTCCATGGCAAGAACATGAGCTGCTGCAGCTGCCGCCGCTGCAGCATTGTGATGATTATGATGCTGGAGTTGCTGTTGGTGATGAAGATGATGATGATGATTTTGTTGTTGTTGCAGCATATGATTGGGCTGCTGCATATAGTTGACTGGTATATCCGATAGACCCATTTTTAGTTTTCTAACACTGATTTTGGTTTTACGTTTAAAATTTAACGGACAAAACGAAGTTACGCTTGACGACAACAAAGCGAAACTAAAAACTTTGCAAAATAAATTTACAATGCGCCTGTAAAATTAATTTTGGCGTCAATAGAGTTTTTTATTCTTAATACATTTTGGCTATTTTCGATGTGGTTTATTTATGGTTTGCTCCTGCAACGGTACAAACACAACGCGAACAAAACAGAACAAACGACGAACGGACGAGCGAGCGAGCGAGCTACGAACCAAACACTTCGACATCAATTTTATAACTGAAACTTCTTTGCAGCGGCAACAGCAAAAGAAAAACGCTCGACTGACTTGCCAGCGCCAGCAGCTGAGTGGTGATGCGTTCGTGTCACGAGCACGAACGACATAGCTTCGTGTTGCTCAATGCGTTCGTGTGATACCTGCGTGTGTTTGTATAATTCTTGCTGTTACGTGAGTCAAAGCAAAACCAAGCGCACATCGCTAGCTGAGAGGATGTCCAAAAAAGAGAGTGTGGAAAGAGAGACAGATAGAGTAAAAAAAAAAAGAGAACGAGAGAGTGCAGTGAGACAGCAGGCAGAGGGCAACACCAACGCACCATAGCTTGCAGCTGTTTCTTATTTACTATGGTTTCGCTTTTGTGCCTGCTTTTCGCGTGTATTGAACCTCCCTTATAATTTCTCATTATCGTTGTTGTTGTTGTTGTTTTTGTTGCTATTACTTGATCATGGTGTGCACCTTGAACGCCGTTTGTTGTTGTTTTTAGAGGTTCTTTTTCTTAGAGCTGTTGCCTGTTCTAGGCCAGGCTTGCTTTTGGACCAAACTGCTGTTCTTTGCACTTAGACATTGCTAACTGTTTTGCGGCACTTTTTTTTTGGCCAAAGTTCAGCAAAGTTCAAGACATTTTTTCTTGGCTAAGTCGAAGCTCCACAAGGCGATATAAGGTTTGTTAGCTGCTGGCTAAAGCCAAGTGTTAAATACGCTAAAATGAACTGGGAAAGTATGTAAATTGTTTTTAATGGTTTTGCGCTATGAACTCGCTGGAAAATTCCGAAATAAGTTAAGAAAAAAGGCTCACAAAGCTCACACCGCTATTTAGTTTATGTTGAATAAAAACTAAAACTATTTTCAAAAACATGATTGTACAAAGTTAATTGCATTTCGCCATATTTCGCAACTATATTTTTGTAAAATGGGGATTTTTTCTCTTTAATTTCTCCATATAATCTGAAAATTGCAACCATAAAAATTGTTGTAAAGGCTCTTATCAAAACCACTTATTTTTCAATTGCAGAATAAGCCATAAATATATTTGATAAAGTTAACCGATTTGTGATTCATGGAAATGCTACACATATTCGCCTGTACTTTAAATCATTAAAGTTCGTAGACTCATAATGTAGAACACATAGAGTCTGATATTTTTATGATATACCCGTTTATGAGATCATCAGGAAAAGAAAAAACTATTTTCGTTTGGCATTTTCATTAAACGCTTGGCTAAGACAATTTCCTAGACATTTACAGGGGCTATAGGGACTTTATGTGATCTTGGGACCTTTTGCCTGCATGTGACATCGGAAAGACAATGGAATAGAACCTTGAACCCAAAGGTTCGCATGAACCGTACAACAATTGTCTGATCTGGCCTGGTCTGGTCTCGTCCAAAAGACAAATGGCAATAGAAGCAGTAACAGGCAAAACCAGAGGAAGGAGAAGAAGGCAAAGAGCCAGAATCAAAGGGAGGGTGAAGATGTAGGGAAGGGAAGGGAATCTTCAACAATATGCAGATGTTGGCAAATGTTCGTGGGAGAGCCCAGGGAAGAAAGCCCATCGAAAGCGGGAATTCTGCAAATGGGGACACATGCGAATTCTAAATTTAAATATAAAACTACTTCGAAGACAGAACTTATCTCCCCCAAAAAGGGCAGACAGACAACGAAAGACAGCTGTCTTTACACTTTGTTTGGGGGGTCCGTCTCAAAGATCTTACAAAAATATGAATATAAAATGTATAAATATCGAGTATGGCTAGTCTTATCAAGCCGACAACTGGCGCACGTTCGCCACGTGTTTAGCTATTGTCACAGTTTACAATCCTATCCCAATTCCTCGATATACGAAGGTATACAAGAGTAAAAGAGGGGAAAAAAAAAAGAATTTACACCTGGAATTGGAATTGGCAAATGCAAACAAACAGAGAGAAGCAGTGAAAAACCTGAAAACCAGAAAACCCTTTCAACCTTTTCTTTTTTTTCAGTCTTTCAACTTTAAATGCAACCACAGATGCGACTATATTTGGGGGTAGGTTTTTGGATTTTTGCACTACATCTCGATGCTGGTTCCTGTTTCTGCCAACGTCCTTTTTGTTATTTTATTTTGGAATACTTTTTTTTTTTGTTTTTGCCAGGATCAGCGACAGCAGCTGTATTTCCTCACATTTAGACGGACGCGCGCCTGCTGCCAGGATGCTGAATATGCATTTCCACTTTAATATCAAAATTTAAATGCTTTTTCGTCCATCCATTCGTCTGTCTGTCCCATTGGCGTCCTGATCCCTTCCGATCTGTCTGCCAGTTGCATCTGCTGTCAACCGACATCGCTTTTGGTCACAGCAATTATTATATCCTTGATCAGAGTAGTGATCGCATCATAGAATTCATGCCAGACAACGACAACAGTTGTCCACACCAAATCAAGCAACATGAAAAAGCCACAAAACTCACGTGTCCCCAATGATCTTCAGATCGAAACCATTATCGTTTTTTAAATGCCAAAGATCATGAGCTTCTATTTAAATGAGTTCGGAGAATTGTTTTATGTACGGTGAATTAAAAAATAAATAGATTAAATGTAGCTTTATTTTCGAAACGGAAGCTTCGTTGATAGAAAGTTTCTCAGTACTTGCTTTTCTTGAAATTTAATAAGTTTTTAAATGATTTGTCAAAATTAAAGAAATTTTGTAAAATTTATAACTAAAATTTCAAGTTAAAAGTTAAGCAAAGAGTACTTAAGTTTGAAATATTTTACTTGTTCACACCATAAAATTCCAAAACTGATCACAAACCAAAAACTCTGAAAACTATTTGCATTATAAGTAAAATTAAAATAAACAAATAATTTGACTTCTCCCTTAATTTCATAGACCCCGTACTCTAAAAAAGAGTAGAGGGGTCTATAAAGTTTGGCTGAAGCGAAATGTGCGTAACAGGCTGCAGAAAACATTTCCGACCCCATGAAGTATATATATTCTTGATCAGCATCACAGCCAAAATGATATAGCAATGTCTGCCTGTCCGTCCGTCTGTATGAACATCTAGATCTCAGAGACTATAAGAGCTAGAGCCACGAAATTTTGAATAAAATTCCATCTACTTCGCAAACAGATTAAGTTTGTATTAAATCGGTGCCATGCCCCTTACCGCCCCCGTAAATTGTAAAAAACTATTTTCACATCTCCATAACTTGGAAACTTTTAGAGCTATCGGTACCAAGCTTACACCTGATGTGCATGACACCATTATAACTATCCTTACCAAGTTTAATCAGGATCGGACAACTATAAGCCCATAGCTAACATGGGACAAATCGGTCAAAAATTGCTAATTTGTATGAAAAAGCGCGCACTAGAGTGAGTACGGGGTCTTTTACAGTCGGCTTGCTTGTTTGTAGCCTTTCTTACTTGTTTGTCTAACTGTCTACAACTTATCTATAAATTCCCATTTATTAGAATGTTAATGGCATTTTATCATAGGCATTAGATGTCATCATATCACACACTTTTTTTTACATTATTAACTAGATATCAACGCTTATCAGAGTGTTGGGAGTTATTTATGACTTAGCCTTGATGGGCGAATTTGAAAACTAAATTAAATCAATTATCAGAATATTTGCCGAAATCAATTTTAATTGAATATTTATTGTGGGAAAGGTTGGGTTCAATTGGTTAGATAAGAGCAATGCGTAGATATGTTAGTATATCTAAAAATTTAAAATAATTATGTGAACTTAAATAACTTCAATCAAAGTTAAAAAGTCGAATAATATCAAATATTAAATATTCTTATCGATTGGCAGCTGAATTAAGGACTTTTCAGCTGTTTCTTGGTCTGTCGAGGAAAACTCAAAAGGGAAAACTGAACTGTAACAAATGTTCATGGATGGTTTTCAATTTCGAGGTTTGTTTAATTAGAAAACGACATATGCAAACTGTAAACTGAAAACTGAACAAGAACGAAACGAGAATTGTATATAAATATAGAAAAAATAATCCCGAGGACTTAAAGGAGAATGGAAAAATGAAGGAAATTATGCAAGCACTTGAGACAGCAGATCGGGGACACCATCAGGCATTTCTCTACATAAGAGAGCATTTTTTTGTATGTATTAGTATGTGGAAACCGTCTGTCTATATATAGAGAATATCCTTCGGTTCGGGATACCTGCGAACGGCAGTTGTTCCCGCATCGTTGAGGGTGAAAACCGATCAAAATCTAGCGTTTTTGGTCTTTGCATTTCCTTCCTTTCACAACCACATTCACATTCACATCCGCATATCCATACGCTAATCAAATATCCGAAATACCCGCCAAAAAAATAAAATCAACATATGTAAGATCAGAATGTATCTAGTGAATCCGTTAGAAAAATTTTCATCGCAGTTTTTTCCCCGACGACTGGGTAAATATTGGAAAACCTATGCTTGGTTCGCGAGAGAGGGAAAACTATTGGTTTTGTTCGTGTTCTGGTCCTGCTGTGTCCGCCCATTGTCTTGGCCATTGTTTCGGTCATGGTCAATGTGTGCGTATTCCTTACCTGTGTCCTGCCAAATGTGCGCCCTGCATTTTCACTTATTGGGTTTTCCACTATCCTTCGTTGTCCTTCTATTCATGTTACTAGCTTCTTTTTTCCACTTTTTTTTTTTTTTTAAGAAATCAATGCTATAAATTCAATAATTTATTGTTTACCAGCTGCATTGAAATCAGAAATCTATATAAAATTCGAACAGGTAAAAAGTAACTGGACAGAATGCTTTGTTGCACCTGTAAACTACCTACATTACGTCAATGTTCGCGCCCATCTATTGATTAAATCCCAGATTTGAGCTGTTTTCATAGCCGCGTGAGAGTTTTCCACTCTTTTTGCCTGTTTCAGCACTTCAGATTTTGACTTTCCAAGGATTTAAGCTGCTTAAAGGTTTGATGTCCCTATTGAAAAGGATCAAAATCGTAACCCAAAAATGTATATTGCAGGTTATTAGCGATAGAATTGTTAGGAAGGGGTAAAGGCAATGTAACTCTTAGTACTTTATTCAATTAAGATCACCTTTTCCAGTTTGGAAGTACAATGAAAATAGTATTATAAATGTGTATTTAAAGTCAACCAACGCAAGGTGAATTACTTTAAATTTATTGCCATCTTTGACCCAATAAATTAGTGCAGTTGATCTCTGATCTCGTAACGTACAGTCATTTTTAGCTATAGTAAACTCTTCAAAAAACACAAGACAAATTATAAAACGTTTTTTTATTGTCATGTTTTTCAATTACCATTTTTGAGAGAGAAAAAAGATTTTCAATTCATAATTCTTAATCTTAATAGATAAACAATATTTTAATATTAAACCTGCATAATTGATTTTTATTTAATATTAGAATACTATATTCAAATTTTTTTATTCAAAGGCAAGGACTTTCCTTGTAACAAATTTCAAAATGTAACGAGTTTTATAGTGAGTACTTTTGAAAACTATCGGCTGCCCGCCCTTTTGGTACTAAGTGTCATCACTAAGGTAAACAGCTGTTTTGGTGCGCGTGTTTGGAGGAAGGTCACAAACCTTATTGGAATGCGGGAGGGAGCCTTAATATTGCTAAATGTGCCAGTGGAGTCTCACATACATATACACTCCCACATTTCTATATTTTGTTGTTTAGTTACAACATATATTTAAAGCTTAGTGGGCGACAGTTGACTAACTCATAAAGTCAGCTCCATTGCATGGATTAAAAATGCATAAAGGAAATAATTTTGTTTGATGGCAATTACTTACCGATTTTACCCGCCGACTGACCCATAATATGAGTTTACTGTATATAATACACTTATATTTGATTATTTAGCATATTTGTAAACACTTTCACCATTAATTTTAGATTTTTCCTCGACTAGCGAAAAAGACACTCAATTTTCACGTATTTGAATTGACAATATATGTAGGCGTTTGGTGGCACATTTTGTAGAAATTTTTAAAACATTTTAAAGCTTCACTCGTTGTTGTTGTTTTTGCTTTTCTTTATACCAACATTTTTTTATTTAGTTGGCTCTGCCGGCCAATTCGATACTGTCCAGATGACCAGTTCACGGTTATCGCTACAAATCGATAACATTATTTGCGATAGAAATATGAAGTCTGGCAGCTCGCGCCCACACGGCATCGAGTAGTTTTGTGTGACAGCTTAGAGGTGGAAGAAGAAGCGGCAAACATAATACGCGATGTGAGAAAAGAAAAATATGCTATAAAACGCTGATTTCAATATCTTAAGTATAGTTTTTAAGTGAATTAAGTTGCTTAACATATTGTTACAATAATACAGCGTGCACAAGAGAGTCAAGCAATCCAAGGACAATAACTCGTGGGCCGTAAAACAAACGCATCGCAAAAATGGCGGATCCACTGAGTCTTTTGCGGCAATACAATATAAACAAAAAGGAGATAATCGAGCGTGATAATCAAATTATATTTGGTGAATTCTCCTGGCCGAAGAATGTTAAGACCAACTATCTCAAATATGGGTAAGTACACATCCAGTAACTGCTTAAAGTTCAATGCCAAAAATTTGCTTAAATTTGCCAACGCATTTTTGCAGTTCGGGCAAGAAAGGCGCTCCACGTGAATACTACACGCTGGAGTGCCTGCTGTACTTGCTCAAAAATGTTATGCTTCAGCACTCGGTGTATGTGCGTCAATGTGCCGCCGAGGATATACCCGCCGTAAATCGTCCCGATCGTAAGGAACTGCTCGCCTACCTCAATGGCGAGACGCCCACATGCGCCAGCATTGACAAGAGTGCACCGCTGGAGATTCCCACACAGGTGAAGCGAACGGCAGACGGCGATGCGGCGACCAGTGGCGAAACGGCGGCAAAGAAGGCACGCTTTGAGGAAACGCAAGTGCAAAAGGTGCGCGAACAATTGGCGGCTCGATGGGATGTTAATCAAAAGGAAACGGCCGTCAATATGGACAACATTAAGTCGCTGTCCGAGACTATGTCAGTGGAAAAGATTGCGGCCATTAAAGCGAAACGTTTGGCTAACAAGCGTACTACAATCAAGCGTACGGACAATGAGGAGGCAATGGGCACAGACCTGCGCGCTATACTCGACTACGATGTAGATTCCACTAAGGATATTATCAGTCGTGAACGTCAATGGCGTACACGTACCTCTGTGCTTCAAAGTGCTGGCAAAATCTTTGCGAAAAACATATTCGCCATGCTGCAGGGCATCAAAGCTCGCGAGGAGGGACGCAATCGTCCGCAGGTGCCCAATCCTATTAAGATGCCGGAACCATCGCGTATTGCGAAACCACAGCCACAACTGTCTCAGTACAATCGTTACGATCAGGAACGTTTCAATCGCCAAAAGGAGGAGACCGAAGGCTTCAAAATCGATACGCTGGGTACGTATCATGGCATGTCGCTCAAATCGGTGACGGAAGGATCACTGGCCCAGCGCAAAGCCCAAGCAAATATGCCCCATGCGGCGCCTGGAGCGGGTGTGACGCGAGCAGGACCCAAGGATTTGCTGCCAACGGCACAGGCAAGGCAATTGCCGGCAAATGGACCACAAAAGCGACCATCACGCACACCCATTATCATCATACCGTCAGCCAATACAAGCCTTATTACCATGATCAATGTCAAGGATATTCTGCAGGAATTACGCTTCATGTCCACGTCGGAAAAGAAGGCCGAAGGTTGTCAGCGAGAAAGCGAAGTGTTGCTGCAGGTGAGACTTACCTTAATAACAATTCATGTTAGTTTTTAACTATTTTATTTATTTGCAGCGCAAGCGAAACAATCAGACCGTATCATATCGTGTCGTGGACAATCCTATTAAACTAACTCAACAAGATTGGCAACGTGTTGTTGCCGTGTTCGTTATGGGACCACAATGGCAATTCAAAGGCTGGCCCTGGGATGGCAATCCCGTTGAAATATTCTCAAAGAGTGAGCATCAAATCTCTGTCCCTAAACTTTGATTTTAATATAATTTTTCTACTTTTTAGTTTGTGCGTTTCACTTGTGCTTTAGTGAGCTCAAATTGGATGCGAATGTGGAGCGTTGGTCCGTGACTTTATTGCGTCTATCCCAAAACAAAAGGCATTTGGATCGTGCTGTGCTCAGCAAGTTCTGGGAGACGTTGGACAAGTAAGAGCACTATCTTTTCATGAAAAGACTAAATATTAATATGTATTTATTCCTCCTGCAGATATATGCTTAAGTATAAACCCGATTTAAGGTTTTGAACAGACACTGGAGGCGCAATTGTTAGCATTACACAACACAGAATGTTTATATATATATATTTGTTCATCCCGGAAGTATCAGAGTTGTAGCTACCTTGTAGAAAATCCAGCGCTAAATACTTTGAAGTCATGCAATCAGGCGATAATTCTTAAGCTGCAAAGTTTTGTTTACAGAGAAACTAAATAGAAATGTACAATATAAAAAACTATGAGACAGAAACAGAGTTAAGATGATTATAATATGTATAATTTTAGTTGTAATAAAAGTTATAAGACGAAATGAAAATCACTTTGTAAACTTTATCACATAACGAAAAGAATTCATTTAATTTAATTTAATTTACAATTTGCAACGAGTATAAAAGCCTAAGTGTAAGAAAATTGTTAACTAAACCGCGCCCATTTGCAGAATGGGCGTAAAGAGCTTGTAGGCCTGTTCTAAATACTTGACGCCTGAGAGCATTTCGGCAAAGAGCGTGTTCACCTTCTGCTTGCACTCTTCCGGCTGGGCTGGATTCTCACCACCAGAGCTCTTGCTACTCAGCACAGACGCATAGCGTTGGGTGAGACCCTGTAGATGACCATTGAATTGTTTGCAGAGCTGCACGATTCCATCCACTTCATTGGCTGTGCTGTGATGTTGCTTCACCAGTAACAATTCTGCGATTTTATGCAGTTTACACATCTCCAGAGCACAGGCTTCGCTTAAAGCATTAATGCTCTTGGCATAGGCCTCCTCAAGATCTGTTGTGCTAGACTCCTCGGAGCTTAGCCATTTGAGACACTGTGACCAGTGGCTAAAGTGGATAAATGAAACAGGATTTATAGGGAATTCCTGTAAAAGCATGCTCTAACTCACCTAGTTACATCGTCGAACTTAATGCCAATTTCGGCATCGGCAATTGTGGTTTCCAGACGTTCGCTGAGCTCCTCAACTTCATAGTCTCCCTCGCTGTCACACTCCAAATCCTCCAGCTCCAGCAGTTCCTGCACCTCGCTGATTGTCTCCTGCAAACAATTTAATTATAAACTTTATTTCTAAAGTAATTATATAATAATGTTTACTTGTAGCTCAGTTAGTGCATTTCCACTCACTGCATCCAGCAGTGTGTCGAGCTTGAGACGTGACTCCTTTGACAGAATTTCCAGTGCCTCGTAGTGCACCAGGCCGCAGTAGTTCTCGAAGAGCACCTCGAAACGTAGTTGCGCCTTTCGCTTCTCGATTTGCAGTTGTTGCAGTGACTGCTCCATTTGATCTGCATCCTTCTTGGCCTCGAGCAGCACAGCACTCAGATTGGGTTTGTTTGCCTCCAGGCCAAGCATTTTACGTTTGTTCATTAACTTGGGATCATTGTCCTGCAATATGGTCATGGTTTTCTTGCCAATACCCTCCAGTGTATCCAGTCCCGTGTTCAGAACTTTGGAACCCAATGTGGTCACAATGCCCAATGAAAATGCTGGACCACTGGCTGCTTCCTCACTGGGCGTGTCTGTCGATGGCTTCTCTGCTGGAATGGGATTAGCTGCCTCTTCCGCTGCATTGATGCGAGCTAGTTCCTCCGGATCGGGCACACCTATTATTTGATTTAATCCTTGATTGACATGCGTTGTTATATTGCCCAATCCCTCGGTGGCTGTGCTCAGTACTGAGCTCAACTTGCCGCCCCACAAGCCCCAACCCGAGGATGTGGACGATGACGTTGTCTCTTGTGGTGGTGGCTCGGGTTTAGGAGCTGCTTCAGCTTTAACAACAGTCTCGGACTTTGTTGCTGTTGTTTTTGCGTTGTTGTTTTGGCTGTTTTGCGATTGCTGTTGTTCCACATGAACAAATTTATCCTCATCCTCGTCGTTATCGCCCCAGTCATCCCAGTTGTCGTCCTCATCGCTCTGATCCCAATCATTTGTTTCCTCTTTCTGCTTATTGGGTTTATTTGCCATTATTTTGCGTTCGTACCACGTAGTATCATTTATTTTTTAGGCTTACAATAATCGATAGGCATTTGAATTATCGATAGCTCAATGAGTGGCAAAAATAGTGCTAAGCCAACAAAAATACTGCTGTTAGTTTACAGTGCTGTTATTTACATGGCGCGAAATTCAAAGATTCAAATTGTAGCAGCTTATAAGTCAAGTGACCTTAGCTTGTTAATTAAATTTAAATAATATGTCTAGTAAAAATAATTTAATTTCTTTAACATTACTCAAATGTTGTTAGTACTAAAGAAAACTATAAGCTTTGTTTGCCTACGGTTCACTAAATTGGATTGTCTTCAAACGGGAAGTAGAGCAACAAGAATTACAGTTACAAGCACCGACTGTTGCTCTTATTAGAAATACATAAATTATTGGAGAAACTTGTGTCACCTGTGCGTTGGAATGCTCAGTTATACTTCTACTTCGATGCCTTGGCATTCCCAAGCACACACATACACAAGGACATACGAACACACACACGCATACCCACAGTGATACACAAACAATTTGATGCTCAATGCATACAAATTGAATTGATATTAGTTTGTAAAATATTTAGGCATTAGAATAGCATATGCATGTACGAACACCTATACATACGTAAGTATAGGTATGTACATGCGTGTGTGCTTATTTATGTGAGCGTGTGTGTGTGGGAGTGCTTGTGGGAGTGTTTGTGTGCGTGTGTGTGATGATGTTGGTATAACTGTTGTTCTGCCCTCGTTGGTTTGTGACAACTTGTGCAAATGTTTTCTATGCAAATCTTCATTTTTGTTACGAGTTCAAACAGCTTCATGTGTGTGTGTGCAAAAGAGATAGCAATTGTTTTCTAATTTGTTTGCATTGAAAATATCTATATACATAAATGAAGAAGTGCACAAAAAAATTGCAAGTTGATTTTGTTGAAATTAATATTAAGTTTATTGAATTTAGTATAAAAATGTTAAGCAGGAAATTTGTTATCATTTATGTATGAATAACATAAAGGGGAAACACTAAAGTTCAGCGCTGTTAATTAACATAACATGTAAATGAAGCACGATTTGTAGGCAGAACTACAACCTGTTAAGCAAACATAACAGATTTCTATTGTATGTTAAGTGGATGTTACTGCCTTTCTTTTGTTGTGGTTATTATCCACACATCTTTTGGCACAATAAATAATGTTGTGCATTTTATGGGCTTAGTTTAACCAATTACTTGTCTTTCGTCTTAGCTCTGTTATGGTGCCGTTATCTATGGGGATAGCAGCAAACATTAAAACTATAAGAAATTTTATTTAATGTTGAAACTTTTGTACAAATTCAAAAATCGTATATATTTTGGGGTGGCAAATAAAATACTTTCAATGGAAAAGAGCTTAAGATACAGAATAAGAGGCATACTAAAAGTTTCAACAGTTGCTTAACCACATACAAACATATACCATGTATATGTGTATGTATGTATATCTAAATGTGTGTCCATAAATTAGAAACGAACACAAACAGAATTCGGTCGTAAGACAAAAGTTTGCTGCCTGCTAACCAGCATATAAATTTGACAGGAACGCAAAATTAACAAAAACCAAGACAATTTACCTAGTGCAAATACACACATATACACGCATATACACTCACATACATATGAACAAAGAATTTTCATAAACTTGCTGCATACTTTTAGGCAACAGCTACAGATATGCACACGCACACACACATATACAAGTTGAGCGACAACCACACGCATATTTCGTCATGGAGTCTGCCATAAAATGCGTATAGCCAAAATTTATCTTCGAGCTGAGGCAAAATGGAGACAGGAACAACAAAAACGACAACTACAACAACCAGAGGGTTTTGATATAAAAGCGCAACTAGTCGAAGTATTTGTTGTACTTGCTGCTCTCTGCTTTCTTTCTACGGCTACCGTGTCGTATGATTAATTTTTTAATTAAAATTTCTTGTAGTAGCCCAGCATCGAGTGACAAGGAGAAAGGATAAAAAAATATAGAGAAACATTTGCATTCCGGCGTTCAGCTAAACCGCCAATACGTAAAGGAAACTAGCTGAAAATAACGCATACGCCAGGTGTGACGTAAGGACATATATACACAGCAAGGAAAATTTCTACACGAATTTTAGTTTGATTTCATATAAGTATGAATAACGAATATACAGTCATTAAATTAAAATAAAAATAAAAGACCCCGACTGTAAAAGACCCCGTACTTACTCTAGTGCGCATTTTACTATACAAATAAGGAAATTTTGACCGATTTGTCCTATTGAGAAGATAGTTTTAATGTTATCATACAAATGATGTGATCGCTTTACTAAAACTACATGTCTTCATACAAATTTTCGACCGATTTGTCCTATGGGAGCTATAGGCTATTGTTGGTCCCAATAGCTTTAGTCTATATCGTCTTGGCTTGTGATTCTGATCAAGAATATACACATATACTTTATGGAGTCGGAAATGCTTCCTTCTGCCAGTTACGTACATTTAGCTTTTGGCAAACCTAATGGACCCCTCTACCCTATTTGAGTACGGGGTCTAAAAACATATTTTACTGGTACATTAGCTCAATTGAAAAACATTAAGTAAAATACTTAATTTAAGTAACAATTTATTATATATTTATTGAATTCAGGAGTAAAATCTTTTGATTTCTCTGCATGCATAAACCCTGCTAGAAATCCTGTAGTAAATTTTACAAATTCTACATTCTGTTTTAGCAAAACACTTAAACGAGTTTCCTTACATTCAAATTAGTCTCAGTCGATGTGCCAAATAAACAATATCTATATAAAATAATATAAGCCCAGTTAACTTAATTGCATGTTTGGTAACTGCTTGAAAATTCAATACACTCAAATGTAATCAATTTACTTACCTGAGCAGTTGACCAAAACACTCTTAATTGATAACCGTAAATTAGGCAAATGCAATGCTGAAAATTGCTATATATATAATTAACAATTAAAATATTAGTTACAGCTTTATAATAGTTAATAATTTTCCATGTTCTGATTGAAGTCAAACAAATTGACTATAATTAAAGTAACTGCGGTTTCTAGCTATAAGAATTGCACTTATTTAAAATAAATACCAAGCAATAGGGAGCTCTATTATGCTATATCTTTTATATTGAATCGTAGTTGATGTAGGCAAATAATGCGGTCTGAATGTATTCACAGCATGTGTTAGATTCACACTTCACAAAGAAGTTATTCACAATCAAAATTGTTTTAACTGTGCACAAATAGATGACAACGAGTTCAAAGGAGGCTTTAATACAAACACACAAACACACAAACACACACACATGTACACATGTACACCCACACGTACCCACACACACACACTCACAAAGGTCATGGGAGTATATCAACATTGGCCCAAATGTGTGATTCTCTTGGCAAAGGACATTTTTGTTGCCTTTTTCTTCCCCACAAGCAACTAATAATGGAGCTCATTCTTGTTCAGATTCTTTTAGTTGTTGTTGTTGTTGTCTGCTATTCAATGTTATTGATACCTCAGCTTCCGTTTAAACACACGCAGAAAGAAAGGGGAGAGAGGGAGGGAGGGAGAGTGTAGGAAACCCTTTTTGGCAAGTCCCTAAAGTCTCGAGCGTCTGTCTTATGTATGAGTGTCCTGATGACAATAAAGCAAACTTCCAGCTGTTTATTAACATGTTTCTTTGTCAATATATAGCCTACATGTACTCTCTCTCTCTCACTCTCACACACACAAACACACACACACAGCCAGACAGATTTACATTATGCTTAACTGATGCTGATAGGCAACTGCCAGCAATTTTCTATGTTTATCTCTGTGTGCGTGTGTATGTGTTGGTGTTTTGGTATGTGTGTGTGTATTATGTGTGTGTGTGTGTGTGTTTGCAAGTTTCGTCTTACAAGTGAAAAATTCCTTAAGGCCAAAGTGTGCATTAAGAAGATTGTTTTACTATTGTTATAATACACACACACACACACACACACACCAATACACATACCAATACACTCCCACACACACAGTCAAAATACCTTAACTACATGACATCGCATTGGCAGACAAGCGAACTCGCCTGCAGCTTCTACTTTCCAATTCTCTCGCCCTCTCTTCGCCCTCTCTCCCCTCTCTCCCCTCTCTTTCTATCGCTTTCTCCCTTTCGCTCTAGCGTGCTGTCATTCCACTCAACAAAAGGATTCAAATTTCATTAAATCTCATACAAAAGTATCAAAATGGCATTGTTGTCATGACGCTCTTACACACCGCTCCCAAGTGCTGCCAATTTAGCCAATTTATGGCTAAAATTAGCCTGTTTGGCTGTTAAATAATTTAGAATTAATTTAATTGAATTGAATTTTTTTATAAATTTAATTTTTGATTGTATTTAAATTAAAGTTTCGTCTATTTGGATAATTTCTGGTTATAATAAGTTAATTAATGAACCTTTAAATTAAATTTAATGATGATTTTTAAGTTAACTTTAATACTAAAATATTTATAAATTTTTAAAGATCTCAATAAAATGTCTAAAATGTAATTCTGAACTTTTGTCACTTATTTAAACAATATAAAAATATTCATAAATAAACTATAATTTACATAATTTATTAAGAAATATAAAGTAGGTTAACAAAACAGGATTTAATGATTTTATTTAACTTTATGCTGGTTTGTCTTCTATTAGATATATTAAAATAAAATTTTTAATAAAATAAGAATTAAGATTATAAAATTTCAAATTAGAGTCATTAATTTAACTTAAAATTTTAACTTAAAATAATTAAAAAAAAACATTTATAAAACTTTTTTTATATGTTTAACTCAATAATCTTAAAAATTACCATAATAAAAAATGTGTTTATTTTTTTAGCTTGATAATATTAAGAAATGTTCAAAGCTTAAACCTTTATTTAAATGTAATTTAAAAGTATTTAAAAACAAGCATTCAAAAAAATGTTAGCCCGTTTCTAGCTAACTTATCACTCCAACTGTAGCTACTTTGCCACACCTAATGCTGGCAACACTTCCTTCCATAGACTGCAGTTGCTCCCTAGCCAACCCAAAATATCCTTCCCCCCACCACTTCCCGTTCCCAGCTTGATACTAAAAATAGTAGCATCTGCAGGATGCTCAAGACACGCTATGAAATCTTCTTCTTACATATTGGTAA
Source organism: Drosophila cardini (assembly GCA_018903735.1). Lineage (NCBI taxonomy): Eukaryota > Metazoa > Arthropoda > Insecta > Diptera > Drosophilidae > Drosophila > Drosophila cardini. The sequence continues at coordinate 2,624,719 of JAEIGM010000013.1, forward strand.
CTGCTTTTACTTTGGGCCTTTTATTCGATTTACGTTTCAACTTGCTGAAATTTGTTTAGCATGTGTGTGTGTGTGTGTGTGTTACTTACATGTATGTGTCTGTGTGTGTGTGTGTTTAAGTGGGGGGCGTAACAGTTTCATGAGTTTAGTGCAAAGCATTGATCGCTATCATCTATAATGGAAAACTTAATAGACTAGACACAACACTTTGTTGCAACAAAATCTAGCATCAAATTTGCTTCAAGTGCTTTCCTCCGATAATCGCAAATATCCAGCAAAGCAGTTAATTTACTTTTAGCCCTGTTTCGAGCGGTAATGCGATTACATTGTTACGCTAAGTTTCTCCAAAATCCCCACATAAAGTTGCTTATAAGCAACTGAGATGCTTCAATTAGATAACAACCACACAGAAATCTATACAAATGATAAATCTATAATTTGATTGTCGTTTAAGTGATAATTCCTTACAAAAGTTGAAATATGTATTAACTAATTGCTTGTAAAATTAACAAACACAATTCATGACTTTTACAGCTGTTAAAGCATTTATTTATGTTGGTCTCTGTTCTCAATAAGGTATGTAACTATTAAAATTTAATAAATTTAAACCAAATTTACAATATTAGGTATGTTTTGAAAATTAAGAGATGCTATGCATTGTATTCAAGAGACGCTATAAGTTTATGTCCATTCCACAGAGTATTCTTATGTAAGATAACTAATGTTAAGTTATTCTTAATAGTGATTAAATATAAATTTGAGAGGAATCATGCATCTTATGTTAAAGTTGTTAAAGCGTAATCTATTTGCTTTTACATATGTTTAACATTTAATACAACTCCTTTTTATATGATTACCAATTTATTACCTACATAAATATTAAGCTGTTATAGCTTTTAGAGCTAACATTCTGTTATCTGTCTGAGCTTAGGTTCAATTCTGTTAAGTATAAATGATACTTACAATAACAGTAAGTCCTTATGTTACAAACATGTAAACACTGTTATTGCTTAACAGCGCCTTGCACATGTATTACTAGTTCAACTACGATTTAACAGCTTTAGTTAAGTGCTATTTAATTAAATCTACTTCCTTTTCAGTGTTGTTTTCACTGTCAGCTGTCTCATGCATCATTATTATTTCATTCACCTGTCAACAACTTGTGCGATCACATTACTTAGCCCTACTAATTTACACATTTGATAATTTACAAGACTACTTAACGGCTGCCGGCAAGGAATGCCTATAAACACACGTCAACACAAACAAACACACACACACACACACACTCACACACGCGCAATTATTTCAATCATGTGTGTCGCGAGTGTCGCAGACAGCCCCAAAAATGTGCGTGCAGTGGAAATGCCTAATCAGCCACCCACAAGACGAGTTAAAGGCGTTAAGCCACCCAATACCACCCAGTACTACCCAATAGCTCTATCCGGAAGTACCACCCAAAAGCAACACCCCTAAACATGTCTCTATCATTACAACTTTTGGCAAACAAACTTTTCAAACTGCTTTCGCATTAAAAATCACTAAAATACGTTTCTCGCATCGCTGCCTAACAAAATGGCGATGATATGCACGTGTATGTTTATGTGTGCACACATGTGTGTGTGTGTGTGTGTGTGTGTTTGTGTTTGTTTTACGTATTTGTTTACGTTAAGTGTCATTAAGCTTTTGTCAACTCATCTGCGTTGGCTGCCAACTGCAGCTTCTTCTGTTGTTCACAAAACTTTGGCATATCAGAAACATAAATTCAAACAGTTAAGTAGCAGATAAAAAAGCATTAACAACACGCGACTTGGAGTTACCCTGTAGACAATTTATATTTGCATATGTCTGGCAACACCACGAGTAAAGCAGCGTAGGCTATCTTAACAGTGGCTGCTTACAGAGTGTTAACAGTAGAAAAGTACTCGATAGTTGAATTTATAAATTTTATAGTTAAATGAGGCTAACAGCGTAAGCTACTTTAACAGCAGCTGCTAATACACTGTTAACAGCTATATGAGAGTTATTATTGATAAAGCAAACACATAAAATGAATTATGTAAATATTGAAAAAAGCTGTTAAAATATTTCTAAGCTTAAAAAATAAAAAAAAATATGAATTTTAAAATATTTTTAAACTAAAGTGAACTATAAAATTTATATTTAAAATATATTTTTTAAATTTAAAAACTATTTTAAAACCTATAAACTAAAATTTCCCAAATACAATATATATTTTAAGCTTTTTGCTAAACTTCTGTTTGAATTTAGCCGAAATCACTCTAGTAAAGTCAGCTAAATAAATGCCATATTTATAGCCAAAGCCGAGCTCTTTATTAGATTATAGTCCGACGCTAGCTTTAATCCTTGCTCACAATCTGGCAAAGCCACAAATGAGTGTTGAACATATGAAACAAACTTGACCACAATAAAATTGCTGTAAACAATATAATGGAAAACTCAGTAAACAATTTTATAAGCTTCCTGTACATTCGACAAAACCGCAAATCATTGGCCATTCCACTCGGACTCATTCGGCACAAGAAGAACCCACAAATTATCACCCATACGCCATGTGCAACAAGAAGAATTTCGTTTTATTATTATTGCTACTGTTTTTGCTTTTGCATTTGATTTAAATATTAGATTTTCTAGCCTGTTGCAGTTTGTTTAATATGCATTTATTCAAATTTATTGCCAATCATGGAAAGTGTTTGTTTAGCCAAGTTAAGTAAAGTTTACTCTGAGTTCAGTTAAAGGAAAATCGAAATTTTAAATGTTTTACAATATGAGTCGTACTTGTGTTATTGGCCACAAAATTGGAATCCAACTGGTAAAACTGTTGGCCAGGGTCAAGGGTCGTTAACGCATATGACATTATATGGCAACACAGCTGCTATATCAATAACAGGACGGAAACGGATGAGTTGGGGACAAAATAAGAGGACGCAAAAATGCAATTTTAATTAGCCAAACGTGCGACAAACGCACGTAAAACGCATAACCGCAAGATGGTGCTGCAATTAGGCAACTGGCAGCCAGAAAACGGCAAAGAGACAGAGTCAGTCAGTCTGCTAGTCTAGTCAGTCAGTCAGTCTGTGAGTCTGTCATGCAGACAGTCAATGCATCGTCGTTGTGCTACGTGCTGCTTCAGCCAAACAAAATTATGTGGCCAACATTTGCTGGTGGCGCGATTCGCGGCCAACTGCTGTTGGCCATAAATGAAGCAGGTGACGGGGGTTAAAATTGGATCGAAAGGGGGTTAACAGTGGGTTGAATGGTAGGTTAAAAGGGGGGATCGTTAGGGGGGTTAAAAAGGGGTGAGCTTCTGGTCGTTTGTTTTGCATTGCCCAAATTACTTTATCGATTTGCCCAGTACGTTTGTACAATTTGGCGTATTGCATACATTACGACGCTGGATTCACGTTGGACAAACCGACCACGCTAACGAGCCTCATTAGTGGCATGCGTGGCCGTGTGGCCATGTGGCAGCTTGGCCATGTGGCAATGTGGCAATATGACACTGCAACTGGGACTCAAACTGACTGCGGATGTTTTCTGATGGCTTGTTGTCAAGTCAACCAAGCGAACATGTTAGTGCCGACAAGAACGTGATTTCTTATGCGCATTTCAACCGAATAATGATGAACGATAACCACAAGTTTTGGGTATCGTTTGCTCTACAATTCACTCGAAAGTTAAATTCGCTTAAAATAAAATTACAAAATAGAAATAAATTTTAAGAAAATATGCAGAAATATGTAAATTTAAACAAAAATTAAAAACTTTAATTAATTTATTATTTCTAGTTGAGTTTTGACACTGTTATCCTGCTTAAATAAATTTGTTTATTAAAAAAAAAAATTAACTTAGAAAATAAATTTTATTTTTTTCTCACAGACTTAAATTTGTTATTAAACATTGAATGCCCCAAAAGTTATTAATATGCAAAACACATTCCATCAATGTGCCAGCAATTACTGCAGAGCAGAACAAGGGAAAGGGAGCGAAAGAGACATAGAGATGGATAGTGTGTAAGCGAGAGGGAGAAGGAGTAAGAGAGTTGATGACGTTTCATAATGATTGAAATCAATATTCGAATACGGCAAATGCAAAACGGATGTTGTCTGTCAATTGAGTTGAATTGAATTGCATTAATATGGCGTGCGAGTCTTAACACCATTAATTACATGCCCAATGAGTCAATATTATGACAGTAAATATCTCTTGCAATTGAGCCTGACTTGTCTTTTGAAACACTCAGCACTCAACGGTGAACTCTGACCCAGCAGACAACACAGCAACAATAGCTCTCAATCAATTAATTAGACTAACTCAGGGGGAACATATTCATTTGAGGCACTGTAGCTAGATAAAGAGATAGAGATAGAGGCTTATACCTACTTATACATACTCAAGTATATTTTCAACAATATTTTTAAATGTATTAGTAAATTGTCATTTATTAATAGTTTAAATATTTACAAATTAAGCGCCGAAAAGCAATTATTTAATTTAGTTGCGCAATTTAAATGTGATTAATTTAATGCTCACAAGTAGACATCGCTATCGTCACCACTGTCATCGGCACTGTCCATGTTAATGGAACTGATAACAGTATCCGGACATTTAGGTTTACTAACAGGCATATTCAGATCATCCTCGGAATGATTTAGACGCCGATGTGGATTATACGAGAATTTGTTGCGTTTACTTGAGCTGCTCAGATCCTTCGATTTGTGTGTCTTTTGGGGCGTGTCCTTGCCACTGCCCTTGGGCTTCTTTTCCTTGATGTCCATTTCAGTGATCTTGATCATTTTGGATTTCTCCACTTTGCGTGAATTTATGGGTTTCGATATCTTTTGATGTGGTCCCTCATAAGGTCCTTCTTCACCGTAGCCTTGGGGATAAGATTTCTCAGGTGGTTCCTGCTCGCGGTAGTAGTATCTATTGGGTATATCGGCAAAGGTTTCACTGCTTTCAGTGCCGTTATCTTCCTCTTCGGTTGTAGACTTTGTTGAATCAGAGCCACTATCAGTGTCGTATATACTTTTTGGATTTTCCATAGATTTTTTAGCTATTATCTTGGGTTTCATTGGAACTTTTCCCTCCGTCTCCGACATACGTTGGCGTACATGAACCTTTGCTTGAATTTTCATACCATTATTAATTGTTGTGTCGGGTCCATGACATTTATTTACTTTAATCATGGCTTCGAGAGGTGCATTGTTATTTCCTCGTGCAGGAATTCTTGGTGTTTTCAGATTGGGTCCCTGTACTTTCGTTAGACTTGTTGGATTCGTTTCTATTTTTTTTGTCACTGGCTTTGGCTGATCCTCCTCGGACTTTTTGACTTCATCTCGCCGAGTTTGTTTCATTAGCAGTTCCATTAAAACGGGCAATTCCTTGTGCTCAAATGTTCCCTTAAGTTCGCGTCGTAACTTTTCACGTGACTTTCTCGATTTCATGCCCGTTTCCAGTGAGAATGTTTCCAGGGTATGTTTGTAGCCATACCATTCAAAGTAGTCGACAATCAGTTGGTTCAGCAAATGAGATAATCCCCGTTGTTCCAGATCTCCACCACAAAGTGGTTCATTCTTTCTCAGTTTCTTCTGCTCATGCAGCATCTTCAGTACCTTTGCGTGCAATCCACTTCGCATCTCGTCCAGAGTTCCATTTCGTTCGAAATGCAACTTAATGCTCTCCTCAATGAGCTGTGAATACGAGTTGTCCTCCATTTTCAATAGTTTTTCAATATTTAACAATTGAAATTTACAAAAAAAATAATAAAAAACGACAGTAAATTTGATGTGTGTATACGAGTTGAACGTGTTTTGTACTGATTTTCAAATACTTATGTTAGTTTTCTTACAGGTTTACTCTGTTGTTACCTTTTTGGTTTCTATTTTTTTGTCTAGAAAGTTTTTTTGTCAAACTCAGAGCTCGTTAATCATGCAGATAACTTTGAGTTAAAGCCAGCATATATAAGGCATTAGCTCAACTTTTTACAAGAATCTCAAGTTCTCAGTTGTCTATCGACTGAAGACTTAGAGCAGACTTGAACTGAGACGCGCTTAGAAAGGTTGATTGGCAACTTAACCCTTTATATGGCATGAAGTCGTATCTTGACCCAATTTTTTTTATTATATAGATAAATGAAAATAAAAAATACAATTCTTCTTTGTTTTTCGAAATTTTGATTTTTAACATATTTATTTAAGGATCAAGGATTTGTTGCACATCTGCAACAAATATGCTTGTGGTTAAAATTTTTCTGCATTTCTCAGATTTTTGGAAAAAAGAAAAAAATGTTTTCAAAGCTTATTTGATATATATTTGAATATAAATTGATTTATTGAATATGAAAATTTCTGAAACAATTATTTCTTCTATTAAAGCAAAAGGCCACACCACATTTTTCGCAAATTGTCTGAGAAAAACCTGTGCAGTTGGGATATTTGCGCCGTATCCTCTTGTCAGTCCAGGATGGCCAATGGCCCACCTGATCTTGACGCACCATCTGGTTTGGAACATGTTGTGTCTGCTTCTTTTGATCAAGTTCATTTTCAACTGTAGAACCTCGTTTGCCAGTTTTAAATTTTGTTTCCAATTTTGTCAATACTTCAGCAATATCAATTTCTATGACACATAACAACATATTACCACATGTATAAACACAAAACAACATATATGACATAAACACAAACACTCTATGTTGCATATATACAACAAAATAAGTTCTGCACAATATTAATTCGAAAAGCTGTTTGATGTATATCTGCAACATACCGATTTTTCTAATTTGCACACAATACACAACAAGAAACATGAAAACTTGATAGCACATGCATTTGAAACACCTTTGGTGTTTTCAAGTTTTTCGAAAAGAAATATCTATATTTTTAATAAAATTTTGCAACACAATATTTTTAGCGCACACAGCTTGTGCTTCTCACAAAATTGGCGGGAAAAGTGAACATATGTTTTCCAAAACATATAGAAGTGTGTCCATACAGTAGGTATGAATATATTCCTAATCAAACCCAACAGACGAGTCGAAATAGAAATGTCCGTCTGTCCGTCTGAACACCTGGATCTCAGAGACTGTAAGAGCTAGAGCCACAAATAAAAGTTCGTCTTTGCGTTATGCAAATCAAGTTTTTGCCTCGACATCTATCGCCCCTGTAAGTTGTTCAAGCTTGTTATCTTGAAAACTGATTAAGTTATAACGACGTAATTTATACATTATGTATGTGGAAGTATAACAACTATCCTAACTCACTTTGGTTTAAATCAGTTAAGTATATCTTACAGCTCCCATAGGACAAATTGGTCAAAAATAGAAAATTTGTATGAAGACATAAAGTGATAGTTGAGCGATCGCAACCAAACTTACACAGTATGTGTGTATTCTGATTATAACTATCCTCACCAAGTTTGAAACGGATCGGAAAAATATAGACTATAGCTCTTATAGTACAAATCGGTCCAAAATTGATGATTTGTATGAAAAAATGTTGTTTAAAAGAATCGATCTCAACCAAACTTACATATTATGTGTATATCATGACTCTATATGTCCTTAATAAATTTGGTCCGGATCGGACAACAATAGCCTATAGCTCCCACAGGACAAATCGGTCAAAAATTTGTGATTTGTATGAAAAAACCGGCATTACTATGAGTACAGGGTCTTTTACAGTCGGCTGGCTCGACTGTAGCTTTTCTTTCTTGTTTGCAATAATAATATCTATAAGAATAAGTTTGAAACAAAATATTTATGATTTCAAGACTTTATAAATCATCTTTTTGTTGGAGTGTGTAATGAAATTTTATTCAAAAAGAGTACAGGGCTCTATTATGTTTGTCAGCTTAAGTATTATATAGTCCAAAATTCGTTAGGTAAGATAATATCCTATTGCTTAATTCTCTTTAAAGTAGAAAATGTGCTTTTTGAGCAGCTTAATGAGATGCTGCGCCTAATTAAACTTTGGCCACACTGTGCAGCCAGAAAACTTTCAGGTGCGCCAAGATGTTGTCTTGGCCCAAAAAACGTAAAGTTACCGATAACGGCCGACAGAGTGCGCTGCTAAATGGCTTTTAGCCTTTACGGCATTTTGTCGTTGCCTTTTTACCTTGTATCAGTTGCAAAATTTATTGCACTTAATGGAATTTAAAAGTTTGTTTACTTAGGCAACTTCAGCGACGCCATTTTGCCACCTAACTGCATAACTGTAAATGTATTCGTGTGTGTGTTTGTGTGTGTGTGTATTTCCGTGTCGGGTACTTGAAAAAATTTATTCTTAAGCGATAATCATGCAAATTAATAGTTGCACAAGGACTTTCCACACGCATCGAGCAGAAAAATATACAAAACTTTTTTCACTGAAAAAGAAAATTGAAAATGAAAATTTTCGCAAAACTTTCTGTCTGTGCTGCTCGGTTTTGTAGGTGCGGCTACAAAGAGTTGAGAGCTGAGCAATTGAGCCAAAGAAATATTTAATAACTATTTTATTTCCCTTTTTTTTACGACTGGTTGAAAAAAAGTTCTCTTTGCTTTTAATTTTGTAATGGAATTGTTAAGAGCCGTTCAAGCAGCTCCTTGATTTATAGTTTCACCAAAGTTTCAGAGCGCAAGAGTTAAAAAATAATATGCAAACAAGAAAAAAAGTAGGGAATTAAAGAGACCCAGCTGAATTGAAGACTAATGCAAATTGCTGTTTAAATATCAGTTCAACTAATTAGTAAATGTGTTCCCCAAAAAATACAGAAGCAAGCAGAAGTTGTAGAAGAAGAAGAAGGGATATAGGAGTAAGCAGAACAGGAGACACAAAGTAATACTCACAAAATGCTGCGCTATTTCCGGTTTATCTCTCTTTTGTAGCAAAGCCAATTAGACAAAATGGCTGCGACACATTTCCGCTGGTTGGACTCTCTACATTCTATCCTACTTATATTCCAACAACCGAGCCTCTCATGCATTGCCTACAAGTGGCTTCCGATTTGGATACTTTGTTTTTTTGGGCATCACAACAAGTTAGTGGAGATTGTTACGCACTAGGCATTTAAGTGTGTTCAGTTTGTTGGATTTCCTATATTGAAATGTAGGAATTTGTCATGAAGGGATGGGAATGAAGGAAGCCAGGGAATTGGTATCAATATCTATGTTAAAGGTAGAGAGAAGTATTAAGAGAGATTCATTAGAAAAAGAATTGAAATTATAAAATAACTAGTAAGAAAGGCTGCAGTCGAGTCTAGGCTATAATTGTCTGATCCGGACAAAACTTGGTGAGTATAGTTATAATGGTACCATACACATAATGTGTAATTCTTTTTCAAGTAATGATGATGCAAAAATAGTTTTTTACAATTTGCGGGGGCGGTAGTGGTCGTGCCAAAAATTTGAAATAAACTTAACCTGCCTGTCATATAGACGGATTTTCATTCCAAATTTGGTGGCTCTAGCTCTTGTAGTTTAAAAGATCCAGGTGTTCATATAGACGGACGGACGGAAAGACAGACGGACAGACAGACAGACGGATAGACGGACATCGCTATATCGTCGCGGCTGTTAATGCTGATCAAGAATATATATACTTTATGGGGTCGGAAAAGCCTTCTTCTGCCTGTTACGCACATTTCGCTTCAGACAAACCTAATAGACCCCTATACTCTTTTTTAGAGTACGGGGATAGTTAAAACTTGTATTCACTTTAGGGACTCTTGCTAAGCAAGTGTATCAGAAAGTCAGTATTAAATTTCATAAGACATTTTAGTTGTTGGCCATTTTAACATTGTCCTTGTTGTTATTACCGACACACTTTCGCATTTGCTAATCGCATTAATTATGCGACGCTTTCAGTTGCTGCTGGGCCTTTTGCAGAGCTGCAGGCAAATGGGCAACAAATTGAACAAAGCCAAGCTGCAGGCAAAGATAAGAACACAGAGAAAGAGAGATAGAGAGCTAGAGAGAGAGAGAGAGAGAGATAGGGAGAAAAGAGATAGATGAGAACATTTTGAGACATAATTGCCTCTCTGGGGAATTGAATTGAATACAGCAAAATTAACAGAAGATGACATTTTATTTCATTAATTATCAATTAGTTTTTGAAAATTATTATGCCAGATTTATTAAGTGGCAAAGTTTTTGACAAATTTTAATTGAATTAATTACTTTTGAAAGCAAACACAGACAGGATATCCGAGTATTTTGTATTGATTTCCTTTCACTTAAAACTACTTATGTGTTTGCGAATTGTTTTAATCATGGACTCGGCCTGTGAGTTGGAGGATTCACGTAATAGGCCAATAATCTCGGAAATTCCACCACTAGGACGTCCACGATGCGCTTTCGTTGCCAGAGCGTAGAGTACTCCTGCACAGGCTCCACGTTTTCCCTCCCAATTCTCTGGACTTGGGTCAAGTCTGTCATCAGAGATATACAGAGTTTAACTATCTGATGTAAATTATTTTTATATAATTATTTTACTTACTTTTCGAGCATATCGAAGGCCTTGGCAGCCACCCAGAACTCCTCGCACCTGTAGCACTCGTTGGCAATTAGTTGCAGCAAGAGAAAAGCCTCTGCATTTGTATCCCTGGTGATAAACACATTCCAGGCGAGCTCCGGATGGGCGCAGTGTATGTGACATTTGGCCAGGACCATGCAGTAAGTGTGTTGATTCTTGATGTCCACATCGCTTATCTGCATTAACAATTCCTCTGCCTCTTTGTAGTAACCTGTGGCACATTTAGCCTGTGCAAAGTTATAGTTGAATACATCGTCGTTTACAAAATAACTGCGTATAGAGTTCATATAGACGAGCACTTCCTCGAACTGTTCGTAGAGAAAGAAGGCCGAAGCCATGCTTTGACGTCCCGGAATCGTATCGCATTCTGTCGCTGAGCTGCCCACCAAATGAAGATTTTGCTGTGCCGTCTTTATGTGCTCCTTCTAAAAGAGAGTGGTTTAAGAAATAAATATGTTTAAGTATGTCACATAAAAAGTATTGCATACTTTTAATTACCTGCTATGTTAAAGACCCTAGCTTTAACAGAGCATGGATCCTTAACAGAGCAAGCACTTAAAAGTATGCAATGAATTTAATAACACTCGAATACACTTAAAGGTATAGTAACTGAGACTAATAATGTCGTTGTAGTTCAATTTTAAATTTCAAAACTCTCATATCATTTACCGAACCGAGTTGTTGCCCCAGGGCTGCGTGCACCACTCCTTTCAGGATGTACTCATGGGGGGATGTGGGCTGCAGTTCCTTCATCAGGGCATGGGCCTCCTGAATCTCGCCCTGCTTCAGATAGTATATAGCCAAATTGAGACGCGCCTCGGGTACGATATTAAGCAAGCTGGGTAGCACTCGGAGCGCTCCTTCACCGTTGCGAAACACAACCAGATTGTGACGTATTAAGTCCGCACCGAATGTATCGTTGTCGGATATGTTTTTAATCTCCTGCTCGGCGACACGTCCGCTGAACAGACGAAAGCGATTGCAAGCCTTCAGATTGATGGCAATGGTGCTGTCACTATGCTGGTTCAGATATACCTCAAGCACCTCCTGGGACATGTCGTAGTAGTCGAGCTTGTAGAAACACAAAGCCAAATACACATTGATGGCCAGAAAGTCCTTGTTGTCGACCAAAACACGCTTATACACATCGATGGCCTCCTGATAATGGGCACGCATATAATGCATCGATGCCAAACTCAATTGCTGCTCCACACTGGGTGCATTCAGTAGCTCCTCGAGCAGCTGAGCCCACTGCTGATCATCGCCCAGTTTGTGGGCGAGATGAAAGAGTAGTCGCTGCTTAAGCGGTGTATTTGCGGTGCTCTCGATAACCTGTTTTGCCTCCTCATAGAGGCCCAAGTAGAACATGCAGACGGCCACATTAAGTGGTAAATGCGGTTCAATCAATGCTTCCTGGCGTTGTTTGATATCCTGATATTGACTCAGTGCCTGTTGATAGTCTCCGAGATGGAAATTGCAGTAGGCAATCCATTGATCGATTTGTTGTTGCTGCTTTTCATTTTCCTGTGTTTTGCCCTCCTCATCCACTGGCTCATCGGTGGCGTACTGCATGATTGAAAGATAGATAGCAAGATACTTCCAATTGCAGATACTTTATTTACCTCAAGGAAAGCTCGGGCTCCTGTATAGTCACGCTTGATGATGAAATCCTCGAGTGTTGCCGGCGCTGGGGTCTTGCGCTGTTGTTGCATGCCACCGCCGCTTGCCACATGCCGCGAGCTGGCCGAATCGGTTTTGCCACGTGAAAGTATCTATGCGTATCATGTAACTCAAGTAACACAGCTATCTCAAGTATTTTTCAGCTATTTTCCAGCTGCATTTCTTACCATTTCTTTTTATTTCGTGCAGGAAACTTTTTCTTCCTTTCTTTATATTTCTTCTTAAAATTTTTTTTATGCTCGGTTTTACTTGTATTTCTTTTCAGCTGCTTTGTTGTTGCCTTTGGGCGCTTGGTTACCGTTACCGTTGCCGTTACGATTACGGTTATGGTTGCTTGGCAACCCAACGTAGCGTCGATAAAGCAGTTCCCACGCCTGACTGCATCACCAGTGCCAACTGTTGCTTTCTCCATGCAAATGTTATTTTCAATTCTTGGTCACATTTTCAGTTCCTTTTCGCATTTTTTTTTTTCTGCTGACTGCATATTTCTGCTGATGCATCAAATGCGTCATGTGCATGCCCTACAAAATGGGAGAAGACTATCAGCTATTCCATTTTCTTTGCGATAAAATAGATAACATGTTAAAAGGTTGCACTGTCGCTGGCGTTCACTCGGCAGCTTAACAGACTTATGTTAGGCAAAACAATGTTAAGCGGTTGCTAAAGTCTCAATGTTAAACTACAGAGTAAATGTTTATATGCACAGCGCTTTAACATAACATTGCTATGAAGTCTGTTTTGACTATGTTAATGTTAGTTTATCGTAATGCTGTTGCATTTGTTAGGGTATGCAATTATTGGGCACTTTAACAATAGAATTTTCTTGTTGTTTCACATTCCATTAGATGATTTCACTTGAATTCCACTTAAGGTGAGTTCAGCCATCTAAAGTGCAGTCTTTGGAACGCATTGTTGACACACTTGCCTTATTTATAAGGTGCACAATACTCATAAATATGCAGATGGCCTGCTAGAAAAAATGCGTGCGTCACTCAAGAATGCATTTCCTTTGCTATCCATTGCTAAGCTTTTACATTTTTCATATACTTTTTTCATGCCCTCGACAGTTTCTTTTGCCATGTTTTATCTGCTGACATCGCTGAATGCTTAATGTGATTCACATTTGTTGATAGACACGTTTGTTGTTCTCTAAGCTCGTCTTCTCAACTGACTGCATACAGGTGTAAAATCAAATAACGATGAGAATATTTTTTAAAGAGCTATCTCCTTCATATGGTTTGTAGTTAAAGCTTTAACTTGATTTAAAATCAGTAAATTTTTTGTTTTCAAAAATTATTAAAATTTTCTTTGGGTTTCCAAAGCTCAATTGACTTCAGAGTTAAAGTCTAAAAAGGCACATGGAAATAAAACTGAATACTCATTCCTACGAATTGAAAATAAAATTTGTAGATAAAAGTAAAAGAGAAGGAGAACAATATGTTTGCGGTGAGCAAGAAAATCATATGATACAAAGTGAAAACAATAACAAACACAACAACAAAAACAACATGAATCATATTGGATATAACAGAAAATGCGGGTATTGTGGAAACAAATTTATTTTCAAGTGCTGTGCAACGGTAACGAGTACTTGAATCATTTTAGTTGCCTCTTTCACGGATTTGTGTTTATGTGATGTTGTGTATTCAGGGCGCGGCCTTTGTTTATGCTACACTTTATTGCGCTTTTGCAATTTCGCGTTTCCGTTTCCTGTCAAATCAGCCATAAAAAGCAAGTCGGGACCAGGAACCAGGGACCAGGGAGCAGGAACCCCAGGACTCGGTACTCGGTACTCTCCGTGACACTGCGCGCCTATTACATTTCGCAGTCGAATAAACAATGCCAACATCATTTGCACCTCCTTCATTATGGCGCTCGTTATTTGTCAAACAAATAAACAACGCCTGGATGCAGGGGGGATGATGACGTCACAGCGGGTGGGTAGTGCCACGTGTTTCCTTTTTTTCTCTTCTTTTCTTTGCTGTTTTTTTTTTGGAGGCGTGACAGCCGAATGCTACGTGCAATTGTCTCTGCTCTCGGCCATGATTTTCCATCATTATCATTGCGCTCGTGTTTACATTTTTTTAGAGCATCTTCCAAATACCAAATCCACGATACTGAAACGAGCATAAGTGCGGAAAGGGGCGAGAATCAGTAGAAGATGAGCAAAAAGATGGAGACAGAGAGGGAGATGAAGATGAAGATGAGGACAATGAAGGACTCGAAGCAGGCACCAAGTGACAATTTATTGTCATCTCTTCTTTGCCTTCGTTTTAGTTCACGCTTGTTTTGCTCTCCAAATCTTTGTTCCCAAAGGTTGAATCACTTTTTAAGCAATTACGTAACGCATTAGAAAATTAAAAAAAAAATTCTTTGAGCTCTACAATATATGAGTTATTATTTAAAAGACCATTTCTGTAGTAAACGATGTGTATAAATAATAAAACTGGAGCTTAAAAAAATGTTATTTAAAAAATGTATTTTCTTGGAGCACAAGAAACCTTAAATTAAGAATTTTATAGGGTATCAATAGTACTGCAATTTCTGTGACTTCTGCTCTGTTTTCATTCTACACTCGACTATTTGCATTGCTTCTTTCTGCCTTCATTGAGCACTTGAGCCAACTTGTTTGTCCTGCTTTAGTTCTTACATTTTGTTGCCAATTCTTTGTCATTTTCCTTCTTTTTTTTCTAAAATAAAATCACATGAAAATTGCGAACTTGCGAAATGAAGTGCAAAATTCAAACGGAAATTGAAATGGCAATGACAGAGTTGAGTTGAGTTGAGTTGAGTTGAGTTCCCTTCATCTACTCGTACTTTTCACTTTGTATTTTGGCCTTAACTTAGTGCCTCTTCTGGCCATCTAGTGCACATGTTTCTTCTAAAACCCCTTGCCCTTTATAGTTTCTTTATTTGAAATTTTCTTCCTGCTTTCTTTATCTTCTTTTCTTTTTGCTTTTCCTTTCTGTCTCCTATTGCTCCCCAAATAAAGTTGAAGAAAATGGCGATTTTCTCAAGCGAAAACTAAACACTTGAAATGTGAAAATAAATAAGAATGGACATCGTTGGCGATTTATTGCACACAATGATGATGAAGTTGTTGTTATTTTGTTCCTTACTTATTGTCGTTGTTGTTGTTGTTGTTGTTAAGCTCAAATGTTGTATGTAACTGAAGCATGCATAATATCTGGACAATGTGCAGTTGAAATACGAAATAAAAAGAATGCAAATAATAATGGAAAACTCTTATAGAAACTATCTAGTAAACCAAATATTTATCTATCAAATATAAATACAAAATTCATATTTGTCTGGAAAAATCTTTATCAAATTTGGATTTAAATTTATATCCTAGGAATTTAATGTTAAAGAGTGGCCAAAATTAACTTTGTTTATTTTGTTAAATATTTTAGAATTTCCTCAAATTAAAGCATAATTTGTGTATAACAAAACATAAGCTAACATATAAGTAGAACAAAAGCTCCAATTCACATTTATTGTGCTTTAAAGATGAACTTTTCAGGCTGATTAAAGCTCCGCTCGAAGCTTAGAGCTTTTGTGTGATTTATAACTTATAAACAATGTAAATACAGTCATTTTTGGCAGGCATGGAAACTCGAAAGCTTTTAGGCCAAGGGAAGTTGTCGGTGGTGATGGACAGAGGTCACTAAATTTTAGCCTGTTGTTTGCAATTAGACGCAAATAAACTAAATTGTTTCGTGGCTCGCACATTTTCAGCTTAATGCGAGCCATTTTCAAATTTGGGCAACTCCCAAACACACACACACACACACACAGCACTGTTATGGCTGCTGCTATTGGTACTGTGTGTGTGTCGGGCAATTGCAATTATTGGTAAAATGTTTTTGGTAAATGTGTGAAATATTTTGACTGGTTTCTGCAGCCAACCCTCTAATTTGTGTATTTTGTACGATTCGTCGTATTTGCATATTTTAATTAAAACACAAATTTAACGTTTCAAGCCCCAAACTCAACGTCAGCAACAAAATCAAAAGCACAAAACAAAATCAAGCACAAAATATGTGAATTTAAAATATTTTCTATTTGGGTTTACTTAAATTACTAAGCACAGTAATAAGTTAATACTTTTCGAATATTGTATAAAGTAAATTAAATTATAAGAATTAATTTGGATCAACATTTATTAAAAGTATTGCATATTTGATTCAATGCCAAAAGCTTCAGTTGCTTAGCAAAGTTTTCCGCATGATGGCGAACCTTTGGTTATTTTAATAAATATTTCAATAGACACGCAATACACACACACACACACACACACACACACACATTGATATACAACCACATAGACCCACCGAGTAGACAGACATAGTTTACTATCTACTAAATATTTAAACACAGCATCAGATCGTAAAAGCAAAATGTATGCAAAGTGCATGTCGAGCAGCAATTGAGGCGAGTTGTAAAAAAGAACAGAAGAGAAAATTAAAATAAATAAAAGTAGACATTCAGCAAAAGGCGAAACCCAAGAAAGTCCGACTAGCATAGGCAAGTAAGCGCTTTAAAGATACCCTGTAAACATACAAATATAGTGTACAAAATTGTAGTAAAAGGTATAACATATAAATGTAGGCGATAGGCAGAAAAATAAAAAGTGCAAGATTTGTAGATACCCTGTAGAAATACAAATATAAACTTAACTTAATGTAATAAGTGTTCTATATCTTAGTTAAAGTTAAAATATATAGAAATAGACAAAAGTCAGAAAAATATAATTAAAACACATAAGTAAGCGCTTTATAGATACCCTGTAGCAATACAAAATATATTTAACTTAAAGCATAGTAAAAAAAAAATTAAAAAAATGCTTTTGTATTTAAGAAATATAAAATTTTAAAAAAAAAATTATTTTTTAAAAAAAATTTACTGAAATAAAATAAATTAAATCAAGAAATTTAAAAATGTATTTAAATTTAATGCAGACATTTCCATCCATTAATATATATTTCACTAAAAAATCACAATTTTTAACGATATTCTGCTGCATACTTATACACTTTATTGCTATTTTTTGCAGACCACAACATACCTTGTGGTTTTACATTATTAAGATTACAGGGTGTATGGTACGTAAGGCAGGCAAAAAAAAAAGAGAAAAATGCAACAATACTGAATAAAGTTAGTACCTGTCGAGCTGTTGTGTTTCATCTTCTGCTGCTGCATGTTATACAACTATATGTAAGTGAATGTGTATATATATCTATATACATATATCTACAGTTACTTGTAGATACTTTTCGTATGAGCATTTTTAGCAGGCCCCACGGTGCAAAGCAGTCAACGGTATTCACACCCAAAGCATGCATAGAATCATGCATGAAAAAGTAACGCATCCCAGAGTAGTAGTACTATAGTATACGTGTATATACTATATATATATGTTTCTGTGTGATTTCTAATAAAAACGCAAATATGCAAACATTTTGCTCTAAACATTTCACCACATCTTTGCGGGACTTTTGGCAGTAAAGCATAGAAATAACTTTGATAAGATACATATATTTATGTAGAGTTGAAGTCAAGTTTATGGTATTGGAAATACATGATAAACCATTGATTAACTAATTACTTAAAACAGTAATTTATAAAATAAAATGTATATGATACATAAAGCTTAAAGATAAACAAAAATTTAAATCAATGAATTTATTAAAGGGTTAATTCTAAGGTTTCTTTATAACAAGTAATGAAGTTTCCAATTCTCCTATTTGTTAAAAGATACTGCTGTTATTTTAGCTATGTGCTACATTCAGCAACAATATCCACACTGCGCTGTTAATGTGGACTTTAACATAACAATCGGATTGCGTAAATCGCTAATCGGTGAAATCTTAAACAAAGTACGCATCGTATTCAAATGGTTTTGGTGCCAAATATTGTACCCAAACACACACACACACAAGCCAACTGGCATACAGAGAACGTGGCCATTCAGTGTACCACTCAAAATTGCTTAATTTCATGTACATCCCCCTGGCTGATCCCCCTTATGTCCACTCTTGAACTACACCCATGTATTTGGTGTTGCCTGCAAGCGAAAACAAATAAAAGCAAAATGCACCAAAGCCGCAATGTGCATGTGTGTGTGTGTGTGTGTGTGTGTGTGTGTCTTTTGCTATGCCATGCCACGCCCACACAATCAAGCGCCCATTTATGCACTAATTAAAATTTTATCGTTAAATCTTGTTTGCATGCATTGCAACAAGCGGCACGACGATGCCGTCGATAGAGCTTGAGAGGCACCAGTGGCATCAGTCGTATATAAGGGGGATGGGGAGTGGAAGGGGCACTTTATGTACCCCTACTGTTCAGTATATTCCTACTGCTCTCCTTCTCAGGCCAATATGTCCTCTTACCCCCCGCTGAAATGTATGCAATGCGCACATTTTTCGACTCCCAAAATGTTTGGCAACAGTTATTTGCACTTCCGGCGCTTGCCACGCCCATAGACTCCACACAGAGACTCATACGCATACATTTGGCTAGCATTTTCATTGCGTTTAATGCTTGGCACCAGCCATTTTCATATTTTATTTGCTTTTTCCCACACTTCGAACACGAACACAATTCATCCGATAAGTGCCTGCGCATATCTTTCAAACGAAGTAAAGGGGGGGGTGGGTGGGTAGGAGAAGGGTAAGGGGTGTAGTTATACTCAGTTAATGCTTACACAATGTTATTGCAGTTGAACCTTGCTGCATTCGAAAACTTTGCCAGCAATTAAATATATATTTGAAATTTTTAGCTGGCAATTTGTCTGCAAATCACTGTTTGCAGTCACAGTCGACAGTTTGTCACTTTTATCCGGTAGCAGTTTAGCAAATTACATTCACACTCAAAAATGCAATTTACAAAAACTCGCAGCAGAAAAAAAAGTATCTTCATAAATGGATAAAACTAACTGACCGTAACAAACTCAGTCTAAAACTTTAGCGCCGTCAACTTTTTTAATTTAATATCAAATACATTGCGTATACGTAATTTTTGTGGTTTCAAGTGACAGCAGTGTGTGTGTGTGTGTGTGCGTGTGTGTGTGTGTGTGTGTAGCGTGGTCAAAAATTTAATTAAAATGTTGCATGAGTGAAATTTGAAATTGTAATTTCAAATTGCATGCAGAATGCATAATTGAATGCACTAGTTGAAACTGTTTGAATGCTCTTTTAGTTAATTTTTGTCAGTGTCTGTTATCAAATTGAAATGTTTAGTCACTAGTTGCCAGTCACAGTTGTAGGCCACACAGTTTGGGTAATCGAAATACTGCAGTTGAAATTTTCGATACAAATTCAAACATTTATTCATGCACATTTATTTGTTTTCATATTTTAATTTCTTTTTATTTAAAATTGCTTTCATCTGTTGTTGATTTTATTTTAATTTCGTGTGTACTGTAATTAGCAGCTTTATGTAAATTAACAGTATCGCTTAGCGTTAGCCAAATGCATTAACATTAATATGCTAATAGCATTTTTTGTTCATGTTAACTCGCTGTAATAACACGGATTATGTAGTTAAGTTATGAATTAAATACGGAATTAAATAGATTTGGTTTGAAAAGTTAATTTTAAATACAAATTTCTTAACAAAAGGTTTTGAGTTTATAATTTCCATCAACATTTTTGCCAATTTAATTATAATCTTATTTAATTATATTTAAAATTATTTATTTCAAATATTTTAATTACTTATTATTAATTATATTTATTATCTTATATACTCTCAGTGATTCCATATAGATTATTATTTTTAATTTTTTAGTCTACAATTCTTAATTTTTGTAGTTACAAATTTTTTTCTAAATTTTTTGTTATATTTTGTATAACCTTTTTTAAATCGACATACTTCCATAGTGATGACTGTATACTTTTTAAATTCAATTATTTATAGTTATTTCAAATGATTTTCCCAGTGTTTTTCATTATTTTTGCTGCAAAGGTTTTAGCCAAATGTAATATAACCGCAAATTGTTGCCAAATGTGTGTGATTTTGAACAGGTAACAATTGTTTGGTTATTATTAATTTATCTACATTTTGCGGCAGCAGTTCTAAAGAAATTTAATTTGTTTTATTAGGTTTTTTTTTAATGCTGTATATACTGAGTTTCTGTTTTGTTACTAGTAGATTGCTTGAGGTCATCAAGTCTAGTCGCTTTATGGGCTTAGGAGCTAAGTCCCACCAACTTGAAAATTCTTCACTGGGGCGCTCTAAAAAAACTTATTTATTACCTTTGTTTAGACTTTATATAACACTCCAGTTGATGGCACTTGAGCAAATGGCATTAGCATTGTCTTGTCTCCTTCTTGCCAGGATTGTTATTATTTTTGTTGCCTGCCTTGCCTCCCCATCTCCCCGCCTCCCTGTCTGCCTGCCTGCCTGCCTGTTGTAAGCCTGAGACACTTTCTTATCAGAGCACAGCCGGAAGAGACGAAATGTTTTTGTTGCCTTCCACTTGGCGCGTTGCTTCGCTTGATTTGTGTGCTTTGTGTCCGAGGGAGTTTGTTCAGAGTCTCGTGTCTTGTTTATGCGCCTCAGAGTATGCAATGCAAATTACATATCTGCCTCTTGAAGTTGCCATGTTTGCTTTCGAATATGAAAACAACACTATGGCATCATTTTGTGCAGAGCAAACGGATTATTGCTGCTGTATCCATCATTTAACTAGTAAAACTACAAATTTGAAATATTTGCATAAAATAATTCAATGTTTTATGCAACAAATGAGCCTTTAACTCCTTTACACTAATATTCAAATAGTTTATTTGTCTTTTGTAAAATAAACTATCATTTAAAATAATTTAATTATATAGAAAAGTGCACAATATTTTGTCTGTAATAACTATTTTTGCTCATATATGTATCAAGCTTTGTTTACTTTAATTTTTAAAATTATATTAATTTCTTAATATTTATGTTTGTTTACAATTTATGTTTTATTTTCTAGTTTTTGCTTTAATTTTCAGGCTTAATTTAAACATAAAATGTGACTTAATCAAAGTACTCTTTTCAATCCTTATAATATCTACATTTAAACACTGTTCTAAATTTGATAATCGTTGGTAATATGTGTGAAATACCTGAAAACTTTTTAACCTCCGATTTAGTGCATCATCCGCGATGTAATAAACTCAAATTTGAACTGGTAAGCAAGAGGAAATAATATTCTATAAATAATCTTAACTCCTTATAGAGAGCGCAACAATCCATAACTAAAATATGGTCACATGCTCGTTTTATGTTTGTTTTCGAGACTGGAGATCTGAATTTGGCCTCATTTTATTTGGCCGAGAGAATGCACGAACCTTTTCAGCCATTTCCCATGGCCTGTGTGGCCGTGCAACAATCGGTGCGAGAAGACTTTATCGCTCGAGTTCGAAGTCGTTTTCGCCAGGTTAAACCTAATGTGGCAACGCATCCACATTTTGAACGTAGCTTACAGGAACTGAAGATGGGAAATGTGAAATATGTGGTTGCCAAACAGGAGGATGCTCCACCATTTGCGAGTCCTATACTGGTCACGGACAACATAATCCATTTGTTTTTTAGCAGCAGTCCCTCGGGTGTGGTCACCTTGAAGAGCTTCAATACGATTCAGGAGGCACAAAAGATATTTTCAGATGAGACACTGTCCTTTGATGCAGTCCATGTATTTGATGAGGCCATCACTAGTGTTTATGCTCTGGCCGAGAACATGAATTGTCCTCAGTATTATGTGAATTGTTTTGATGTCTGCACAATGCCAATTTTGCCATTTTATGGCATGAGGCAAAGTCGCGCTCTTATTCAAGATGGCTATCACTTTGAGACCCTCGAACTGGGTCCTGTCTGGAAGATCATTGTCTTTCCGTATACTACCACTCTGGTACGTAACTGTACCTGTCCAAAGGGACAATGCACTTGTCGTGCTGAAAATAAAGTTTGCAATGGCTAGAAAATGTAAGCGAAAGGGGGCGGTAGTGGAGGGGAAGAGGTAGAAGAGGTTGAAGTCTTTGCTGCATATTCTTCAAAGCAACCACAAGAAAAATTAAACTAGCGTGAAGAAAATTGTTATAGGAACTTAACTTCCTGACTGACTGTGACGTCTGGCATCGGTTGGCAGTTCCTGGGAACCAAGGAACCAAGGAACCTTGAAACCTAAGAAATTCCCTTCACTCATTTGGCATTTGAACTGACATGGCACATGTGGCCCATAATTCTCGCGGTTGTTGCATTTCAATTGGTTTTACAGTGAAAACTGGCTATAGCAAATGACTTCAAAAAATATGCAAATATAAAAAGTGTTTATCAGATACAAATAAAAGGAATTCATTATTTATTAAATTTTTTAATTTATTTCAAACTCTTTCGAATTAAATTGAATTATTTTTTGATTAATTGCAGAGACCTAATGGCACTTTTTATATTTTTTTTTTAGGTATAATTTATTTTTTCTACCACTTTCGTTCACTTTTCTTCATTTTCTTTTTGATTTCTCCGTCTTAGCTAGTTACCACTGTACTTGGCCTGTGCCACAATAATTTGTCTGTATTTATCAGTCCGTGTCTGTCGCATCCGCCTTGACAGTCTCGACTGCCAGCCAAAGTGTCTTTCGTCGCATATGTCGCAGACTGTTGGTTTTTAATAAAACTTTGCACAGTTTTCCCCGCCAAGAACTAGCAGTTGATATGAAGTAGGAAAGGGGATAAGGGGGCAAGAAGGGAAGAGAAGTCAAAGTCGGGGAAGTGGAAAGACTTATTCGCAACAGGAGTTGAGCTCCTTGAACAGAAACTACTATTAAACTGGCAGTCAGCCATTAGTTGCGGCTGTTGCGGTTGCTTCGACGGTTTAGCTAGTTTTTTTTGGCTTTTATGTGCCAACTTGTTAATGAGTTTGGCCAGAGAAGCAAGCCGAGATGAAACTCCAGGCCAGGCCAAGCCTGCTGCCATTGAAAGCCAAATGTGGTTGCAGTCCCTGACAGCTGACACTCCAACTATCTGTCTGTCTGTCCGTCTGTCTGTGTGACTGTCTGTCCTTCTGTCTGTCTACTTGTCTGTTTGGATAACTGACTGCTTATTCACATTTGTCAGATTTGTCTGCATTTTGTGATTTGAGTTTGACATCTTTTGACTGCACTTTCACAGCAACTGCACAGTGGTTCAAGAATTATAGCAAAATAGTCGACTTATCTAAATTATAAAATTATATTAAATTATAAAAGTTTAGATAACTTTACTTTATTTATTTTAAATTCAGAAAATAAGCGATTTATTAGCGAAAACGTTTCTTGAAACAGCTGCAATTAAATATTTTATGTGCGGATTGCGAAAAAATTAGTTTTGTTCTGTTTGTTTGTTTGTCTGGTCGTCTGGCATTTGTCATAAATTGTTATTTATGTCTGGCATTGGCATTGCCACGCCCACTATTTACACATTTTCCCTAAACCTTTAATCCTCCCGCTGCCAGTGCTCTATTAAGCTGCCGAACTTGAAATTTTCCACCAGTCAATAGCGCTGATTTTCCACTGATTTTTCCAATTGTTTTTTTTTTTTTCTGTTTGCTTTCTATGATGCAGGACGGCAGCTTTCCAAAAGTGACGTCACTTGTCAGCAGGGACAAAATGGTGTGGGCAGAGAGCTTATGGCCTATGGCCTTTTGCTAGCCAGTTAACAGTTGTCGGCCAAAGAGAAACCACAACAACAACAGCAAACAGCAACAACAACCGCAACGAACACTTGTCAACTCTTGACGTTGTTGATGTACGAGTTGTCAGCTGTTCTTGTTGTTGTTGTTGCTTTTGCTTAGTGGTGTTGTTAGTTGCTGAGACTAGACGTAATAGAGTTAAAGCTGAGTCTGAGCAGGAATAAGCTAGAAAGCCTTTGGGCTGTCATAATCTACTTAAGTGATAATGATTTTACTTTTTTTATAGCATAGAACGGGATTTAGGTGCCTGTTTTTTAAAGTTTTTGTTTAGTTTTGACACATTAAAACCAAATACTAACAGCTAGTTCTAGACTGTGTCAAGTAATCGTTACCCCACAATTTCCCTTGCTTAATGTCGATGATTTTTTAAGTTTTGCTTAAAAGTGAATTTGTTTCTTCATATCTTCAAACAATGTTTTTTCAGAGTTTCTCAAATTTAAATTATATTTTTCATTATTCACAACTAAATATATTATCAAATAAATAAGTTGTCAAATACAAATTGCAGCTGACATGAACTCATCTTCTCTCTGTCTTTCTCTCCCTCTCTTTATCTTTGATTCTCTTGGTAAGAAGAATATGTTCAAAAGCAATTCACAGAAAAGAAAAGCAACTAAAAGTGGCAATCAATGCATAACCGCTGGCCAAATACATACAAAACAATGCTATAAACCACAAACGAGGACAACAATTTGAAAAACATTACCCATACGCCATGTGTGACACACAAAACATGGCATCAAAAGAGAGAGATACACTGCTGTGGTTACGGGACAGTAAACTCAGCCATGGAGCACAGTGTATTTTCAACACCTGCTGGTCAAACAAATCGTGTTCATTTCGGTACAAACACTAATTTCGACAAGGTGCAAACAAGCTGACGTTCCGAGTTTAGGGAGGTGCATGTGTGTGTGTGTGTGTGTGTGTGAATGGAGCATACAATGGGGGTACACATACAAAGCAGCATGTCACGTGCTGACTGTGTGTGTGCAGCTGTATCTGTGTCTGCACTCGAGCCTGTCGTCGACAGATAAAATGCTTTTTTGAAAAATGTAAAATTGCATTTGTAACCGCATTTCATTAGAGAAAGAAAGTCAAGCGTCAGGTAGCAGCAGCTACAGCAACAACAGCAGCCACAGCTGTAGCAGCAGCAGACGATGTCGACTATGGCACGTATTCGAAATGCCATTGGGGTAACACAAACAGCAACGTGCAACGTGCAACCGGCAACCAGCAGACGGCAACATGCAACCGGCAACCTGCAACATGCAGCAAAGTCCGCATTCGCGACAGCGAAACGTACGTCACGGTCAGCGGACAAGCAACAGAGAAGAGACAAATAGAGAGAGAGAGAGAGAAAGAGTGGAGAAGAAAGGGAGCAAAGAGGGAGAGGGTTAAAAGAGGAGGAGGTTAACGCCAGCCATGTTACAGTTGCCATTTTTGCTGCTGCCGTCAGAACATAAACATGGTCGTCTGTATGTGTGTGTATGGGTGTGTGTGTGTGTGTGTGTGAATATGTGTTCTCTGCTCGTTTAGGCTTTAAATGGCTTTCAGCAATGTTGATGCGGGCGTATGCGACTGTGTATCGTTTTGGGTGTATGTGTGTGTGTGTGTGTGTGTGTATGTATGTGTGTGTGTGTGTGTGTGTGTGTGTGTGTTTGCCGCAAAATGCGACATTCTTATCGATATGTGCAAAATTTATGACAGTAAATGATTTGAAAAACATGGCAATTTGTTCGACGGATTGCAGCTAAAATCAAAGCGTTTGTTGAAAAGATTCACAATTGACGCGAAAATATTCTGAATTATAAAATGGATATAACTTAGAAAGATATTTGTCTATAAAGTACACTATAGTTAAGTTGTTCTAGATAAGTTTAAATAAGTAGGAGTAATGTATTATAGTTAAAAATTAAAGTGAAATTAATTTCTCGACTTCTTTTAATTAACATATGTACATATAAGATATGTGTATAAATATATAAATAAATGAATTTTGCTGTTTTCTGTACGGAGTAATTTAAATTCTAGCACTTTCTATGTTAAAATTACTATAAAATTAGAAATCAAAACTGGACACTGATCACGTGGACTTACCTATCAACGTTATGTTGCTGTGGTAACCCCTTTGCTTATGTTATTGTTATTAATATGTATCTGTATCTGCATTAGTAAATGTATCTGTATCTCTTTCAGTTTGTCAACCTACCCATACTGGCTGCCTGGCTAATGTTTCACTTCTCGACGAGAACGGAGCACCTGTATGCAGCTCTCTGCTTGGCTGGTCTCGGCGGCGGTTTGATGGAGGCACCTGTAAGTTGATCAACGACTAACTAACTAATTAACTGCACTTTTTTTTAGTGGCATGTCTGTGACTCGACCATGTCGACTGCAATCAATTCGATTTGCAATTATTCCCACTACGCTTCCCCTCTCTTCGGATCACAATTCATTGTTCTTCTATAGAATGGGCTTCGAACAGAAAAGAAAAAATTCCATTCGTTTAGTTTCTCAGCAATTCAATATAATTTTATACATTTATTGGAAAATTAGCATATATTTTTTTACTTAATGGTAGTATTTTCAAAAGTTATTGGTAGTGGTTTTTTTATATAGTACAATCTTTTATTGGGTTCCATCCGAGTATTGTACAAGCAGGTGAAATGTATCATCTTTGAAGGCTGTAGTAACGTGCCACAGCCAAGGCAAAAAACTTTTCTATTAATCACATTGGCCAATTCATGATCTGCTTTCGTGGCATTCGCTGGGAAACGATATACGAAACTTTTGTCAACATTTGTGTGGTGCTGAAACCATATTTTAAGTATAACGTCTTTAAAAAATTCGCCAATTTTCTGGGATGCCAATGGTTTCATTGAAATTGTGCTCTTGGACACGTTTAAAAAGCGAGGTACATTCACACACTTGCTGATCTCTTCGTCATTGCAAAAGTTGGTAATACGCATGGCCAAAACGGAGAGTTCATCGTCCCATCTCACATTTTTGAAGGATCTGGCTATCGGTAGATTCGAAAGTTCCGGTGTATAGGTCAAACGCTTCCGTAAATTGTTGTGCAGATCCACTATATCTCCCCGATGACGATCCATGTTGACGCCATCTCGTGGTTTCGTGCACTCCGGTCCCCACTTGTAAAGGAAATTCAATTTCGTTTTGGATTATTTTCAAAGCTCTTTTTTAAACTTACAAAGGGATTATCGCAGGCAATGTGCTTTACATCCGGCGGACACAGGCCTTTCTTGCAATAATCCTCCGGCGGAGTTGGTACACGCAATTCTCCGCGCATTTTGTACTTTGGCCGTTTTGTTCTGAACATCGCGACATTCCAATGGGCCATGGCATATAGCGTAGTCAAAATTATAAACTGTATTATTAGCTCAACCAACGAAACTTTCATCTTTCATCTACACTGAGTAACTAACATTAACTTCAGATACTTGTGATGGATACTTCAGATGGATCCATAGTTTATTGGCTTAAACGTAGCTAATTGGCGATACTAATAAACTTAGAGCTGAATTTATTGATTTATAAAAAAGTACTCTCTTTTATCTCTGTTAAAATCTATAAAGAAGCTTTTCCAAATCACATTCAGTTGTATTACCTATTTAGTACAATGATGTAATAAAGATTATTTTCTCCATTAGCAGATACATTTCAATTGCGAGCGAGCCGACTGTAAAAGACCACGTACTCATGGTAGTGCGCATATTTCCATACAACAAAGAGAAACAAGCAGATTGATTCCTATTTTATATAGATGTGTTTGGTCTAAATTTGTGGACTACACTGTAGTAGAACATGTTCGGGACTATTGGCGATTGCGCTTTGCTCCGTTATTCACCAGATGGTCAGCTTAGTTCGATGCACATGTGCAGAGATGTTGCATTAGGTTCTAAGTGGTTTACGCGACAAAATAATGTTTGACTGATGTTTGATAGATGTTTACTGGAAGAGTTACGCATATTGTGCGTGTAATCTTGAGTCACTGAGAGAGAAAGAGATATCAGTATATATTATTGCAACTTATGTTAAAAAGAATGAGTGTAAGTAAGGCTAAATGGAAGTTGCGAACATTCACGTTTTGACAAGCAAAAAGAATAGTGCACTCAAGATTTGTTACGTGCCTAGCTCTCTTGTTTACTCACAGTGCATGTATGCTGTCTCTAGTAATCTTCGTACCAAATTTGGTGTTCCTAAGTGACATCGTTACTAAGATATTTGCCAAAAACATCGATTTTACCCGGGGTGATCATAGTTTTTTACAATTTGCGGGTTCGGCAAGGTGCGTGACAAAGATTTGAAATAATCTTGCACTGCATACACCATAGACCGACTTTCATTCCAAATTTGGTGGCTTTAGGTCTTGTAGTTTAGAAGGTCCAGGTGTTCATACAGATGGACGGACAGACAGACACACGGACAGACTGACATTCCTATATCGTCTCAGCTGATAATGCTGATCAAGAATATATATACTTTATGGGGTCGGAAAAGTCTCCTTCTGCCTGTTACGCACATTTCGTTTCAGACAAACTTTATAGACCCCTCTACTCTTTTTTAGAGTACGGGGTCTAAAAATCGTAAAAAATGCGAAAACGAATTTTTTTCCTGGGTAGAATTTTTGTTGAAGGTTATTTTTTAAATGATGTCTCTTCAAAGTTATAAATTATTTATAAACAATTGTCATTACCGCAAGCTACAAATTTGGTATGAATAAATATATATTTTGTATATATAGTTTTATCTGGGCATTATGTACTTCAATGTCACTTTTTACTTACTTTCCGTTTAGAAAGGACCGCAAAATTGTTGTGAAGTTTATTTTGATGTTTTTTCTTTACGAATTTGTTGTGATATTTATGGCAAAAATGGATTTTGCAAGGCGAGCTTGAAATACGAGACGACAATCATTACCCTTTTGGACCCTAACGCAACTGACAACTTGACAAATGAATGATCGAAGCACAGTTGGATACCACAAAGTGGGAAACCTCGGATGGCAGCAGACATCGGACGACCAGACATGATATGGCCATGACGCGTCGATAAACCACACAATGGGCCCCAAACAACAGCAACAACAACAACAACAGCAGCAGCAATAACGATAAAGGGGAATGTGGTCGAAACACGAAAAGTACCCATTACCAATACAGTTAAGGCCTAGTGTCTGTGCATAAGTTCCATCATATGATATCAATTAGTGATAGTGCGGTGCGACTGAAATGTCATTTGCAAAAATGCGCATATTTTAAACGTGACATACGACAGTGGAACCATCGCACAACTCGCACCACTCGAACCCACCCTCGAAAAAAAAACCTATGGAACAACCCGAACCACTCAGCGAGACTGCCAAAACCAAACGACAGGCTATGATATCTGGCAAATGGAGCTCACTTTTTATGGTCTGTAGGTGCACCCCGTTCTCTGAACAGGGTATGTGCCTAAAAAGGGTATCTCAAATGGATGGTTAAGAATGTTAATTGTCACAGTGTTGAGCAGTTATCAAATTTACTAATGAATTTCACATTTTTTTTATAATAAGGGAAAGTTGTTTTTAAAATATTAATTCAGTAACAAAAAATTTGTTAAAAAAATCATTTATTTTCTATTTTGTATAAGAACATTATTAACTTCAATTAAATTGTAGTAAAATCTTTGCTGTTTGGTGCATTTACTTTACATTGTTGACGGAAAGCAGCGACTATGCAAACCAAAACGACAGAAAATGACCAGACGACCCGATCTGACATGGTCAGCCACATAACATCAGCGGCAGTTCTCGCCCGCATCACCACAGATTCAGATACAGCTACAGCTACAGCTATAGCCAGAGATACAGCTACAGATACAGTACAGGGAAAACAATGCCATTGGCTGCATAGCATTGAATGCAATGTACATGTATGAATATGCAACGATGTCACCGATGATGACCACGACGAGGAGGTGCTGCAATGGATATGCATATGCCATATACAAATACCTATACACATACACATACATGTATGCAGGTGCAATCTGTAGCAGACTCACTGATTCGGGGACATTACCCATCAGCCATTTGCAAGCCATGCAATGGTTGTCAACGTTTGCCGAGCAGCAAGCACGGCCACGGACATGGACATGGACATGTGGCTTGGCCAGCATCGCGGTCAGGCCAATAAAATTGAAGCCAAGTGCAGCTGGGAATGATTTGGTGACCCAGGTTGACCCCGTCGCAAAACACACACACACACATACACACACAGAAACAAATTGCATTTGCACTTTTTTGTCGCTCTTCAGTCTACCGCTATCACCTCAGTTGAAAATTTCACAAAAAAATAAAAGATTCTGTGAAGTAAATGTCTAGAAAATACCCTGTAATCGGCTAACAAATCTTTTCAGCACTTAAATTTATATTAAAAGTATCCTTCTCATTAGGTAAATAAAGTAAAAAAAGTTTTCTTTTATTTTAAAAAGCTCTTCTCTATTAAAGCGCAAACTTTTAGACTAAAGATTTTGGCTAAGTTTTAGTAAATATCTAAAAATAACAGAATTAAAAGTATTTACATTTTTAGTGTCCATTTTAAAAGTTTATCTGATGCAAAGATTGACATACTTAAAGTTTGTGTCTCCATTTTTAAATTGGAAAAACATATATTTCATTTTGTATCCATTTTTCCCATACTCCCATACCATACTTCCTCTACTATAGGGTATTTCAATGATGAGTGCATAATAATATCTAGCTTATTGACACTTAAAATGTGAAATTAATGCGCGAACAAAATGCGTAAAGTTGCCAAAACTGAATGTTGTCCTTTTGTAATTGTTGCGGTTTTGGTTTGGTCTCGTTTTGGTTTTTGGTTTTGGGTCAATGCCAAATGAAAAAGAAAAACACAAAGCAAATTGTTATGCTAAATTTATGTGGTATTTTCTTATATTCGGTCAATTGAATAGTTAATAGTTTGCTAAATATTTGAGGTGCACTTTAAATGGGATATAATTGTTTGTGTAGAAAATAACAGCACTTAAATCATTATGTAATATTTGCTATTTTAATTTAACCACAATTTTTTAATTTTTGAACAATTTTCAATCAACAACTAAAGTGTCAATTAGATAGATTTAATTTAAAATAAATATTTCTTTAAACTTTTTATTTGTTTCCTCATTTTAACTGATTACACTAATTATAATTTATAAAACATATTTAGTGTGCGAGTATAGATTGTTAGTTTAATTTTTTAAACTTTAAGTATAAAGTAGAATATTGGAATACATAACGGTTCAGTTTGCCATTCCACTCACTACTCAATAAAGCTGAAAACCTTCGCCTTTTTAAATTGTCCTCTTGTTGAACTTTGACTGCAGCTGCCACGCCTACTGCGCCCACTAACTGTGCTCAGTGACCTCCAAAACAAGCATGACATCAAATATACTTTCTATATATATTTTTTTTGTATTTTATAATTCTGTTTTTATTTGCCAGCATAGGTAAACGAGGGGCATCGAGGGGGCATCTTCCATGGGGTTGTTAGCCTCAGGACGTTGCGCCTTGTTCGCATTTTATTATGTGGCACTGTTGCTGTTGTTGTTCTTGATTTTGTTGTGGTTGTGTGAACCATTTTCATTTGTGTCCAAGTTAAATTTTGATTTTATATCGCTTTTTTCGTTAGAGGTGAGAGCGTGAATGAAATTTGTATCAAAAAGTAAAAAAGTTGAGATTTATAAAAAATCAAATATAGTTAATAAAAATTAAATAGAAAATATACTATTGATTTAAAGCTTCAAGTTTGAAGAAATTGTTATAATTAAAATAACATAAATAAAATTCTTACATAGAGTTATAAACCACACTTCTTAGAGTGTCCCAACCTACTTTAAATATCAAATATACTTAAATAAATAAAGTTTTAGCCTTTTAAAGCTATATTTGGTTGAAAACGTATCTGGATTTGTGCCATCTCTAAACACATTTCATTTGACTTTTATATTTTTATTATTTTTTACTAAAAATATAAAAGAGAAGTGTGTAATTTGTGTTTGTCGCCGACATTTGTATCGACGGCTTTTCAATTGGAAGTCAGAAAAACGTCGGGAAATTAATAAGCCACAGCTTATGGCCAATGCCAATGGCTTATTGGCGACACTTGCCGCAGTCTTTTTTACAATCTAAGCGTATATATTTTATAAATTTATATATTTTCTCCCCCGTATATTAATTTGAAGTGAAACTCCATTCAAATCTCAATCACTTGGCAATAAAATCGAAATTAACTTTGCACAAAGGCGTCATAAAAAGCATAAACGTTGCTTTGGCCTCGACGTTCAATTCAGTTTTTCTCCTACTGACACAAACTTAATTTGAAGCAAAACAGTCACAGAAACAAGAACAACACGTAGTATATGCCCAATTTAAAGATACCCTATACAATAAGTAAAGATTGATTGGGAAAGTAACACAATGCCTTAAATTGAGATTTATTTCCAGTACAAAGAAGTTTAATAGGAAATATATAAGGTTGGACAATATTTTGATAGTTACTGCATTACAGGGTATATGTTGAGGCAAAAAGTGTTTGTTGTTTGCGCAGTTGGTGCAAAGGCGGACTTTAAGCCACAGGTAGAGCGTCAACAAACAGTTGATGAAGTTTTTCAAAGGAGCAAGAAAACCGAGGACCAACGGAGTGAGAGCAAAGAAGGAAGCTGGAAAAAAACCCACACAAAACGAAATAAATTGAAAATCGAGTGAGCAACAACAAGAAACAGAAGCATGGCTTGTCAGCTGCATAAAAAAATTAAAAAAAGAAAGAAAAAAAGTGGAAGAGAAGAGAACGAATAAAGGAACGGGCAAAAGCAAGCAGAATATAACGAGTCCAACTCAAAAGTGTGGTTGCAAAAAAATACAAGAAAAAAAAAAAAAGAATAGAATCTAAGCTTTGGCATTCCTCTTGCTTAACAGCAAAAGTTTTTCCATTATTTGAAGATTATAGACTCTAAACATGTCCTCCTTCCCCCCGTTTTCTCCATAGCTTACCTCACGAAAAACAAAAAAAAAACGGAAAAGCTGACAAGATATGAGGGCTGTGAGGGCTGTGAGGGTTGCCATAGTTCTAACTGCTGCTGATGATGACGTAGCTTCGCAACAATTTTCCACACTTTTATGACAGCAACATCGTTTGGTCGCTGATAAAGTCACATGGAGCACACTTACACACACACCCACACATGCACACAAAAAGAAATAAGAAAAGTGGAAATTTTGAACTTTTCAGCAATGCATGCGCATTGCTTCAGTTCGTCCCGTTCCAACTTTCCAAGCAAAAACAAAATAAAATAAACAAAAAAAAAGGAAAAAAGAAAATGAAAGGAAATTCGCCTCATACCATTTGTTAAACGTCAATAGCTTTCATTTGTTCCACGTTTGTGACCCCTGGCAACTCTGCCTGAATATAGGTACACACATTGCCAGTGTTGCATATGGTTTCGCATGTTGTCGTTGATGTTTTGTTGTTGTTGTTGCTCTTGTTATCGTTATAGTTTCTATTGTTGTTATTGCTGTTGCTGTTGCTGCTGCTGGTGAGATTATTCAATGAGCTTTTCATTTGACTGTTCAAAACTTTATCATTGGCATTTGAAAATCTGTGGAAATCCCTTTTTCACAATTTTCTACACGCAACCTAAATGTGATGACTTCATTTACAAAATCGACAAAGCTAATGTCTGTAAATTATATTGAATATATTTTTATTAACTCAAAATTAGACTAAATAGAGCTTAAAAAAATATAATAAAAATCTATCTGCAATAAATAAATCAACAATAAATTTATTAAAATAAAGTAGAACTAAAATCTCATTTGAAGTCGTTATTATAAACCAAATTTAATGATATCAACATACTTTCCATACGTATTTCTGCGTTTTTTACAGTGTTCAATCAAAGCATAGTTTTGTTTGAATATTTGTTAGCTTTTATCCTTAAAAGGCAATCAATAAATTCATCGAAATGCAGCAAATAATTTGCACAAAAGGAGTAAAAAGTATATTTACCTGAGAAACTGCAACAATGTGACAAATTCCATTTTGCTTTAGCTGTAAAGAATCCAAGGAGAGAGAGAGTCGTTTTTTGGCATTCACATTTCAAACAATGGAATTCGAAACTGTTGTGGCTGTTGTTGAGGGTGTCAAGGAACATCATGAGGTAAAGTTTTCTCGACTAAAATATGTAAATTCAATAGCATGGCCAACAACTTTTCATGGCAAATCAAGCGCAGACAGAAAACGAGTCAGACTGACAGACAGACAGAAAGACAGTCAGACAGGTAGACAGACAGACAGAGAAGACAGACAGATGAATGCTTGAGGGCGGCGAGACAGGTGTCATTTCACTGTCTGTTGCTATGATTTTTGATTATTGTAAACTCAAAGCAAGGAATTTCCTCAATCTCCACCTGGTGATTCTCTGTACAATAGTCAGAAATTGGCTTGAAAAGAGCAACGAGTTGGGCTTTTAATGGTAACCACCTGAAACTCAATGAAACCCAACTTTTCCCTAGAAATCGTGTAGTTTTCTTCAGTTTTTTTTTCAACCCATTTGGGAGTATGTGAAAAGTTTTTTTTGCATAAAACGAGCATAAGCAAAGTTTTGCACTTTAGCATAAAATTATACAAGTTGATGGTCATTTTCATTTGTGTAATGTATGCGGCATATTATAAATAAGTTCTGCCAAATATTTGTTGAAAAAAAATGTTAAAAAGAAGCACAACATCAAATTTGTATATAATAGAGTTGTCGAATCTGCAAAAACTTTTGCATAGATTTGAAAAGTTTTCGTAGTTGTCACTAAAGTAAGTTTCTGTTAAAGTTGAACATACAATTAACTAACAGATAGATGAGGGGGAGAGTATTTGTTCAAGTAACAGAGCATTGGGAAGAGGCATTGGTAATAAGTAATGAAGCATTTATGAAACTTTTGTTCTGGATTTTAATTAAATTAAGTATAAATAATGTATAAATAATGAATAACTTAAACTGACATTAAAATGTTAAACTCCTTATGAAACATATGCTAGCAATCCCCAAAAACCTCCTAAAAACCCTAAACTTCTACATTTGCATTAACAGTTGATCATAAACATGAAAACTATCCTCGAAGATGAGAAATTTGAAGTGGAAAAATCCGTTGCATACTTTTTTGGGCAGCAGCTGTTGCTGTCGCCTTAAGCTTCATCATAGATTTAAACTGTAAGTGAAATATTTTAACACGCATGCACACACACACACACACATGCAGAATTGTGTGTGCTATTTTTCGCTGTCTTTTCGCAATGTGGGAAGAAAATAAGTGAAGATTTTCTGGGTTTGAGTTCGGCAAAACAAGTGAAGCGCATTAAAATGCAAATTTCTGTTGCTGCTTTTCGCAGTTTTCCCTTTTTTGTTACTGTGTATTTTTTTTGCTTTTTTCTCTGTATTGTGATTTGTGTGCGGATTGTGCTTGCGTTGTGCCATCGTTTTCACAGTTTAGTTGTGGGCGTGGCTTGTTGTCGGCATACATGTTGGGCGTAGACTGCAGTATTTTTTTGTTTATTTATTTTTCTTTCTTTTTTATTTAAAATTTTTTTTCTTTCCTTTTGTTTCGTATTGTAAAAATCGGATTTTTCCGCCATGCATAATCAGTTTGCATTTTTATTTATTTATTTTACGCGGTTTTTATTTGCCCATTGCTGTTTGTTTGTTTATTTATATTTTGTTTATTGTATTTTTTTTTCCACTTGGTTTGTGCTTTGTAGCGCATTTTTTGTTCAGAGAGATTTTTTGTGTGACTTGTTGTTGCCGCTGTGTGAAGTAATTTATTTCACTTGAACACACTTTCCTTTGGCTTTTTTATTCATTTATATTTTTTTCTCCTTTGTTTCTTGTTTATGTTTGTGACTAGCTAGCTAAAAACTAAAGCTTAGTATGTATCACCGTAAATACCCTGCATAAATTTGCTTTTGTATTGACTTTTTCAAGATATTGACGAAAATAACCCTGAAGTTAAAGGCAATTGATAACATAAACATTTTTAAATGTATTAGCCAAATAGTTCTTTCACTTTGATACGACTCTTTTCAAGTCAGTCGTACCCTTTTCACATGCTTAAAGTGCAAAGGGTATCGAAATGAAATGATTTTTGACTGCATCTCTTTGTCTGTATCTTGTGCCTCCACAATTCTTTTCTATTTTCCATTTTCTATGTGCATTGAGTTATAAATTTTGCAGCATTCATTTGTGCACTTGTCTATGGCAACATTTCAGGCCTCTCGTCTATGCATTTTTCATATGGATTTCGCTATGATTATTGTTTGAATGCATTCATTCATTCATGTGTGAGATTTGTTTGTGGCCAGAAACACAAAAAGATCCAAACCTGCCAAAAAAGTTAGTTTAACAAATTGGCTAACAACAACCAAACACTTTAAACTGATGTTTAACATTTTGTTGATCTGACAGCTAATTTATTGATAAATCATAAAGAAGCAATCAATTATTTCATTACAAGTGTACATATTAGTCGACTCAAACTCAAACATCCATAAACCCAAACTAATCAGCAAACAGTCATGAAAGTGGCATGGCAACAAGTAAAATGCCTTTTGGGATGAAAACTCTTCGAACTGCGAGTAGAATCAGCTTCTGTCAGTGTCAACGGCAGCGAACTTTGTCTGCAGCTCAAGAACGGAGAAAGGTGCAGAACGATGGCTGCATTATTTTCGGGTTGGGTATTGAACGAGCATCAACTGTGGGGAAACTAATGGAAACTATTGCAAGTCAGGGTATAAGCCTAGTTACATAACTGTGGAACAATATGCAACAAATTGCATTAGAAATTTCGAATATTTTGGAAAAGTAGTAGAAATTATAAA
This sequence comes from Drosophila cardini, assembly GCA_018903735.1. Lineage (NCBI taxonomy): Eukaryota > Metazoa > Arthropoda > Insecta > Diptera > Drosophilidae > Drosophila > Drosophila cardini. The sequence continues at coordinate 2,661,560 of JAEIGM010000013.1, forward strand.
ATTAAAAAAATAGTAGAATTTATAAAAAATATGCAAATAGTAGTAGATTTTTTAAAATTATGCAAATAGTAGTAGAATTTTGGAAAACAGTAGTAGCTTAAATTTTAGAATTAGTAGTAGAAATTTTTAAAACGAAGAATAGCAGTAGATTTTTTAAAATTATGCAAATAGTGGTAGAATTTCGGAAAACAGTGCTAGCTTCAATTTTAGAATTAATAGTAGAAGAAATTTGTATAATGAAAAATAGTAGTAGGTTTTATAAAATTATGCAAATAGTAGTAGCATTTAAAGAAATGGTAGTAAATTAAACAACACTTTTAATACTTCCGCTATTTTGTCAACTTCACCCACTGTGCTGAGACGGCTTAGGACCGTTTTCGTTGAGTACCTTGGAGAGGCCAACACAAAGTAAACTTTATAGATTTCTAATACCTCATCGAAGTCTGAACATTTTGTCCGGCTTATAACCAGATACAGATATGTGAGTATGCTTTTCTCTGTGTTTGTGAGTGTGTGTGTGTGTGTGTAACTCAGTCTTGATTGTCTGAGGACTCAGCTGCAAGAAGGCCGCTGTTAACTTCAATGCAAACTAAACCAAAACTTTGGCCCAAGACCGAAGACTTTGGGTCTGTGGCTGTTGGTTTGGTTGTTGGCAACTTTGGCTGCCTGTTTGGTTCTTTGGCTGGCGCTGCTGTTGTTCGAATTTGTTGGCAAAATAATTGTAGACGCCTTGTGGTCAACATTCATACGCACATGTTCCTGTACATATGTACATGTATATCATTTGATTTTGGCAATGCTTTTTTAAATGAAACAAACAAAGAACGGAATACTACGAAATTGACCCAATTACATTATGTCGCTTAGCTGATGGCAATTTTACAATTCAGCTAACACACCCGACACGCTCGACACCTTTGGCCCAATGCCAAAACAATAATCTTTTACAATTTTTTGTCATTTGTGACAATTTTCATAGCACACTTTTGGGCGTCTCTTATGTTAGGCCAGTTGACTACACTGAGTTCAAAAAGAGATTTCAAATTGATAACTTACCACTATGCATGATTTGAACTACGTATTTACTCCAAGGTATGTGGTTTCTTCCGTGGTATTGAATAAAATTATAAATTCAAAGTTAACTCCGTTTTTTTAAGCGTATTCCATAAGCAATTTGAAATAAATTTCAAATATAAATTTTCCTCTTCTTTCACCCAACAGTTTTCAAAAATTTCTATATACTAGTTTCTTTCGGTGCACAGTTTCTTGTTGAAATGCCGAGAGATAGAATGGCAAGTGTTTGTTAGCGCATTATGCTGACTTAGATGATATCGAGGGAGAGAAGAGGAGGCAGTATGGGGATTCACACGCCAAGCAACCACTTTTACTTACTGCAGCTGAGAGCTGTGCGCTTAGAGAAAGAGAGAGGGAGCTAGCTCTAGATAGAAACAGAGCGAGATAGAGAGAGAGAGAAAGGAAGACATTCCTAGCTGGCTTGGTCTCTTATTTGGCAAGTGGCGTGCTGACAGCTGAAAAGGATTTCGTTTGCCTTGCCAAAGTTAAGCCTTAAAGCCAAGAGCTAATTTTACTTTAAGATTTACCGACTGTGCCCAAGAATTTTGGCACAAAGCTGAAGAAAATGCATTTTACTGGTGAAAAAGGGACAAATAACATAGAGGGAGCTTCGACATTATCCGTTTTGTGATTAGGTGGATGACATGCAAATGTGAGAGGATTGAGTACAAGGGACCAAGAACCAAGGACCAAGGACCTAGAAAAGAAGTTGTAACAGTGGTACACTATGACATAGTCAACTGTAAATGTGGGCCAACTGTGGTGGCTTTAACTGGTATCCCATTCGTATTGTTACCAGCACTTGGCACTTGGCAATTTATGCATTCGCATTGCTGACCAAAAAAAATAAAGACAGAAAATACCATTCAACCTGCAAGAAACCCACGAAGTTTGCAACGAAAACTTTTATTTTGCGCAGGCATTTCGAATACTTGGGCTTAATAATAATAAGTATCATAATTTCAAGGGGTTGTCAAAAAAGTCTTTTAATTTATGTTTGCCATTTCCGAGACCAGGTCCAACTTCAAAACTCCTGTTGCCTAGAAAATCAACATAAATAAGCAAAAGTTCTGCACTAGCTCTCTCTCTCTCTCTCTCTCTCTCTCTCTCTCTCTCTTTCGTTCTGTATAGACTCTTTAATTTTTTCTTTCATGCTGCAGTCGCCAAGGACCAAGTTTGTCTTTTGTCAATGTGTATATATATTTATGTGTGTGAATGTGTGTGTGGTGTGTTTGTGTGGCTGTTGTGTTTATGGCAAGTTGGCAACTCTGTTACAATTGTGCCTAATTTCATGCTTTACTTTAGCTGGCAAACAAATGTTGTTGCATACTTTCAGGTAAATAACTTTATTAAAATAATGACAAGCCACTGGCTGTCTTTCTGTCTGTCTCACTTGCTTGTCTGGCTGTCTGGGTGTCTGGATGTCTCCTTGGCAGCTGCTGAAGTTTGCGGTGGAGGTGGCAAGGAGGGCGTGGCAGTGAGGGAATGGTAAGGGAGGCAGCTTGACAAACTGCCAGAGAGCTGCTATAACGTGTATATTTTGCATTTTGCTTGTGCTGTTGACTCTGCAGCTGACATTGAGTTGAAGTTCAGAGGCGTAGTTAAAATTAACTTAATTAATAGGTTAATTAAATAAATGTTTTATTTGCAAAAAGAAACTGAGTAGGTAGAAAGTTTAATGAAAGAAAGAAGATGGGAAAAGTGAAAAATGGATAAGTTCCGACGAGTTTTACCGAATGATAAGTAGTTTCTGCTACAATTTCGCATGCTGTAAGGGCATAAAAAGGAAAAAATATAATTAGAAAATATAGTAATACCAAAATAAAAGTTAAATGTGAATAAAAGTATGGAAAATGTTCAAAAATTAGTAATTATAATTCCTTAAATTCGACAGTCTTAGCGAGTCACCCTGTGCAGTCACTTTTAGTTTGGATCTACTTCTATGCCCATTAGCTAAACTAACTTTATGCGCTGTACAGCAAGCAACTTCGAACTTCTGATGTTGTTGTTATTGTTGTTTTTGTTATTGTTGTTGCTTTTTGGTGTAATGCACAAGGAGTTTTATGTCTGCAGTGTACCGAAAATGTGACGCTTCTAATTATGAAACTAAGCAGCTTGTGATTTGTTCAAGCGTGAAAATGCTGTCGACAACAGGCGGAACAAGACCGGGGACTGACAGAGGGCCGAGGGGAATGGAGAAGGTTATGGACACGGCACGACACGCAAAATATTATGGCAACTTGTAAATAAGCCGCAGCTGCCGGTGTCTCCAATGCAGCAACAGCGGGTCAGGCAAGTTGCTAACTGAAAGGGTGGTTAAGGTAGGAGAGGAGAGGAGAGTGGGGACAGAGTGGTCGGGGTGAACGCAAAACCAGCAAAGCCAAAAGCAAATTTTCCCCAAAAATTTATGCAAAATTATTTCGTAAAGTTTGCATTGCGCCAGCGCCCAGTTTTTATTTTGTTTTGTGTGTGTTTGTGTGTGTGTGTGTGCTGTCTTTTTTTTTTCGGTGGTGACTGAAACTGAAGCGAAACTGAAGCTGCTTAAGCCTTTTGATGATGGCTGGCTGTGCGATGTTGCCGCAGCGTTTCGCAGTGCCAACATTCGACGTAACTTGTGGTCGGTTTGCAGAGTTTTCATTTTCAGAATTTGAGTTTCGAGTTTGAGTTCATCGCCGTCGACAAAGTTTACCATTTTGCGCGACAAAGTGGCAAACAGTTTAGCAGAGTTTACGACAACAGGCGATGGCGATGGCGATGGTGATGGCGTTGCGTATGCGCCGTGTTGCCCACAGCAGTTTATGCCACCAACAGCTGTCTCGCTCTTTCCTCCACTCTTCCCCTCTCTGTTTCTCATGGTCTTTCTCGCTGTGTGGACTGTTTAATAGCATCTGCCATGCGACCATGATGCTAATTACTGTTGCCATTTAAGTGGTTGCACCAAATGACGCTTCCATCGCGCTTTTCTCTTCGCTTTTTATTATATTTTTCATCTTGCCAGTTTGGGTAAATGTAATACAGGTGACATGTTGGCCAAGTTATGGCAAACTTGGTATAAATGGGCGCTTTTGGAGGTCTATAAGTTATAGAAATTTAATCACTGTTTTCAGCTGTACAGACAGTAACTGTTTTATGCTTCTATGCAGAAACTGTTTTAAAGGTTCAAAAAATTATTAAAATATTAACTAAGTATTGTAAAAAAATAAGTAAATAATTAAAAATTTAATAATTTCTAAAACATTGAGCGTTTTGAAATTTTAAAGATTAATTTAAATAAATTGTATATTATTTGTTTCATTTAAAATTTAAAGGAATTTTTATTTTGAAATCTGTAATCATTTAAACTGCATGCCAATATATTAAGTATACGCAGCTGCTACTCAAATATTTCGCTTGCCATTTTCAGTAACAATTATTTGTAGTTTTCTTCCCCCCCTCTGCCTTTCCCTTCCCCTTTCCTCCCTTCTAGTTACAACTAAGCCTCAAGACTTCAACAAGCTTAGCGCGTGTAATACGCGTTTAAAAAGTTTACAAACTTTGCCAAGTTTTTTGGATGTGTTTTCGTATTTTGTGTGTGTGTTTGTGTGATTGTGTGTGTGAGTTTTCTGCGCTGCTGCAAATTCATTTTTTCACACCGCATGCAACTTTGTGGGTCTGCCACGCCCCTTTTTGTAGCAAAACTCACGCGCCTGTTTACACTTTTCGCATTGGTTGCTTTCGCCTTTGCTTTGATGTATTTGCTGCCAACCTGCCTCGATGCCAGCAAAGTCGCTGCCTGGCGCTTAAACTGCAAAACGTGACCATTTAAAAATGCGCCACGTTTGCCAAAAACTTTGCCAATGCCTCGAACTTTGCCACGGCCAAAACGAGAGGCAGACAGCAAAAGACAGAGGCAGAGAGTAAGAGAGACTGCAAGGGAAGAGCAAAATAAAGTAAGAAGAGAAAAACAGAAAACTTCGTGACAAAGGTGAAAAGAGCAGGAAAAAGAAAAGGTGATTGGACTTGGAATTGGACTTGAAACTAGGGAATACAAGTCATATGCAACTGGCGCATTGGAAAATTTATGAAAATTGATATTGCTAAATGGGAAAGCTGAAAAGACAACTTAATACCAAAATGGTCGAGCTGTGAAACAAACATGCTTTTAATGACATTTCACCTGAAACGTGCGCGAAATGAAGGAAAACCAAAAAAGAATGAGGAACAACTTATTTAAGGGAATTGTAAATCTAAAATACTCAGACTTTAGCTAATGAGCATAAACTGGAATGGTTTTCTTCAGTTATCCAGTAAAATATATAAGCAATAGATATAGGATATATATAACACTATATGTAAGTAACAGACTTTAATTCTTTAATGTGTCGTAAAGTGTAAGCAGTCGACGAAATTTAAGCAAATGGCAGACATTCTGAAAGCCAATTTCGTTATCAAAAACACCGAATTGGGGGAATTCCAAAGTTGAACTGCTTAAGCAAATACATATACTTAACTTTAGGGCTTTAAATTGAATAAAATATTGGCGAATTTGTGGGGATTATGTTCTGAAGAACACGACGACCCAATCAGCAATAAAACAGTTCATATCCAACTACGTGAGGAAAAATGATGGCAGCTATTTCATGTCTGGTCAAGTTAATTTTCTATAGCATCAACTGTCGCTGTGGCTGTCGCTGTGTCGCACGTCGTTGTCATTCGCAGCTTTTATTTTGCTCTGTCTAAAGTGGAAGGAGGAAGGGAGTAGAAGGGGAGAGAGAGAGAGAGACAGTCAGAGAGAATGGAAGAGATGAGGTAGCTTTAATTGAAAGCAAAATGGCAGAGCAGAAGCGTTGAGGTGAATGTTGGCTAATTCCGTAATTTGCACGCAATTGCATGAGTTGTTGACTGTATCTATAGAATGAGTGGGCACATGGGTATACACAATATACACACGCACACACATACACACATACATATCTATTTATCTATTTGTTGTGTAAGCGCGTGTGTTTGTGTGTGTTGATCGTTAGCTTTTGCCAATTGACTTAAATGGCAACCTTTGTTGCATGTGTACGTATTGTGTTGAGTTTGTGTGTTGTTGTTGCCTTTGTTGTTATTGTTTCTATTGTTGTTGTTGTTGTTAGGAGCTACATGGCGTATGTGTAATGTTCATTTGATGTGCGTGATGGGGCGTTTATTTAAGCAACACATCAAGTAAGTAGCGTTTCTTTCTATGTAGGTGTATTTTATGCAGTTTTTCTTATAAGCTAAAGTTTCCTCTTGACAAAAATACATGTATACAATAATTAAAGCTCTGTAAGTATATCTAAGGTTTTTAGTGATCAACAAAAGCTAAAATCAATTCAAATTTCTTAAAAACCCTTTATAACTGCTTTGTTATCACCGATCTCCTACTTTACATAGGCTTTCTAGCAGCTTTAGATTTAGGCTTTTTAAAGCTATTTACTTTATAAACTACGCACATTAAAATGACATTTTAGTTTTAAAGGATATCAAGCGCTCGACTTGAAAATTTCTATGTTTGTAATGCTCTTTGAAAGCTTAAGGGAACTCAAGTATTTCTTGTGGTGGCATAAAAATTGTGAATTGATGCAACTGATATTTTGATACTCACTGACAAACTGTAATCAAAGTCAGATTTGATGCGTCGCTGCTTTTGCAACTGCAGAATAAGAAGTTGACTTTAAAGTTCGTTATGCCCAAAAAAAATATTGAAACTTTGCGTTGCTCTTGTGGTGAAAAAGTTCAAGGCTTACAGATAGAGACAGAGACAGAGAGAGAGAGACAGAGGACTGAGAGAAAGTGAGCAGAATATATTCTAGTTGTATGTGTGTGTGCTAGTGTGTATCTGTGTGTGACACGCTGCGTTTAACACAAATGAATATGAATGCGGGCACAAGAGACAACAGAGAACCCCAGAGAATCCCACAGGGTAGCGAAGAGGAAGAGCTGGAGAACATTGCGCTAAATAAAATTTAATGTAGTGCGAAACGTTTATGAGCTGCAACCGCAACTGATGATGAGAGCCGCCGGGTAAAAACGATGCGCGTTGCAAGAGTTGCCAACAACTTGAAATCTGAGACTAGAGAAACAAGAACTGAGAATGGAGAACGCTGAACGTTGAACGCTGAACGGAGCACGTTGAACTAAGAGCAACGAAGCGGAGCGTTAAATAAACAAGTGGTTAAGTGCTCAAAAAGTTGACTGGGTGGTGCCAGGACCCAGGAGACAGAGAGGGCAGAGGGGAGGAAGAGGAGCCACAGGAGCCACAGAGCTGTTCAGAGCTTCAGTTCATTTTAGTTCAGCTCCGGTTTCATTTGGGCAATTGAAAAGTTGCGTTGAGTGCTTAAAGTTTCTGGTTGCTGTAAGCCATATTGCGTATACGCACAGGTAAATTGCATTTGACAGCTTTCAAAGTGTTGCTTAAGATTGCAGCTAGACGTAAGCGCTCAATAAGCAAATACCCTGTACCATCAACACTAATGCAAAGAAAAAATGCAGCTGGACTTTTAAAAGTGATTCCAAAGGGAATTAAGGAGGGAAATGGTGGAAAAAGGAAAGCCGAAAAAACTAATTGAATCGCAACGAATGAATGCTTGTGTGGCTGGGAAATTGCTATGCAAATATAGAAAAAAATTGAATGCATTTGAATGCAGTTTCCATTTCAGCTGGAAAATTTCGTGTGCGTATGTGTGCGTGTGTGCGTATGTCTGCATTGCAGCTACGTGTGTGTTATTGACAGCCTCATGACAGTTTAATTATTTTATAGAAGTGATTTTTGCGGTAAATCACAACGGAATTGTATGCACTTGACAGTGAATTCTGAGCAAAGGATCAGTTATCAAAATTTCCATTTTATTTTCAGTCTATCATTTTCAACAAATGCTGCATAGAAATGTTATTGTTGATTGAAGCCGAACAGTCTTTTCTAAACGTCAACACAATGTTAATATATTTACGAAAAGTAAACAAGAAATTACACAGTAAATGCGTAGAAAATAAAGTCTATTGGCTTACTCTCTGTCTCTCTCTCTCTCTCTTTGTAAGTTACTTGCTTTCCTTCTCATACATTGCCTCTGGCAGCAGCAATAATAATAAGACAAGCAAACCTATACAGACATCACTTAAACTGTCCAACTGACTGTATGCCTCAATTGGTTTCTCCGTACCAAGCTAAAAAAAAAACAGAGAAAAAGTTTCATTTTTTCTTGTTTTTTGTTTTATTTTGAGCGCGTGTGAAACCGACATGAAACGCACTTCGATGGACAATTTCCGTTTCCGGTTGTTAAATGAGCAGCTGCTGTAACTGTTGTTGCCGTTACTTATGACGGCACCAAAGTGATAGGCCTAATAAAAATGAGCAGAATGTTGGTCAGTCTATTGCCAAAGACTTGAGCTCCTTTTGGCTTTACTTCAAATACAAAACACAAATATTTTATATGTTTAAAAAACTTTGTAACTTCAAGAGCTTTTCTGTTGTACTATACATATCGAAAGGTGATCGAAATGATATGAATAATAAACAGAAAATTGCTTACTTTGAAAAGTACTCAAAACCAATTTAAGTTGTTTTTAAGGAATTAAGTAAGGCTTTAAGTTGTTTTTAAGGAATTAAGTAAGGCTTACTGGAAGAGAATTAAAGCTACTTAAAGGCTCTTTAAGTCCCTCTATGTTGCAAAAAATCTTAGAGGGAAGCAGTTTACTTACCTGTATTATGATTAGAAGTCCTACATGTAGCTTTACTTACCAATCTCTTGGAAAAGAAAATGTATTTGGTTACCAAACCCGGTTTTAACATAGAAGTTCTTTTTATTATTCGGAGCTCTTTTATTTTCGTAGGTCCTACATCAATAAAGGTAGACATTTAGCTCAATATGCAAACAGTTTACACCTGATGGACACTGTAATCGAATCGTAAAGCTTATTTTACTGAGCACATATCACTGGCAAAAGCCAAAGCTGACCAGAGCATTAGTCAAGCACTTAGCTGAAGGTATTAGTACTTACTCTAACCACTCTTCTAGTCTCCTCTTCTCCCTTCCCCTCCAATTTGGTCTTAGAAATCGCTTTTCTTACCGTTCAGTTGGTCAAAACGTTTAGCTGCCTTTTTAATGCGTTTAAGCGCATTTACTTTGCTTTGCTTTGCTTCAAGTGCTTACTTGAAATTCAGTTCAGAAATTGTCGGTCAGCAGCTGCTTTTTGCCACTTGTTGCTGTTACCTCGGAATCAGCTTAGACCACCCACTCACCCCCTCCCCCTATCCCAGTCTGCTCTACAGCCCCTCTGCCCATCACATGTGAGCTGATTATGTTAATGCGGTGGCCCATTTAATGCGTTGCCAAGTCAAACAGCACTTGCGGCTTTTCCTTCAAATTGAATTAAAAAGTTCAAGCGAAAAATGCGAAACGGCAATTAAATTAAAACTTTTCAATTTTATTGCAATTTTATGGTTCGAAATAAGAAAAGGTGGAAATCCTAACCTAACGAAAGCCCATGAAATTTTAAATCACTAGAGAAATCCTTAGAATAATCATAATTGGTGATAATTAACTTACCAATAATGAAAGTTAACGAAAACAAAAATTATGCTGGACATTCGCTGTGTAAGCTTAGTTACTTACTATCAATATTAAGTGTTTAAGGCATTTAATTATAATTCTGAATTTGAATTTTTTCTTTATAATCCATATTTTTGTAAAATTATAACTAATTTTCACTGAACTTTACCGCTTATCGTTGATACTTATTAAATGAATTTTCTACTTGAAGCTTTTAAACATTTTTGGTAAGATTATAAAATAAGCAACAATTCAGGTTTTAAATTATACTGCCTGGTAAAAGCTTAATAAACACTCATTTACCTTTTCTTGAAGCTTTTGTTTTCTTCAGCCTCTTATCAGAAATGAAAAGCTGCTACGAAAGTTGACCTGCATTTAAAGCTGCTTAAGTGGTCGCCAAGTCCTCGAGCAAAAGAGGCAATGGAATGGTATACTCTCTCCCATTCTCCCTCTCTCTCTCTCTCTCTCTCCCTCTCTATCTGTCTATCTCTTGCTCCCTCTCATGGGTATGAGTGGTGAAGTGCTAGAGTAGGGGACTTGGCGGTCTGGGCCGCAAACAAAAATTCATTAAAATTTTGCATATTTTTAAAACTTGAGTGACCCGCGTCGCGCCTTGGGGCACTTTTGGCCTTTAAAGTTTGCTTTCTCCCACAACAAGTAAGAGCAGCAAATTCTCTTGTTTATGCCACGTAATGTGGCAGCTTAAGTCTGCTGACCCCTGAAAAGTATGCAACGAAATCCTCTAGCCGAGTGTAAAATTTAAGCACACAGCAAACAAAACAAGGCTGAGGAGGAAAAAAAAAAGTTTTTAATATGCGGATAGCTTTAATTAAATATGTTTTCCACTTGGCGAACCCAAACAAAACGGAAAGAAACAAAAAAACAACAACAACAACAACAACGAAACAGTGAAAATATAAAACAACAATACAAAAACAAAAATTTCAAAATTGTGCGTCAGTAGATGTGAGTGTTTGAGTGTCTGGGTGTGTGTGTGTGTGTGTGTTTGCATTATGGTTTTGCTTTTGTTTTACATAAACATTAATGTTGCTTTGGTGTGGAAAACAAACAAGTTGTTCTCATTTTGTATTTTTTCTCTATTTAATACTTGGGAAAATATTCTGTTGTTGTTTGCTGCTCTCGACCTATTTGTTGTTAGTTTAGAAAATTAATGCGAAACGTAGAACATTAAAATTTGTTGGATTTCAGTGTAAGTCTAGCTCTTTAAATATCTACTGAGTCTTTAGGTACTTGACTTGAGTTTAAAATATGTTTAAGTGTATAATTAAACTGCCTACAAATTAAATTAAGCAAATTTACTTTAAATTGAAGTTAAAATCTATTTATTTTGGAGGGAAAGCTTATTATAAGACTTTCCTGGGGGGATTTTCTTTGACATTTGCTTAATAAGTGCTTTTACTGTTGCCGAAAATGATACTGTGTTATTTATTTAATTTTCAACGCTTCATTTCCATTATCGGCTGTCTGAAATCTTAATTATTAATTTCATTATTAAATACACATTTTCTTATTCTTTTTCATATTTTACCCATACACTGTTTGGTATTCAGTGTCAGTGCTGTCTGGAAAATACGCTGAAAGGTTTTCAGTTATTTGCTGCTTCACCATTGATAATAATTTATTATGAATTTCTTTATTATTTTTCGGTGTCGCCATCGCCAGCTTCGATTCAGTGGGCATTATTCTGTGTTGTTCTTTTCACTGACATCTATTTCTCTCACTCTCTCTCTCCCCCTCTCTCTCTTTCTCTTTCTCACTATCATTTCTCTACTCGCACTTGAACTCTTCTCTTGTTCAATTCGTTTGCCTTGTAGGAAGTTTAAATAAACATAAAATGACGACATGAACATGAATAAGGCAACAGCCACGACGTCTGCATATGCAGCATATATTTAAAATTTATGCCTTACACACACTTTGGCACGCTTTCCCAACACACTTACAAGCATACACATACACTCACACACACACTCTCACAGTTGCCATATGAAAAACAAACAAATTGACAAGCCGATACTGAAAATGCAAACAAAATGTGTGGAAAAGTATGGGATATTTTTGCTGCTTTTTCGGTAAATGTTTTAAAAATTGTTGTAAAATTCATCGGATATGAAAATCTAATGATTTGTAAAGTCGCCGATAAGAGAAGAGCGCCCTCTGGCGCCCAGAATCAACGGCAACAATAAAGGCAAAGGCAACAAAAACTGTGGTTCGTGTTGGGAAATGTGTGAAAGGATTTTCCGCATTTATTCAAATATTAATATTTACTTTTTATCCAACCCATCCATATGATTGCGATTGCGATTGGAATTGGGATCGGGATTGGGATTGCGTGTGTCTGTGGAATTATTGAAAACTTTGAATCCAAAAGTTTTCCCTGTGCTCTGAGTGCGTGCATGTTCCCCAATTTTAGGCACTTTTTGGGCACCCTTAAGTTTTCCCTTTCCCTTTTCCCTTTCCCAACTCCATTTTCTATGCAGATTACCACAAATGTTTGTGGAAGGAATTCAATGGGCTAAAAATAAAAGTTAGTCCAGTCTAAAGTCAGAAACAAAATCAATTCAAAGTTTTGTTACAATTTTGTGCTTTTTTCAGTAGGTCAAACCCAAGCTAAACCCCATTGCCACGCCCCCTCAATTGATGAACCATCTGGGTCCCAATCGGATTAACAGCCATTATGTAGTAAATTATGTATCTGAGTTCTCTACGTCTCTACGAATTGTGTAAATTGTATTTATTTTTAGATTTATATTTTTGCTCTTAAGCAAAATCTCTGTTCAGTTTCAAGCGTGTGGCATTAAAAAATATTTACTGTGTCTAGACTTTTCTACGCATAAATCAAATGCATCGGCAAAAGACTCGGATACTGCAGTTTTCGGTTACAAAAAAAAAAATAGGAGAATGAAACGAAAGGTCAGATGAAAGGAAAACACAAGCGACTGAATGTTGGGAGTGCTGGACTTGTACATACTCTATAAATGTCATTAACATTGTATAAAACGATAATAAATGGGGACTAAGGAGAAGAGTAGTGAGAAAAAGGAGTGTATAAGATAGGATAATCCTTTGATTTATAAATAGTAATTTTAAATTTAGACACCACATAAGGACAAATACATTCTTAACTGTATCTAATAGAATTTTTCAAAAGAAAGTCTGTCAAAAAAAAACAAAGAAATAAATCTAAAATCTTTATTTTACAGGTTTTTTATATTATTTAATTTTTTTTACTTCTGAGGACTACTTTTATACTACTACTTTTATACATTTTAATAGTTACAGGGTATAAAAATATAAAAATAAATAAAATTGTAGCCATAATGTAGTTCTCGTTAGTCTGTGTATGTGTGTGTCTCTGGGTTGCGTATACTTAATGTGCAGCGTGTGTGGCATCAAGTTCTACCAAAGTGGTAAAATGTGCAAAGAGTGTGCGTGTCTGTGTTGGAATTTTATAAATTTTATTTATATGCTTTTGAGTCAAGTTTTTAGTTGGTTTGTTTTTGGCTTTTTTGGCTGTAAAGCAGCACAAATTTATTTAAAAGTCGCAACTAAGAAAAACAGGAAATAACAATTAGTTTGTCCAAGTGGTGGGCACTAAATATAATTTAAGCTGTTTACCAATTGAACGAACTTAAAGTTAGTTGGTCTCTTTAGGTTTTAAGATAATATACAGATGAGTGATTTTATGGCTTTGAGACCCCCATATTAATTTACTACTCGCATTGATTTAAAACCAAACATTACTTAAACTCTGTACACATCTATGATCTCTGATAATTTGGTAAAAAATATAATTCAAACACGAAAAACATCTCAAGTGTCTGTCAGTCACCGCGTCTTAAACCACTTGGATCGAGTATAAATCGCATTCCAAAGGCAAAACGATCTGTGGGCAGGCTCATGACCACACTAAAGCCCATTTGCAGGGGTATATATGACAGATATCTGGAAAATTAATGAAAATAAATCGAAATCAAAGAAATATGGGAATAATCTTATAAACAAACCTAGTCCACATGAAACCCACAAGTGCATCCGAGTCTATCATACCATGAACGGCACAATTCCAGAAATTCCACTGATAACATATAGTTGCAATAGTTTTTCGGGTACTACGGTTCCAGGCCAAGAGATTGGCCATTTGAATCTGTGGATGTATACGTTGCCAATAGCTGACATCAAGACCCTGACGCGAAGCGGTTGCCGCAAATGAATAATTGTGATGCGAGTAGCTGTTGATAAAAGAGATTAAATTAAGTAGAAACAGTTAACTAAATATAGAGTCCACTTACCGTGCAGCTAAAGCCAAGTCTGTCATAAGGCTCTTGGGCTCGTTCCACTCCAAAAGTAACTCTCCTCCAATAGCCCAATGCTGTGATATTGAACGCATTCCCGAGAGTGTACAACGTCCATTCTCATTGCGTACATTATAAAAATTTGCTGTCCAAGTATCGTTGGGTCGTGTCCACTCTATGGTATACTGCGTCTCGACAGGCACATCCTGTGTATGCTTCTGCAGAACGGCCTCGAGGCGCAGGGGCTTGAAGGGATAATAAATGATATTCAAATTGGCGGCCAATGTTGTGGGATGTACATCGCCAATAATTGTGGGCGTTAGCTAAAAGACAAAAGAAAATTGAAACACTTAAGATTGAAAGTTTCTAAGATGGCTAAGTTATACCCTTTGAACTGAAGTAAAATATAAATTATTGCATACTTTTAGGTGCTTGCAATTTAATTTTATAGCACTTTAAAGGAATGCAATTCTCAATCTAGTAGTTGTGGTTATTAAAAAATCAGTCCATAAACTGAACTAAAGTACACTTTATACTGACACCTATACCCTACAAATGAACATTGCATAAAACGTCAACTTGCCATGAAATCATCTGCCACCCGAAATGTGTAGAGTCCTCCAAAACGAAAGCCGGCAGCTCGAACATGGCTTAAAACCCAGGCAGCTGAAATGAACTTATTTGGTGCCAATCGATGATAATAGTCCAATTCGACGCCATCGTAAAACTTTGGCATCACATTGTGGGCCAGACTGTGCAGGGATTGTACATTTCCGGGATTTTTTGTATTATTTATGCCACCGTAACGCTCAAAACATGATGGAAACTTATAGCCACCAAATGGTGGACATGAATTACAGGACATGCCTTGCCGATTTAAACGAATATCAAATCCAGATGTTTAGAAATGTTCTAGAAATGCAGCGTAACGGTTAAAAAATTGTATTCGAATTCAAATTAAACTTAGCTTTAGGCCTGAGCAATTTTGGGCTTTTTTGTTTGTCTGTCTAGAAAACTATTATTGTATCTCAATATTTAAAGTTTTCCACACTCAATGAACAGTAAACGAAAATGTTACATAGATCTAGTTCTCAATTCGTGAATTCGTGAATTCATGAAAAATTTATATTAAAATTCCCCAAACATCAGCTGACAATTGTCATTTTATGCGCCATTTCAGCGAGTTTTTCCCCCTTTTTCGCTTTATACCGAAAAAAAGTGTCATCTTTTTTGTCCCTTTGGCACACCATTAGGCGCATTTCATACTCTTTACATTATTTATGAGACATACACTTTGCTCCGCCACTTTATCTCTCACTCTCTCACACTCTCCCACTTTTTCTCACACTTCCACACCCTTCTTCTTTCACTGTGTTTTTTGCATCGTCTCATTGGCGATTCCTTATTTCATGAAATATTTAAAAGCAACCACGGGTCTGTCTGATTAAGTTGTAGTCGCGTTGCCGTTAAAGGATCAGCGACAAGCACTTTTCAGTAGCCAAAGTTTGAGGGGTAAAATAAGTGTTTGAATAGTTAAATTTGACTGGTGTGACAGCCGAACCATAAAATCTATTAATTTATTATTTTTCATAGAATTTATAACTTAAAATTCACACTTTCAAAATCATTTGATTAATTTTCAAGTACTTTTTACCAAGCAGTCCATGTTCGAGCAAAATGCATTTTTGGCTTTTTGGTGTCGTAAATTTCTCCCATCGCACATAGATAGTTATACGTTTTATCACGTTTCCGGCACTTGGCACCTGGAGTCGAGCCCCATTTATACAACATTTGATCATCCTGATTATCGGTGCTAAAAACGCAGCTGAGTATAATGAAATAACTATAATTACGTAAATATCGCAGAACGGCGCAACCAAATTTTGTATTGTAGTCGATAATGAGTAGAGAAGCTGAAAGAAAGCCACTAAATTGGCAATGGGATTATGGTTTATAGTAAAAGGAATATTTTTAACCAATAATACAAACCTTTCTCTGTCTGTGACTTTCAAATTGAGCGTGTCTGAACGTGTTATACTGTCAATATCCTCGAACCAACTATAAACGATATTCCTTATCGCCTCCTTTATACCTAAAGTTGAATTATGAGCTATATGCTCGGATTTTCCAGCTAGACTGCCAACCGGATCAAATTCAGATGAGCTTAAACAGGGTCTGGGACTAACATCACAACGGCTTACATCCAGTCTAGCAAAATAGGCCAATTCCTTATTCCAACTCATTTTACCCATACGCGCAGCAGCCGGTAAATTTCTATAAGTTTTTCCTTCTGCAACAGTATTTCGCAGTTGATTAAGTATATCTTGGATCAGGTATCTATAGTCTCGCTCCTTCAAAAGTTTAGTTTGTGAAGAGCAATGTTTGATTTTCTGCACAAGAATGAATAATTAATTTTATTAAACAAATTAAAATTGTTTAAAACTCACGCCTTTATTATTACAAGGTAAATTCATTGTGTAACATGGACTTAGATCACAGTAACTATTTCTTTTAACAAACTTGTTGGCTTGTAAAGCCAAAATGACACTCAACAACATTGTAAAACAGCATATTTGTGAAAAGGTTCTCATTGTATTGCTAATTTTTAACTAAACATCATTGTTATTGCTCAGTTCTGGCTTTTATACAAGTTTTCTAGAAGAATTTACATCTGTTTCTTACATATATCCTTATCATACTGATCAAATACAGTTGGAAAAGTTAAATCAATAAGTGAAATATGCTTTGTTATCTTCTGAAAGTATTTCCCCTCGTACAATGAATAAGGAATTGTCTATACTCTTTAAGAATAACTGATTTACTCATTGAAGACTGCTTGGGTTAAAAAATACCGAATGATTGACTGATTGATTATTTGAATATTTAACCAAATGAACTTACTCACCAACTGCCATAATTATTAGTTACTTGAATGAATCATTGATGGATCGATAGACCATTTGCTCGATTGAGTGATTGACTTTATTGTTAAACTGACACTTACAAACTTTTAAGAAATTTTTATTTTCAGATTATCAGACTAGTTTGAGTGTTTTAGTAGTTCTCTGATTGACCGACCTTGATTGACTGATTGATCTATTGACTTATGAACTAACTCACCAAATGCCATAATTATTAGTTACCTGAATGAATCATTGATGGATTGATAGACCATTTGCTCGATTGAGTGATTGACTTTATTGTTAAACTGACTGATTAACTGACTGATTGACTGACTGATGAACTAAAAAACTTACAAACTTTTAAGAAATTTTTATTTTCAGATTATCAGACTGACTTTCAGTGTTTTTGAGTTTCTGATAAATTGACTATCTATTGACTACTGTTTGACTGTCTCAATTATAGAACTAAATCACTTTGATTTAAATTCAAATGAATAACAAAATTAGTATGCCATTTGTGAGGGTATTATAAGTAAGAACTACAATGTCGCTTTTGTTGGCCGTTGTCAGTTGGCCGTTTGCCGTTTTCCGTTTAAGCCGATTTCCAGTTGAGTTCATGAAAGCAAATGCAAAATGTTGTTTATTTAACGGCTAAGTCGCGGCTTGGACTTTAGCATTATTCTTTCCTTTTAGGAACGGCACAAAGTGAGTACAGAGGGTAGACTGAAGAGGTGGGAGTGGCATTACTCGTCCATTACTTATTTAGATGTCGCACTTACATTTGTCACTCCAACAACAGTCGCTGCTCAGCCAAGCCTTCTTTTCCCCCTCCCCTTCCTCTCAGCACCCCTCTTCGACCCTTCTTCCTCATCCCTCTCTGGAAACGACTTTGGTTCTCAGATTCCATTTCCATTTGCTTTAATTTAATATGCTAAAATATTGCAGGCCGCATTCGCAATCGTTAAATCAAAGCGCAGCGACCACAAGACCTTTGTAACCGCAAAACAGTCCAAAGATACAAGATACAAGATACAAGATGAAAGGAGAGAGATGTAGATAAAAAGTTGGGGGAAACAGATAAATAGATGGAGACAGAAAGACAACATTATAACAACAATTTCTTTGATTTGTTTAATGTAATTTAATAAGAGCAAATGCAGCGTTAAAATAAACAATTTATGTAACTTAATCTGTACAGTTTAAATAGCAGGCTTAAGTAAAACAATTTAGTTATATAGAGCTTGGAAAACTTAAACTTTTATTTAATTTTTATACAAGAATTTCTTTGATTTATTTGATATCATTTTATTAAAACTTTATATTACCTTAAGTCATTTTCATTAAAGAATTTTTTAAATATACCCTGTTTAGTTGAAAAATTTTAGTTTCAATAAGTAAAAGAATTCGTTTTATTAGAAAAGGTTTATATGGTTTTTATATTAAATTTAGTTTATGTATAAGATATCTGAAAGTAATACATTTTTCTCAACAATTTTCCTATCTATTTTCCAATTAAACTTTATTACAAAAAATTTTGTTTTGTTTTTGGTATATTTTGAAAGTCAATGACAATAAACAATTGAATTTTTATTTTTCACAAATACACTTTTGTCATTTTCCTGCTGCCGGTCACGCCCTCAATCGCCCTCAATAGCGACACACATTTAACTTATGCACTTTTTCAATCAATCGGTTAAGAGTGAAGGACGTAAGGTGTGTGTGTGTGTGAAGGTGAGGGGGGGGGGGGGTGCAAGCTCCGCCTGATACAAGTAGTACAAGTACATATATTCAGTGGCATATAAATTAAATTTGAAATATATAAATGATAGGGCAAAAAGGCAGCAACACTTGAAATATTTACTGTCCTGAACTGGGGAAATTGTAAAACATTTCTCATATGTACAAAATATCAGAAAAATACTGTTGTAATGTATTCCCGACTTGCCAATACCCTAGCAATAAGTAATTAAATAATTCTTTATATAAATTACTATCATTCACGATCAAACAGGGTATGTTTAAGTCGATATACAGCCCCCCTCAAAAGTGAATTGTAATTTACAAATGTGAATTTATTTATTTGTTTGTCGATTGTTTTTTCTTGCTTGTGTAAAATGCTTACAAACGTGTTTATTTTTTGAATTGATCATTGTTTTTTTTATGCATTCTGCAAATAATTTAATTTTATTTATTGAATGTTAAAAAAAAATACTTTGTCGAGAACGCGTTGGAGGCGAGCGTTATAAATTTTAAATATTTCTTTAGTGATTTTTTCTTTTCATTTTCATTTTTCACTATTTTTCATTACGCGCATTTGTATTGATGAACTTTTTCGAATGTTGTTCTGGTATGCGATGTGGGCGTGGTGGCTGCCCTTTTTTTCCTGCAACACTTGCAAATTCGTTATCAATAAATGTTATTTTCGTGTTACGTAAACTTGTTCAATTTCGCAGTGGAACAAAAACAATAATCTTTTCATTTATTAAGCAAAAATGTGGAAAGTTCAAATTTATATCTTTAGAATATTTTATTAATAAAGAGTATTGCAAAATTGATTTTAATTGAAATATTATAAAAACTATTTAAAATCTAACAGATCATGAGAATAATTTTTTACTTTATAAATGTTAATTAATTTTTTACAGCTGTGCAAATGACAGCAACCTCTTTTTAAACCAATTATTGAACAAAATTCTTTTTTTTTTAGACTTCAGATACAGATAGAAATATTAGCGAAGACAAATGTAAAGAGTTTTATTTATTAACGTTCAATATAACATTTATAGAAAGTCAATTTTAAATCAAAAATTTACAGTTGATTTAAGATTCATTTCTTCCTATTTTTATTAAATATTTAAATTTAGAATAGTTGTTATCAGCTCACTTAATTACTTTTAGTAACTTTTGGATACGGCTAATCATCCACAGAGCTTTTATGATAGCGCTTCATATGGCTTCCTATTTTTTAGCATTTTTCAGAGCGTAGAGTAGCCAAACAAAAAGCTATCTGTAATTACCAGAAAATTGCCAAGCCAGTCAATAGTAAACACCATGAAACACCTTTCATAACTTACACACACACCACACATATACACATACACTCTGTATATGAACACATACAAAATTGAAAGAAAAATCCAATGAACACTTTCCCTTTCCCTTCCCCTTTGTGGCCTCAAGAAGCGAATTGTGTATGGATTTTGAACTTTGATGTCAATGCCATCAATAGGATTCGAACCTCTAGGTCCAGATAAAAAGGCCAATGGGAAATGGCGAACAGGAGGTGAAAACAGAGGAAACGGAAAAGGCTTAACAGCTGCGTTTAGATGGCTGAAAGAGTCGGTCTAAAGGGAGGCGGGGGCGGTTGCGGGAGAGTGTGTAGTGTATGCTGGACATAGGCAACATAATCATGGAAATTGTCAGTACATAATGCCTCAAAAGGACCTCGTCGATGCCGAAAAGGCGGAAAAGGTTTTTATTTGCAACTTTACTTACTTCGAGTCAAGCCTCTTTGCAGAATTTGTAGAGCGGAAAGTAATTTTCTTGCGCTTTTCTTGTTTTTTTTGCTTTCGTTTTATTCGCAACGTTCACGTTTTCGTTTTTTTTATGAGACTCGATATTCGCTTAGTGTCCCGCCTCACAAAAAAAGGAAAAATGGGAAAGGAAAAGTTCACATGCCGGCCGCACTTTGATTTTGTTGTCTGACATTCTTTGTTGTTATTGTTCTCGAACTCGTTGTTGTTGTTGTTGTTGCTGCTGGCGTTGGCAAAAAGCAACTTTTGCACGTTTCGATTGTGTAAAGTTTTTATGGCTTTTTGATTTTTTCACTTATTGGCCAAGGCCAATATGGAGTGAGGACTGGGACGTTGACGTTAAGCGGCGAGAGTTGGCCTCTTTTCCCCTAAAGGCACTTAAATAATTACGAAATAATGGATGGGCGTCCAACTGGAGACACTTTACGATATCTACTTCGATATAGTGTCCATATATATAAAAGAGAAAAAAGAAAAATAAAAGTGAGAGCAAGATGAAATGGAATTCTGAGTTTATCGATGGCCATAAGTAATGCAAATCGTGCCTAAGTGCCAACAGGCACTAAAAACTCTTTCACGTGAAGAGTTCTTTCTCTGCATCTTCTGTCTCTGTCCTGCAATCGCCATCTTTCTGTCATTGAGTCAATGGTATGCAAATATTGTGAAAAGCGAAAATCAGTAAAAGTGCCTCGAGGGCTTCAGTTTGTTGGCAGTCCTTTGTGTACGTGTGTATGTGTGTGTGTATGTGTGTGTGTGTGTGTCACTTTGATTTGTCGCCCCTTTTTGTAAATATTTAATGGTGCAGAAGTAAGAGGTATCTTAAAGTTGAAGCATGTGTTTACATTTTAGTTTACTATTCAAACATAAGTTCAACTCTCTCTCAACACTTAAATTGACGTCCATAATAAAGCTCTATGAATTGTGGTAAAGGTGTCTGAGATAAATTTAAGTGCTTGTTTACCAGATATCCTGTAATGTCTTGAGAAGTATAATTATTTTTATTAAAATAAAAATTTATTAAAATAAATATATGCAAATAATATTTAATTAATTCCTGTTTCATGTAGGCAACTTTTAACACTATAAATTTTAACAATTTGCAGGGTATGCCATAGGACACATATATATAGTTTGATAAAAAGTCGAAAATAAAACAACACTCGATTCAACCACATTAAAAGCCATTTCAAAGTAATAATTTACACAAAACTAATTAGCTGGCGAAAAGTTAAGACTAATTTTCGTAACACCTTTAAACACACACTAATTGCAGATGTCCTTAAAGTAACTGAAATATAGTCATAACTGCAAACTTATTGTGACATGAGAATGAAATAAAGGGAAATTGGCAGCTGTTACCTTTTTGGGTATATGGAAGTTGGTTAATTTACAGTGACTACAATAAGCCAAATATGCAATATAAATAATGTTGAGCATTCGACATAAATAACTAACGATGGCAGAACGGACTACGCTTCAGTTGCTTCCGTTGTAATATACTCGACGCAGCTGTTGTTCCTCCTCTCTCTTCTTCTCTCTGTCCCTCTCTATCAATGTTTGTCCCTCTTTTTTTGGTCTCTTTCGCTGTGTAACTGTTACAATTAATTAGAAACTAACAAAGTTCCACTTGGCAAGGCGCTAAACTTGTCCCAGCTGCCGCCAAGCCAAACCAAGCCAAAGACTGTCGCGCACATAAAGCGCTTTTAATTGATTTTTGTGTTACGTGCAATGGCAAATTGTCCTCGACTTGAATCGACTTGAATCGAATCGTGTTGACTCTGCTGTGGTTGAGGTTGAGTTTGAGGTTGTGCTTGTGCTTGTGACTCTGGTAGCTTCTTTTACTTCAAGTAATCGTTCATTCATTCATTCGAATCGTAGTTAATTAATAAATTATTCCATGCGATTGAACTAACAATGGGAAGCTGCTACTTTTCTACTTTCGGTACGTGTCTGTCTCCACTGCCAAACTAAACTTGGACACCAATTACCCCCACTCTCTCACTCTCCCTCTCTTACCATCTCCATCTCCTTCTCTATCTTTATTTCCACTTCCATTTTCATCTGCTGCTTACGTATATAAATTACATTTTTTTGCAATTAAACACATTTTATGTTATATGTTTGAGCTGGAGAGAGTGGGAGAGTGAGAAAGGCGAGTGCTTCAAAATGTTTAAGGCTGGCACATGCTGCGTATACGCAATGTGCTAAATTTGTGAGTTCCGCAAATGGGGACTATTCAACGAATCCGTGTATTCTTTACGTTGTTTAAGAGAGATATGACCCGAGATATTAACATTCCTTCCACCCCGCACCCCTCAAGCCTCCTCAATCCTCTCGTTCCCTAAGCTGAACAATATAAATTACATTTTCATTTTATTTCCTGTCCATTTGGGGTCCCAGCTTTGAACACTCCAAGTTGCATCAGGTGTGTCGCACATATTGGAAATTTATTAAAAGCAGAACGTAAACTTTAGCGATTTTATGTGCGCTGCTTTGTGGTCAAGTTGAAATTAATTTGGTGGCTTGAAAATGTTTTAAGCATTTAACGGAATGTTGATTAAGGACATTTAGTACACAAAGTAATTTGACCACTTTAACTAAATATGCTTTAATTACACTATAATATTATTTAATTGTTTTATGTGTCATTGAGGCCTTGGGAATCTGTGCTAAAGTCAAGGGGAATACATATTATATGCGGCATGTGGTAAGCGGCTAAGCTCTGTTGCACACAAATTGCATGAAACTGAAGGCAACCGAATGAAAAATACAATTTTCATAAAAAATAATTGAATAAACAACCGCAGAGGAAGCAAGGGAGGGAAAGTGGAGAGACAACGACAAAGGACTGGAAGTAAAAGGCATTAGCAACAGATTACTGCCAGACCCTGAAGTATTCCGGATTTAGGATTCAGTACACAGCACAGCTGCTTCAACGACTCCAAGTGGACCTAGGATCCACTACTCTGTCCGACAGTCATTAGCAGTGTGACCCAGAAATGAACTAAGCCACATAAAATTTTATGCTGTTTGCAATAATAAATTTAATTAAAAATCTCGAAATTGACTAAAAGAGCCTCCCAAAAAATAAAGTCGAGATGGCATAAGTTGCACTCAGAGACATTCGAGTGTCCTTAGAGTCAGTAGTCCTCAGTCCGCAGTCCGCTGTCTGCAGTCATCGACATCCCACTCATCTTTCGTTCCGTGTAGTTGGTAAAATGGAACTCACGTTTTAAGCCTCAAAACCGGAAGTTGCCCAAATGCTTTTCAATTAATTTTTTTCTGCACTTTTCTTCACTTGCAAGCCATAAAAATCAATTGCTTTGGTTTCATTTGCTATCCTTTCCTTTTTTTTCCTTTCCCTTTGGACTTTTATGAGCGAGTTACTTGCAGTTAATTAGAGAATGAAAGTGCTACGGCTAATCAACTGAAAGATGCTCGAACTGCAGGTCAAAGGTGTTGTCTGGCTGTCAAGTTGGCTGACGATGACGCTGTCGATAAGCCAAGCAAGCCATATTGTAACGGAAATGAGAAAAAGTAAAAATAAGACCGAAGAAATGAAAAGAAAGTGAGTAATAGACAGTCAGGTGGGCGGGGTTGATAATCCCAAATGATTGCCCCGATGATGGCTTTTGTGTGCGGCTAAAAAGGGTTAACTAGACTTCACATCCGTCCAATAACAGATTTAGCCAAGTGTTAAAGCTCCAGTAACTCAAGTAATGGGATTAAGCTTAAAGTGTGATATCAAGTATACGCACATGAGGTTCTTAAGGAATTTTTAAAATGGAACTAATCTGTATGGTAAATATTAGAAGTCATCCACCAAAATATGTCTACAGTTTCAATTTGAACACATCTGTATATTGGATTATATATATAATGCTAAAACCGACTAAATTTAGCTCTTTTCAATATACATTCAACAATTTGCTTAAAATTACAATCTATACTTTTAAATTTGTCCGTTAATTCCATTTACATGGTGCGCATACTTTCCAAAAACTCATCAATAAATTCAAGATCCCGAGAGTTGAGACGCTTCGCCTGATAAATACATTCCTCATAGTTCTTGTATTCATTCAATCGTTTATAAGCGATTGCTTTGTAGAGAAATGCTCTCAAGTATTTCGGATCCAGTTTGGTTAATATGTGATCACATTCGATAATGGCACGTTTAAAGTGACGCAGTCTGTAATTTAAACGTTTAAATAAAATTGAAGTCTTTAACCTTTGACCTACTTAAGATAACAGCATGCCAGATTTATATATAGAACTGGCGTGTCCTTGATGTATTCGAGTCCTTTGGTATACATTTCAATGGCAATACCAATTTGTTCCTTACGATACGCACTGTTGCCAGTTCTGAGAATCAAGTGAAATAAGGAAAACAACTGAGTTTTCTTGGAAAATTCTGTGCTCACCTGCGAAAATTGTTGGCCACTCGTTCGCGTTCAATGCGAGTCTGAGCTCGTTCCTCAGGAGTTTGATCAATTTGACGCATAAATGTGAACTGATTTAAATTGGCAATTGCCTTGGATTTCGATCTGGTTCTTCTTGTTGATCTACGTCCCATTCCTTGACCCGGACGACGGCTTGAAATTAGGAAACTTTCATCCGTCACATTTGCACTGATATCGATACTCGGTTTTGGTAACTTTTTTTACCTTCTCGCTTGCTAAACAGCAGTTTATTCAGTTGAAATATATATATATATATAGTTGTGTCATTGGATTTTCACTTACTCTTCCATTTTGTTAGCCTCTATCATGACGTCCAAGAATTCTATTACTTCTGCCACTTTTGAGGGTTTTTTAAGGAAGCCCTCATCATACTCGGGATAACTAATACCATCCATTAACTTTTGTTTTAGTTTTAAGTGTTTTAATTATTTTATTTGTTTTCTTTTCTGATTTTGTAGTGTATTTTGTGTGTAGTTTTTTTTTGTGTTTACTGGAGTTTTACTTTGTTGCTTTAGTCATTGTTTTATGAAAGTTATTTCCAGGAAATAAAGAACAGTTTTTTTTGATATTTTTTGAGGGCGCGAAAGTATATTTTTTGCAGAATAACAAATAAGTCGATATAACCATGTTCCTCTTTTCTTTTTTTTTTCTTTGAACTTTTTTTTTTTTTTAGAGCTTGATGAATGGACGTGTATACGCGCATCTAAGCGGTTGTATGGATGATATTATAGTTTAGGGGTGCTATTTCAACCAAATTAAGCATATATGCATTAGTCCATGTGAAACCAAATTTATTCGAATCGGACCACTATATCATATAGTTTCCATAGGAACAATCGGTTGAAAATGATGAAATGCTTAGTATGATTTTGTGCGATTGGCGTTTTACCAAACTCACGCCTAGCTTTCTTTTCCCAGCTGTTGCAAATTTATTGGATCGAACACTATATCTATAGTGTAGGAACAATGGTTCAAAGGTTCGTCTAAAATTTTAATTTTTGCACTAGCTAATTAGCTATTATTCCCTGTATACTGACAAAATTACATCCAATCGGCTCTATATCTGCATCCATAGGACCACTGGTACTAAACATGCGCACATGCTGGTTTATTGGAATTTTGTTTAGTTATACTTTTATTGCTTTTATTTTAATGCAATAAAAATGTCTTTAATTGCTACATTTACAGTGTTGTCTGCTGTATTTGTTGCACTTGCCACAATAATCTTCTTCTTCTTTCTTTCTTTTTTTTAATTTGAATTAAAAATGCATCAATGAACTGAGTTTAATGCGCGCAATTAAAAAAGCAAGTCAGGAAATTGCATTGAATGCATTTAAAAATTCCACGAGAAAATCAGAAAAGCGATTGAGCGAAATCAATGAGCGATGAGCAAATTGCAAATTGCGGCGACAACAACAACAACAGCAACAACAACAACAAGTGCTCTGCAGTAATCAGAGCAAGAACAACAACAACAACATGGAATTTGTAGAGAATGCAAATAAAAGAAGTTGCAACCGAATCAAACTAATGTACAGTTGTCATCAAAGCATTCCAAACACACACACGCACATACATACATGTATATATATGTATGTGTTTCCTATGTGTGTGAATGTGTGAAGAGACTTGCGCAAAGCTAACGGTTAAAAGTTTTGTACGCTAATCGCTAATTGCTTTGAAAGACAGTGTTTGGTGGATCTCTGGAGTTTTGTGGGTGCCAAGGGGGGAGATGGGAGGAGTAGGGTAGCGGGGGTGACAGCATTCGTTGTCACTGTAATTGTCGCTCTTTAAAATGCGCAATTTGCAATGCAAATGTACGCATTAGTTTTAGTGGCATCAGCTAAAGCCGACAGATGGCGCCAGCTACATGTGAGTGTGGGAGATATAGGGTTAAAAGGGCTGTGTGGTGGGAGGATGAGGGATGGGGGTGAGGTGTTAACGCCTTTTGCAAAGCATTTGGTAACAGCTTAGCGTGCAATCAATTAAAGTGTTTTATTGACACTCTTTACACTCACTTTACAGTCAAACTTCAAAGGGAAATTGCGAAAAGTTTTGCCGGAAAACGCATACATGAGTTTTTCAGTAGTTGGTAAGGCCAAAAGTCATTACCTGTTAACCGATTTGAAAACAAAGTTATTAACAATTAAATGATTTCTGATATTTTGAGGGAATTGAAATCATTTTTTAATAAAATAATAGTTTAAAGAATGATTTGATTTTCCGGCTTGGTTTAAGTCTGCTCTCACTCACTGTGAAAATGTTGCAATTAGTTGACTTAACTTCTGTCACGCGTATGACACACACAATTGAAAATGTATTTTGGGCATAACACAAGGCGATGGGGCAAGAAAATTAAGTGTCCTATACGAAAAAGAGGATTTATTTATGGTTCATAGATTAAATACTAATTAACACCAACCAAACAGCAAAGGCCAAAAAAACAACAAACAAACTGGAGTGCGAGGTATTTGATTTATGCCAAATGAATGCCGAGTCTTTCGATTCAAGTCTGTCCGTCTGTCTTCCTGTCTGTCGGTCTGTGTGTGTGTATGTGTTTGTGTCCTGTAAGGATTAGAAGCAGACAACAGCAACAACATGAGAAAATAGAAAGAAAAACCAAAAAGCAAACACAACATTTACCAGGCGTTATTGTCTGGACCATTGACCATTTTTCCACCCAAATGGAATGGCAAGGTGGAAAATGGGTGGGAAATGAATGGAAATGCTCTACTGCCTCTGGTCAGTTCACTGCGTATCTTTAGCTTAATGCCATAAATTGTGCTTAAATTATTGGGGTTGGTTAACGCACACACACACACACACATACACCCAAACACACACTCAAACACACACGTTTTGTGGCATTTTCTCTTTCATTTTGTGTATTTACTTTGTGTGTCGTTCAACTTTTGTTGCTCATTTGCTTTGCTTTAATACCCACTTGACCATGGAAACAAAAAGATAATGAGTTTCCTCAACTTTTCAGCACACAAAATGTTGTCGTTTTAAAAATTCTGTATACCCTTGAGGTTGGTAAACTTAAGAATTTAAAACGCATCAAAAAATTGTCTGCAGTCAATTTGAAAGTTTCCGTTTCTTTGCCATAAACATAACTCCATTTTCCCCATTTGTTTTTTCAGAGTGTTAAATGTAAATTGTTGCGTATTCATGCGACAGTCGCTGCTGAAATTTATGTGTCTGCGTTGTCACGAGCTAAGAGAACATGCAAAAAAAAAAAAAAAGAATATGCAAACATAAAGGCGAAACCAGAATCAAAATCTGCCGAGCATAATCAAGCGAGACAATGGACCAACAATGGTCCATCGAGTGTGTTTCGTATAATCCTCCAGTTGAAAATAGGTAGTTTGAGTGGGTTGATTAACGTTTGTCCCTGGCTAAAAGCATGCATGTCTTTCATCCCTGGTCCTATAGTCCAATAGTCCTATACACAACTGACTCGACTAACGAGCAACTGTCATTTAATTGGAATTATTTAAATGGCAGCTTGCACAATATTAAACGAGCTTAAAAAACGCTTAAAAATTAATTGCACAATTTTATAAAAATCATTTATTTGAGCGAATGCATATCCAACGTAATATCGACTCACTGAATATGACACAGTGCATCATTTATGAGTTGAATTATTCATTAAACTAACAAAAAAGAGTTCAAACTTATTAAAAAAATATTTCATAAATTCTGTAAAATTTTAATATTTAATTAGTTACTTAAAAGAAGCACAGAAAGTTCAATATATTAGTATATATCTAATTTAAAGGGTAAATAAATATTGTATAAAGGTTTAAAATTATATAGAGTTGTGTGTTTGAATATCCAGCAAATGCAATAAAATTGCGGTATAGTGAGAAATAAATGTTGACACTTATTATAATGATTTACTATTGTGGCAAATGTCTCTTTTAATAATCCATTGAGAGGTAAATGATTGAAAATTAATTTCATGGAACTAATTAAATGCAATGCAAATGTGCAGCTAAATGCTGTTTAACTCCAACATTGATTATAAATCGAATTAATTAAAGTAGTTTAAAGGCTATTGAATGCTCTATGATTGAGATCGGAATGCAGACAGTAAATACCTATATAGGGTATACCTTTGTACAGGGTATGAAATGTGTATAAAGACTATTGAGTTTGTTCGATTTTACGACTTAATCGAATTAATTAAAATTTCATAACAATTAAATTGCAATAAAGGAAACCTCGAAACCTCAAATCGCATTCTTCAAAATTTGATTAATTTCATCAGATTTGGTCTGTGTGTGTATGTGTGTGTGTGTGTCGAACTTAAAGCATATTTAATGCATTATTTAATTCAATTGAATTGTACAAATATTTCGATTCAAATGTTCAAACGAAACGGATTTCTTTTTGTATTATAGAAATTAATCACGCACACAGAGACAAAAGTAAATGAAAGTTTCTGTGGGTATGTGTGTGTGTGTGTGTGTGTGGGAATGCAAATATCCGCAATTAACAAATAATAATAAGCATCATTAATAAATCATTGCTGAAAATCCAACCATGGCAATATACAAAGAGTATCAATGGTGTTCCTTTATTTCTTTTTTCCATTTTCATTTCAATTTTTTTCCTTTTGATAAATTGCTGTGACTGGTGTATGAATGTGTATGTGTGTCAGTGCAAATATATAAGTATCTCTGTATGCGTATGTGTGTTGACTGATTATAGTATTGGAACGATGAGCAGTCCAATTAACTTTTTAAAACTTGATGCAAGTACTTTTATTTAACATTTGCAGACAAAAATTTCTCAACTGAATTCACATTTGCATAAAGTAAAATGTAAAGTAGAGAGAGCAACCCGGCACGCTCTGCATGTGTATGTGTGTTTGTTGGAGTATGCAGCTGTGGATCTCTGCCAGGCCAATAGCGCAGGCAGCTACAGTGTATCACATTAATATTCGGTTTTTCTTTTATTCAACTTTCATCATTGAATAAACTTACAAATCTAGGCATAATCAAAAAATTTCAAATTATTTAATAAAGCCCAGAATGTCACCTTTCCATTGATGTGCATATGAGGTTATTAAGTATAACACATAAATATATATATTTAATTAAAAGTGACAACCTCTGAATTTAGCCTTACTTTAATATTCGGTTTTTGGCGTAGTCAGATTAAAAGAACCATGTGGCAACTCCGAAAAGCCTCAAATAGTGCAAAAACTGTTCTCCCGGAAAAAGAGACATATGGCATCCATTATTCAGGAAGAAACCCACGCCAATATTGCATTGTCTAGGTACAGTTTGAAATAGGCTGGAAACAAAAAATTCATCGTTGGGCAGCGAAAATCATCCTCAGTTGCATTTGGAGGGCAGGACATTCTCTGACATTGCTCAAATTCTTGAGATGAAACCGAACACTGTTGTTAATATTGTTTGGAGATTCCGAAATGAAGGCAGGATCGCGTTTTTAAACAAAATGGGCAACCTAGAAAACTGACCGAACGGGAAAAGTCCAGAATGGTGAGGAAGTTGAAGGCAAATCCTCGACGAAGTGTTCCGGAATTGATGGCTGAACTCTTTGCCGAGAATGGAATGTTCGTTTCAGCGCAGATAATAAGGCGCACAATCATTGAGAAGGCTACAACGGCCGAATTGCACTAAGGAAATTAGTGATCTGCGAATGGGATCACAAGTTGACGGAAAATTTGCCCAGGAGTGCTCAATAAGGATCAAACCTGGTGGGTGACGTCACAACCCGGACGGGAAAATTGAATATGTTTCGGGCGATATGACAACGATTATAAGGTGTCAACACAATTCGGACCTCGGAATAAAGATTTTTAAGGCTAACAGTAAGCTGGCGGAAGTCACGTCATGGTCTGGGGATGTGTTCCACCAACGGAACAGAGAATCTGATATCAATCGATGGGATAATGATACAGATTCCTATCGACACGTTATAAAAGAAAAATAAGACAGTGGGTGGATAAATGGACATTCTCCAAACGTTTAAGCTTTACCAGACAATGTCCCAATACATAAGTCCACAAAATAAGATTTTGGATCCTATACGACCACCTAAATGTATGGAAACTTCGTCCTAATCACCTGATCTCAATCCAATGAGAATTTGTGGGTGAGTTGAACCGGCGCTTTCACAAATCGCCAAAATGTCCTCGTAGATATCAAGGCTGGGCTCCGGGAAATGCGCCAAAATAGGTGATGAACGCACTAAAAAGTTATAAACAATATCCCAAACGCGTATGGGACACATAAACAACAATGGGTACTAAAAAATATTAATAATTTTTTTTTTGGTAAACACTCGTTCCTTAAAAATATATAAGTAAACCGAATATTAAAGTGGCTAAATTCGGGTTGTACTTTTAATTAAATATATATATTTATGTGTTATACTTAATAACCTCTTGCCTCTGGGGTGACATTCTGGGCTTTATTAAATAATTTGAAATTTTTTGATTATGGCTAGATTTGTAAGTTTATTCAATGATGAAAGTTGAATAAAAGAAAAACCGAATATTAATGTGATACACTGTACGCTGTGAAAGTCAGATCTGTTGAGCTAGCTTTAGTAATGAGAGCGAAGAGCACAAACAAATGAGAGTAATGTTGTGTCCATACGAGAGCAACGCGGCACGCTCTGCATGTGTGTGTGCCTGTTGGAGTATGCAGCTGTTATCTCTCAACAGTAGAGCTTGTATTTGGAGAGAAGAGCACAGAGTATGCCTACGCGATACCAACGCGGCAGTCTGTGTATGTGTGTGTGGGTATGCAGGTGTTAGTCTTTGTTCGAGTTCGAGTGTTTGTTCGAGCTGCGAGTAAGAAGAGCACAGACAATCGGCTATGGAGAATGATTGCATCTGCGAATGCAAGACCAAGAGAGCAATGTGATGCCTATACGAGAGCAACGCGGAAGGCTGTGTATGTGTGTGTGTGTCTGTTGGAATATGCAGCTGTTATCTCTAAAATGTAGAGATTGCATTTGGAGAGAAGAGCACAGGGCATGCCTACGCGATACGCGATATGGAGAATGATTGCATGTTCGAATACAAGACCAAGAGCGCAGGCAGCTGTGGATGTCTGATCTGTTGAGCTAGCACAAATAGTATATAGTTACATAGATATTTAAAGCATTTCTTTCTCCCCAAATTCTAGCATAAAATAAAAAATTTTACTGCCAAGTCAAAAGGGGTTTTCATGAGTTTCCAAAGCTTTGAAATGTTTTGTTTAAAGTAATTTAAGAAATTTAAAAAAAGTGAAGCATAAGTAATTAATTGTAAAATTTTGATAATTATAAAAAAATTAGATCATTGTTTTCTAGATTCATTTTAAATATTTACATAAATCTTGGTTAGATAAAGTTTCTGTTAAGCTTAGAAATCAAATGAGAGAATAAAGCTAGTATTGGTATGGTCTGAATAGTCTTACTTTAAATACACACACATTAACATGCAATACAATACTCCACCTATAGTTGTGAGTACAATTTGCAGTTCCATTCAAGTTCCATTCAATCATGTTGAAGCTCAATCTTTGGACTGTCAGCAATCTATCAAGCGCTTTCGCATGAAGTGCATTAAATTCCGTTTGGGCCAAGTTCCAAATTCAATTTAGCCGCTACTAGCCATAACTCATCTATCATAGAAGCCAAGCCTTGGACACAACACAACACAACACGACACGACATGGCACGACACGAGTAGACACGTTGCGACTTGCTGCCAAAGGGAAATTGCGCGTTGCGAGTTGCACAAAAGCAATTAAAACGCTTTTGTAGCCATGTTTCTTGACTGCTGTTATCCTTTCTAACCCCTCACACTTACTCAACAAAAAATAGAAGAAAAAAAAACTATCTTTATAAACCAACTCATGGTTATTGCTCTCCCATTCTAGCGGTTTTTCTAAGCTTCTCTTCCGATTGTTTGTCTTTCTTTTTTTGTTGCAACGAAGAGTTTAGGAAAAGTTAAGCGCATTCTTTTTCAATGCTTTCCCGTAAATTTTGCCATGGACGTTTTTATGTGTGTTTGGCGGGCACTTCAAATAATTTTCTCCACTAAAAATTTATTGCAATTTTCGGTAATGAGAGTACCGAGTGCGGAATGCACAAGGAGAACTAAAGGAGCGGCAGGAGAGGGAAAGAGAGAGGGGGGGCTCACTTGGTTTGCAATATCTTAAGCTTTAATGTTGTTAGTGTTTGCTTGATTGTGGTTTCACTCCCCTCTCTGTCTTCCACTCTCCCCATCTCTCTCCCTTTCTCCTTCTCTTGCTTTGTTCGTTGTTTGAACTTTGTGGCATTTCCGTTGCATTTCTTTTGTCTGTCTGTGTGTTTGAGTGTGTGTGTGTGCGTCCGGAAACGGAAGTTTTTAATGTTGCCCATTGGCCATTGCCGTGAGCTTACTCCTGCGTTTCTCCACTTGCCCTTTTCTTCTCCTCAGTTGAAATTAAATGTTTTAATGGTATACCAAAAAAAAAGAGAATGAAAACAGAGAGGGTTGCTTAAATACTTTAAAGTTAACATGCTTACCAGCGCCACACCTCTCTTTTTGCTTTACTTCTCTTCCCACTACTTTCACCAGTCCTCTCTCTTTGCCCTTCCGACTCTTTGCAGTTGGTATAAAGCGCATTTTCCTCTTTTATTTGCCAGTTTTTGAAGCGGCTACCCGCATTTTTGTTGTTTTGTTGCTCTGCTCGCTATGCCAAAAAGGCCTAACAGGCCTGGCTGTTCGCGGCTAGGCAAGATAAACACACACACATATTTATGTATACTCAACACACACACACACACATGCACAACCAACACACATGTACTCAAGTGCGTTTTACGTTTTAGCCAAAATGCATGTCGGTCGTAAATCTCGCGCGTGAAAACATCAGTTGTTGTTTCTTCCTCTCGTTGTTGTTTTTGCTGTTGCACAAAGTTAGCGGTGATACTCTTCCTTTTCTTTTTCCCATTTGCCAAGTTGTTGCCTTAAATCCCTTTACAAATCTGGGCATAAAATGCACAATATGTGAGGTACAATTTGTGATGGGCTCAGAAATAGATGATACTATAAAATATCCTGTAATTGGAAGTTTTAACTATTACAAAAGATCTAAATTTGCAAGCCAGACCAATTGAAAATAAATATTTATTTTGTTCCCTTTAATAAGAGTCTTGTATTGAGTTGAGTATTAAACAAACAAATTTATTATTTATGCATTTGATATTCAAGTAAAAAATAAGCCTACAATTTTAAAGTAAGCTTAAAATATAGAAAAAATTAATTACACATAAGCTGTTAAGTGTAGAGTTTGAAATTATAATTACAGGATTATTTGCGCTAATGAAATTTATTTCTTTTTTATAACAATTAATTCAGCATAATTTTGTTTTATTTTATTTATACAATAATTAATTTATTTGTGCACCTTTTATACCCTGCATTTAAGTTTAAAAATCGGATCCAAACGATCTATTTTATTCACATATTTCCTGCTTTATGTATCTTTCTATACCACTAAATGTTGCAGCTGTCACAGACATGCTGGCCTCTCGTAGTACCCAAGTTGGTAGCATCGCAGACGGCTTTTAGAGGGACCAGTTATAGCCCCGATATGTCGCTCAACCTCAGTTTAACCACCGGATATTGCCGCGCTGCCCATTTTCTATTTGATTTTCTACAAGCGAATGTGTGTTGTGTTTTTTTTATTTTTTTGGTCTTTTTGTTTCTTTTTTTCGACAGCTTTTGATGTTTGCTGTTTGTTTTGGTTTCATTTTTAATGCTAGAGAGTCTGAAGCAACCCTTGAGCGGCAGGTTGAGCCTGCCTCCACCTGGGGCACTTCAGTTGAAATTAATTGCGTGGATCGAGTGGCAACACTGGTTTTGATGTGCGGTGAGGGAAAATGGGGAGGAAGAGAGACAGCAAGAGAGGGAAGAGTGTTGCCAAAATGTTGACGCATGCTAAGCCAAAATCACACACACACACACACACAGACACACGCACACTCACACACAGACTGAGAACCGCAGAGAGCCACAAGTGACAAACGCAAACAGATTTTCCTAGGCCATCCGCCAAATATTGTATCTGTTTCTGCAACTGTATCTGTATCCGTCTGTGTGTGTGTGTGTGTGGGTATCTGTGTGTGCTGCGAACACTTGACGAGATTTGTTTATTTGTCTAGG
The DNA here is from genome assembly GCA_018903735.1 of Drosophila cardini. Classification (NCBI taxonomy): domain Eukaryota; kingdom Metazoa; phylum Arthropoda; class Insecta; order Diptera; family Drosophilidae; genus Drosophila; species Drosophila cardini. The sequence continues at coordinate 2,696,584 of JAEIGM010000013.1, forward strand.
CGAGTGGACAGTCTGTGTTTGGATTTGTCGTCTGGCAGAGTAAAAAATATATAAAATGAGAACAAAAAAACAAAAAAAAATGGGAATATAAAGCAGAGAAAGCAGAGAAAGTAAACTGCATATAAAGAGCAAATCTTTTGACAAAACAACAACGCAGCAAACTCAAATCTGTTCAATTCTTTTGTGTTGTTTGCTCTGTGAAAGCGTTAACAGAATTCTAGACCCGCAGAAAATGATGAAATGAATTTCTATGAAAAGAGGCTGTTCCCAGAAAACTCGTTTTTATTTTTAGAGTGTTATAAAACGTGAAAAAAAAAAAATATGTGTAGTATAATAAAGAAACTCTAAATAGACGGAAAGAAATTGATGTTTGATAAGCAGAGAAATGCGTAAAATTAGATCTTTATAAATTATAAGAAATTATAACTTTTGGGACAGGTGAAATTTAAAATCAAAAATTTAAATATATGATTATTAGAACCTAAATACTGAAGGTAAATGAAGTGAATAGAACCATTATGACCCATCGATATACTACATATTTCATAAATAATTGCCGCATATCAAATTAACGAATTTAAAGCGATATTAAAGTCGAGAACACTCTACTTCCATCAATGCAATCATTTCTGTATGTTTTCGCATTGCATTTAATGAAGTGCAGATTTCCAGGCACGTGCAACTTTCATTAAGTTTTGCAATTTCAATTTTGATTGAATTTTCGTAGCCTCATCAAATAATTTGCTTTGATTGAATGCACAATTTGTTAATTCAATTTGCCACCTATTGCCAGCTCATTTCCACTCATATATTTTCCAATGTTCAATGATCGTTGTGCGAGTGGGAAAAAACAAGAATTTTAACATATTTAATCTGATTTAATTATTTAATTTGAAGTTCGATTTATGCGATTTTGAACATGAAATGATGTTGAAAGTCTGATGTGAGAATTATTAATTATGCAAAAAACATTTTACTCTTCTCTCTCTCTCTCTCTTTTGTTTTTGTTATCCTTCGTTGGAAATAAATTAATACAAATTGTTTTTCTACATATAACGTTTGTTTTAATGCCTATTAGTTATGGTTTTTTAGCTAGTCTGGCTTGTAAAAAAATAGTTTCAATTATAAAATGCTAAAATAATATCAACAATTGTGAACACAATTGAATGGATTATAAAAAAGTTAACTAACATCAATTAAGTGTCATTAAATTGCCGTTCTTTCGCTCCTTTTCCTTTTCCTTTCCCTTATCCTTTTTGATTGGACCATTTAATTGAACATAAATTTAAGTTATGATTTTAGTCGAATAACATTATTTGACCATCATTGATTAAACTTAAGCAAAGCTTTTATCAATAGTAAAGTCATGTCTATCTTTTCACTTGAAGCGGAATCGTTTCAAGTCGCCCCCCATTGGACTACGCCCATGGCTTAGGCCATTAATGTGTGTTCAGGCCGCGTAAATATTTATACGGAATTGCATATGCCAAGGCGCTGGGCAGGATTTTCGGCATTTGCCCATTTGTGTAAGTCAACATAATTTCCATAATGCCAATGCCACATACGCTGGGTACAGTTGTACTTGCCTAAGCCGGACGGCGTTCAAGTTAGGCCCCCAAGGAGCATGGGTAGTCGCAGCTGTAGCACTTCGATTGCTAAGCATAAATGTGTGTGGGAGTATGTGTGTGTGTGTGTGTGTGTGTGTTTGTGCTTCGATGCCGCCAGGATATTTGTGCATTTTGATTTATGCATTCGCCTCGGCCTCAGCTTGGCTTCTTAGTCTACCTGTGAGTCAGTCTCCTCTCTCTCCCTCTCTCTCTAGCTCCCCCTCTACCACATTCTTCCTCTCGTTCCGCCTATGCTCCTAAACAGGGTTGCCCCCGTTGAGTGATTTAGCGTGTGCCTCGACCGTTAACCGCAATGCAATTGTAATTACCCGAACTGTTTCATGCCCCATTCCTCCCTCTATCTCTCATTACATTATGCATACACCTTCTTCCTGTCTCCCTCCTACTGCTTTTGGGGCGCAGCCACGCCCTGGTGTTTTTCTGCTGTGTTTACTGGTCGTGCAGCGCGTTGCAATTAGTTCCAAATCATAAACGTGGCTTCCGTTTGGTCAACTAGACCAACAACAGCTTCACCTCCCTCTTCCAATCTTCCTATCTATGACTCCCCCAACCCCCACCCCTTCAACCCCCTTTCGGCTGACTGCACAATTGCGTGTAAATTTAAAATTTTAATCGTTTTTGTGCACGCACTTAAACAACAACAAAAATCGTTTTGAAATTGTATGCAATTTTTGTGAATTGCATTCAAGTGTTTGACTTTGGAGCACAGAACTGTTGGGTTGGTGTTTATCAACTGGTTTGATAGCATTTAATGCATTTAATGCAATTAATTTATGTTTGTTAGATACACATAGCTGTAGCTACAATGTGTACCTACATATATCAGTCATATTCATATACATATAAAATATCGGAGCTATAATCGTGATCAAAATAAGCTGCTAAGATTTATTCTGCTGTTCCTAGGGACTTTATCTTTTTTTTTTGGTAAAAATTAAAATGTTGTAAATTTTTTTTATTGGTAAAAAATTTTTATTTTATGTCAAAATAATCTTTGCTTTTTTTTATTTAATATAATTAAAATTTTGATTAATATATACACATTTATTTAGGGAACTTAAAACATTACAAGTATAGGATCTAAAATTTTTATTGGAAACAAAAATCAATAAAAACTTTAAATGTATTTATTATTTGCTATAATAAATATTATAACAATTTTAAATTTTATTAATTTATTTTTTTTTTAGTTTTTTTTTACAATTTTTATTAAGCTTATACTTGTATTTTTTCTTGTAAAATTTAAAGTCTTTAAGTTAAAAACTTTTGACTAATAATTAGCAAATTTCGGATTTCGATTTGTTAAATGATTTTAAAATTATTGTAAATTTTATTTAAGTTGCCAATAAAGCAGGACTTCTGTTCCGCTTTGAACCAACTGCTTACACCGTTATTCTTTCGTTATCCCTTATCCCATTTACAATGCAATGGACATTCATTTGCTGCATTTCCTCTGTGAGACTCACACCAAAATGATGGTGATGCTGGGTGTGTGGGTATGTGGGTGTTTGTGAGTGAGTGTGTGTGTGTGTGAGTGTGCGACTGAGTGCATATCGCATTCATAATTTATACGCATTGTCAGCAAGCGCAGGTTGGCAGCACACTCTTCCTCGCTACCCCCCTCGGCACATACACCCCCTCAGCCAGTGCTCATTCCAGCGCTTGTTCTTCTTCTTCTTCTTCATACCCTTGAACAATTCACGTAATGCGCATTCAGTCGTTACATGCGATTGTTTTATATGCCAACCCCATGAAGCATTGTTGCATATTTAGCAATAATAAAATATTTAGTGGCATTGCAATAAATTTATTATCATTTCTGTGGCTATAAATGCAGCGCACACATGCTTACACACACACATATATACACACACAGATACAAATACAGATTGCAGGTTAAATATTATAAATGAGCGCATAAAAATTGCAATTCGCTGAGATTTGGATTGGATTACGGGGCGTATTATGGGCTTCTATAGAAATGCATTATGCGACATGTAACCCCCTTATGCCTCCCCTTTCCCTCTCCCTTCCTCTTCCCCTCCCCCCTTTACCCCTCTTCCCTATATACAACATTTAGCATTTGCAACTTTGATCAACAAACAGTAAACAGTAAAAATTCTTTACAGCTTCTGCCCGCAGCTTGTGGCAGGTGACAGGCAAAAGGACATTCTGCATTCGATATGAATGCAGGTCCAAACACACACAAACACAAGCCCAAACACACACACACACACACACACACACATGCATTTGATGATAAATTGCATACAGCTTTCAGGAGCAGAGGGAGAGGGAGGGGAGCCTTTGAGGTTTGGGGTTTGGGGCTTGGCATCCCGTGTGAATTCCAATTGCCTTTTGTTGTGCATTGCGCAAACATTTGACTAGCATTTTGCACATTACTCCAAAGGGTTGCAGAACAAAGGCAGAAGCCAAGGCGTCCATTTACCTGGCACAGGTGTGTATGTCTTGCAAAACATAGTGCATAGTGCACCAATTAAATAATGATTTATGTGTATATAATAGTTTGAGTATTGTATAATAATTTTTATGAAACTTTAAGTATTTGACAGTTCAACAGAGTAGGAAATCTACAGGGTATTTTTAGGTATTGTCATACCATGTACATATTTTAAATTATTGGTAAAGCAGATTACGACTCTGTAACAGGCAAAGTTGTGACCACTTTAACTATTTATTTGTTATATTTTCCCAATCATTTTATATTTAAGAGCCGGAAGTAATCAATCTATGAATATCTTTCAGCCGCCATCTTTGACTGTACTACCTTAAGAGGGTATCTGTTAGTCTAGCATGCTCCGCATTGTTTGTTTTATTATATTTTTTCATAAATTACCGTTTAAATGATAATCATAAAATATATTTGCCGCTTTTATTGAGCGAGTCCCGAGGGTTGGAGGGTCTGAAAAATTGGTAGACTGGGATTGCCTGGGATTGGATGATAAATGCGCTTAGGGTCGCGTTGAGTGTCAATTGTGTGAATAACAGTTAAACAGATTTACACTATTTATTGTCATCTCTGAGTGTATGTGTGTGCGTGTGTGTGTGAGCGTGTATCTGTGTAATTATTTATTTGTAGCTGCTTTGGCAAATTTAACACAATTCAATAAAGTTGAATTCAACACTGAAATAATAATTTATAATTGTGCAAAACAGTTAAATGAAATGTGTTAGGCGGTTTGATAAAAGGTATGAACTAAGAGATAAACAGATTAACTAACGGTTGCTCGATAAGGCACATAATAAAATAAATAATATAGAAATCTGTTTAATTTGTATTTACATTAAGTTCATATTAAATTTGTCTGGTTTTCATATAGTCAAATAAATTAATGATTTATTTTGTAGCACAATTAAGTTCTACTCAAAACTAAAACAGAAACTTGAAGTCAATAACGTTTAACAACTTTTATTCAAATGGATGTATTTGTGTTAGTGTGTGTGTGTGTGTGTGTGCTTTAAAGTTTAATGTGAGAAATTTGTGGCAATGGAAGGGCGGTACATAAACAGGATGAGGACTATAAAAGACAACCGGATTATGGCCTTGGACTGCAGGCACGACTGCAGCTCACGTTGCTAAAGGACTCGCTTGGTCAGTTGCAGCACGCAGTTCCTTTTTTGTTAATGATACTCTTGCTGAATGCCAGCAGAAGTATCAGCAGCATCATCATCATCATCATCAGGAACAACATGATGAGCATCATCTCAATCTCATCATCTACATCATGAGCATCGTGAAAAGGATGGCAGCTGCAGTCAAAGCCAAAGCCACAACAACAAGGATGTGGAAAAGGAAGTAAGTAGAAGAATGAGTGGTGTGTAGAAAAGGGAAGGGGGGCGGTGTGAGAGGGGCAACCATTTTGTGGATTTATTGACATTCTGTGATGTTATTAAAGTTGATTGCCAGAGGCTGCTGCACGTTTTGGCTTAGACGAAGTGCTCGTCTGGTCATAACTGTATTGGGAGTCGCTTTCTGCTGTTGTGGCATCAACATGCAACTCAGCTGCAGCTACAAACTCCCCTCTTCCTCTTCCACTTCCATTCTCTTTTCTATCATGTGTACAGTTGCTAACGGATGAGAAGCAATTTTAGTGCGGTCAATTCGAAGGAAACAATGGCCAGGATAACACGAATTTTTCGACTATTGTGAGAGGTAAAATTGCAATTGTCAAAGAACCTGAACATGCGCTGCAAATACAGACAGAGGCAGAGCTAGAGACTGTAACAAATATGGAGAATGAGGGACAGATAGAGAGAGAGATACAGATAGAAGGGGAGTACTTCTTTGGCATCGTCATCGCCATCATCATCATCATCATCTAGTCTAATATGCGCATTATTGGTTTTGTGTTTGGCTGTGTTTGTGTTGAAGCCCATGCTGCAGTTATCCTTAATATGCCTTGCATGTTAATATATCCATGTCCTCGACAATTTCATCCTCTTTGTCCTCATCCTGGACGCACAAAGTATCCAAGCTACACTCAACATGCAAATATGAAATGCAAATTCTGTGACACCATATTAAAAATGTTACTCTAACTACAAAAGCTCTCTCCATCTCTCTCTCTCTCTCTTTCATTCTCCTTCCCACTCTTACTTTCTTGTGCGTACAAATGTAATAAAAAATTGCGTAACATACAAATCCTTTTGATCTTACTTTTTAATTTAGCATTTTATATATATAATTTTTTGGTTTTCCTTTCATTGCTTGTGCACAACACATGGCGTATACGCAACACGCAATAAGTGCGCCAAGCTGCCGACTCAATTTTGTCTTGTGTATTTGGTAAAATGTATTAAGAATTTTAAATGAATTTGCAAACGCCTTTCCTTGCTTTTTTTTGCTGTACTCCCAGTTCCTCTTATTGCTGTTCGCATTTTCCAGGCCTGCAGAAAATTTCATTAAGTGCATATTAAATTTTCATATTAATATGTTTTGTTTTTGGTCTTTTGTTAGCCGCAACTTTGTTGGAAGTCAGAATGATTGGATTTTCGTCAGTTAAAACAATATGTTTGTAGTCCAAACCCAAATAAACTTCTGTTTATAATCGCTTTTTGCTGTAACTTACGAGGAGAGTGGGTTGCAAGGGGCGTATACTTAATAACAATCTCCTTTGAATTAGTGAATAACTTTTTAAATTATGAAATAAATAAGTTAGTTCTGTAAACTGCACTCGATTTAATTTCATACCTACTAATTGCTTTAAATAACCACTACAAATTATAGCTGCTTACAGTACTCACTCGCTAATGTGCACCTAATGGGGTTGAATGACCTTCAGTTCACCGGCTTTAAGTGGTACATGGCTTAGTGAAAAACCGTCTGTAAGTCAGCGGAACAAGTGCCTTTGGGTTGGAAACAAATTTCCACAGATTTCCACTTTTTATATCGCCGTTTTTCAACGAACAAAAACCGAGACACACACACAAATATTTATACGCATGTATAGAGGCCAGCAGAGTTGCACAGTTTGTCAACATGAAAAGGTTAACAAGGTAAATAAAACAAGGCAAAGCAAAAGGTGACAGCATGAAAAGAGAATGCGCAAAAAGAAAGAAAGCCACCAACACACTGACACACACACACACACTCACACACAGACACACACAGTGGGGCATACAAACAAACAATGTTGCATGCAATCTACAAAGGCAACTGGAATGAAGGTGGCGCCACAAACAAGCTTCAAGGTGGCAAATCTCAGTCGTGGCAGGCGCGATGTTCTGCGTCTCTCTTACTCTCTGTATGTGTCTGACTGTGTGTGTGTGTGTGAGTGTCTGTGTGTGTGAATAACAACATTTTAAGCATGTTTACTTTTTATTTTGTTGCCGACGCCAACGTTTATGCAATTTATTTCTGCATTCCCCTCTGCAAACCTTCTTTGTTTCTTTACAGTTCCTTTACCCCCTCGCTTTTCCTCTTCATTCCGCTCTTCCGGATAGCAACTCCAACTCCAACCCAGTTCCAGCGCCAATTCCAGCTTCATCTTCATCAGCTTTAGCTGCCTCTTGCTCCATTACAAAGCATGCCCAGCGGCTGGGCCAGGTATAATCTTTTGCTTGTCTTTCACTTCAGCGGCAGCAGCCGAGAACGCGCGTCCTTTGCTCAACTTCTGCCAGCAACAAATTTTCCAACACCCTTAAAGAAAAGTCCATCAGCTTGGCTGAGTAGTTGGACAGAAAGATTTGTATTGTAAGGCTAAGAATTTTGTAGATTTGTTGTTCAAAATTACTGAGCTTGTACACATTATTAAACCCCTTATTTGAGATAAATTTATTTAGAAATTCGTCCATCTTTATTACAATATTTTTATTTAAAAACAGTTCGTAAGAGTATTCAAGTCTTCACATAAAGAAAAGATTTTTGCAAGTTCCTCTTAAAGGTTTTATTTTTTTTTTCGGCCAAAGAGGTGAAAAGCCAAGTTAAAAAGTCAACACAGAGCCTGTGGCGATCAGCGCTTTAACTTTAACTTGAACTTTTGCCATAGTTAGTCTGACTGTGAAGGAATAAAATGCAGAAAAAGTGGGAAAACTCAGAGGAAAAACGGGAAATCTTGCAATAGTTGCAACAAAGTAAGCGTAAACGTAAGCGTAACTTTAAAGTTTACAACAATGGGCCATGTTATATTTAGTTGGCAGTTGGCGGCCAACACCTTGCTGCATGCCACATGCCCCACATCTCACTGTGTCACGCCACGCCTCAGACTTGCCCCCGATTGTGGCAGGCACTCGTAAACTGCTTGCTTATGCAGCTCAAGTTGCCACGCTTGACACATTTCTCTGGAGACTATGGACTGTGGACTACGGACTGGGGCACGTCGTCCAGTTGCCGCAGCTGAGGCAACTTGTCAACGCAGTCATCAATGTCGGCGTGACGGCATCAGCGCCTGTAAGTATGCCATGCTTTTGCAATGTTCACACATTTTCCCCATCATTTTCCACCCACTGGCTTTTGGCCTGCAGGGAATCCGACATGTTGCATGCCACACAGTGGGTTTCTGTGCCAATGACCACATTCAGCGTTAAGAGATACCCTCGTCGAGGGTCTCACTTGCACCGTCAGCTATAGCGACAGCGACAGCGACTGCTAACAAATATTAATGAGCAAATTCTGCAAAAACGTGAGCAACATTTTGCGAAAATTGAAAATAATATGCATCAATATGGCGATAGTCATAAAAACGGAGCATTAAAAAGATGATATATTAATGCAGCGATACAAACGCTGCTAAGCTGCTTCTAAGTTAACATTTCTGATAAGAGATAAGAGCTATTTGGTTAAGGATTACATATTAAAATTGTAATTACAGGCGGATTTATCTGAATTTGCTCTAATGCTTTAAACTTTACATTGTATGTCTGCTTTTACAAAAAGTAATAATTAAGTTTATTATTTGAAAATTAAACAATTAAATATTTCCAACTTATTAACTTTAACTCCATATCAGCCAACGGATGTTAGTTTTAATAGTAAATCTTTTATTTTCCATGCTTAACTTCCTTAACTCAATAGTTTTTCGCGATTAGTTTCCCTAAGCCCCTTGGCGTATGCGTGATTTTTTATGATTATTGTACTTTTGATTCCCTTGCGCTATGCTTAAAAAACTCCGAATAAATAAATAAAGCGGGAATATGTTAAAAAAGAAAGTTTGGTAACTGCAGCACGTGCTGTGCGGTGTGTAACATCAGCAGACTGTCGTGCTTTGCACCCCAAATGAAAGAAGGGGAACAGCAAAAAAAAAGTTCGTGAGTCACCACAAAAGAGTCACGTGCAAAAAACTTTCTTAATTTAAAAGAAATTTTCAAACAAACTCAATTAAATAATTTCAGACGCAAATAAAGATGTGTCAGTCTAGCAAAAGGGGGGAATAAAACATGTGGTTTTTACAGTATTTTTGCAGTCAGCCCAATTCCGCTTCCGCATCCGCATCCGCTGCCGCTTCCGTGTCCTGTCGTTCTGTCACTTTACCGCTCGTTTTTGCAAGACAATTTTAATACCACAAAATTTTAATTGAGTTAATCCTTGAAAAAAAAGAGAAACCACATGGTGGCTAACGAGCCAGATGCTTGTCGAGAATTCCCAAACTCCAACTAATTTGTGCAGAACGAAAGGAAGGAATGGGTTCATCATTGCAGAAGTTGAGGGTTGGCAACTTGGACACGAACGTGAACTGCAACCGCATTTAACAGCTGCATATAATGATTATTACTGTTTGTCAGATTAGTTTAGTTGGCTGTGCAGTGAAAGCAGTCAAAACTTTAAGATGCTCAAAATGTCATAATACTTGATACTCATACTCAGACTAGAAACATACAACAGCACACTCACACTCACATACACATACTAATATACCTAAACTTAAACTTTAATACACATTCAATAATACTCTTAGCAAAATGTCCACAAAACACAGCGAACTCAATGAGAATTTTCTGCGGCAACCCTCGCATGTGGATGACATCGTAAAGTTTCTCACCGAAATGACCAAGGCCAACAAAATGGAGTAAGTTTGATGATTAGTTGCGTCTTAAGAATTCTATATTCCATAATTTCTAGGGGAGCCAAGGAGCCAGAGGTCAAAAAGACTGTCGACATCAGTGCTGGCGTTACTGATACTAGTTTCATAGTCACCCAAAGGACTCTACAAGGACGCAAGCGGAGCAGAAGTACTAGCAAGAAACCCAATTTCAGGGCAAATATGAATCAAATGACATTCATGCGTCAGATCGATGTCACCGAAGAGGAACGCAAAACAGCACGCGAGGAACGCATTCGTGTGGCCACAAATTTCCGCCGGTAATTCAATATACCTTATTTCCAATTCGATCAGATATTGCATATATTCTACTTTAGACTGGGAAATGCGGAGTATCGCAGAGGAAGCTTTGATAATGCTATACAGTACTACACAAAAGGTTTGAGTTATATAAACGATTCACCAGTTCTGTATGTTAATCGCGGTCTGTGCTACATCAAGTAAGTAAATTAAGTTTGAAATAAATAAATCTAATTTTTAGACCCCGTACTCTAAAAAATTGTAGAGGGGTCTATTGAGTTTGTCTGAAGTAACAGGCAGAAGGAGGCTTTTCCGACCCCATAAAGTATATATATTCTTGATCAGCATCAACAACCAAGTCGATATAGCGATGTCCGTCTGTCTGTCTGTCAGATCAAGTTTATTTCAAATTTTTGCCAAGCCCCCTACTGCCCCCGCAAATCGGTCAAAAATTGGTGATTTATAGCTCCGTATATGGTATAATGCTCACTAGAGTGGGTACGGGGTCTATTACAGTCGGTTTGCTCGACTGTAGCCTTTCTTACTTGTTTTATTCTCAGAAAACGCGAGTTCAAACGCGGTTTGATTGATTTGGATCATGTTATAAATAATCTCAAAGGATTCTGTCTGCGTGCATGGCTCTATAAGGCTGGAGCTTTGAAGCGAATGAATAATGAAAGTGCCTTTGAAGAATGCATCGATAATGCGCGCAGATTTAATAGATCCAAAGAAGCTTATATTGACTTTTTTCTGGAAAAAATGCGAAGTGATTTCTGATTCTCTTCCTATGGAACTTTCAAAATTTCCTACGTTTTTTTACTTGTAGGTAAATTTATAACTGATTCTTAGCAATATTAAAGAAGTTTTCAAAAAAAATGTTTGCTCTTTTGCATTTTTATAGGTTTCACCTGTTTGTTCCACTTTTGATTATTGCCAATCTATTTTATTAAATTTATTCTTTCAAGGTTTTCACTTTGAAACTACTTTCATATTTTATTTTCAATATTTTCATGCATTTCAATACATTTACTGTCACAAGCAATCTGCCCAAACTCGCCTTCAAAAACTTTCATAAACAAATCGAAACTGGAGAAAAACCAACGTTTCGGAGTCAAGTAGGAATGCCCTTGATGTTGAGGGTCTGAACGACTTGGGAAATACTAGGTATTACTTAAAGTAAACACAATTCACATTGTTTTTTACATAAACAATTAAATTTATTTGAAGAAGTCGTTGGATGTACTTAAAATTCTAAAGGCATACCCCATCCGCTTGTGCTGCGTTTACAGGGTATACACGAGTGTATTGTAGTTGAGCTGTGCGGCAAATGAAATTTGCAATTTTTGCATAAATTCAATAAAAATTCCTATTGTCATGAGAATATTTGCCAATACAATATACTTCGTATGCAGTGGGAGTCGTTTCAGTCACTCCCCTTCCTCTCTCCCACCCCCACTGCAGCACAGTTGATAACTGTGGAAGTAAGCTACAGTCAGCCCTCAGTTTAAAGGCAGCCCCAACTGTAATTCTAACCACGATAAGGGCCACTTATACGCTTCGTTTGGGCCACGTTTTTATCCCTCCGCCCTATTTCTACCCGCAAAAGACTGACACTGCGGTTGGCTGAGTGGGGGTGGTGGGGAACAGGAAGGAGAGGGGCTGTGGTTGGGAACTGCGGGAGTTTGTGGTGTTGCTGGCCACAGAGTTTTCAATATGGCGCCAACACCATTTGCACCATTTGCATTTGCTGTGCCACAAGCCTTGCAGGTTGCCCCATAATGAAATGCAGTTCAAATGCTTTGGGTATAAACTTTTGTCACCATTGTGGTGGGGCAAGGAGGCAGTGAAGGGCAATGCAATGTTGCTGTTGTCGCTAGGACTGTAAACTGGCAAACAAACGCAACGGAAATGCCACAAAAAGGGTTTCACTGTTTGTCAATTGAGTGCGGCCGCCAAGTTAACACCTACACCCTGATCTCTCCTCCTCCCCCTTCCCCCTGTTTCACTCCCGCCTGTGTGTATGTGTGTGGCTTTTCCCTTGGCCCTACTGACACGCTGACTGAGTCTGGCCATGAGTTCTCCTTTCGCATTGCATCTTAGAAATGCAAAAATCCTTATGGGCTGAACTCTAATCAACAGCAACGCCAATTCCAACAGCAGCAACAACAACTGCATCAAGAACTGCAACCAGGGTATGCTGCCACGCCCACGCTTGTAATCAATGCTGTAAACACACTTTTTTGTGGTTGCCACAGAGTCTCTGCTTTTTGCTACCCCTCGTGCCATGGAAATTTGTGGCACAGCAAAAGTTTGTCGCCTGCCACAACAATGTCCTGAAATTCTACCTCCTTCAGGTCTCGGTTTCTGTTTCTAATTCTGTACCCTTGGGCACTTGCTGTAGTCCTTGTTGCGCTTTTTGCAATCAGATTCGGGGCTCATCCTTTGCAACGCATTTGGATTTTCGTGTTGCAACATTGCGGCATTTTATAGGTGTGGCAACCTGAACAAGCAACTTGCAACCTGAAAACCGTAACCTGCAACCTGAAACCTGCAACCTGAAACCGGCAACCATAGTCGGACATTTCTTGGCTAGGCGTGCCACAGATTGCCAAAGTAACGGACAATAATGATGTTTACACAAATGCTGAAATGGTTATTGGAAAAATGGGGAAACTGAAACTCAACACGCTTTTCCAGAGACATTTAAATTCGCTTAAAGACAAGCAAGAAATTCTTCAAGACTTCTAAGAGACATTTAATCATTAAGGTTTGGTTATGAAATATACAAAATATTACTACATGTTGAAGATATATGAACACAGATCAATCAGATAAATCGTTTTTATAGTGGCTCAAACAGTTAATAATATTCGAATATGGTTTATTCACCAAGTCGATCATGTATTTAATACCCAGCACATTTTCGAGCAGAGTGTATAAATACAAATACTGTTAAAAATACTCTGAATTTCGTGCAGTTCAGCTTTTATCTCTAGAGAATTACCTTGACTTCAGTTGGGTAGCTATAACTTTATGCAACATCAATAAACTTATTCATAAATCAGGTCAACACTGCTACGGTTGATCTCACCCCCTCTCCCTCTTTATCTACTTCCCCCTCTCTCACTTCATCGCCCCTTCTTTTTCCCTCCTTCCAAACTGTGTGGCGGTTTGAAGCGACCGCATTTATATCTCAAGAGGATCACTATAAACCCATTTTCAGCACAAACACATTCAAAACTATATTTTCACATTTTCAGGCTTGTTGAGACAGCTTTTCCCCCTCTTCCGCATCCCACTTTTCCCTCTCGCCGCTTGACAAGTTGTCCAGTTGTTGTGTTTAGTTTGCAACTTGCGGTTCGTGGGTTAGCATCTCGGCAACGTCTTGGCCAAAAAAGTAATTTGGCCTTTATCTGTATTGCGGTTTAAACAGCCAAACAAGACCCAAAACAGCCAACATCAACAACAAGAACAGCAACTCTCTTGTTGCCATGGGGAATTCTATTTTCATTGGAGTCGAGAGCCTTAGTCAAGAGTCGGGAGTTCAAAAGGAAGCAACTCTTCTTTTGAGCTTCAGCATTGTCTTTCTTATAATAAGTATTTGTTTGGCTTAGCATCGCTGCTACATACTCTGTTAAAAACTGCAAAGGGTAGCTTGATTAGTAAGTGGAGTTTGTGCTTAGTTTTACAGTATAAAATTAATCATGAAATGTAACAAAAATATAGTTCCAAAAGGAATAACTCCAGGAGTGTCTTATAGGTTTTCTAGGGTATTTCCTTGTGCAACCAATAACATTTTAGTTTTGTTTTTTTCCTTTTCCTTTTTTTGGATTTTTGTGCCACATCCGGGACTCATTTTGTCTAGTCTGGAAAACTGGAAAACTTGTAGATTTTTAGCCAAGTTTTTAAGCTCGATGCGTGTTGTTATTTTGTAGTTGCTCGCAAAGACGTTTAACTGAAATTAAACTTGCCGACCATCAAGTTTTTCATTAAGCCGCATTTTCCGCTGTCTTCGGCAACATTTTCTCCACTTCTGCTCCACTTCCCTCTCTTAGTTGTTGCCCCTCTTTTGACACTGTCACTGTCATTTGAGGCTGGCAGTTCATTTAAAGTTCTGCGTATCCCATTTTAATTAGCATGCCAATTCTTGGGTTATCTGGCCAGCAGAGTACATACTCCGCCCCCTCTACTCCTCCCTCATGTCACTGTGTATTTTAACAAGGCGAATGACCAAAAATCTATTGACACTTTTGCGCTTTATTGAATGTTTATTTGCTTTGTTGATTTCGATTTTCTCATCGACTGCGCTACGAATTTGAAATGCAAACAAAAACAACAACCAACAAGGGGAGGATGGTGGAAAGCGGTTGCAGGAGGGGAGCGGAATCTGTACAGACATCATCAATATGTGCGAGGGCGTGGAAGTAGCTTAAGGCTAAGGACACACTCGAAGTGAGAGAGACCAGGAGACGGTAGCCCACTCAAGACAGGGAGCGAATGGCGAACTATGAACACGCCTGCGAGCAATGAACGGTAACTAAGAGAAATCTATATGAGCACACCAAGTATCTACCCCACCTCCTGCTCCCCAGTCCCCTCTCTTCTATCTTAGATAGACATCTTTGAGTGTGTGTGTGTGGGTGAGGGGGAATGAAAAAGAAAAGCGACTGTGACAATGACTGGACAAAACAAACAGCAATGAATGAAAGGCAGAGACAAATGCAACACCGTTACTTCAGTTTCTGTTACTGTTACTTTTACAGTTACTGTTACTGAATTAGCAATTGACTATCGGGTATCAGCATGGGCGGTGGTGTAGGAAAGTGTCGGGTGTTTCACGGGGGAACCATAGCAGTAGTTGGGGTAATAATACCTGCTGGCTGTCTGTTACACTTGGAGAAATTTTTGAAGTTTGTAGAGTAAATATATTAACTATATTAGGTGAATAATTTAAAGGAATTGAACAAATTAAGAAATATTATAATAGGAAAATGTTAAAAAATTAATTATTTGGAATGTTACTGATAACAAAATTGAAAAAAAAATCAAGAATTATTTATTAAATATGTAGTAGATAAGAATTACATTATGAACTCTTGTAACTTATAAATACCAAAACAACTCTTGAAAGCGAACAACTACCATACAAATTTTGACCGATTAAATGAGCCCTTCGCGTAAGTATTAGGGAAGCAAATGGTTCTTACTCATTATCAAGATCAGAGAAAAATTGTCCGCGTAAGAGGGGCGTCCGCTTATTGGTGTCCGTCAGAGGTTTCACTCTGTATATAAAGTCTGTAAAAAATCTAAAGTTTTTGCAAGAATTTAACAATACTCCAAAGTTTTTCTAACGTGTATTCCATTGAGTATCAGATAGTTACCTTTTCTTATACACACACACACAGACACATGCACACACTGAGAACTTTGGTCTAAGAACTAGAAGAAATGTATTCACGTTGCTTTTTCATTATTCATGACAACTTGCTCTTGGTCGTCGACTATTCGAGCTATTGTAGATGTAACTGAGTCAAAGCAAACAGCAGACGAAGACACACATACACACACACACAACTTACAGATAGAGGCAGTAAAAAGGTGGCACATCACACACACACGCACACACTCTGACAAATAACAAAGATGACAATAAAAAGCAGTAAAACAATTTCCCCTCACGAAAGGAAAGTCACAGAGGGAAAAAAAGCGAACGCAAAGGAAACTAATATTTTAAGAAAACAAGACACGGACATTTATGGGGGTAGTTGTTTAGTTGGGGGAGTGAAGTACCACACATGAGCATGTAAGTGTGTGTGTGTGTGTGTGTTGGCAATATTTAGGGGATGGCGCACAAAAGCAGGCAACAGTTTTGTTATTTTTTTTGTGGATTTTCGCCCTGCGCAAGTGGCCGTCGTCAAATTCAAGTGACATATTTAGACAGCTAAGCGACTCCCAAGTGTGGCATCCACACGACACAAAGCAAAGGTGAAGTGGCATTGCCACAGAGCCACAGAGTCGGAGAGTCGCTGAGCCAACGGCAACCTTACCGCCGCATCGCCTTACCGCCAGTCCACAGCAATTTTGCAACAGCGAAATAACCCAAAAAGTATGGAGCACTTTTTTAGAGTCCCCCTTTTTGCTATCCTTGCAATGCAGGGGGGTTTTTTTTTTGTGGCAGACAACCCCTGGCCAGGAAAGGGGAGAAAAAAAGAACGAAAATGTATAAGCAACCCACACACAACGACGACAGTTGCTTTTAATAATAAAATCATTGAGCATCAAAGCATAAAAATCAGTCAAGTGCAACATAAGCTTAAAGACCACGTCGTGTGGGGATGCTTTTTGAATCGAAGGTAGCTCGAAGCTACCTTGGGTCCTTCCTACCCCAGACACTGACTTCAATTCGATATTATTTGTACTAGAGTATTCTCATCTCTCTCATTCTCGCTTTCTCTCTGTATCTCTTTTTTTTATGATTGGCCCAACGAAATGAATGTGATTTAATGTTATTTTTACAGCCAAATTAGTTGGCTTTTGATGTGCGTTTAACTTTTTGTGCGCGTTACCTTAATTTTAAGCCAAGTTCAGCAAGTGAGCGGATATATCTTACCGTAGATACTCTATAGTTTAATGGGATTTTAACCTTAGTTTAAATCAAACACAGTTAATCGAGTAACTAGTTATAATTTTTACTCAAGGAATTCTTTAAAATTCGTGCCACATATGTTTGTGCTACAGTTGATCAAATTTGTATTATAAGTACTATCAATCAAAGCCCACTGTGAGGGTATAAACTGATGGCAAACAGTTTATTGAGCACGCATTTCAGGCGTAACTTTGTCTGAAGCACAGAAGGCACAAAAGGTGGCACATGCAACCATAAAGAGACTTCATACAGCCAAACTGTGCCTCATAAAAACTCATAAACTGAATTCAAAGTGTGTGAGTTAGAGAGTATAGCAGAGAAATGTATCTTTAAGATACATTGCCAGTTAGATTAAATTGTTGGAAGACAGAATGTTTATGGCCCCACTCGTCTGAGGGTTGATTTCGAAGGGGAAGGGAAATGTTAACTGAAGTGCAATCATTTCAAGCTGTTGCATTCGTAATTCCATGAAGTACAAGTACTCAGAAGTACTCACAATTCATATGCCTAACTCATAATGTGGCAGCTGCTTCTATCAACTGAGCTAATTTCGAACTGTAGATACGAGCACTTGTCTCTGATGCCACTTGATTAGCAATTGGGCCAAGAGAAGTGCTTATGGCTTCCACAATTTGTTAACAATTGGTCAACTCTATGATGTCATTGGCAATCATTCTCCGTAATTAGACAGCAATTGTTTTTACTACCACAGGGTACCAGCTAGTCTGGCATTCACTGCGGCAGCATTTAAAAATAGTTTTTCATTTTCTCAAATGAAAAATTGCAATTTTCAAGTGCAGCAAAGTGTTGGAGTATCAAGTTCTAACTGAATTGCTAAGCAATTTCCATGCTAATGAAAATGCTTAGAAAGGCTTCAAGAGTTTCCAAGTTGTGTGAAAACAACAAAAGTTGAATTTTAAGATGAGAAAATTCACAATTTATTTATGAAATGTGATAACTAAGTTTTTTTTTGTTTGGTTTACAGTTAGAAGTCTAATCTCATTTTATCTAGAAATTCATTAATGTATTGAGAACTTGCTCGATTGAAGGTGCGAGCATTCTTAACGCATTCCTCAAATCCAGTTTCATTGTTCATTCGCTTCAGAGTTCCCGCCTTATAGAGCCACGCCCTCAAACAGCAGCCATCCACATGGTTCAGCACATGATCCAGATCCAATAAGGCACGTTTAAACTCACGTTTTCTAAGGAAATTATAATAATTTTTAGTAACTAAATACTATTTTCACTCACTTGATGTTGCACAGACTGCGATTGACAAAGAGAACTGATGAATCGTTTATATAATTTAAACCCTTTGTGTAATAGTCAATAGCCTTGTCCAAGTTACCCCTGCGATACTCTGCATTTCCCAGTCTATATACAGGTCAATTATAGTTTTAAATTAGCTGCAAATTAGTTTAAGTTACCTGCGAAAATTTGATGCTATAATCATGCGTTCCTCTCGTGCTTTCTTGCGTTCCGCTTCACTGACATCGATTTGTCTCATAAATGTTATTTGATTCACATTTGTTTTGGGCATCACACATCTCTTGGACATAGTTTTGCTCTTCTTAACTACATTTTGACGCTGAAGAACCATAAAATTTGTATCTGTTACGCCCTCACTTATATCTATATCTAACTTTTCTTTGCCCGTTTTAGCGATCTCGTGTAACAGTTTAAGGACATCATCTACTTTTGAAGGACTCTGTAGAAAATTCTCATGCAACTCAGAGTGAATGTATGAGGACATTTTAGTTATTGGAATTATGTTTTGATGTTGTATATTTCAGTCGAGTTGTGGTACTGACTTATGTTTTTATATTTGACAGTTTAGAAAGTTAAATGAATCACAAAGGCAACTTTGTTAGTTAGCTTACAAATGAAATGATTTGTACTTAAAATAAGAACTGATTCTATTTTTAGTCCAAGTTTTATACTTGTTCACAGCTAAGTATTATTTATTTTATTCCGTTTATTGCTCCCAATCTAAGTTTTTAAACACAAGTCAAATACAACCATTTGCTATCACTCAATCAAATGTCAATTGTAATTTGGCTTTGGCAAAACAAATTGATTTATCATTAAAATTAAACGTTTCTTTAACACAAGAATGAACAAGATAAATACCCCGACCAACTACACTAGCCTACAGAAACGAAACCATTTAGCAAAACTTAGAGAGAGCAAACCCTTTAAGCAGTTTTCTAGATTGTCGGAGGAAAATCACACAAACCCACAGAGACAGAGGACATTGGGAAACGTGATGTCTTAATGTCAGACTCCTTGCTGCTTGGCTGGGAAATGAGTTGAAGTTTACTCGATTTTCCCTCCTCTCCCTCACACTTCCCCAATTTTCTCTGGGTTGGCATTTAACTGGAGGACAACTCCATTGTCATCCTTTGTTCTTGATGTCTATTGGCGTTGTCCCGCATAGTTTTTCTCTGTCTCACTGTCATTTCTGTCTGTTGACATCATTTGCTTTGTACTTGTTATTTTCTACAAATTGTTAATTATTTTCATTGTGCTTATTATGAAAGTTTAACCTCCTACCCCTACCTTTTCCTGCCCCTTCTGGCTCTCTTTGCGCTTGTTGTCCTTAAGGATTTTTGGCATTTAATTAAGCGCAATCAAATTGACATTTTAAACAATTTAAACAAGCAAACAGACGGCACAATTGTTCCCAGTTTTCAGTTTCCAGCTCCCCTTTGCAACTCGCTGTGCTATTAAAATCGACGACCACGCCCACTTTTTGGCGCCATCCATTGAGTGTTCTAAGGGGGAAGGGGGAAGGGGGGAAGGCGTTTCATACTTATTGAAACGCTTTATGACCAGCGGCCAATTGGCAATGTCGTTGAATGTTTCTTGGCTTTCCCTCTGGGCCCATTGAGTGGGGGAAAAACGAAAATCGATAAATGAATTGAGCCACACCCCCTCATCCCGCAAATTCGCCTATTAATTATGTCTTTTGCCGTTTTGTCGCATTTAAAGACGACGCAATTAAGTTGCCACTGGAGTCAGCAAGTAAGAAAGAGACAGTAAATGGGGGTTGTGGGAAAGAGAGAGGGTAATGTATATTCTCAGTCACTTTACTCACTTCCCTCACAGTCACATAATACGTATCAATGGACACAACATGGACATGGACATGTTTCCTCACCTCCACAATGCCCCCTAGCCCCTCTTCACAACGCCCATCGCACACCCCTCTCCGGTCTGGCTACGTGACCAGCACAGTAATTCATATGAAAATTTAATTTGTTAGGCCGTACATACGTAACCAGCGAGGATACCCCAGAGGGGTATGCACAATTCTGCAGAGACATCAAGGGGAGAGGGTGATATTAGTGCTAGAGGGAGGGGCAGAAGCAGAAGCAGAAGCAACAGCAGTTGGCCAATGAAACCAAATGATATTTACGCTTCCAACCGCATGTGAAAATAAATATTATTAGGTTTGCACGAAAAGTAGCAAAATATAACAGCAAAAACCTGATGAAATAGATATCTTAGATGAGCCGAATATTAAATGCACTACCAGTTAGTTAAACTAATATTGTTTACGATTTAATGTTAAACATAATTGGATTTGAGTGGTCATTTTAATGCGATTTTATATACACTTGACAAGACTACTAATTTGACTTGTAAAGTATTCAGAATTTAATTAAATTTCAACTGGATTTGGGATGCAGTAAACTTATTTAAAGTATTTGTATACTCCATACTACAAACAGTAGTTAATATTAAAAAAATACTTAACTTTTCTTGTAATGTCTGCCAAACTATTCGATCTATAATCGATTTCTATATGCGTTATATAAAGCACGATTTAACATTTAATGACCCAATTCTAACAGCATAATTTTAATAATTTAGAAACTCTAAATTCCAACAAATCTCACATTAACATACCCTGTAATCAAACATTTGTATTAAACGTCCTTTTTCAAAACTTTTTCCCTCTTTGGAACTACGTTCAGTGGCCTATTTACTGCTAGAGTATGCAATGATTTCATTTGACATTGTTGAAAAATTGGAAAATTATTGCATATTTGGCATAAACATGGGTTTGTGGTTTAGCTTGTTTCTGCCATTTGTCAACACGTGGATAAGAGCCACAAAGTGTACTTTGTACAATTTCCGCTTTTCATTATTTTCATTTTTTTATTTTTTTGTGATTTTACGTACCGCAATTTGAATGATATTTGGTTTTCCAAATATAAATTGTTGTTATTGTTTGTTATTGATAGCAATTCTCATTGTCACTTCCTACAATTTTGCCTTTTGGCTAACACAATTTGATTTTCAGTTAGTTGTTGATTAGCGTATGAAATATAATTTAATTTAAGCAACTTTCTATTGCATCGATAATCGATCTCTCTGGGTTCAATTGAATTTAAAAGTCATGTATTTAGTTTAGTGATTAAGTTAAGCAGTAAACTGCAATTAAGTTAAGCAAATGGCCAAGACTTTGACTTGGCCAAATAAAGTCCATTGAAATAATTAACAGGACAAGTTTCAGGGCTCTGAGTCTCTGGCCAAACAGCACCTGGTCCACAGTCTGTGGTTCTCGCAGTGTTTCTACTTCTTCTTCTTTTCTTCTTCTTGGCTAAGTTTGGAAAGCGTTTTAAATTTCATTAAATCTGTTCACTTCGTTTGCCAATGCAATCAACATTGCGAAAATGTTGAGGAAAAATCAGCAACAAGGCCGTTCCAAGACGCCTCAAGTGCTTGAAATCTACTTAGATTCCATTCCCATTCCCATTCTCATTCCTAGTGCTATTCCTTTTCCTATTCCTACTGACTTTACCGCATCCCTTTCTGCACCCTTTTCCACACTGCTTACCGCTTTCCCGCTGTTTGTCCAGCTGTTGGCAAGTGGAAACGCTTAACCTTACGTAATTAACTTGCTTTGCGCTTGTTTTTCATCTTCTACTCTATGCTCTAACCAAGGAATGGGTATTTAAGTACAGTAAACTACTTTTATTATTGGAAAATATTAATTTAAATAAATTTAAATAATAATTTATTGCAAAAATCTCTTAAATAAATTTTCTAAAAATGTTGCTTACTGTTTATATTTAAATTTATTACATACAACTCTTCTTATAGAGTATTTAACTCTCGTTTTGAATGTGTTTTCTCCTTCTCATTTAGATTGTCTCCTCACTGCTTTCCTCACTTCTGCTCCTTCTATACTTCTCCTACATCTCTTTGTTTTTGCTGCGTTTTTTTTCTTAGTTTGATCCACTTTACGCTAGGATTTTAGTTTAATTTCTTGCAGTTTTTCTGCGTTTTTCTTTGGGTTTTTCACTGGGTACTGCCTCAAAAACCCCACAATTGCTGAATAAATTGGAGTGAGAAGCAGGCATGTCGAAGGCACTGAAAGTTTTTGTTGCGCTTTCACTTTTCTCTAATTTCTTTGCGCTATTTTTCACAAATTTTCTTTTTTTCTTTACTTTTTCTTTTTTTTTTGCTCCCATTCGACGTTCTAAGTGAAAAAGTAAACAGAAATCCATTAGCTCAGCAATCATTGACGGCGCCGTCAATGGCAAGCCATACTCCCTCTTACCACAGTCCTAGTCCTGCCCGTTACTCCCCTCTTTCCTGCCGTTTTCCCCTTCACCCTCTTCCCCATCACCTTGCCTCTAGCTGGGTGCAAATATGTGGCAGAGGTCAGTGTGGCGCTTATAAATTGCCGCCATCAGCGAATTTGTTCTAGTTTTTCACTCGCATTACGTTTTCCATTACGAGTGTATTCGAAAATCATTTTTTTTTAACAAATTTATAGCACATATAACTTGAGATTTGAGAAGTGAAAAACATTTCAATAAATAGTGAACTTATCTCTAAAACTTTAGTACTTATTCGATGTCAATCTTATAGCCCAGATCGATTGAAGCACGTATATGCTCCTTTAGATTGCTATAGCCATTTCGCAGGGACTCTTGTGTGAGAAACTCCTTGACCTTCACCTCGTTCTCACAAAAGACCAAATTGTCTGTCACATCGATGAGATGTTGCAAATGCTCAGGAAATCGATAGAGTATTAAGAGGGTAGAGCTAGAAGCATCCGCTTGACGGCACAAATCACTCGATAACTTCGATATGCCCTGAGCTGCTGTATAATCCATTCCCGTTATTTTGTGTCCATCGATCACGACTGTGATCTTAAAGTCAGCCCGAGTGCTGGCTTTCAGCACCAGACTTCTCAAATGATTAATGGCCGGAAAGTAGATGCCATTTCCTGGTACGACAGATATATACTGCATATCATCTAGTTCCTGAATTTTAACCAATATCTCTGGTCGTGCCCAGAGGAATAGTAGATGCAATGCAGTCACAATAATGCTCACAACGAGCCCCACTTCCACACCAAAGAGCACACACACACAGAAGCATAGTATCCAGATGCCAAAATCCTTCTTCGATTCCCTCCAGAGTCTCAGGGGCAACTTGAAGTCCAACAAAGTAAAGATCGAACAGATCAAAATAGCTGCCAATGTTGCCTCAGGTATATAATTGAAACAATTACTCAGGTAACCAAGTGCCAGCAGTACGATTAAACCTGCAATTAATCAGTATAAAATTGATTTCATTTCATTCGCTTTGGGGACTCGCAGTTTCCAGTGCTCTCACTTACCCACATACAAGTTAGCCATCGGGGTTTTTAGGCCACAAGCAGTGCTGATAGCGTATCGGGTAAAAGCACCCGATGAGGGCATTGCCTGCACACAGGAGCCAAACATATTGCACAATCCCACGGTCAAGAGCTCGTGATTGGTATCCACCAGGCCCTTGGGAGCTGCAAATGAAAGATATTATTTAATTAAGAACTTTTCATGAAGGTGTATAAATGGAAAAAGGCTACAGGTTCTAAAAACAGAACATATAGTAATAAAAAATTGGTTTTTGGAAGACTTTACCACATAAATAAATTCATTAAATAAATTTTATAAATTTAAAATAATTTATTTAATAAGTAAATTTACTAAGTAAATTCTTATTTAGATGATTATATAAGACCTATTAAATGATGTCTAAAAAAATTATTTTTATTAGTTAAATATAAAAAGTTTTTTTTTTAAACAAATTTATATAAATGTTTTTTTGAATATTTGAAGCATTTAAAAGGGTTCTTTCAATAAGTTTTGATAAAATATCACTTCGATAATCAATTTTAGCCTGGCTTCGTAGTCAAGTTTTTCATAAATCTTTCAAATATTGAGACATGTACTTAGCATAGAATCAGCTTCTAAGCCAAATATGGCTTTGTTAACTTGTTTCATACATAATAAATACTTAACAAATTAAATAAATATTTATAAATTTATACTCACTTAGTTTTCCAATTGATATGTTTGTCAATATGCCCACAATGGGTATGACAATAATGCCGACTTTCAGTTCGCTCAAAATCTCCCAGAAAGTATATGTATGTTTTTCAGCTTCTATGGTCATACTGGGAAACGTAAAGTTGGGAAAACTGGAAAGAGCATTCGAGCTGAGGGCATAAGGTACAGACTTCTCGAAATCAAGCCAAGCGTAGGAAACAATAGCGGCAATGAAAACAATAAGGGTATTCCTTGAGGTAGACAAATAACGGCAGAATACGCGTAGCGTTTTGCCACGTTTCTCGTTGCGTGCCACGCGCTCTAATAGCTACAGATAATATATATTATATAAAGATTTCTATAGAAAAAGTTCGATACTCACCTCGAGTAGTAGCAGAAAGATAATGGCACAACTGCCCATAATGAGATCGGCCATATTGGCCTCATGGATCCTGGAGGTAAGAGTACGCACAGAGCTTATGAGTCCCGGTACCAAGTACTTGATACCCAGTAGGACCTTGATCTGGGATTCAATAACTAAAATAGCAGTCGCTGAGGAGAAGGCTTTGATCACTGGCATCGATATGAATTCAAAGATGAAACCTGCAAATAGAGCAATCAATCATTAATTGAGGTGTTAATCGATCTGCTTTCAAAGCGGGAGGAACTTCTTCAAAAATGTGTTAATTGAAATGATTTACATGCAACATTGATTTTGATCAAAACTTATTGAACTAGATCAGGTTTATTTGCATCGGAAAAATTTTGTTATCAGCACACAAATTATCTAGACGGATATTGCAGTGCTAAGCTACCGATTATCATTTTAATTACTGATTAACGAATTCATAGTAAATTCTAATGCTAAAATCTATTGTCAGTCCGCTAATTGATCAATAAAAATGCTGTATCACCTTCATCTTACTCTCTATATATACACCTTTTCAATCCAGTAAATTGTAGAACTGCCTAAAATCGGATGTAGTTTACGGATTTAACCGTATGGAGGCACACACGTGTCGCTAATCATAAATCTGAAGCCTAATAAAAATGTATTACACAAGAAAACAAGTAAGAAAGGCTACAGTCGAGCGAGCCGACTGTAAAAGACCCCGTACTCATTCTAGTGCCCGTTTTACCATACAAATAAGTAATTTTCGAACGATTTGTCCTATGGGAGCTATAGGCTATAATTGTCCAATCCGGACCAAACTTGGTGAGGATAGTAATAATGGTACCATACATCTCATGTGTTAGTTTGGTTACAGTCGCTCAACTAAAACTTCATGTCTCCATACAAATCACCAATTTTCGGCCGAATTGTCCTATGGGAGCTATAGGCTATAGTTGTCCGATCCAGACCAAATTTGGTGAAGTAGTAATAATGGTACCATACACATAATGTGTGGGTTTGGTCTCTCTAGCTCTAGCCGTTTTCAAGTTATGGTGATGTTAAAATAGTTTCTTACGATTTGCTGGGGCGGTGGAGGGGCGTAAACAAAATTTTGAAACAAACTTGCACTGCGTACACTATAGACGGACTTTCATTCCAAATTTGGTGGCTGTAGTTCTTGTAGTTTAGAAGCTCCAGGTGTTCATACAGACGGACGGACAGACGGACAGACAGACAGACGGACATGGCTATATCGTCTCGGCTGTTGATGCTGATCAAGAATATATATACTTTCTCCTCTGCCTCCTTCTGCCTGTTACGCACATTTCGCTTCAGACAATGTCAATAGACCCCTATACTCTTTTTTAGAGTACGGGGTCTAGCTTAAATTGTATGGAAATATAGAAATATAGGAATATAAGCACGAAAGAGATGGGGAGAGGAAATAAGAGATATAGCGTGCGAGATCAGTGTCCGATTGTTTGGTCACTCGCATCGAATGACAACAATCAAGCAAGTTATGAGTCGCACTTAAGTCAATTGACACTGACAATAAAATGCACAAGACGATACAGACTTTTACCAGATACCGGTAGAGGAACTACTTATTTGTTCAGTTTTATATCAGCTACTGCAATTGTTAGACTTCAAAGTCATTTCAAACATAATTAAAGTACTACATTGTAAAGCTACAAAGCCTGAATTGGCCGATTTACCGATTTTGAGTTGCATATAAGCCACAAAACAACAAAATTCACTCAATAGACTCACATTAAGGTATCTAAAATGTAGCTCTTAAACAGCTCAAATTATCACTAATAAATATTCGAAGGACATCAAAGGAAAGAACACTGGCCACAGGTATAATTTTATGGTATGAGGTCTTAACTCAAATCTAAACGGCATAATTATTCAGCACTTTCTAAACATTTACTCACCCAATCTCAAAGTGCCCATAATGATCTGCACAACGCCACTAAGAAAAGTGAGCAGAAAGGCGAATTCAATGGGTCGTCCCACTGTAAACTGCACACTGACCAAAGCCACCAGACTGGTGGGTCCAATGATAACCTTATCAATTGAACCAAATACTAAGATAGATCAGAGGACCTATGAAAGCCGAGCATAGGCCATAACGAGCAGGAAGGCCTGCTAGCAGAGCACAAGCAATGCTCTCGGGTATGATGGTTAGACCGAGTGTTATGCCAGTTATAAAGTCGTCGATACCCCATTCCACATTGTAAGCAGGTAGCCATTGAAAGACAGGAACATGACGCAACAAAGCGCGTCTCCATTTGTTGGGCGGGGGCACTTTTTTATCATCTGTGTGGGCAGAGGAAATGGCCTTTGGATTATTATTGCTGGCCAGAAGACGCACTTTGGTCGCCTTCTCGTCCAGCTGAGGTTCCAGCTCGAGTTGTGGATACATGACTTAAACTTTTGAGTATGACTTAGATAAGGTCTGTTCGGAACGAGTCGCGGCTTGATAATGATGCTGATAGCAAAACGCGAGTCACTGATGAACGCTTATAATGCCAGATAGCTCTCGGATCGCACAGATCTCGTAGCAGCTCCCCACCAATCCAAAAAAAAATAAAATAAAACATTGTAGTCCCAATTTGTTTGCCTTAAGTATCAGAGCGTCGCTCACAGCTCAATTGCCAGCTGAGTAGCCAAACAAACATATATAGATATAGATCTACTCAGAGTTGCATATAGTATTTAGTATAGTATTTATGTGATACCAGCTGATTTCTCTCTCTCTCTCCCTCTCTTTTAATCTCTTGCTGAGTGTGTTTTGGTTTTTCTCTTCACATTTCTCACCTGCTTCAGTTGTTGTTGATCTTACAATTTGATAATACAAGATGCTAACTGTTCGTTTTTCTCTCGGTGGCTAGTCGTACCAGGGGATTGCCCCTTTACCATACGCATAATCAATTGATTAAATCTTGAGAACAACCTGACACTTTGGTACATCTTAATCTGCTGGAGCTGGAGTTTATTCGTTTATTCGTTTAGTCAGATGTCATGATTTGCTAATTGCTTGTTAATTAATCACCCGCCGTGTCAATTGTAACACAACTCTGTAAATTGTCAGTCAGTCAACAGATGACAAAACTCATTTAGCAAACGATAAACAGTAGCACTTTTTCAATGACGTCAAATAGGTTTCTGCTATCGCCACACGTAAATATTTTCCAATTGCTTTTGTTGGCGAACAATTAAAAATTAATATCTATAATTTCTCATTTATTTTTCAAGAGTTTCGTAAGAGTTTCTACAAAATATAAAAGCAAAAAAAAAAATCAGTAATTCTTGTGGAGTCTAATTATGGGCACACATGGCGTATGAGCAATATTTATAATTCGTGCTTTTTCATTTAATGTTATCGTGCTCTCGGTGCGTGTCTATGTTTTGAGTTATGCAAATGTGATTCTTTTTCCATTTGCACACAAAAAACTTTTGGCTTCTCCGAGTAGAAGGAAAACCAAAAAAACATATTATATATGTATCTAGGGGTGGGGGGTTAAGGGGAAAAAAACCAGTTGAAAAGCCATATAAATTATGTGCTAATTTCAATGTAAATTCAAATTACAAAGTTCGAAATGACTCAAGCACAGTTGGTTGTTAAGTGTAAACTTTGTCGCAGTTAAAAGACAAAAAAAGAGGCATTATTTCAATGTTATTAGATTTGAATTTACATTTATTTAGCTTCAGTCTGCATAAAATACAATATATAAAGTAGAATGATTTTGGCTACGGTCTGTGAAGTGCTCAACATAAGCGGCTTTACCTCATTTTATATGTAAAATCTGATATTTTGCTTATAGAAATTGCATTGAAAGTTGTTTTTGTCTGCATGGAAATCAACGGAAATCACTTTTCTATCACAGCTCACTCGCATTTCAATTTGCTAGGCATATCAGAAGTTCTAAAAATCCGCAAATTATCCATCAGACAATACCAACTACGTACAGTTTGGTTTCATAAAATAAGACCGTAAAATAATTGCAACTAAACGCGTGGCACAAGTGTAGATCAAATAATTAAAACCATTTTGAAAATAGAAATCGGTATGTAAATGATATGCGAATTGAAATCTGTACAAAATCAATTAAATCGAAATGCAAATGCCGCAATGTGCATAGAAAATCACATAAAATTAGCCCCAAGGCGTGATAGTTATTCAAATGTTACTTTTACACAATCATAACTCCAAACTTTTACGCTGAACTACGCTGCGTATACGCAATGTGCATTCAACAATACAAAATTGAATTGTTTACGATATTTCTATTGTTTAAAATGAATTGTTTTAACAAATATATGTGATTGACTTTCTGTTTTACCATATGTGTTATTAAATATTAGTTGAGATTAATAACGATTTAGCTAAAAGCTGAAACTTAGCTTGTTTCAGAAAAGTTATTCCCATTGTTAGAAAATTTGTAAAAAATAATAGTTTATAAAGGAATTAAAAGGACATTTTAAACTCAATTTAAATACAATTGAGTATTGAATTAAATTATAATAAGAAGGGGAACTCCAAGAATATATTTGATATTTTTTAATCGTCTTTAAATTCAGATTGATTGTACGTGTTCGATATATTTCCTATGCATGCTTGTAAGATCATAGCCAATTTGATGTTAGTTCTTTTAATGCAATTTTCTAAATGGCTTTTCAAACACAAAACTGCAACATTTTTGCACGTATTTTCACACCTAAGAACAACAGCAACAACAACAAAACTTGTTATTACTGGGGCTAACAAAAGTTTACAAAATGATGCACTTAAAGTTATTATTTCAGTCGATTATTGCAACTGCCACGACGCACGATTGCACATTTAACGATGCCTTAACGAGTGTACAGGTGTGTGTGTGTGTGTATCAGGTGTGCCTGTGTGTGTGTGTGTGTGTGTGTGTGTCTGTGAGCCAAAGTCATATTTAAATGAAATTTTAAGTGCCTCAACATCAGCTTCAGTTTCAGCTTCATCTTGCCAAGAGGCAGCAGCTAGCACCAAGCAGCAAACTGTTCTCAGGTGCAAGCAAATAGTGGGCGTGTTAAGTGGGCGTCAAGTCTGATTATTATTTCCAGTCACACTTCGTTGTGGCATTATTATAATGACTGTTGCAGCAAAATTCACAACGCACCTGACTCGCATACCGCACTTTTCCAAAAAGGAAATTCAGCTAGAGTTCTCACAGCTCAGAGCACAGAGCTCAAAGCTAATGCTCTGCCAGCCGTTGGCATTCTTCCATTAGTCGACGAACAAATAAACAGACAGACAGACAGGAGGATAGGGAGACAAGGAGACCAGGAGACAAGCAGACAGTTAGACAGACAGAAAGGCATTAGATGACTCTAGTCCAGTGTTGAGTAGTTTGTCTGCCCACAAACAAGATGCCAGACACAATATAAATGTCAAAATGTTTTCGCTTTCCATAATAAAATTTAAAGTTTAATATTTCTAATCCCCCAGGGATGCGTTCTCTATCTATCTCTCTAAAAAAAAGTCTTATTTATACAACCATTAAGTAGCGTATCTTTTAAGGAAAAAGAATTCATTTTACTATTTATTTCTTAATACTCAAAGTAAAGATTTTACCAGAATTGTTTTTGCTTTGCTTCTGTTTGATAAACAATACTAATTAAAAATGGCTAAAGCACTTTTAATTAATACTTTGCCTCTTGTCATTTACCGTTTCGAGTTATTTTTGGAAGATAAGCATTGATTAGAAAAGCTGACATCAGTCGAGGCCATGAATCATTCTACGAAATCATATAAATAATATCTCAAGATGTGTCAGCTTTTATTGTCTATATTTTGAATTATATGCTATGAATATTCTGCTATATAAGAAGAGTTATCAGTTTTAGTGATAAGAATTTATAGGTATTCTTAGAAGAGAGACAAGGAAGTGAGAGATTATAATCAAAATAGTATCTATCTGAAAAGTACAAAGTTCTTTTAATTAAACACAAACCGAATTTAAAATCTTGAGTGGAGTTTGTGACTAGCAAATACCCAGCACTTATCTAATAAATACGCAGTAATTTGGTCGAAAAATCCCTTAAGATTTATGCATTTAAGTTAAAAGGTTTTCACTTTCACATTCGTTGGTTTATCATAAAAATGCAAATGATGATGAACAAAATTTTGCACACACTCCAGTGTCTATAATTAAAATATTATCATGCATCTCGCGGCAAACACACCTGCTGGAATCATAAAATAAATGTACACACATAAAAAATGAAAGAGAAAAAAAATGAGAAAACAAAAATAAATGAAATTTGAAAATTTGAAATTAAACGAAATTTTATTTTCAAGCATTTTTGTGAGCTTTTATTTTTTATTGACGCAGCATTGGAGCGTTTGCAATTGCCCATATAATAAAAGCCAAGCAAATATTACGTATACGCCCCGTGTAGGCAAACAAAATATTATGGTTCACGTATACAAGCGGCACGCCCTTAAACGCCCCTCCCATTTGTAGAAACCAAGCCCAAAACCAAAAGATCCACTCAAATGCGACGCCTTTGATTTTTAGTTAAGGGCAAAACGAGGCGCTCGACGATTTTGCCAATTTTGACAGACGCCGCATTATTTCCGTCAGCTGCCACGCCCACTCAGTAGCAGGTCTGTGTGTGTACGAGTGTGCGAGTGAGCGTGTGTGTGTTTGTGTGTGGCAAATATTGAAAATTGTTCAGTTTGTTCTATTTCAATGCTGCTGCTGGCAAACGTGCCATGGATTTGTAATGAAACGTGTGGCAAAGAGATGGAAAATACTCATACGCCGTGTGAGCCGTACATTTTTACGAGTGTTGTTAGGCGTAATTTTAATGGCTCAAACATGCGCAGCCCTACCATCTCTACTCTTAGCCAAGAGCCCACAAAAAAGTTGGCACGGATACCAAAGTGTTTTAGAGACACAAACACAAACATCCACAACCACACACACACACACGCACACGCACACGCACACTCGTACAGCTTTGCACACCTGGAGTTTTGGTGTTCTACCGGAAATTTAATTGTGTGCGTGCTGTCAGAGTCGAAATTCGCTTTTCATTCCTGTCTCTGCATCCCGCGCTCTCTGTCTCTTCCTCCTCTTCCCCCGCTTTCCCTCTCTCCATCTCCCCCGTCTCCCCGTCTCTCTGTCTTTGTTTGCTGTCGTTTTGTGTTTGTAAACAGGTGTAAAAATAAAAACTAAGCCACTTCCCCTCTTGCCATACCATTATTGTGCTATATTTGCGTTTATTTTTATGATCATGTAGCTCGTTAGAAATAATGCCAATGCCAACACATGACGTCTATGGATTACAGCCAAGAACTTGCACTCCTACGCTCAACAGCAAGGCCTCTCAATGGATTAACGGCAATTTACACCCCCAACCAGTTAACTCACCCACTCTCATTCACTTTCCCTTTGTCTATTATTCCCCTCTGTTGTCAGTTGTCTTCTATCTGCCACTGTAATTGGCACTGCTTTCCTTTTTTCCTAGCCACTTCGAGTACTTAATTAATTGTTTTAGTTGAGGAGTGTGTGAATTTTTAAACTAAGGTAAGCATAATGTTATTTAAATGCCTTTCTTGCGCCTATTTAGTCATAATTTCATGAATTTCCTTACTCGATAAGCTGACTTCATTCAAATTTAATGCAATGACAGCAGGTCCATCTCCAGCACTGACCACAACAAAGTCCCCAACCGTTTAAGCTGTATCAAATGGCAGACAAACAAAGGATTCCACAATACCCGCTCTCCCTCTCCCTCTCTCTCCCTCTGTATTCCTCCAATCAACGCTAATGGCAAACGTTCTCCTCGGGTTCCCTTGCCAGCACAATATCTATGCACAAAGTGCTTCAAAAACCAAAAGCCAAAATGCTTAAGATACAAACATCAGACTCCACAATCACACAGACAACACAATCACACACACACACACACACACACACACATACCCATACACCCGAGTATACACACTCTCAAGACTATTAATTAATTTCCCAGTCATAGGCACTGCAGGTCACAGACAGTGAAATGGGAAAAGGACATAAATGCCACATGCCGTTGACATCTGTGTCAAAGGCAAAACCAATATCCAAGCAGACGGAATCGTAGGAGATCAGAGCGTCAATTAGTATTGGTATCTAAAATATACGTAGAGCTTACGAATAACACAACTAATTACGGTACACTCTAGCTGCAGTCTTGCTTTCCACACTTGATAAGCTGCTTAAGAGCTTTCAGGTGCTTTCAGTTCATACAAATCAAGCTTAATGATACATCACAAAGTTTCAAATTAGCTGAAATCTATGAGGAAGTTGTTGGGCAAAGAGTGTAAGTTAAAGTATTTAAAGCACATTAAAATTATAGTAAACTATACTGGAACTTAAACCTTTTCTGATTAATCTACAGTACTACAAAAGTAAGTTATTTCTATTAATATACGAGCTTTCAATTAATATCCAAAAATGCTTTTAACTGCTTTAAAAGCTACCTCCCTATTTTCTGCTTCCTATCCCCCTTTCTCTCTCTCCATATTTCTCTGCACTCCTTTAGTTTAAAAACTTGTTAATAGAATACTTTACCCTGAAACTAATGAGTTACATATCAGAATTGTCAACCAAACGAGAATTGATGTCTGGGAAATTGGCTAGTTTCTGGCCTCAAGTGACACTCGAAACTAGTGTTGATAAATACTGAAAATACTGTCAGTGTTGTGGGCGTAAAGTGGGTGAATTTCTGTGGCATTGCTATCAAATAAATTGAAATCTTGTAAAATGCTTGCTCTCAAGTATACAGTGTTTGTCTTAAGTTCTTGGCCAGAAACTGAGCCAAAATTGGCAGCAGTAATTTTCAACATGTGAGTAAGTTTGGTGTATGTGTGTGGGTATGTGTGTGTGCTTGTGTGTGCATGTGTGTGTGTATAATTCAAGTGGGTAATTTATGTTGAGCAGCAGCTATCAAGCTGTGTAAATTGCAGCACTTCTGTGAGCATTTGCATAGATTTGACTGTTGCCAACACAAAAACACAATTTGATCTCCAGTCGAGGTAAAACGCATTTTGTTTAATTGAATGTGTGGGAGTGTGTGTTTGTGGGTGTGTGTATGTGGGTGTGGTGTGTCTTGTGCCTTACAGGTGGGGTAATTGAATGAGTCCAGGCATCAGTCATTTACATTCAATTAACAGTTGTGTGCCAATCGCATCTATATTGTCATTTACCTAGTATCTTGTATCTAGCCTAAGTATGTATAAGATACAGATACAGATACTGGCATTTCGTGTTATGTCTGGTCCCCATTTGCATAAATATTCATCACTTTCTAATAATTTATAGCTTCTCTACATATATGAGAAGCCAGCAAACACTCATGGGTAAACAATTATTGGGTATAATTTTGGTTTTCCCGTTAATCCGTTAAAACATTTGGCCAAGTGATCTCGAGAGGAGTTTTGTTTAAATATCTAACACAAAATTTGTCTAAAGGAATCTGTTTAAGGGTGTAGATTATATTCCTTTAAAATTAATTAACTAATTAATGTTACTGGAATTTTCAGCTTGTTTCTTATTTTTTTTTTTATATTTTTATTTATATTAATTTTGTACTAAAATAAAGTAAGATGATTTTCTGTGTGTATTCCACTTATTTCATACCTAAATTGCTATAATCTATAATTTTTACTAATTTTTGTAGCACCAATACTACCTTTTATTATACTCTCTGCAAGAGAGAGTATATTGGGTTTGTGAAAAAAAAGTATGTATCAGGCAGAAGGAGGCGTGGCAGACCCCATAAAGTATATATATTCTTGATCAGCATCACAAGCCGAGTCGATATAGCCATGTCCGTCTGTCCGTCTGTCCGTCTGTCTGTCTGTCTGTCTGTCTGTCTGTCCGTCTGTCTGTCCGTCTGTCCGTCTGTCCGTCCATATGAACAAACAGATTTCAGAGATGGTAAAAGATACAAGTTTGAATTTGGTCTCTAGCGACTCGATATTAAGTCAGTCAATACAAGAATATTTTTTTTTGATGCCACGCCCCGTTCGCCCACAATGAGCAAAAAACTAGACACACCTCGTAAAATATTGATGTTTTAGGCGAATATCTCAGTAACTATGGCACTTACAAACGCCAATTTTGGTATGCAGGTTCCTAGAGATAGCGCAAATGCAATGCCATTAAAATTTTGGACTGCCACATCCCCTTTCCCCACAAGAAATAAAAGAATTTTCAAACTTCAATGCCGATTTTAAGGCATTTGATCTTATCATACATTATTGTTATTTCAAATTCATTTGAAGACAAAATTTATCAAACTATCCTGAAAGTTGCATACAAATCGGACTATAAACAAAAGAGCTAGACATGTAAGAAAGTTAATAATTGAACGCAATGTCAAATGTGTGCAAGCGAGACAGAAACAACAAACATGTGAGCGAACGTTTTCTGCTTGCTAGCGGCGGCAATGTGGCGTGCCAACCAATTGTATATGTATTACACACATACTTATGTGCGTGCACACATATAATGTCAAATGTATATGTGCTACATACAAACAGATGTTTTTTTTAGTGTTTTATTGAAGTATTATCAACTGGTTCCGAGTATACCGACTTTATTAAAATGATCGGGAATAAAATGAGTTCTACGGTGGGGCTCGACTGTACTTTCCTTTCTTGTTTATTTCTGCTACTACTATTTCAATAACTTCAAATAACATGTCTGCAAGTTTCACTATTTTTTGAATTATATCAAATGCATTTTCTAAAATGACTACTACCAATTTTAGATTTGTCTAATATTTATGAATTTTTAGCACCCTTTCTTAATTTTCTACTACTATTTCTACTACTATTTCTACTACCAGTTCTAAGTTTAAATTTCTACTTTATTCTTCATTTTCTATCTTAATTTATGCTAGGTTTTTTAAAATTCCTACTACTATCTCATTAATTTCTATTATTATTTCTGAAATTTTCTACTACTTTATATAATTTGATACTACTTTTTCTTATTTAACAAATATAGTGCTCTCATTGCTACTAAAACTTTTAAGTACAAATTTTTCCTGCAAGTTTTACTACTGTTTTGAATTTGCTACTACTATTTCTAAATTTTTACTACTTTTTTCAAAATTACTACTACTATTTTTAATTTCTTTGACTCCTAGTACATTTTGTTGACTTTCTCCAACTACTACTATCTATTGCACTGTAAAAACCAGTTACCTTAGAAAACTAACAAGTTAACTTTTTGGGGATCTTGTGTTATTATTGGCTTTGTTAGCAAAGATTTTAGCAGCTACTTAATCGTTGTAAACTTGATTTCAATACACAAACAACAACGAGAATGGCAACAAAGCCAAAAACAACAAATGCTAGAATAAAGATGACGTAGAATAAGATGAAGCAGAAGAAGAAGAAGAAGAAGCAGAAGAGAAGCAGAAGAACAACAATTCTGAGATTGTAAGTAAACAATGTAACCAAATTGTATCAACAAATAAACATAAACAAACGAAGGACCGCAGCGAAGCAAATCGAAGAGCAAAGAGTGAAGAGAGAGGGGCAGGGAGGGCAGGGGAGGGATAGAAGCAGTGGTGTGGGGATCGGAGTGGATGGGTGTGGGGGTTGGGGTTGATAGATGGGGCTTGCCGCGGGTCAAGTGGCAACAAAAGAAATCCTACACTGAATAAGTGGGCAACAGGAACAAGCAAGTCAGGAGCAAGGACAGCAAGGACTACAAGGACTTGGAGGACATGCTCTTGAGTTGAGTTTGAGTTTGAGCTGGATGCGTGTAAATGCCAAGCAAGAAAGTGTTGGGTGATTTAGTCCTTTGTGGCAAAACTGTAAGTATGTGTGTGTGGGTGTGTGTGTGTGTGGTGCGAGTGTGTGTGTTGATTGAATCGAGGCAAATAAGCAAACAAGAAATCAACAGCAAGCACTGCTACCACACAATTCGATAGAGATGGGCGAAACTCAAGCTAAGCGAAAATTGATAAGTGCATAAAAAGAAGAATGTGAGCAAGAAAGGGAGATAAACAAATGGAGGTCCAAAGGATACGCCAGGAACTTCAAGTATTTGACTAATATAAACAAAGCCACTGCAATCCAAAATCCTCAATTCTCAATCCTTTAGAGCACTTGGTTTTTGTTCGTAGATCTCAGGTCAATTAAGCGTCTTAAGGAACTGCATGAATTTGTCATCAAGTATCGAGTCACCTGTGACAGAGTGTGCTCTTCACCTGAATACAACACTTGAGTTTTCCCATTAACAATGGAATTCTTCTACTGACTGTCTGCTGCTGACATGACAATTTGTTTTGTTATCGTTATCGGACAGTTTGCACTCGATAAATGCAAAAAGCATTCACTTAAGTCTGCGATTGAGCTGAGTTTGATTTATTTGTCCACAAGATCATAAATTTTATCAGCTCAAATCAAAGCGATTAATTGCACTCCATAAAAAGTATTATAACTACCAGGTTAGTAAACAAAATGTCAGATTGTTTATCGATTGTTGTAATGATTAATCTGAACTATCGTTCACAGTAATAACGGTAATTATAGCACTCGAACGATAAAAACAATATAGCTAAAAGTGCTGTGAGGGGTAGCTAAGCAAATTAATTAATAACATGTCGTAAATCGATTGAAAGTGAAAGTGTGCTAGACTGTGTATGGCCCGGTATGTGTTTATTATAGCTCATAACTTCAACTTGATAAGGTTAAAGACAATTGACTACCGTTTTAATGTATAGAAATGGTTTATAGTACTGCCTTTTGTCTGTTGAGTTGGCCACAAAATAGTTTACCCCCTTTGGTCCATTTAGTACTGGGTTTAATCACTGCACTAACTAAATTGGGCGTATTTATCACCGAGTAGCGCCATTGTCAAAACATTTTGTTGTCTCTCTGTCTCTCTGTTTGTCTGTCTGTCGATAAGAGCACAACGGGGCGTATGATTGATTTACAACGCACTTGTAAATTAGAAAAAAGCAAAAAACTATTTGTGCTTGTTCGATTTGTTGTTGCTTTTATCACTAAAGTTGTCTCTGCGAAATATGTTCGAGGCTTTTTTTTTTTACCAGTTATAGTGGGTGACCTGTTTGGTTATCTTCCGTTATCTTTGCACTGTATTGAGCTCCGTTATCTTATCAGGGAATGTTTTCAAAATGTCGGGGACAAATTAAAGCACCGATGTTTGTTCAATAAAAAAGATACTTAAGCACATGATATTTGTCTCTGTCTTTTTTTAGTTTTTTTATTTTTTATTTTTTTTTTTTTTATGTTGACACCGATTTGTTTTTAAATAAACACTAAAAACTAAATAAAAGTCACAGCGATATTTGCGAAGTAAGCATTGAACTAACTTTAGTTTTCTCTTCTACAAAATATCGCTTTAGTTTATTCACTTCTAGTAAGCCTTGATCAGCAGAAGGGCCAGAGCCAGGACACCAGTTAGCAGTGGCAGTGACTGAGATGCCGAGCTCATGTAGCAGCTGTAAAGATACAAAATTGTTTAAATAATTTTAATTATTTGTCATAAAATTTAAGGTAAAAAATTAAGTATTAATTTTAATTACATATAGTTTTACTTAAGTTTTGAGTTGTTTAACTTTTTGTCAATATTTCTGAGTCACTTTTGATAAGATATCATTAGCAACGATCCTTTAATATCAAGTCGAAATAGATAAACGAAATAGTTTATTCAATGTCAAATTGATCTATGAGTAAACTATCTATAAGTTTTTGTCATTTCTAAAGTATAATAATAAATTTGTAATTTAAAACATTAAAATGTTTTAAGAAAAAAGTTTAAAAATTGATCAATTAATCCTTTAAAACTCTCTTATAATTTCAACTACTATTTTTTTTATAACTAATTATAGTTTAATTCTCTGATATATATTATATCTGATATATATTATATATAAATTGTTTACTCACCCCTCTTGCAAGACTTTGGTGAAGTTGTTGTTGCTAAAGTCCTTGCAGATCAGGGCTGCATCATTGTTGGCAGCCGCCAAACCAGTGTCATTGGTACCCGAATAAGAGCGGCCAAGAACGAAACCAAATCCAGTCGAGGCATCTGAACTGTTTGTGTATCCACATCCGGTCAAATACCTGTTGTTGTTGCTCAACTGAAGCAGTTTAATGAACACTGGAGCACTGCCATCAAAGGTCACATTATAGCCAGTTGTGGCATTCTCCACAAGTTTGACATTCACAGAGGGATCACGGACATTCTGGTAGAGTGATGTGTTGCTGCTCGAATGGAAGGTATCGATTCTCAAGGTCGTGTTGTCGCTCAACAAGGTCACATTGAACTCCATGCAGGCCATGGTATTGACATAGGGATGACGAGCCAGTTCACTCCATCTGGTAATGATCTACGAGTGATTCCACTTTTAACTAAAACAATTCCCAAATGATCAACGAAATTTAGCACTTACATCGGTACTATTCCAGTTCAAACTTGTGGTAATATCACTGCAGCTCTGGGGTGCGGCAGGGGTTATTTTGGGCCAAAGCCTGGCCAGAAATCAAAGCCAAACAGGCAATAGTAAAAATCACAATTTTACACATAATGAACGGTTATTTATTTGTTTATAATTTTATAAACGTTTATGGTTTTTTTTTATCGACTTTAGTTCGAAGCGCGCGAGTTTTTTGTGTGGCACGAATCGATTCGTTTGAAGAGTTCTCGTAATACTGTCGCTGCGCCCCATGATATGGGTGTCTTTTATAGCCATGTGGCAAGCAGATACACACTGTATCTTTTGCCAGCCTTATCAGTATTCACACCCACACACACACACACACTTACACCCGCAATCTTTGTTGCAGCTTACTTTTTGTCTCTGGCTGACGTCTTTTATCTTATTGTTCAGTTTGGCACAACACAAATACTGTATCTATACATGTATATAAACTTTATCATCGAGTTGGGACTCTGACTAATCGAGGTAGCTTAGTTTATCACTCACCTGTACCGTGCAGTACCGAGTGCACACATTTCTTGGCCAATAAAATTCCCCCATTCTGAGCTCTAATTGGACGCGTGTGTCTCTAAAGTTATTTTTTGATGACAAATCATAAAGTTCGATTAACTAAAATAGACACATTGATTAATTACTTGAATGCTATATTAAATTAAAATAAAGATTTAATGATTTTTTAACAATTTTTAATTACAATGTGTTATTATTGAAACAAACAAAATAGACAAGTGGAATAAATGCATTTTACAATATTTTTCTTATTTCACAAGTGTACAAAAATCCTTATCAAATATTTAAAATTATATATACAGTCATAAAGAAAAGTTATGTATTGAAATGTCTTCCGATTAGATAAGTCAATTTTTTTTCTTCTTAATAATGTAAAGTATAGAAATGAATAATTATCTTAATTGTGTATATATCTCTTAGCTATACTGCCTTATCGGACATATATATGGGTATTATTACAAGCAGTCATTTAAATGGAAGATACTTATTTCCTTATTAAACGATTTCTCTATATCTTCCAATCAAATTCACGCACTTAGTCAGCAATTCTAGGTGCACATATACTTTGAACTATTTATACCAAAAGAAAAAATTCCCAAAGATTGTCTTCAGTTTCGATAAAGTATGATAAATGTGTGGGAGTCATAGACAGACATAGAACAATTCAGAATTTCCCCCAATAAATGGTAACGTTTTGCATAGATATCAGAAAACAAATATAACTAAAAAAAGTTGAAAAAAGTTGAAAAATTTTTCAAGTACACGTGTTTAAACATTTATTAAAATACAACGTTTGTCAACACTGGCAGTGATTCAAGGTCTAAAAATAGTTATAAAAGTAGTTTAGTTGAAAATAAACATTTCTTTATTTCATAAACAAAATTTTCCAATTATTTTAAATTTAACAGTTATTACCACACGACGTTGTCCAACACTGGTAGTGATTCATGTTCTAAAAATAGTCATAACAGCAATTTAGTGACAGGAAAAGATTTTTTTACTCCATATATTTTTCCAATCGTTTTAAACTTAACAGTTACTAACACATGTCGTTTTTCAACACTGGCAGTCTTAAAATAGTTATCAAAGCAATTTAGTGGCAAGCAAACATTTCCTTATGTCGTTGAATAATTTTTTAAATCAATTAAAATTCAACGGTTATTAACACACGACGTTTTCCAACACTGCTCAAAAATAGAATAGAGACTTAGTTGAAAACAGAAACTTCTCTATTTTATTTAACTTTAAACACTAAAAATTTAACAAATTTGTTTACCAAGACTGGTAACACTCTATATCAAATGAGAACAAAGCAAATTTGAATTTCACTTGGTTAAATGGTAAATAGCCATGGCAAAAACGGCATAAAAGAGAGTAAAAGCCGTCGAGGGATCAGCTCCGTTTCCAGTGCAACTGCAAAGACAAAGAACATGCTATAATTCTAGGGTATTCAGAGGGCATACCTCACGCACGTATCGTCCTGGGTGATCAGTGTCATGCTGCCTGCATTCTCGAAAATCGTTGATTGATTGGTAGCCTTACTCTCCAATTGGTTCAATACGGTGGTCGAAAGTGTACGATTTCTGGCTAGAATCATGCCGAATTCAGTGGAATTATCCGTGGCATTAGTGTAACCGCAAATGAAGGCATAACTGGAGTAGTCTGTGTCCAATACTTTAAAGACAGTGTAGGGTGTATAATTTGGAGGATTCCAGTACGTAAAGTTATAGCCAGTTTGAGAGGCCGTATTATTTTCCACACTCAGTGTGGCATTCATGGTCTGATTGACCCATGGATAGATAGGAGTGTTTGAATAAGTTGTTTCGATGGTCACATTATTTTGGCTAGTTTCCAACACTGTCACATTGATTTCGGTACAGAAATTGAGTCCAGCCGGTTGACGTGCAATTTCCCACCAAATTCCAGCAAACTAAATGAACAAATAGGACGAATCGTACAATAAAATGAGTTCCTGGACAGATTTTCTTAAAAACTTACTTTTGACAAATCAAGAGCAATACTGCTGATCTCAGTACAGGGCGATGGCACGGTTTGAGCATTTACACTGAGACCGGAGATCAAGCCTAGAATTAGGCAGACATAGGATAGTCCAAATCCCATTACCGATCCCGTTGCCATTTTGCGTGCGACTTGGATTCAGTTACCGAAGCTTCTGATTCCCTCAAGTCCAAGAAAAGTAAATTTTCACATAATTGAAGCTAATTAGCTGATTATTAATCATATGATATCATTGCTGTGATAAAAACAATTACCAGTGTTGGCAAACGTACTCATTTACAGTTACCATACGGTTGCTGATAGTGTTGGTTAACAGCACGCGTGGGCACTCAACAGATATAGTGTAGTGTTTAATCATGTGACAATTGTCCACTGAGTAGTATTTAAGACCCTCAAATACAATTACTTCTATCGTCATCATGGCTCCAGGTGTTGTGTAACTAATGATATCGTATTGAACTTTGGTGATAAGTAAATGGATCACAATTCGAGTGGTTTGCAAACATTTGGACTCGAAGGTCCAAGCGTCAAATACTTAAATTATTTTTTGCAAAGACTGTAGAAGTTTAGGAGTACAAATTTTAAACTCTACTGAACAACACTGAATTTTGTGGCGAAATTCAGTGGGACTACCCCAAAAACTTGAATATTGTGTGATTATAGTATTTAAAGTGCCGATTGCACATTTGAAACAAAAAATTTTTAAGTTCGAACTTTTCTTTACGTTACTCAACACTGAAAATGGGGTTGTGTGGCACATAAATTTTAAACGATTAAAATTTTGTTACAAAATGCCAAAATAACTTGAGACGGGAACAAGAAGAGTAGGTAAGAGAGATAGAGAGAGAGAGAGAGAGAGAGAGAGAGAAAGGGCAAGAGTTAGAACTTTTTGGTACAGTTGACACACACATTGTGTGTCATTCGGTCATACGAGGCGTGTAAACGACTCCCGAGACACCCGACAACTTTTGTATGCCAACAATATATATTTTAGCTACTCTGTGGGAGTAACTGCCACGCCTACTGGCAACTTTGTTAGAGGTCTCAGGTATGGTGTGTTCCTGTTATTTAATTAAAACCTATTGCAACTTGTGCTCGAATAAGTTGAGAAAAGAGTTTTTGGCATGTCTTA
Organism: Drosophila cardini; assembly: GCA_018903735.1. NCBI lineage: Eukaryota > Metazoa > Arthropoda > Insecta > Diptera > Drosophilidae > Drosophila > Drosophila cardini. The sequence continues at coordinate 2,739,559 of JAEIGM010000013.1, forward strand.
ATAATTTAATTGGGCCATGTGTGAAATTTTAATGAATAGAAATACACACACACACACACACCTACACACATACACTGTAAAAGTGTGTCTACTTTGGGACCCAAAAGTTTTGATTAACCTAAAGTGGAGTTCAGTTGAGTTGAGTTGAGTACAAAATAGAACTAGTATCTCTAGGCTAAAATTCAACGAAACTTTTGTATAATTACTTTTACAGTTAAGAAGCGCATAAAATTTCAATTAGCAATTAAAATAAGTTAAATAAACTACTATCTTTTTCAATGTAATCTCAATAGTGATCTTCACATGAGAAATGTTTATAATTCTAGACTTTATTTTCTTGGAAGCAGCATTGATAAGATAAAGTTTTCGAAAATAAATCGAAAATTGCCAACAGATCAGATAGAAAACCGTGGGAGGTATGATAACAAAGTGAATCCATCAATACTTAACTCACTCGAGACTACGATAACAAACAATAATAATCAAAAATAGAGTAGCTGACTTCACTTTAACTCAATTTGCCATAGATAAACTAGTGACGTCATTGTGTGCACAAGAAACTGGACTCTCTTCGTGGAAAAATGAAATTAAATGAGCTTCATTAGGACAACAAGTGCAAAGAGCTTAGTTTCTCATAAATCGGATCATGTTGGACATTGTTTGCTCTCTGAAGAAGTTTATCAGTTGACTGCAAACTGAAGTTCTATTTATAGTACATCTAAGAGAGAGATGGGTAAAGAGAGCGTGGTGGGCTTGCATTCCTACGGTGCGGCAATTATTTAATTACCCCACCACACGCAAATTGAACTTCATTAAGAGAAACCAGAAATAAGAATTTCTGCACTAAGTGTGGGCAAAAAATGTGCAAAAGCAATTGACGAAAATGCCGTCTATAAATAGAAACAGAACAACAACAAAGCAGGCATTGTTTGTGGGAGAGTGTATGAGAGAGAGAGAGAGAGTAAGTAAAAGAGAGTCTATATGTTTGAGCAAAGCTTGACTTTCATTTCACACTCGTGTGTGGCTGTGTTTGTTCGTGTTTTATTGCTGTTGACTAAGGTTAGTTTTTCGAACAATGCGATAAGAAGCGGTTTGCTCCGGTTGTGTCAGCAATAAACTCGGATTAGTTATTTAACATGGAATTTGCAATTTGTATTAAGCAAATGTTATTGAATTATTTTAAATATTTACACGTGCCGCAAGTAAGAAAGGAACAGAAGTAGTAAACAAAGAGCGGAGTCTTTTGTAGTTAGAGTTACTTTTATTCCGTTTTCCATGCTGATCATTGTGCTGCTCTTAAAGTTAGTACATTTACTGTAATTGTAATTGCCGGTCTTAATGTGTAAATTGAAAGCTTTACTCTAATTGACGTACTTTATATAAATCTCCATACATACATATGTACACATACCCACACATGCATAAACCTCTGTGTGTATTTAATTACTCAACAAGCTTTGATGCTCTCATTAACAGTTAGCAAAAACTTTCGCTCAAATGCATATTTCGTGCTCAAGTCTCGAGTCTCAAGGTTGCGAAGCTTTTGAGCCACTGCAACCGCAGCAAAGTGCGAAGCCGCCAACGCAAACACGCACACATGCACACATGCACACACCCATATACCCATACACCACCCACACACACACACACACACACACTGCTAAAATAATTAAGTTGTTTATCTGAATGCAAACATTTCTCTTGCTGCAAGTAACTGTTAATTACACTCTCAGCGCTTTATGCAAAAAGTACAAAAAGTGTTACAGCGCAAAGCAAAACTTTCTATTAAAGTGAAACTAGCACGGGAAGCATACAAACAAACCCACACAAACACACGCACACACACACAATCACCCACACGCTAGCACACATGTGTACATAGCGCTGGCTTCTGTTTCTGTTTCTTTTTCTTATTCTGCCTTCTGTTTCCTTATGCTCTCTTACTCCTCTTGCACTCACTCTCTTTTACTTTTGTGGCGCCTTCGCTCGCTCAAGTGCGCATTGCGCAAGCCAATTTAAATTTTAAAATAAGCACATTAACTGCATGCAGAAGCGTTAAAATGAACGCACTCCCAGACAAACACACACACACACCCTCACATGTTAACTCACTCCACTCTCTTTTAAGTTTAATCACACATAGGTTTCTCTCTTTGTCTCTTTCGCTTATTGTGCTGCAGATTTACGCCTGTTGCTGGTTGCTTCTTACATGTGCAAAATCCTTCTTTTCCCTTATGTTTTACTTACAGGGTATGCAACAGTTGATATGTCCCATAACCCCTTTCCCACTGGTGATTAATTGAATTATGCATTTTTTATATATTTCGTAATTTGATTTTAATTATTATCCATATCTGCTTATAGAAAGATGAACTAATTGTTAAATGTTAATTACAAAAAATTGTTAAACTAACTATTTGGCATAAGTGCTAATCATTTAATGTAATTGATATTAATGTACGATTAACTGGCGTTTAACATTATAAATTCGATTAAATCGTTTGCGTTTTCATCAAAAAGACAGATAGATTAGAGCCTCCATAATGTTCCTATATGTAGTTTTGGTATACGTAAGATCTCTCCTTCTTCCTCACTCTTTCATATATAGTACTTCTTTTATGTATATTGATAGACCCAAATGCTGATATGCTGTCAAAGTTTTTATATAAAAATAATCAGTAAAATTAACTTAAAAATAAAACAATCTATTTACATAGTTATCGATATCGATAGCGTTATCGTTATCGAAGGTTAACATAAGTTTTTTTTGGAAGGTGATCGATCATCGATTAACATTAGAGTTTCTTGGAAGAACTACATGAAATTCCATTAAGATTTATTATTGACTTGTCATACTATTTACAAAGAGTTCCAAATCGAGTTCTCAAGTAGTTTTTGTTTGATAGGGATAGTTTAAACATTAAAGACTAAAACTTTTGTACTGATATTGATAGTATCGGAAACCAGGTGTGCTATATTACACGTACATAAATGCCTCCCAATGATATGTAATATTCAAAAAATAAGAACTCATTAAATTGGGATAATTAAAGCTCAAACTAAAATCAAAATCTAAATCAAATCAATAATAGTTTTGTGGAATGCCCTTAATTAAGTAAGTTACGTTAAAGATAGATTATGTTTAGGGTTGTCTGATTTTTAACTTTTGTCACTCGTTCAATGATTGTGCTGCTGCATAATGTTCAATATCTCAATATCGGGTATGGGGTATGTACGACTACTACATTTATGGGTTTTTTCCAAAAGAAAATCACAACGTCGCGATGTGAACGTGTCTCTAAAGCATATTCTATGGCATTATAGGGTATTATACTGTCTGATGTGAAATGTCTGCTATGCTACACGAAACGGTTAACGGTTAACTGTTAACGCTTAGTTATCGGTTATACTCGTACTTGGCTCAAGGTCTAGTTATTATGTATATATGTACGTATCTAAATACTACTAATTATAGGATACATTGCATTGTGCTCATATATATGAAAATTTAACATTCGCATCGTACAGCTCGTTCCTAGTCTAACTTGTTTACAGGGTATTTAGAGTTTGATGGAGGGAAGGGGGGAATGAATTCTGTTCGCATGCTATTTACAATTGTGATACAACCTAGCAAGTGTTTTTCTCTCAACGGGATCCATTTCATCCATTAACAATTGGAATCCCTTAAATTTGTTTTCATTTTTTTTTTTAACGGAGGTTCTAAAAAGGTTCACTCGATATACCTAATGGGTGTTTAGATTCACATAGTTTACAAAGCGTTATCAACTAATTTACTATTATTTTATGTTAATTATATTATATGTTGTTATTTATACAAATTTATTGTTGCGACAATAAGTAAAATTTGGTTTTATATTTAGTTTAAACAGTCTTATGAGAACCTTTCATGGGGCAAAGGCTTTTTTCTTTTGTTGTTGTTAAATGCAGTATTTTAATTGAAAACATTTAAACAATTTAGTTGCGAAATTTCATTAAGATTTTAGGCAAATTAAAAACTTTAATTATAACATTAACATTTTCTGCAGTTTGCTGTTAGTTTCGGCTGCATCCTAAAAGTGTGCTATATATTTTTCACTTTCGCTTTAAGCGCTGCGCACAAAAGTATGCAACAAAATTGAGTCATGAAACTTTCGTTCAGTTTCGCAGACTGCACAGTGAATCGAATACTCAAACCAACTAAAAGAAAACTAAATTTAAGTAAATTTCTGAAATGCAAATTAAACTTAAATTTAAGAAAATAAAAGAAAAGCCAAATTTTGTTTTAAATTTGTTTTGTTTTTTTTTAATAGTTTGGTATATTTTTTGTTGTTTTGCTCGTTTTGTTTTGTGCTTAAAAACTAAAATAACAAACAAAAGTTAATAATTAAATACAAATGACAAACAATTGATCATTTTCAGTTAGGATAAAAAGTTCTGCTTCTTCTTCTTCTTCTTGCTCTTCTTCTTTATAATTTAAGTTATAAATAAGTTTACACTAATTTAGATTTATATTGTAGAATTTGGCAATCACATTGGAAAAACACTTAGGCGCTATAAGTTCTTTGCTTTCTAGAAGTAATACACTTAAATTACGCTAACTTTTCGCTTTATGGCAAATTCTATAGGATAGAAAAGGAGGGCAAATGCGTAACCCTAAGAATAATATACATTGATCTATTGCTTTTACGATGTACACGCAGCAGAGAGAGAAACTTGTACTACACTTACACTTACAGTAAACTATCGATATATGGCTATAAAACTAGAACTTCACATTATTTACAAGTCGTAGTCCTTCCAGAGGAATCCCGAGGGGAGCTCTACGCTGGTTGACTTGACATGGTACTGGCTGAGGGATTGTTATTGTCCAGCTGGGAGGTGACTGTCGAGCAGACGCTACTGTTGTTGTTGGGACTTGTTGCTCCGTTGCTGCTGCTACCGCTGCCGCTACCACCGCCGACACCGGCAGAGGCTACAATAGTCGGTGGAGCCTTTCTGCCCCTATTCCAGCCGAAGCTCAGAGCTGTACTGAGCTTACTCGGCTTGGGCTGATGCAGCTGCAGTTGTGGCTCCGCTAGATCGTAGTCCTGTCGCCCAATAGAGCTGGCTGGCGTGTGGTGACTGTACCCGGAATCGGAGCCAAAACTAGAGTCGCCGTAGGGCTGTCGGTAGTCGGAGGTGGGCAGCAGCGTGGAGGCATAGGGGCGTGCCGAGCCTCCTGGCCCAGCACTCTCATAGTAAAAGTTGGCATTGTACATAGGCTCCGCGTAGCCATAAGCTGGCTCTGCTGTGAGCGGTGCGGCTTGGATGCGGTGGTGTTGATGCTGATGGGCCGCCAGACGACGGTCGACAAGGCGTGGTTGTGTCCTCGTGCGCATCGTGGCTGCCATCAGACCGTTGGCACTGTTGGGCGCATACTGCTGCACAGTGGGATACCTGATGCGTTCCCGGTAAATCGTGGACAGTGGGGCGACTGGTGCCTGACTCAACTGTGCGTTAATCCGATTCCTACGCTCCACCTCATGCTCCAGCGTATTGTAGAACTGCGGTGCCGTCGAGCGGGCCAAGTAGCCCAGGGACATCATATTGCTGCGGTTGTCGTACAGTGGGGCCAAATCAGCTATTTCCGCTGTGGAGCTGCTGTTGTTGAGCTCGTCCTGCGCCCGCTGTTGGCGACTGCGTGGCGTGCGTCGCAGCTGATTGGAGTGCAACGCTGTGGCAAGTTCATTACTGCTGTTGTTGTTGTTGTTGTTGTTATTGCTGCTGGTGTTGCTGCTGTTGTTGTTGTTGTGGTTGCTGGCAGTTGAGGCACTCGCTGTGGATGCGTCTTGAGCTGTCGAGGAACCCGAGCTCAGCACACTGTGCCGCTCCTGCGGTGGCATCTGTGCACCCGATGTGGCAAGCACTGAACTTGTTCCAGCTCCATTGCTGCCGGCTGCACGCTCATGATAAGGCGTTGCGGTTGCTGCCACGCCCACAGCCAGGGAGCCAGTGGCATTTGTGTCTTTGTGAAAACTGCACTCGCCTGGCAGCGACAGTTCGTCCTCAGCAAAATCGTCGTCGGAGTGTAGCGGTGGCTCCGATTCCCCATCAGAGTCGACACGTCCTGGACCCAGTTCCTCATAGACATTGTCATTGGAGCGATAGGGATCCGGGCCTGGGGAGGAGCTGACCAGAAACGGAGGGGAACGAGTCATTGGATATCCGCTGGGATAGTGTATGCTCTTGCCCTGCAGCAGCTGTAAGTAGGAAAGAGAGAGAAACAGTTAGTGAGTGTATAACAGAGGTGCTCGACTGTGAGTAGCCCAGCAATTGGTAGGAAAGCCTTAGGAAATCAGGCTAAAATTAACCCATAGGCTTAAGGGGTCAATTTAGTATCGAGGAAGAGCTGAAGAGAGCGACAGAGAGGTAGAGAGAGAGAGAGAGAGAGAGAGGGATGTAGGAAAATGCAATAATTGGAAAGTGGGTGCGACATTAAGCAGATTTGAGTCAAGGATTTGCAGACTTAGCCATTGCCTAAAGGAGCTGTTTATCAGACAATAAAATAAACACGCACTTCACAGCAATGCCAAAGAGAAAGAGAAGAGTAGAGAGCGAAAGAGAGAGAGAGAGAGAGAGAGAGAGAGAGGGTGAAACGAATAAAATGGACCATAAAGCGGCATCAAGAAATATGAAAATGGCAAATAAAAAGCACAAGGACAAACGCCCGAAAAGGAGTGGGAGAAGCAAGAAGTAGAAGAAAGAAAGAAGGGAAGGAGGAGTAGAGGTAGGGGAAGAAGAAGATGAATGAAGGAAGTAGCAAGACAAAACACGTTCTCGCCTCCCGAATCCCCAAAGGCGTCAGAGTCGTAAAAATGGCACAAAAGGCGAACGAATTAAGCCGAAAGGCAGCCAGATATCATATGTACTATATATACATATATCATATATATATATATATATATATATATATATATATATATATATATATATATATATATATATATATATATATATATATATATATATATATATATATATATATATATATATATATATCAAGTGGAGTGTGAGTGGTAAGAAGAGGAGCAGTTCATCCAGAATAAAGCAATCGGGACATCATTGAATGAGTCAAGCGCATAAAAGGGATAAAAAAAAGGGCACTAAGGAAATGTGGTCTCATTTTACACACACACACACACACACACACACACACACACACAGGCACACACGCACACTTTTTGACAATTCAATTGTGCAATCGATATGCTGGTGTGTGTGTGTGTGTGTGTGTGTGCGTAGCTGACAAGTTGACAATGACGGTGCAATGTTTTGACAGCAATTGTCAAAAACTAAAAACCAAAAAAATAAAAAATAAAAAAATTCACAAAACTTCCTCTAAAACAACAATTAAAATAGATTGACAAACAAAGAGCGGAACAACAAAAGAGAGTGAGGGAGAGGGAGAAGCAAGAGTGTGTGAGTGAGACAACAATACTAACCTCTGCATGTGGATGCTGCTGATAATGATGATGATGATGATGATGATGATGCGGATGCTGTAGCTGATGATGATGCTGATGTTGATACTGATGATGTCGCATCACCAGCGGTCGATGATGACCCAAATGTGCATCGGGATCCTCATACATTGCATGATGATGATGCTGTGAACCGAGTGTACCACCGCCACCCAGTGGCATTGCACCGCTGAGAGCACCACGCGTTGGCGTCTTACAGGGCAGCAAATTTTGCACCTTTCGTTTGTTTCTGCAAAGAAGAAAGAGAGAGAGAGAGAAAAGTTAGCATTGTTTTAAGTAAGAGAGTTTGATTATTTTTAAACAGCTTAAAGCTCTACTTAAGCTAAAGTGCTTTTATTAAAGCTAAATTTTAATTTAAAGTTTAAAGATAAGTAAATGTTGAGAGCTTTAATAGTAATAAACTTGTGTATAAATGAACTGAAAGCTCATTAAAGCTCTGATCAGTTCACAGCTTTAAGTAAAAGTTTACTCTTTATTCAGCACAACGCTTTAAGCTCATGTCTTTAAAACAAACTGCTTATTAAGCAGCTTAAAGCTCTCTTGTGAAATACAAAGTGCGTGAAAAAAGGAGCCTCCAAGATGAAGCCCGAAGAGGGCAGGCTAAAAGCAGCTTAAAGCTTTGCTTAATGAGTCGCATAAATAAGAGAACAGCAGAGCAGCCAAGAGAAACCAAGAGAGAGAGAGAGAGAGACAAGAGGCAACTTTAATTGGCCGAGCAGCTTAAAGGGCGACTTAAGTCAATTCAGCAAGCGGAAGAAGCAAGAAGAAGAACAAGAACAAGAGCTGCCCACTCGCATAAAGATGATGGCGTTAAGGATGAGAATCAGAGTGGGAAAGAGAAAGAGACTGAGACTGAGAATGAGAATGACATTCATGACGTTGTTCGAGAAGCATTCTCTACTTAATAGAGCCATAAGTTCTCGGTCAGCTGTGGATGGCAGCGCAAGATAAATCGATTTGTAATGGCTACAAAATGGGATGGGGGATGGGGGGGGTGGCTAGCCAAGATAAATGCCAAGTTGGCCCAAAACAGGTAAGCAGCGAAAGCAAAAAGCTTCAAATGATTAATAAAATAAAAGAAAAGAAAAAAAAGACAAAAAACGCGACACATAAAATTCAATTTAAATAAGCAGCCAAAGTGGGGGAAACAAAGGAGAGGGAGGATAGGGGAGAGGGGGAGAAGAAGCACAAGGACAAGACGAAGGATGTCAAAATGACAACAGCTCGGTGGAGCACTGGGAAATGGGAAATTGAAGGTTGGGGGCAACCGCGTGCCATGAAAATAATGAACATAATTAAGTGTTGCCCATGGCAAAAAACAACAGCAGCAACAGCAACAGCAACAACAACAATAGAGCCCTAAAGATGCCTCGTAGAACACTCCATATGGAAAACTCTCAGCTCAGAGTGCTCCGCTCAGAGTTCTCAGCTCTCAGTTCTCAGTTCTCTTTTCTCAGTTCCCCGAGTTCCTTGAGTTCCCACAGTTCCCGGCATAAGCATAATGAAAAATGTGAAATTAAATTGACGCCACGTAGCATGCCCCCGAGGCAGCGACAAAGAGAAGGACACCGAGTGGTTAAGGGGGGTAGCAGGGGTAGGGGATTGGTAGGGAATTGGGGGCTGTCAGCCTTGTAATGTCTTGTAGGTAAACATGTTGCGATGTCAAACGGAAGTCGCTCGTAAAACCTCGTATGCAATGTCAGGCCAAGCCCAAAAGTCGTACTCCTCTCGAAATCCCTCTACTCTCCCCACTTCCCTACCCTCTCTTCACTGTCTGGCGAAAAGCGAAAGCTAACTGTCGGAGCGCATCTGATTGCGCAAAGGGGGCGGGGAAACATCATTTATACACATATTAAAAACGCTAGTCAATCTTTTGGGGGTTAGAAACGACAAGCTAATGCTCTTTCGGAGGCTGGGAAACGTTTACGAAGGAGACACAAAGCGAAAGACAAAGAAGACAAGTACTTAAAGGTGAAGAGGAAGTGCGAAAAAGAACGAAAGAGCAGCAAAACGCTTGAATGAAAACCGATCGGGAAAAGTTTAAACGTTTACGAATAGCTTTCAAAAGGAAAACAGGAAAATCGTTATGAAACGTTAAAGAATGTTTTGCATAAGAAGTGAATCTATATATCTCTCTTCTCTTCCGCTCTCTTTCCCACTCTAACCTCCTTTAAATTCCTTAAGTTTTTGTTTACGAATTTGCAGTCAAAGCAAACATAAGAATAAGCCCGTAAAAGCTGTCAAATTGCAGCTCAAGTAAAAGTCATGCTCCTAAAGTGAGAGCAAAATGACAAAACAGAGAGACAGAAAGACAGACTAAGAGTGTATTTGTGTGTGTGTAAGTGTATGTATTGAGGTTAAGAGTCGTTGTCTCTTTACTTGGCTAAGTCGACAAACAGAGAAGCAGCAAGAGAGTGCGAGTGCGAGAGAGACAGCAGCTGACTGTCAGCCTGGCTGCGTTGTAAAATATTCTTAAAAGTAAATTAAATAATGTGGCATGCCACAAGATGACACACAAGAAAAAAAAGAAGTGAAATAGGAAAAGAAGCAAGCTACTGCCATGCTCTCTTCCTTCTCTCCCTCCCCCTCTCTCCCACACCCTCTCTTCCTTTCGCTGTTGCTCTCTTTGACTTTAACTTAATTCATTTCATTTCACTTACGAGGCGTAAAAATGAAATCAACGCGTGCAGATTTAATGTGAGTAAGTGTGTGTGAGTGTATGTGAGCTTGTGTGTATGTGTATTGGTGTATGTGTGTGTGTGTGTGCTTTAACCCCTTAAGCGCCTTGTTTGATTTCTAAGCATTATGGCCAGCTATTGAAATGGACGCAATGTCCCTCGAGTGTCGTACAATTTGCCAGACCAAAAGCAAAGAAACTCAAGAATTTTTATGCTTCATAGGCAAAGGGGAAGGGGGTCAGGGGGCAGCTATACCTTTGGGGCAACATCAAGGGCAGCAAACGGGTTTCCTTGTGGCATAAGTAATTTACAATAAAAAGTAGCTGAGGCAACAATCCGATTGTCGAAAACGAGGAAAATTCTACATTCAGATTCTGTTTCTGTTTCTGTTTTGGATTCAACTTAGGGAGTTTTTCCCATTTCTTCCTATGTCAGGGAATCTTTTATTTATGAACTCGGCTTCCAGAGAGGGTTGCACGTCTCGAGCACGTAACAAAAAAAACAACAAAACAACTCAAATGTAGTGAGAAAATTGAACTACAAAGGAGCAAAAGGAGCAAAAGGAGTCAAGGCCTAAGCCACAGAATGTGTCTTGTTTTTGATATGCAAATGTCCCAAGGAGAGAGGGGGAATAGAAGGAGAATGGAAGGGGTGTAGTAAAAAGAACTGTCTTCTTCACAAGCTTGGTTCTTCCTACTGTGAACTGCAGTTGAAGAAAGAATTGTAATGAAAACTTAAGCTAAGGGAAATCATAATTTTCATTTTCTTTGTTTACATTTATGGAATAATTTGGAGTTTCTCTACAGTTGATTAAAAAATGCCAAGACAACAACAAAAATGAGTAGATATGGTGGTTGGTTGCGGTGATGGAGGCGGGGGTCGTGATAAGCACAAATTGTGATTGTTATTGCATACTTCAGGTGAGAGGGGGGAAATAGAAGGAGAGTGGAAGGGGTGTAGTAAAAAGTACTGTCTTCTTCACAAGCTTGATTCTTCCCACTTTAAACTGCAGTTGAAGAAAGAATTGTAATGAAAACTTAAGCTAAGGGAAATCATAATTTTCATTTTCTTTGTTTACATTTATGGAATAATTTGGAGTTTCTCTACAGTTGATTAAAAAATGCCAAGACAACAATAAAAATGAGTAGATATGGTGGTTGGTTGTGGTGATGGAGGCGGGGGTCGTGATAAGCACAAATTGTGATTGTTATTGCATACTTCAGGGCGCTTTTCCGGCTCTCAAAGGCCGACGGTTGTCATATGTTTTGTTGTGCAAAAGGCAAATGAAATTGCAGGCAGGTGAAATTGATTTTATTTATTTAGCAGTCGACATTAATGGCAACACGCACACACACATACACACGCGCGTACACACACATGCAGAAAGCCATAACTTTTGTGGTTGCCAGGGTTGCCAGGGTTTCTACCCATTTAATATGCATGAGCTCTGAGCAAACTCTTAACTTTAACGTACCAAATGAGGGAGAGGGAGACAAAAGGAGAGTCAAAGTGAGAGTGAGAGAGGTACAGAGAAAGAGATGGCACGAAAAGCGTTTCAATTTCGGTTTAATTTATCATTTTGCAATTATTTGCATAAATTGAGCATATTTATTTAAATATTATTAACTGGCGACAATGTTAACAATTTACATGACAAGCGCTTCAGATTCAGTTACAGCTACAGCAACAGTACAGCAATGTGCAACATGCAACATGCAACACAAACCACGTCATTTAATGCAATTAATAAAGTACACTATGTGTACACATTTGTAAAAAAACCAAACGTGGAGGGGAAATTTCAACACTCTGGCGGTTTATTAAAATAATTAAGGTAATTATAACTCATAATAAAGTCAATTTATGGTTATGAAACAGTTACAAACAACAACAACAACAACAACAACAGCAGGAAGTGGCAAATATTTTGCAAACAATTAAAAAGCATTTTTCCGCCCATCAAAAGAATTTTCCTTTGGCGATTTTCTTTACACTCAGAGTCACTCACACCAATGCAACCAAATTCAGATTTAATGTGTTGACATTATGATTATTTTATTGGAGGCAAACAAAAAAAAAAAAAACAAGAAAGAAAATATATAAATAAAATTAGTTTGTATTTTATTTATTGGTTTTTCTGTGTTGAGCGCAACACGCAACACGATAACACACACAAACACACACACACAGACACTCGTACAAATGTATTTATATTCATATGCGTGTGTGGGTGTGTAGGTGTGTGTGGCGCATAACGGCAAAAATAATGTGCCACATCATAAATGCCACAAAAATGGCGCTGGCCTCAAGTTGTTGTTGTTGCTGTCGTTGTTTTGCTGTTTATACCCGTTACAAGTCGGTACGAAGGGTATGTGGTATCTGACGCAATGTAAATTTTATGCTGCTCTATTCCTCTACTTAAAAACATTTAAATCGGATATAAATATTGGAAGTTATGGCTATTTAAATTTTTGCAAAAGCGCCTACAAGTATGCAACACATTTTGGAAACTATGTTTAAACGGGTATATTTTGGTCGGGAACTAGACTACTACCCTTGTTTTTTCCTTCCTTTGCTTCTTCCTTTTTTGCGCTGGACATTCATAGTCATTTACACACACACACACACACCCACACACACACACGCAACACGCACATGCAGATAGCAAATGGGGCAAGTTTTTGGGGCAACACTTAAAGCAGCTGCCGACATTGCTATCTGTGCGTATGTATGTGGGTTTGTGTTTGTAATAAAGATGCTCGTCCGGCTTTTTATGCGACTGTGTATGTATGTGTGTGTGTGTGTTTTGTGTGTGTGTGTTTGTGTGTATGAGCTTTCTGGTCATGGCCATAACCTCAGAAATGATGAAGCACAACAGCAGCAACAACAACAACGTTACGACAACAGCGTTTTGTGTGTGAGTGTGTGTGTGTGGCTTCTATGTTGCCCTGCCACACCCCCTCAACTCCCACAGTCGGACTGTGCGTTCGTGCGGTCAGTAAACTTTAATGAATATGTATGAAAATCGCTTGTAGCAACTGCTCCCCCTCTCCTCTTTCCCTCATTCCCCTTGTACCACTTCTTTTCCCTGCACTCTTCAAACTGCTCGATAACAGTGCCATGAATATTGTCCATTTTTGGGCGTTACAGCAAAATCGATGCTCAGCAGTGGTCCCCTCTCTCCTTCCACTCCCTCTCTCTGTCTGTGTTTCTTCCTTTTCCTTTCTTGCTCTTGCTTACTTTGTTGTAACATGTTACTTCAACACTTGTTGATGTTAATGAGAGCAGAAATAAAATGGAGTGTGGACATGGACCAAAGAGTGTGGCTTTAAGAGAGCTTGAACTGCAGTAAAATTGTATTTGCTTGGTAGTTAAAATCTGTTTAAATCACAGACAAAGTCAAATGTTGCATTTATGAAAAGCAAATAAATGTTAAGTTTTTTAATTCATAAGCAAAGAGAGCAAAGAGAAGTTTTTTCTGGTTTGACTAACCCATTTAAATGAGTCAGAACACACACACACTTACTCACTGAGAGGGAGGCAGAGAAATGGGCAGCAATGAATTTGATGAACTTTTTAAAGCCAGAGCGAGATGAGGGACTGCCTGCCTACTAACCCGTTTACCCGTTTACCCGCTTACTCACTTACCCGTTTACCCACTCATTCGCTCACCAGTTTGCGCCCTCTCTTTAATGCTTTACCGTTTGCTGTGCGTGCAAAATTCTTTTGCTGCTCTCGCTCTCGCTCTCTCTATCTCCGTCTTTCGCACACTCATGCAAACTACATGCACTGAGTTGTTTGTGTGCTTGCTTTTGTTTCCTTTTTCACTTTGTTCCTTGCACACTTTATCCCCTCCTCCCCCCGAAGCCCTTGCCTAGCTCAACGTTTGCTTTTGCTGCGGTTATTTCTGCTGCAGATTTCATTTGGTTTGCAATCTGAGAGTTTTTCTCTTCCTTTTTTTTTGTGTGGAAAGTAAATTGTTTTATTTTTTTATGCTGCCCAAAAAGTTGATGTTACTGTATGTGTGTGTGTGTGTGTGTGTAGGAGTAAGGGGAGAGTGTCCATTTCTCACGTTTTTTTGCGTTGTGTATTTAAAATTTCAATTTAATTTAGTTTTGGTTTAAGAGCGCGCACACACACATCCACACATCCACACACACACACACTTACACCCACTACATGTAGGTCAGCGCTTGAAAGTAGACTACATTAATTTTCGTTTGCCGCTTGTTTACTTGTTTGTTTTTGTGACTTTAGCAAATGGGTTTTTACAGTTACATCTACACACAAACACACCTCCCCCACACACACACACACACACACACACATTCATCCACAGGAAATACACATTCCCATGCATAGTTTATAATGTTTATTCGTTTTCACATTTGGCGCATTGTATGCATTTTTCATATGGCGCCAAATTTTTGGATGACCCAACAATTTTTCGGTTTTATGAATGTGTGTAAATTATACCGAAATAGTTATTTATGGCGAGCTTTATTTTTATTAAAAGTATTACTGACACATAATTAAAGCCGACTTGGCTGGATATCTATCTCAATCTGTAGCTACACATAGTAAAGTCCATGGCTGGCATTAATCACAAAGCAAAGACTGTAACATGCCACATGCAACATGTTGCACAACCACAACAAGACCAAAGCAATGTACTCTTAGATAGGTGAAAGGGGAACTGCAGTTGTGGGTAAATGAGTTATGTTAAGTCAAAGATCGTTGTAAAAGAGCTTTAAAGCTTGCTCTTTAACACTGCTTGTTTAAGAGAGAGTGGGAGTACAGTCGGTGGCACTGCTCGCACCTATGTAAATTAAGAGAGTACTTACTTCCACACAAACAGTGAAGAGATGAGCACAATGAGCACCAGCAGCAGTGAGAAAACCGCAATCATTGCTGAGGTGGCCAGTGATTGGCTGCTGTAAAGGCTGGCATCCAAGAATCTGAAAGAGAAAGAGAGAGAGAAAAACATGAGTTAAATTTACGTTTTGGGCGTTGAGTGAAAAGTGAAAGTAAAAGTAAAAAGTTCAAGACGATGCAAATCACGAACCAACTCAAACACAAAGCCATTTTGCATAGCAGCAAAGCAAAAGGGAAATAACAGAAACAACAACAACAACAAATACAAGAGTTTTGGGTAAATATGCCTAACGAAATGCAAACAAAAGCGCACGCGATTCTTAACCTTTTTTACTTCCTTTATTTATTTTTGGCAATCATTGAAATTAAGGTCAGTACGGAAAAGGAACAAAAACATATTTCCAAACAGTATTAACTGTACTTGACATTTTTAGCTATAAATTCCTATCTACAGTCTGTCATAGATAAATACTGACATTTCAAAAAACATTTCTATTTAATACTGTTTTTACTAAACAATTGATATTTCCCGTGCCAAGTGGACAGAAAGAAAAACAAAATGAAAAGTGAAGTTGACCATGCACCTGTCAGTGCAACAACACACACACACACACACACACAGAGACTGTGGTGGACAATCAGATACGCATCATAAATCAGTCAAAAAGCATTGAAAAATATTTTGTTGAGAATGAAAGAGAGAGGGAGAGAGCAATAGAGACAAAAGCTGCGCTTAAGAGAAATGAGGTCAAGCTTTGACAGCTGTGCAAATAATTTCGTCAGGCAGTGTGTTGTGTGTGCACAACTGTACACACACTTTCATTCTTTTGTAGGCCACACTTTAATTTGTAATGCATTTTGTGCATACACTAATTTATTAACAAATAGTTTTTCGTATTTTCATTGATTTATTTGCACTTTCCACAGCGCACAGTTGGCACAGTTTTCAATCCGGAAGCGAGTATTGCTTATCTAGCCCTTGTGCCCTACCCCCTCCCCTCTTTTCCTTACCCCTTTGTCACTCTACGAATTAATCATTTCAGTTTAAACAAACAAATAAAGGGGAACAAGCAATCGATTGCTTTGTGAGTGGGTAAGGGGGGTGTGGTGGGTGTGGGGGGGATAACATAAGTCCCGCTCCCAATTTCGATTCAGCCAAAATCGAGATAAGCTATAAAAATATTGACAGCAGCCGTTGCCTCATGTTTAAATTGTTTAAACTATTGAGAAAGAGTCAACTGGTAGCAGTAACCCGTTCCCCCTTTCTTCCCTTCCCTACCCTTCCCCTCCCCATGCCACACCCCTTGCCCAACCACAACACTATTTCCACATTTTTCCTGCGCTTATCATATCATTTTTAAAGAAATATTTTTTGTTGTTGTTTTGAAAACAATTTACAGACAAATCGTTGTGGTGCATGAAACTGAGTCAAACAAATAAATAACAATAAATTAAACAATTATGCGAGTGCAAAGCGGCAAAGAAGTGGAGACAGGCGAAAGAGAGAGGAGAGTGGTGGAAAGGGAGGGTAGGGGGAGGAAATGGAAGGCGGGGAAGTGTTGTTTTGTGGGGAGCAGAGTCAAAAGTTACAAAGAAAAAAGTCTCAAAGCTCTCATTGCTCGTAATCAAATTGATTAATGAGCTCTGTGCCAGTGTTGTAAAAGGAAGGTAGGGTGGAGTAGGGTGAAGTAGGGAGGAGTGGGGAGGCGTAGGGAGGAGTAGGGAGGGTTAACGAGTGCTCTCATGCATTTACTTTGGATTCCAATTGGATTTTGATTTCGATTCTTTAAATCTTTTTCAAAGCTGCTCTAAATTCGTCTATGCTCGACTTTTAATCACCTACACACATTTGCGACATTAGATTTCTCTCAGAGCATAATGAAAACAATTTTCTTTTGTTTCCATGTATATTTTTCATTACTTTTCTTTTCATTCGCTTTCGCTTACATTTCCCAACGCCAAGAGCGGTGAGTGTGTGTGGTGTGCGGTGTGTGTGTGTGCGGTGTTTGTGCTGATAATCGATAAATCTATATAGATAGGGAGCAGTGCAAGTTACCTACATACTTGTTTGTAGTGCCCATTTCGGAGCAAACAAATGAGCTGCCTGAGTAGCATTTGCCCCGAGGGAGTGAGTTGCCACAGTTTGCTTGAGGCTTACAACGTGCAACAATATGAATGTTTCAGCTGCAGGCAAACTGGGAATTATGTTCAGTGTTCAGATAAAAACTCAAATATGGAATAAACTATTTACCCCTCTCCCCCTCCCCTACCCCTCCCCCTCTCCCCTCTCACCCCCACTATACCACACAAAGAGTTGTGCTTATTATTGATAAGAACAGTGAGTCTGCTCTGTATTTACTCAGATAAGCGCGCACTCGTTTTTCCAGTAGGAAAAATGATTGAAGGTTTTCCATCTGAGGAAAAACTCCGGGTTTCTAGGTAGCCACAATCATAAATTGAGCCAGATAACGATAACACTTTGAACGATTTATGTGCAGGCAAATAGACTGAAGGTAAACAGGAAACCCAAACAGAGTTGCCAACTTCGGCGATAAAATAATTAAGCCAGCAAGACATTAGGGCGTAAATATGGGCACGGCTATGTCTAAGAAATTATGGCACAAAGTTTAACTGCTTTCGAGCAGTGCAGTTTAACAGAGTTGCCGTATCTAGGGTTGCCAACTTTGTCGCGGCTCAAGGGCATACAAAAAGAAAAGCGTTCCAAGTGAAATGTGACCTAAAATGTCATAAAAAAATAGGCAAACTAAACAAATAAGGGTTGCCAAGTCATCAAAATCAGTTATCAAAATGTTGCACCTGCTACTTGCAACATTTAGTTAACAACTATTCGCACAATGCGTTTTCATTTTCCTTCGTCTGATGAAAAACACAAAACTTTTCAACTCTACTTCAAGTTTTTTCTCTCTATCTCCTCCACTCTACTCTCTACTCTCCCTCTCATTCCCTCCCTACAAGTGCTGGAGGCTTGCAACAAATCACGTGCCACTTGCAACAAGAACAACTTGGCGAACAAGATAACATGGCGAAAAGTTTTCCACATATTGTGTTACGCCTTTTTCAACACTAAAACGCCTGCCAGTGTTAGCCATTTTCGTTTTCACAGCACGTGCATATCGACTGTACTTCCCATTTCCCCCTGTACCACCTCGTGGGAGGGGGTAGTGGAGGGGGAGTGGCTCTTTTACCAGCCTGTGTTTATGTTGCCAACTCGACGCAGTTTTGTAACCAATTGACAGTGCAATTGTTTGGAAACAACTTGTGATTGAAATGTGCATTCGATGTGTTCCCTCTTGCTCTACTTTTCTCTATATCTTTTACAGTTAGGCAAAAAAGGTGTGAAGAAAATGACACGTAAATGCCAAAGAAAGATGAGTTTATGTTACTAAAGTCTCAAAAAACTGAAGAATTTTCTTTAAAGATTGTTGAAAAATCATACAGGAAACTTAGCTAAAGTTACTCAATCATATTTAAATAGAAAGAGACAACAATAGACACTGTTTAGTTATTTGTCACTCGAAGAATTTCCCATATTTTGTATGTAAATGTAAATTCAATTTTGTTATTGTCACAGCAAATTTTCAGACAATATTTCATTCCATTTTCACACACACATAGTGTGTGTGTGGGGGTGTGCTTGTGTGTGTGTGTCTTTGTGTTTGCCCTGTCTACAGCTGTGTCTGCTCTGTGTCAACTGTAAACAACAACGAGCATCTTTTTTGCACTTGTTCCTTCATCAGGATGCTTTCGCCCCAAAAAGTAGACTACGAAACTATGCAACATTCCTCAGACAATGCGATTTGCGAGTATTCGCATTCGCACGACATTTGATATCAATGTCAAGCCATTTTGCCCCGCCACCCCCCCTTATTCCACTCCCCACGCTTCTTCTTGCCTTTTAAGTCCTCTGCTTACTCGCAGCTTATTTAAAGCGATTTGAAATATCTTTGCAAAGCATGAGAAAAAGCAAGAAATAACTAAAAAGCGTTGGCAGAAAGCAAAAGAAAATCAGAAAGGATTATTTGGCTGCCACGCCCCCTTTACAATCAGTGTGCGTCTGTTGCTGCTGCTGCTGCTACTTCCTCTCTATATTCCTTGCCAACTTGTGGAGGCGACTAGAGGAAGAGGAAGACAAATCTCGCGACTCCAAATTTAATTTCGCATGTTTGACGCGTCGCCTTCGTTCCAGCATATATATATATTATATATATCTCTCAATATATACACATATATATATATGTCTCTGACGAATCCTTTGCGTGATGCTGCCACTTCCGTTTGACTTTAAAGATTTTTATACCCTAGAAATTTAGCTCTTTAAGTGGGGTGTTTTGGCTCGGTGAACAGTGTAGTTTTGAGTCAATTTATAAAGTTCAGCAATACTAAATATAATCTATATATATTATCTTATATTAAAAGTTTAGTTTTCCTTAAACTTTCGTTGAGTTTTTTTAAATATTTTTAAAATTTTCTCAGTTTTTATTTTCATTTCTATACAGAACTCCAAAAGTTTTACAGGGTATCTTAAACTCTACCTCATTTTAGTCTTTTTCATCGGTTCACAATTACACCCACACATCGATACACCAAGTCGCACACACACACACACACACACACACACATGTTGCTCTGCCAAATTGGCACAATTCCCGTTAAACTTATCAATTTGATGAGAGAATTTCACACACACGCACATGACATTCCCATTTCTATCCTCTCCTACTCCCTCATTTCTCCTCTCTCCTCTCCTTTACCCCTCTATACTCCCCTTGTAGCACTACGTATGGTCTTGAGTTTGGCATTTTTTAACGCTAATCCATTAAATCGAAGCTGATGGCAATTGAATTTAAGCTGCTTCGCACAGATTTCAGCAAATTTACCTCAATGGCAGTTAGTGGAAGCATGAAATTGCATTTCGATAACGATAAACGATAGACGATAACTAGAAAACAGCTCATGGGAAACATTGGGAACAATTTAAGTGATTTTTAAACATTTGATTTGTCAGCATAATTTACCTAAGCATTAATAGCTGAAAGAAGGAAAGAGACAGGGAGAGAGAGAGGGCGCTTGAATGTGGAAAAGAGACAGCTTGACAGATAGTGACAGTTTCAAGTGCCCACACAGCAGAGCACAACACTGAGATCCATCGTTATCTCGGACCACACACAGACCAAAGTTGAGTTTTTATTTTTCTATTTCCATTTTTTTATTTATTGAAATTTCCATTTTTTCTCATTTTCTGTTACATAAATGTCGAAAATTAAGTGGAAAACACTTGAGTTTTCCGCCGTGTTTGGAGCTAACGTTGTGTCGCCCCACGTAGCTGAGTGGAAACATGATTTTCTTTTTGTTTTCCCTCATTTTCTGTTTGGGCACGTGAGTTCTCTGGTGGTTATCAATCCCAAAGTGTTGATGTGGAATTTGATCTTATGTTTTCTCCAATTTTTTTCAATTTTTCTCTGTCTAGTTATTTGGTTCTCATTGCCTAAACAAACAGTGGAGAGATTAGAGCGAATGCTATGGGTTACAGTTCACTTGGTTTTCCACTGTTTTCCTGCTCTTTAGTTTTTCACCAACAACAACAAGAAATTGTTACAGTTTTTTTGTTGTTGTTGTGTGCGTTTTTTTGAAACCACTGAGAGTCTTTAAGGTTCAGTTCTAGGCCATATGTTGCCAGGGCACACATCCCCCTTTGGAAAAACCTCCTTACTTTCCCCCTGCCCTTTTCATTTCCCTGTCGCTTATGGGTTGCCAACTACTAGGGTTGTCCCTTTGCGTGCTCAGACGCTTAACTTTTCATTGTTATTGTAATTTGTTGCCATCTTTGTTGCTGTTGTTTGGCCAGCCTCATAATGATGACGTTTTTTATTACATATTTTCCTTTTCACATTTCTTTTTTCTTTACGCTTTTCCTTTCCATTTGTTTTGCTTTGGCTTTTTTTCGGCCAACAAGAGCAACAGCTGTTGCTTTGCCAACAGTCAACTTTAAAGTGTTGCCTTGTGGTTGCCTCGGTGGGCGTGTCCCAGTGGGCGTAGACTTCTTAACTTTTAAAGAAGTGGCTTTAAGAAGTATAACAGAACTGCCTATTTTAACAGTTGTGTTTATGTTAATGTTACGCCAACTTTTACGGCATCTGTTAATGTTGTTCTATCAAATTGAGGCAGATTTCGTACCAACAATACCTCAATCAAGTTGAAGTGTTTTGCCACTCGACTTTTGAGCACTTACACAACACGCCCACGGGGCAACCCTATAACCCCCTGAGTTGTACAACCCTATTAATAAAGAGAAAGGGCCGCATTATTGTTATATGCATGCATAATGGCATCAGGCAATAATTCAATAAGGCAACATAAAATTCTGACACCTCGCTTGTTAGCGAAATCAAATCAAGAATATTGCAACAGCTGTACTGTGCTTTGAGAGGGTTGCAACCCTGGATGGGAAACTTACCGGCATTGCTTGGCAGACATCGCTCTCCCATTGCTGTTGCGCCAACTGTTCACCGTTGCAGTCCTGTGGCACCACCGTGTACTCGGCCAGTGCCGGTGGTCGTGGCGGTGGCGGTATTAGGAATTGCGGTGGCGGTGCCAGTGGCATACCCGCGCACTCATCGCATTCGAACATCAAGAGATCCGCATCCATTATGGTATCCAACATTTTCCACATTTGTTAATTGTTTTTTTTTCCTTGATAAATTTTCCTTTTTTGTTTTTGTTTTTTTGGTTGATTTTGGTTCGGATTTTGCTTTCCTACTACTTATCGCTTTTTGGTGGGTTATTGTGTGAGTGTGTAGGTGTGTGTGTGTATGTGTATGTGTAGGTGTGTTTTTGTGTGTGAGATCGTGTCAAATGCGTTTCCTGATCGCTCTCATCTCGCTGGACAGCCTTCAACGGCGGCGAAGCTGCAAAGAATCAAAGAAGGAAAAAATTATGGGATTAGTCTAGGAAGATTACAATGTGTGGGTTTATCCTGTTTGCCTGGACAACAGCTGTACTTCTCCTACTCTGCTGCTGCTGCTTCTTCTTCTCGATGTCTGTCATCTCATTAGCTGGCAACTGTAGTGCGAGGCACGTAACTAGCCTGATCCTGGTCACACTTTCATTGGCACATGCGAAAACTTTTCCTCCCCAAAAAAAAAAAAAACTCCCTACGCTCGATACCTCCGCCTTCTCCTCCTCCTCCTTTTGCACCCCTAAAACACTCCCGACCTCACTCAATGGGGAGTGTGCAGCAACCCTGGCCAGTATTGTTAACGCTTCATGTTAATTTTTATTGATTTTGTTTAATGCGTTTCTATTTTTTTCCATATTTATTTTTATTTACTTTGGCTTTTTACCGCTGTTTGTGTGTGTGTGTCCTGCTTTATCCCTTCCCTTTTTTATTACCCTTCAGCTAAATATACATTTTCCTTTCTATTTTCTGTCTTCCTAAATCTGTCGACTCATTGGCAATTGTTTTAACCCCTGTAGTTTACCCCCTTTCTCCTTTTTTTTGATTGTGTGTGTTTGTGTCCTGCTTTACTCTAAAAAAAGGAGAGGGGATAAGTTAGAGAAAAATGAAAAAAAAGACCGTCCCCTTTTTTATTACCTCTTCAGCTAGACGATATAGCAATTTCCTTTCTATTTTCTGTCTTCCCAAATCTGTCGACTCATTGGCAATTGTTTTAACCCCTGTAGTTTACCCCCTTTCTCCCTATTTTTTGATTGTGTTATTTTTTATGATTATTATTGTCCTTTGGCTGCGGTTCTGTTGTTATTCTTCACACATATGCTGACAAAATAATTGAGGAATCGCTTTAAGTGGTTATCGGGTGTCATTTTGGGAGTATACTTTTAAGCATCACTGTTTAGTCGTGAGTTCTTCATTTTAAAAGTCAGATCTTTACTAGTTTAATCTTATCTTTACTAGTTTGTAATCGATAACCTTAAAATAACTACAAATGTTGTTATCGATTAATAAATTTATTCCTTTTCTATACAAAAATTCTTTTTAGTCAATTTAGTTTAAGTAGTCTCTATTTAGTCTTTAATTATACAGTTAATCCCAGCTTCAATTCCAGCTTTTTCCGTCCTTCACTTCGATTATCTGTTTATCGATAACAGGCAGACAGCTAAGCTACTCCATTCATGAACTTATCTTTTATTTTAACTGTCTTTCATCTGGCCTAAATCGAATGGGGGGACACATTCTTAACTCTGACTTTTTATCGCTTATAGCAAGTGTCTTTATATTTTGTTATCGATAACTTGCTGAGGCTGACAATCGTTTCGCAATTGGTTTCCATCAGCGCAACAATGCCTTGGGTCTATCTGGATTAAGAAGCGGCTTAAGCTCTGTCTACCAGCTACTTGACAGCCCAGGGGGAAAATCTCAAGAGTCCGCAGTCCGTGCAGTCCGAGAGGCAGCAACAAACATGTGGCAACGACTGTGGCTGCTGCTGCTGCTGCGTGGGGTAAGCAAGGGGCAAGAAGAAGAGGCAAAGGCAATGGCAACATATGTTGCCAGTTGGGCCATTTAATTAGCTGCACAGAGAGCTGACAGTTGTCAGAGAGTGTGGCACTGAGTGAAGAGCAAAGGAGATTGAGAACAGAGAGAGAGTAGTCGGTATGAAGAGAGGAGGAGAGGAGGAAGAGAGACAGATAACTGATAAGATCTTGAAAACTACAATCGGTTGTTGTTGTTGTTGTCTTGCAATCAAATGTAAGCCGCTGTTGACATTGGAGATTAAAAGATATTAAAAACGAAGACGACGAAGCGAATCTGACAGAAGAAAGAGACTCAGACTGAGACTGAGACTGAGACGGAGACTCGAAAATACAATGACAGCAGACAGAGAGACAAACAGACAGACAGACAGATAAACAGAGAGACAGAGAGACAGACAGAAAGACACACAAAACATGTCAAAGATGAAATGTTGTAAAGAAAATTGAATTGAATTGAATGCGCTGGAATTGAAACGAAGTCAAACTAATAAATAACAACAAAAAACGAAATAAATAAAAAACGAAAAAAGAAAAAACTTAAAACTTTAATACAAATGCAACTTGAAGTTGCAACAAACTTAAGACAAGTTTAAGTTAAAGCTTTTGAAAATCGATTGAATTGTCCGAAACTGTTTGCTGATTAGCTTTGAAGCTTTGAAGCGGCCCATTAAAAACCTCCGACCTCAAATCAAAAGCCCCGAAGGTCCCAAAAAATAATGAAATAAATCGTGTTGAAAAACTTGCAAGTTGCAAACGAAATGGAAAAGGAAGCAGCAGAGGAAAGGAGCAAGGAGAAAGCAGAGAGAGGACAGAGGAGTAAAGGAGGAGTAAAGAAGACAGACGAGACAACGAAATCGATTTGTTTCGAGATTAAGTCTGGGACGCATTCAACGTCTCCTGGGAAAAGTCCGACCAAGCGTAAAGCGGAAATGTTATGGACGCGCCAAGGAAGCGCAAATGGAAATCAAAGTACGCCGAAGAAGACAGCAAAAGGAGAAGTAGATAGTGTGGAAGGAGGAGACAGAGTTGAAGTTGGAGGTGGAGTTGGAGGTGGAGGTCCTGCTGAGGTGACTCGAGCAATTAGCAGTAGCTGGCATTGTGATAAGAACGAATCAAAGCGAAATGAAAGCAATTAGATAATTGGCTTAAAGTCCAAACTGGAAATGAGAGAATTCAACCGAGAGTGAGATAGCGAGAGAGAGAGTCTTAGCAGCTGCTGCACTCGACACTTAAAGCCAAAGCACTCAAAAGCAACAAGAGATTGATTGAGATTCGGATTGAAATCCTTTTTATAGAGACAACAAATACTTCAAGCCAATTAAAGAAACTTCCTCTGATTTAACCCCATCGATTGAACTAGGCTCACACTCCAGAGGAGGCATTTTCCAAGCACTTTCCTTTTGACTTTCCCCGAGCTGATTTATGGCTGGGTTACTCTGACTTTGCACTTGAAATACTTACAATTGCGACAGAGACAAAGAGAGAAGATTGGAGAATTGAAGAACAATTGAAGGAGAACAACAGCTGTCTACAATTTAATTGAATTGTTCTACTACCAAAAGGGAAAAGGGAAATCGAAGGCATATATAGAATTAGATATTGGGCAAACGAACATAATATCAAAATTAGCTGGACAATACCAAGGGTAGTATTGGGTTTTTCTACTACTTTACTTCTTCTTTTTTTTGGTTTTCATAGAGAGTTTTCCTATTTAAATGACTCAATCGTTGATATTATTGAAAAGCCAAACCACGTCGGGGTCAGAAACCAGAAAACTGACACAGACACAGACATAGAACCCAAAAAGCAGGTAAAAGAAACACATTTATTAGCTACAATGATAAATGTTCTTTCCTCCGTCTGTCCCAAGGATCGACACACATATCTCTCCCTGTTCCACTCTCTCTTTCTCCATCCCTCTCTCTCATTTCGACGTGTAATTTTAATTCGTTTTGGGAATGGTTTGGCTATATAGGTAAACTGTAACTGATATGGGTGCGTTACCCAAAAACACAGAGAAAAAAACTAAGTCTAGACTCTGACAGTTTCAGGTAGTCGGTCGGCATTGAGAATTGAGACATTAGATGTAGTTAGTATTCGATGTTCGGAAATTGGTTTTTTTTCCTCTCTGTTAAGTGTTATGGGCACTGCGGGATAACATGTTCAATGTGGAACAAAGGTAACAGAAGGTAATCAAATATGTTGCAAATTGGAAACGGGAATTCAACTAAAGATTAGAAAGGGAAACTCGGAAAAACTAGAACTTAATTTTAAGATAGTTTAGCATAAGATACTACTAAAACTAAGTAACTATTTAAATTTAAATAAGTTGACAACTTTTGCTTAATCCCAGCATATTTCTTGCTGTTCTTCTACTACAGTTTAAAGCTCAGCTTGTTTAGCAAAATGTATTCAAGCACGTGCGCCTCAAAGCATGCTACAAATTATCAAAATCTCTTGTAAAATATGCGTAGAAAAAAACGAACAAGGAGGGGATGAAAGGAGAGGAGAGAAGGGAAGAGGGAAAGTAGAGTAACTTTGACTTAGTTTACATATCATTTATTATTTGCCGCTCTCTTGTTGTTGTTGTTGTTGCTGTTGTCCAGTCGGCCGAGGTGTTTGGGCTACTCACATTGTCACGCCCCCCTGCGGCCACATTACGCAAAACTTTTAAATAAAGCGCCGTTGCTTGTGCTTGTCCAAAGACGACAACAACAAGGAAAAAGAAGGACAAGGAGTAGAAGGAGAAGGAGAAACAAAAGCAGAGGCAGAAGATGACGGGCATGTCACATCAATGTCACTCAGCATTAAGAGCAAAAGCGCGCACTGAGTGAAACAGAGTGAGAGAGCAATAGCACTTGCGTGTGAGTAAGAGTGAAAGAGCGAGCGTTGAAACTACAGTAAGCATGTCCTGTGACGGCTGTGATAAAGTTTCGTTTCGTTTACTTCCACCTCTCTACCTCTCTCTTTCTTTTACCCCGTCTCTCTTACACTCGCCGGGCAGCTGAGCATGAAAAAACGCCGACATTTACCTTCTCGCCCCTCCTCCAGCCCCCGTGCCCTGATTTTTTCACGGCTTTCGCTTCTCGTGCGAGAAAATTACAAGCGTATAACAAATATTTTGTTTTCAGATTTCCTCATTTTTTTTTATATTCCTTATGCTTCTTTTGTATTTTATTTTATTTTATTTATTTTCTGCTTCTTCTTCTTCTTCCCTGTGACAAATTTTCGCGTACGTTTTGTTTTGCTTCTCTTCATCTTCATCTTTGAGTCCTGTTTATGCTTTTCTTTTGTAAATATTGTGTCGACTATTTGCATAAGGTGCTTAGAGAGTGTTTTTGCAGAGAAGTTTAGCATATTGGAACGAAATTTGAATTAGTATGCTTATAATTCTCAACTGATTCTAGCTTTGTCAACTGTATAAATGATGTTTACCTATTCCCACGGTCATGAATTTATTAATAAAGCCATTTAGAGTCGCTTTTGGCTTTTTTTCCTTCGTTTAGGCCACAACAATTTATGTCTCAACTACAGAAATACTTTTATAAAATATATTTCAACTGGAAAACTGAACGCACTGCGAATACTAATTAAGTGTAGGAGTGCACAGAATTGAAAATTGAGTAAGGGGAATGAAATAAATTTGGAAAAACAAACAGCAAACGGAAATCCTGTGAGCCTTTTTTATGCTCTTCTCGCTCTCTTCTCTCTCTTTGTCTCTATGAAAGGTAGTGGAGTAGGAGAAGGGTCAACATGTGTAACAGTCATGTTTCCATTGGGATTGTGTGGACAATTAAAATTCAATTTCAATTTGCCGACAGGTAAGCAAAGTCCTCAGTTCAATTTAAAGCACACACGCATTAAAAGATACAGCTACAAGATACATTTAACCTTTTTCAACGGCAAAAAAAAAAAAAAAAAAAAATTCATCCAATAAATTGTGTCTCTATATGCGTAGGCTGACAAGATTGAGTTATTATTTAGTATCTTCGCATCTGTGGGCATTGCCTTGGTTAACAGTTCATTTAGCGCTTGTATCTTGCAGATACTCGTTTCTGTATCTGTGCCCACTTGTCGTTGAAGCATAAATTTTTATTTGCCGCAAATTTATGAGTTATGTGTTTGGCTTATTTACCAAAGGATTAAGGCGTACAAATAAACATCGCGAGAATAACACTGAAAGTGTGTATGTGTATGTGTGTGTGTGTAATGAACTTGCCGCCAAATGTTGCAAGCATGTCTTGTCTTGTCTTTGCCTGTCTTTGCCTGTCACTTGTTGCGCTTGCTAATAATTTAAACAAATTTACTTAAAACAAAAAGTGTTGACACTCAAAAACATACAACTCTAAAAGCGACAGCTCTACCTCTCTCTCTCTCTCTCTCTTCTCTCTTCTCGCCTCTTACTCGCTTGGCTAGACAAACAAAGGTGTGTGTGTGTCTGTGTGTGTAGATGACATAAGTGCTGGGTTTTTCATATTTTTCCTCATCTTTTTCTATTTGGTTATAATTAAAGCTCTTTGGCGGCTTTTTTGTTCTTTCTTCCTCTTTCTTCTTCCTCTTCTACCACAAGAATCAAGGCGTTGGGTTTGTCTTCTATAAAAAATCTTCTTCATTATTCTTTTGAAAAAATTAAAAAAAAAAATGATTTGTTTGTTTTTCACTTTTGCGGCTTAACGGAACAAACGAACAAATTCATTTTATTTTAAATTTTAAATCGATTCTTGAATTTACTGAATTTTCTGCCTTTAAAGTTGCTTTGCATTAAATTTTATTACACATTTTTGCTTAAAACTCTTTCACACAAAATCACTCAATTTGCATTTCACAAGCATAAATAAAAATGGCCTCAGCCTATAACTGTAACACTCTGCTAAAGGGAAGAAAGAGAGAGGGAGTGATTTTTCCGTTTTGCTTAGGGCAGCAGAGCCGCCTGAGTGATAATCTGCAGCTCGCGGCAAGTTAAAGCTGCTGATAAGCTTTGCGCGACCCACTCAGAGAGCGTTCGTTTGTTTTGTTTTGTTGGCTTTTTTCGTTCTCGCCCACTGACTCAGCTTTTGAGCTGCGCTTAATCCGTTGACACTCAACTAACTGTAGTTACGCTGCACTCAAACTCCAGCATCAACTTCGTTTCCCATTCCTTCTCCCACTTCCACTCCAACTCCCTCTCCCACTCCATTGTCAAACAAAGTTCAAGATCCCTGCGCTCAGTTTAATTTCTCTTTAGTTTGTTAGGCAGCCAGCAGCTTTTAATATTCCAGTTGATGCTTGCGCCTGAAGAGACTTACCCGCTGTTTTTTAACTCCCAAATTAAGAAGGACTCGACTTTTCTCTTATTTCTGCTGCTGTTGTTGTTGTTGCTGTTGTTACTTTTGTTGTTACCGCCGTAATTTGCTTTGACACTTTTGGCGTGTCGCGAGTTTTGCTGCCTTTTTTAATTAAGCCAAATCCAATTATAAAGTATAATTATGCTTATTTAATTCTCGTTTTTATTTTGCTTTCTAGACACAAATTTTTGGTTTAAATTTTTATTGTGGTTTGTTTATTATTATTTCATATATATTTTTCTCTCAGTATTGAACACAGTAGTTTACACGATTTATTTGGTTGTTGCACATTTGCTGCTGCGATTTTATATTATTTATTTATTCGCTTTTGCTCACAATCAAATTTCAAAAATTTTCATTCACACATTTTCACGTCAGTCTTCTGCGGTTTGGAAAAAAGTTTCGTATTCGTTCATTCGAAATATTGAAAATACACGCGAGACGCACACGTCCTTTGGCGGCGACTGCGAGTCAAAAACTGAAACTGAAATACAAAACGAGAGTCGAGTCGAACGACAGCAGCAGCAGTAGGAACGACGACAGCGGCGTCGCCTGCGACAACGATACGATGTTGTCGTTGCCTGCTTGTGCCTGCCGGTTTCAAGCACACAAACATACACACACACATGTAAGCGTACGCTCACAGTTGCGCTCGCATGTTCAGACATGCTCGCTCGTATACATTTGTTGCCCAGCAACATTTGTTGGGCTGTGCGTTCATTTTGCTTCGTAAATGAACAACACCTACAATTTGCACTCTCTCTGCCGCTCAATCTCTTACTCTCTCGTTGTGCGCTCTCTGGGTTTGCTCTTTGGCATTGCAGTTCTAAGCTGAACAGTTGGATTTGGACTCTGCTCGCCGAGTGTTTGTTGCTGTTTTGCTCTTCTGCTGACTTTGTAACAATTATTTTAACGTAATAATTTTTTTTATATTTACCTAAAGTTGTACAGATGTTTATTGTTTTTAGTAGTGGATCGAATAACGCCAACGCATTGAGATATTAGTAAAAACAAAGCTGTTTTCCAAATTGACAAGTTGTCGAAAGTTTTTCAAAAACTAAGCAGTTTTTCTTTATGTAGAATATCGAATTTCCATCAATTGCTAAGCGGACTGTGAAATTGATGGTCTGCAATTGATAATTGCGAAATAGACATGAGCTCATCCAGACATCTGAATAAACAGGGTCGACTTATAACGTAGATATTATAATACCCAGCTGTTTGTTCTGTCCAATTTCCAGTAAATCCCTCGTCGGATTTTATCCCCACACTCCCACTCTCCCTCTCCCTCTCTCTCTCTCTCTCTCTCTTGCACTCGGCATCAAAATCTATGACGAATATGCAACAACTACGGGGCAACAACAGCATCCCACAATATCCATGATGATCAAGGTCAATGTCTCGCAGTGCGCTTTTCCAGCAATATGTATGTACATCCCCCCACCACCCATACCACAGCAGCAGCAACAGCAGCAGTACCACCCCCACCCCCACTCCCAACACAACTGTTTTTTTTATTCAGTTGCTGTTTTTCTTCTTCCGTTTTGCAGCATGTAAAACTATAAAGACAACAACAACAAACGGGCAACCGGCAAGCAGCAGCCCAATTCGAAATTCGAACTTCGAAAATGAACACTCGCTGCGCTCTCATTCAGTGGTGCTCTCTCGCCTCTGTGTATGTTGCGCTCTCTGTGTTGTGCTCTCGAAGAGCGCACGCTCTGCTGAGAGTGTTGCAGCAACATGTTGCTGAGCTGCATTTAAAAGTGTTGCTCAACACATTTGCAGTTGAACAGAAACCAAATAACAAAATTAATTGTTTACGCATTTTTTTCGCACCTTTGCGCTTTTTTTTCTTTTTTTGTTTACGTTTTACTTTCACCTCCAACTAGGTTTACCCTACCCAGCCCCCCTTCCAGGCCATTGGCCCTTCACTCGCTTGTTTTGTTTATCAACATTCCGTTGTCTGTTTATTTTCAATGCAATTGCATTTTAGGCCCAGTGTTGAGAGACAAAGAGAGCGGGCGAGTGGGTGGGGAGGGGGAGTGCGAGGGGCAAGAGTTGTAGTAAATTTGAATTCTGTTTCAAAAATTTATAATAAATTGTTGGTTGTCGACATGTTGCAAGCTCTGAGGAAACAACAAATCGCTTGCCACAAAACTTAGTCAAAGTCGCGACCTTTGAAAAGTATCCCTACCAAATCCGTAGCCCTTACCCTTACCCTCCCCCCCCCCTTACCCCTTTCCTTGGTTCCCTCCCCTGCCATTACCCCCTCAAGACTCAACTCATTAGGCGCGTCAAGTGAAATGTTTGTTGTTGCCACATGTAGCGCCTTTTTTGGGGCAGCATTTGGAGATTCTGGTAGCCGAAACACATTAGCAGCTCATTTCATGCAACATGGCCGCAAATTAAAGGCGCATTAGTGGCCAGGCAGTGGAGGGGTGCGCTAGGGGCGTGGCAGCCACAATGGAAAACTATAAGAATTTCTCAAGAGTTTGCTACCAAAAACAAACTAAAAAGATACGCAGATACAAAGTATCTAAGCGATGCAAATCAGCGTGGAAGATATGTTTGTATCTTCAGTAATGTGTCTTGGAGATATTTTAAACTTAAATCATGGAATTAACTAAGAACTGTCTTAAATAAGCTAAAACTTATGACTAACTAAAAGTATCTGAAAGTGTAAGTGTATCTATAAAATACCAAACAAATTTAAAATTTAACTTTGTGTTTTGTCCATTTCAGTAACTTTAAAGCATTTGTACACAAAGTTGTATCTTTTTCGTATTTTTAGCAAACAATTCACAAAGTATCTGAGAAATGTCAAAAGTTTAAGATATGATGATGAGAGATTAATTCAAAGATTGTTAAACTATTATGAAAAGACTTAAAAAATGTCAAAGGAATTGCTATCTTAAATCTGAACAGACAAATGTCACTAAGGCAACTAAACGAAGATACAAATGTATCTGTATCTCAATACACAAGTGGAAGTTTTGTTGTTATGCCAAAAAAGTTACAAATCTCACTCGGCTGACTAATTAGTCAACCAGTTGTTGTCCTTTTCATCTGCCAGATACACACACACACACACACACACACTCGCACACTGCTTAAACGAGGCTCGTGGCTCTGCAGTTATAATAATTAATAATTCCTAGGATAATCCTCATGTTTGTCAAACTGATATGACCCCAAAAACGAAAATGAAAACGAGAAAGGAAAAAACAAAAACGTTTTGCGAAAACTCAACAAATCCAAAAACACACCTAGCAAAAAGAGATACACACATGCAGATGCAAATACATAGCTACAGATACATTGACAAACGCAAATAGATGACTGAAATTGTGAATACCCAAAATTAAGCCGAGGATTTTTGCCCACAATCAAGAAGTATTTGCAAACCGAAAATGCTCGCACAGCTGCATAAGTATCTGTGTATCTGTGAGATACATTTTGGGGCATGGCCATAATTGCATTAGATGGTTGAGCACAACAAAAGCGACAAATAAATATAAGAGAAGTATACATTTCTTGTATTTGCAGGTAGCAATTTGCGTATCTATGTATCTTTGAGATTGAATTCGTAATTTAATTATTATATTTAAGCATAATTGAGATTTAAAGGTATTTAAATTGAAGATATGTGAAGGAAATTGCTTAAAGGATAAATTTAGAGTTAATTAAAAAGTGTTTAGATGAAAGTATCTTTGTATCTTAAGTTGTATAACGACAGTAGTATCTTTGTATCTTTTTGGGCTTGTAGCTAGAATATGAGTTCCTAAATCATTAAAAAATACTTCCCTGCTTCGAATTTCAAAAGACAGCACTTACATTAGCCCATAAACTTATCGCTTCCTTAGTAAAAAACGGAGAAAATAAATTTTCAAAAAGTCATTTTTAAACAAATAAATAAAATAAACAGTTAAGTAAGTTAAAGTACACGAATTTCCTGTAAGGTCATTAAGTCTCGAGCCACTGTCTTATCACAGTTTTATGATGTATCTTTTTTATGCACACACTTGGGTATGAGATACAAATACTGAAAATTGGTTCAAGTTCAATTCTTATGCAAAACGAATAAGTTGAATGTAATCTCTTGAATTGCGAATGAATATGCTCACACACACACACACACACACACACATATAAAGATAACAATTGTCATGCAGGGAAATACACACACACATACACACGAACACCCCCACTGCACCTGCACCTGAAACTCTTGCTCCCCAACATGCGGCAATTTCAAGTGCAATTATAATTTTTTGTTTGTCATGCAAAAAACATGAACAACAATAACAATTGGCAAAAAGACAAAATGAAGAATGTGTATAAGCAGAAAAATATTGTGCTGTACTCGACTGGGGTGGGGGAGGGGGAGGGGAGAGGGTAGAGGGGGCTTGGTGTCAGGTAGATTGGTGTGGTAATGCGTCAGGGCCACAATCAATGTGGGTCACACAAACACTATTACAATTTGCATATGCATGAGTGTATGTGAGTGTGTGTGTGTGGTACACACCCCCTCACACACATAGTAGCAGGCAGAGGGCGCCCCTGTCCCCCCATGACACTGCACTTTTTCAAGCAATTCTAATAAATTTGGCCGAGGGAAAAGATGGCCAGCAAATCGCCAGCCTGAAATATGCAAAGTCACCCAACAAGACAGCAGGATATGCCAGGATATGCTATAAATATATACCCTATACATGTATATATATATGTATCTATATATATATGTGTAAGTATGTGTGTGTGTGTGTGTGTGTTACTCATAAATCAGCGCCCAACTGTATGACGTGGCCAGGAGAGCATCGAGCATCGAGAGGAGAGAATCAAGAGTTGAGAGTCCAGCGTCGAGAGTCGAGAGCTAAGAACTGAGAATCGAGAGCTTTGCCAGCCGCGCTTCCTGTGCATTGTCCTTCGGACATGCATGTGCATGTACTAACTGAGTACACTGCAAGAAAACAGTACGAAATAACGGTCAAAAATGTAAAGATAAAAAAAATTTAATTCGAATATAATTTTTAAAAATAAATTTAATATTTTATTATATATTTTTTTTTTATATTTAAATAAATTTAAACAATTTGTAATTTTATACTATTATTAATTTTACTAAAATTAAATTATATTTTTAAATTTTTTATTTTTAATAAACAATTTATTATTTAAGGAAAATGTATATTTATCATATATAAATTTTTTTGAATATTAATATTAACTTATATTAACGGCTCAATTTTCATTATTTTTATTAATTATTGTATTTATTTTTATTTCATTTAATTTATTAATTTTTTATAAATTCTTATATATTTTGTTTAAATTAGAATAAACTTATTTTGAGGTTAAATTAGTACTTTCAAATTACTTGAAGCGTTGTTTTTCACAATTTAATTTAAATTTAAAATTATTAATCATTATTTATAAACCCTTATTTAATTAATTGTTGCTATTTTTTTTTTATTGCTATTTTTTAAATTTTTAAATTTTTATTATTTTTTTTAATTTATTAAAATAAATTATAATCTTTTATTTATTATATTTTGTTTCCAAATATGATTTTAATTTATATTTAAGCATTATTTTTTGTAAATTATATTTTATTTAATTCATTCTTAAGTAAATATATTTCTATATTGCTTTTATTTAATCATTTTCTTTATTGCTTAAAAATTATTATTGTTTAATTTCTAAATAACTCGAAAATTATGAAATTTTTTTTCAATTTTTGTTTCGAGTGCAGTTTTAGCATATTTGCAAATAGCTTTCATTTTTTACAAACACACACACACACGTGAGTGTGTGATAGTGTGTGTGTATAGGTGTATGTGTGTGTGTTGCATTTGCATGCATATCCTTGATATGCCTTTGTCGTCCTGGCATTATTCTAATATCCATGTGTGGAGTGTGTTTTCGGATTCGGTTTTGATCTTTCGACCTTTTGCTTCCCTATACACACACACAAACCCATACACACACACACACACACACACACACACAAACACACATACAACAGACACACACATACAACAACACACACACACAGGCACAGTTCCATTTGCATATTGTGTGTTGCAGCTACATGACCTCACCTATGCCCTCCCACATTCCTCCACAATTCCCCCACCCTCCTCCCTACCACCTTCCTTCTGCCGCCCACCTGCCACGCCTCTTCTTTGCCCGCTTGACACACATTTTGTTCGCTGCATTCGCTTTGTGGTCGTAATTAAAGGTGTTAATGCCGTTGATAATTACACACACCGTTCACTAGGCTCAAGGACTCCCCTTTCCCCTCCCCCCTCCCCCTCTCCATCCCTTCTTGGTGCAGCCAGTGCTTTTGGCCTGGCCAGAACTATCGCGTTGACCATAAATTTGTGGCCTCATGCTGGGCGCATTTTCTGCCCTTAAGTAGTCGCTATTTATGGGCGTTACCAGAGACAATAATAGGTCTCATGGCCCACCCCCTCCCTGCCCCAACCTGCCCACCTACAAACAAAGCGTGACAGGAGGTGGGGGAGGAGCAGGTGGTGGGGGGAGCAGCAGGGGCAAGAGCAGGGCAGTTGTTAAAAAGCTTGCAATCTTTAGTTATTGCAACTTAAGTAAAAATTTTACAATAAAACAAGTAAAAAATGTTACAGTCGAGTAAGCCGACTGAGAAAGACCCCGCACTTATCTCTGGGACCTATAGGCTGTAGTTGTCCGATTCTGACCAAACTTGGTAACGATAGTTATAATGGTACGATACACATACTCTGTAAATTTGGTAACGCTACCCCTTATCGTTTTTAGACCCCGTACTCTAAAAAAGAGTAGAAGGGAGTTTACTATGTTTCTCTTAAGCGAAATGTGCGTAACAGGCAGAAGTAGGCTTCTCCGACCCCATAAAGTATATATATTCTTGATCAGCATCAACAGCCGAGACGATAT
Organism: Drosophila cardini; assembly: GCA_018903735.1. Lineage (NCBI taxonomy): Eukaryota > Metazoa > Arthropoda > Insecta > Diptera > Drosophilidae > Drosophila > Drosophila cardini. The sequence goes on from JAEIGM010000013.1 coordinate 2,775,403, forward strand.
AGCGACGTCCGTCTGTCCGTCCGTCTGTATAAACACCTGTAATTCAGAAACTTTAATAGCTGGAGACACCAGATGTCAAACGAAAGTCCGTATATATATATCAAACAGATCTAATTTATTTCAAATGGATTCCATGCCCCCTACCGCTCCCTCAAATCGTAGAAAACTATGGTCACCTCACCCAAAACTATGTTTACATCACCATAAATTAGAACACGACTTGAGCTATCGTTACCAAATTCACGCAATATATGTATGGTACCAGTTATAACTATCCTCACTAAGTTTGGTCCGGATCGGACAACTATAGCCTATAGCTCCTATAGGACAAAGCGGCGAAAATAGCTGATTTGTATGGAAAAATCGGGCACTAAAATGAGTACAGGGTCAATTTACAGTCGGCTCGCTCGATTGTAGCCTTTCTTACTTATTAAGCGTTAAAATTAAAGACTTACAAAACTACAGGGTATATTAAGCAAAGTCTAATTGCATATTTGCTAGGAACTTTAAGCAAAAAAAAGTGTTTTATTAAAATTTAAGTCTACGACTAACTGTTTTCTTTAAGTTGACTTCTATTATATATTTAGTTTAAGATAGAAAATTAAACTAGTCCCAACCTTTAGGGTATATTGAGCTTTATTTTGCTTGTCTCACAAACTTAAGGCTAAAATAATAGAAAGATTTAAATTAAAGTTATCACAATATCATTAAAATGCACACACTTTTAAGCCTTAAAATCAAAAGTTCTTTAAGATTACAGGGCAATAATTTATTGAATATTTTCCTCTTGAAATTCTCTAGCTAAACATAAAAGTAATTAAAATTTAGCTACTTATTTGCAAATGTTATCAACTGTCACAACAATTATATAGCCAAAGGCATTATAAGCATATTTATACCCCCTTCTCCCACCGCCACGCCCCTTTTCAGCAGCTGCTGCCTCTAAACAAAAACTATTCACAGTTCATTGGCCTCGAATCAAACCTGGTTTATCGCCTGTGGCTGCAACAAGGAGAAAGCCCAGCAACAGTTGTAGCAAGTAGCCAGAAGGAGAGGGAAATAGAGAGGGAGAGAGAGAGAGAGTGGGAGAAAGAGAGAGAGAGAGGGAGAAAGCCATTACATGCAGTCATGTAAACTAATTTAAAAGGCCCACAAAATCACCACCATCAAAGCAGAAAACAGAAAAAAATAGAAGTAACAAAAGGCCTTGATGGGGTACAGGGTTAACCACCCACCCACTACAACCCCCCTCTTTCACCCCCACCCCCTCCCCCATCTACACTCAGCCAAAAACAGGCAACTGTCAGGGTTGACTTTGCTAATGAAGAAAAAGCAGCTGTCAGCTGTGCATTACAAGCCTGGCCAAAGAAATTGCAAAAACTACGAAATTCAATCACTCCCCCGTAGCCAAGACTTCCCCTCCCCCCCTGTAGTTACCCATCCAGCAACACCCCCACTTCCCCCCTCTTCCCACCCACCCCAAAAACTCTAAGCAACTGACCCGCGCCCAATGCAGGTTAAAGGCGTTAATGCACATTTGTCGAGCTCCGAGCCGAGGGGAAAAGCTGTCAGGCCATGGATAGAGGGCGGGGCAGGAGGAAAATAGATGAGGAAAAACATGAAGGGGGAGGGGAAAGTGGGGGAACTGCTTCTGGTGTGGAATTGGTATCGCTCTGTAACAAGTGTCAGGCAATGGCAAAAAGTGTGAGAAAGACAATTTATGAAACTCTATGGCTCTAAGGCAACAACAACAACTACAACAACAAGGAGAACAACAACAAGGGGAATAACAACAACAACAACTTCTGGAAAAAAGGGACTACAAAATCAATGAAGAAAAATGTTGCAAACTGGACAAGACAAAAATGAAGTTAGATGAATCGATTAATAACTAAACCGAAGTCCAAATACACTTACAGGAGAAATAACTCTATAAGAATACTTATGTGGGTGAAATATTAACTCAAAACAAGTAAGAATTAAGCTACATTTAAAAATAAATTTATTAAAATAATTAAAAAAAAAAGTCGTTAGCGAACCCTTAATGTACTATAATTCCTATAGTCGGCGGCCGTAAAACTTTTCATCCTACAAAACACATTAATTTTCGACCGATATGTCCTATGGGAGCTATCGACTATAGTTCTCCGATCCGGAGTAAACTTGGTGAGAATAGCCATAATGGCACCTTTGGTATAATTTGTGAATTTGATCCCGATAGCTTCAGTCGCTTCCAATTTATAATGTTATGAGAATTTTTTTTCACAATTTGCGGGGGCGTTAGGGGGCGTGGCAGCAATTTGAAATAAATTAGATCTGTCTGACATTTAGGCGAACTTTCACTTCAAATTTGGTGTCACTAGCTACTATAGTTTCTGAGATCCAGATGTTTCTACTTGCAAACTTGTCTTGTTTGACCCAAAACCGATAAGACTCTAAGTTAGAGTATGTGGAAAAAACAAGTCACAGCAAAATCAATTGAAAGCAAATTATAGTTGCTGCAGTTAGATAAGCAATGGATCCCTTTATCCCTCTACTCTCCTCTCACTACCCTTTTTTACCGCTCCTTTCCTTCCCATCCCCAAAACACAGCCAACAATCCTGCTAACTGAGTTATGGGACAAGTGCAGAATGAAACCAAGAAAGTAAGTTCCTTTTTTTTTTTATATATTTTCCAACGCTTTGCAGATAAAGTGTCAGCCTGAGGCGGCAGGACAATTTAGCTGAGCACAGGACAACAAGAAAAACAAGTTTTTGGGGTCAATTTGCGAGTGCAATGAGAAGAAATCTGAGCGAAGACTAAGGAGTCTCCTACTCCTACCACAAAATGGGGGGAAAATACACTCGGAGAAAAGGGGGTAAAGAGGAGGATAAAGGAGTCGTGGAAGGCTATGAAATCGAGCTGAAATCTGATGATGAGCTGCATTTGTAATTATGCCAGGCAATTAAACGATTAATCGGAGGTCGGAGGAAAGTATTCAAGGGGAAAAAGGAAAAGAAGAAGGAGAAAAGAAGAAAAAATAAGGAGCAAAAGGTGGAACAGCAGCTAATTGAACTGAAAGTGGCTCTAAATAGAAGCAGACAAAGATAGCTGCTTAAAGACCGATAACAACTAAGAAGAAGAAGAAAATAATTTTATAAAAACGACTGGAAATCAACAGGAACTTTGTAAGCCAAAGAAGGCTTGGAAAAATCCTATGTTAAACATTGAAAATCTTTTGTGCGTTTAGGCCAGTTTTAACAGCCTGCAAATGCAATTGTCTAGAAAGCCTTCGAAAGTGGTTAACTTTGGGAATATGCATGTGGTAAATAGTTCTCACTGCTCTGCACCGAATCCTGAAGTTTGTTTCGGTTTACACTTACAGAGGAGGGAGGGAGGGAGGGAAACACTGAGGAGCGGTTGGGGTTTGGGGGTATAGGAAACATTACAAGTTCTACAGGATCAAGGCAAAAACTTTCATTTATGTGCAACGCACGGCCATAAAACTTTCTGGTCAGACTAGAAAAAGTCGAAAGTTTTTGGGGCGAAAAGTGCGAGTATTTGTTGGTCATATGATGGGAGTTTATTTTGGAATGGGAGTACGGGTGATTGAGTGGAGTAGAGGGATGTACTCAGTGTACAGTTGCAGCTGCAAACATATTTGGCAATGCGGAAACGGAAATATTTCGCACCAAAGCCGAGACAACAATAAGAACTTTCGGGCCATTTCAACGGCTGACAGTCAGCCCTCTCCCTCCTCTCTCCCTTCTGCATCCCCCTTTTTACTCCGCCTCTGCACACAATACTCAATGCTCGACCACTCAGAGTTTGTCAGTACTTTGCAGGTTTGTCAGTTGCTTGTCTGTCGCTTTTTCACTAGCGTCTCTTCTCCCTGTATCTGTTTGGCAGTTTTTCTCTTCCCCTACCCCTGCTTTTCCTCCCTCTCCCCTACCCCATCCCACTGCACTCAACTCGTATCATTTCTTTGCTTCCTTTCTGCTCCTTTTTCTATACATATTTCTAAATGCATTTTTGTTGTTCAATTTGAAACTGCTTCTGCAATTTTATTTGCAGTTTCCCTTTAGCTCCCCACCCAATGACCAGTTTTAGCTTTTCCTTTTGCATTTTCTTTCCACATTTCTCCCACTTTTTTTCTACTTTTTCTTTTTGCATTGGAAATGCGATAAGCAAAAGTTTTCAGGCACGGTTTGTGGTTGGAATTGTTAGATATTTGAATCTAATTAGGATATAATGACACTTTTTTCTACCATTTCCCAGCAGCCACAGTGTGGTTTTCCTCCCAAAGTGGAAATACAAGCAAAGTAGATAGTTTTTCTATTTTTCTGTACTTTTTTTTTGGCTATGGGAAAGTCTTTAAGCTGCTCTTTGTTACTGGTCTTTAGGGGATTTCGGAGCTTTTAAGGCTTTTGGTATTGTCAAATTCTATGCAAATATTTCATATTTTTTTGAAAAACTTTTAAATGATTATTTTATGATTTTTTGGCATCAATAAAATGCTAAAACTTGGCCAACAAACTGGGCCCAAGCTCCTGCTGTGTTTTTTACGCGACAGGGTTGCCATTATCCGACTCTTTCAGGGTTGCAACAATAATAAAAAAATTGAATAATTTAATTAGAAATTTGCCACTGCTGTCACATCGGACAACAAAAGCGAGCCAAATTGGCTGCCAGGAAAAAGGTCAAGAGTGTGGAGAGTGTAGACAGTGCGTTTGAAAAGTCTTCCTCGACTTGTTGTGACTGACGCATGCAGCAAATTTCGCAGCGCGAGAGGTGGCAAAAAAGGCGGCAAAAAGAAAACTGACAGCTGCTCTGACGGCCTCCACAAAGCGGTGGAGAAAAAGAGTTGAAAAGGCTAAGAAAACAGGGGCGTAGAGTGGTGGGTTGTGGGTAGAGGGGGTGAAAGTCCCGCTACGGGTTGAAGGAAAATGCAAACACTTTGCGAGTGTTGCGCAGTTTAATTAAATTTTGAAACATTTTCAACGTTTTGAGCAAAAGGCGCTTTTACACTGCACAGCAAATTATTCAATTGGGAAATTATCACTGCATAGAAAGATGATAATGGAAAATTGACTTGAGAAATTAATGAAAATGAAAAGCACTTTCTTCTTTTTCTGTCTCTCTCTCTGTCACACTCATCGTCTGACTGCCATACACTTCAATCCCTCATATTTCCCAGTTTAACTTAATTTTTAACAAATTTTAATGATTTTTAATATCTACTTCGAGTATTCACAAAATAGTGCTAACCGGCATTGCCTGTGCTTAGGAAGGCATTAATTACATCTTTTTGGACCCAGTGCTTACAGAGTACAGGGGTCTATTAGGTTTATCTAAAGCAAAATGTGGGTAACGGGTAGGAGGAGGCGTGGCAGACCTCATAAATTAAATATATATTTTTGATCAGCATCGCAAGCTGAGTCGATATAGCGATATTCGTCTATCCGTCTGTATAAACACCTTGATCTTGTAAACTACACGAGCTAGAGCCACAAAATTTGAAATGAAAGTCCGTGTATATGTCAGGCAGATAAAGTTTATTTTAAATTCTTGCCACACCCCCTTTCACTTCCGCAAATTTTGAAAAACCTTTTTCACATCGTCATAACTTGAGAACGACTAAATCTATCAAGACTAAATTTATACATTATATGCATGATACCGTTGTCACTATTCTTACCAAGTTTGATTCGGATCGGACAACTATAACCTATAGCTCCCATGGGGCAAATCAGTCAAGAATTGGTGATTATGCCTGATAAAATTGGTTTGTAATGAACCGCTCTCAACCAAACTCACACATTTTGTGTACATCATGACTCTAAATATCCCTACCAAATTTGGTTTAGAATGAACAACTATAGCCTATAGCTACCAAAGGAAAACCCGTTCAAAAATTGGTGATTTGTATGGAAAAACGGGGTCTAGAATGGGTACGGGGTCTTTAACAGTCGGCTTGCTCGACTGTAGACTTTCTTACTTGTTTAACATTATAATTCACATATTCCTTCGTCTGTTTCACACTCAATTTGGTGTAAATATAATTGTTTTTTTCTGTTTTTTAATATGGATCAGCAGCCGATTATCACATTTACCAAATAATCGAGGCACTTTGGGCATTAGCCAACATTAACAAATGTGGCTCATTAGGCTTTGCTTATCAGTAGAAACACTTTTCCTTCTGTGTCGGTGTTTCCACTACTAATCCTTTGCTGAGCTAGGCAGAAGGTAGTAGAAAAGTAGTAGAAAAGTAGCCCATTAAATGGCAGTTCATCGTTGTATTTGTCATCATTTTTTGGGTCGTTCGTCGGTTGCTTCAAAAGGTCAATAAATAATCAACTTGCATTGATTTCGTTTTGGAAACAATTAAGCCAACTCAATACAGTGTTAGCCAAGAAATGCTGGTGTCACCGCAGCAAAGGTGACATCCGACACATTGAATTGAGACATTATCTGAACCTATTTTTACTACTATTTCGACTCCTACTCTCCCTCCTATTCCTACTTAGTTTGTTGACAAATGATAGGTTTGGTGTTAGAGAAAAAAGTGCTGACTTGTCTACAGAATAGTCGTCGAACCTTTGTACCTTAAGTTGTGTAATCCTTTAGCCTGCCGCCATTCGACGACGACAACAACTCAATTTTTAGGGTCAAAGCACACCGCTTATTCGGGGTCCCCAATTGAGACATTGTCTCTATCTTTTGGGCACTGTCAGGTGAGACATTGATAGAAAGTGTCACAGGTAGACGGCGAAGCGTCTTAGGTCTTTGAGGCAAACCTCAAAGGACATTTTCACGTCTGAACGCACAAAAGGACCCGAAATCACATATAAGAACTCATTGTGCAATTGGCACAATTAAAAGAATTTTTTTTTGCGGCAACTTTCAACATAATTCTGTGTCTATGTCACTGAAAGGTCACCATGATTTTCAGCCGAAATTTGCTAAGAATCTGAACAAGTTTTTAGGGCTTTGATTTTTGAGGTTTGCGGTGCGACTTCAAAGTGAAGAAATTGTTGCCAATTGTTTGATTGTTTGGCACAAATGTTTATGCTTGACTGCGAAACAAATAACAAACCCTGAAAGCGGCATTAGTTGAA